>BTHU01000016.1:106494703-107094703 GCA_036184795.1 Tokudaia tokunoshimensis | reverse complement strand
CCCTCCAAAAAGATGAATTCTTTAAAAGGTTCCCCTCTTGAGCCTTGATAGTATGTACATTTTGGCTTTTTGCACTGTGGCCTGGTTTATTCTTTAGATCCTGTAGCTTCCCTAGGAACCAGACCAGAGCAAACTAGACCAGAGCACACGATCACAACACACGGTTGGTTTTTGTTGTGTCTTTGCTGCTGTTGTCTCCAGAAACTGCATGCACAGGTAAAAATTTACAGGTACTTAGTAAAAGGGATCACCCTCCCCCCCTCCCAACCTCCCTCCCAGAATGCACCATACTCAGTAGTTTATAGCATACCTTCCACAAGGAAGGCAGGTCTTAGAGCTCTCTGGACAATGCTTCAAATGATCAGCTGATTTTCAGGTCAGACTATACATGCTGAGTTATTATATATTATTAGCTGATAACTCAGTGTAACCTGCTAAACATGTATCTCTTTAGTAATCCCTCAGCCAACTGATTTTATTCTTGGGGGAGACTCTTATACTGTAGACCGAGCGCCCTACTGGCCATGAGACCCTGGCACATTCCCAGCCGCAAGGCAAATGATGTCTGCAGACCATGAGTATCATTCCTGGAAGCTCCCACCATAGATTAATAGATTATACTTTCAAGGTCAGTCTTCAGTCGCCCATTCTCTTTTATCTGCCGAAAGATAATGGTTTCAGAAAAGAATGCTGAATTTAATCTCCCTGTAACAATGAAGGCAGGAGTGACCAATGGCTCACGCAGGAAAATGTTGCTGACACGTGGATCTATTGGGTTAAGGACTTGTTTGGGGTTTCCTGCCAATAGACGTGGACTGCCTGGAATTGATTCGTTTGCTTTTATTGAACGTCACATAAGCTCCCTTCTCATCTCTGTCAAATAGAAACTGGCCATGCATGGGTCAGGCAACCAGGGCAGCTCCCTCAATACTGCAGAACTCCCCTGCCTGTGTGAACAGCTGAAATAAACAGGAGGCAGAGGTCATCAATGCTGTGTTGTGCCTGGCTTTTTGTGGGACAACCCACTGTGGTAGGTCAGAGTATACCATTCACCTTTAGATTAAACCTGTTTCCAAAGGTAATGGCTTAGAGGCAAGCCAGGCAGTGGTGAAGATGGCTTCACTCTTCACACGTGATGCATAGGTGTCAGAAATCTCAGATTCTGAAAAAATAGCTGGTATTGTACCACAAGTAACTTGTTATACCAGGTTATTCATACTCCTGCCACACTTGCTATGAACAGTACCACAGGCTTGCAAGACACTCTAGGTGACTGAAGGCCAACCTTGAACCAGTGTGGGGGGATTGGGGGGGGTAAGAAATAATCCATGAGCATCAATAAAGTACCCCACCCAAGAGGAATGTCCTTAAACAAAGGAACAGGAAATAGTAAGGCTGTTGATATCATCTAACCAGTCTGAAAAGACTGGGAAGCCATGTGTAGTTTTGTTTTATTTTGTTTTGTTTAGGTTAAAGCTGTACTGAAATGTACAAACCGAAAAAATCTGCATAGTTGGATTCTGGCACAAAACGTTCAAAAAGCTCTTATGTCCAGATGACCTTTCAGATCAAGAAGTCTTTATGAACCAGAGTCTTCCCTCTATAGACCTGGCTGGCCTTGAACCCACAGAGAACCACCTGGGGTTTTGATGTATTTGTTTTTACCTTCCTTCGGATATCCTCTCTTTTTACCCCGACACCGGTCCCAACAAGAGACATCAGAACAGGCATGAGAAAGGTGACAACAGTTTCTCAGAGACAGGATGGATTCTCCAACAAAATGAAAAGAGAACAGCTGAGCTCAGTGTAACGTGGAGTTTAAATGTTTCTGGCTTCGGTTGTCTGTCCTTGGTGGAAACAGATCCAGGTTGCAGTCTGGAGTGAGACTTGCTGTGTCTGTTTGCTCTGAGCTTTAGCTCTTCCTCTCTCTATAAGATGCATCAAGAGTGTAGGAAATATAAGGGCATACGGATGAATAAGTTAGCATACATCCTGGCACATACGAAATGGTAAGAAGGGGCTACAAAGATGGCTTCGCAGTTAAGAGCACTCCCTGCTCTCCCAGAGGACCCAGGTTTGATTCCCAGTACCCACGTGGTGGCTCACAACCATCTGCTAACTATGCATGTCATGCATAGAATATAGGCAGGTTAAACAAGAAACATAGAAAATAAATAAAATTTAAAAAACATTATAAGTAGTAGTGACTGTTGGTATTGGATTTATGCGTGTGCATAAAAACCATTTAGAAGAACCTTGTCCATCCTTGGCATGAGAGTTTCCAGAAATGTTGACATGGTGTTGTGAGTTCATGGCAGAAACTGCCTGGTTTACTGCTATCCCAGTACAGAGCACCCGGGTGATTATGATAACAACTGGCAGTTGCATTGTGTACTGGCTGGTTTTGTGTGTCAACTTGACACAGGCTGGAGTTATCACAGAGAAAGGAGCTTCCGTTGGGGAAGTGCCTCCATGAGATCCAGCTGTGGGACATTTTCTCAATTAGTGATCAAGGGGGGGAGCCCCTTGTGGATGCTATCATCTCTGGGCTGTATTCTTGTGTTCTATAAGAGAGCAGGCTGAGCAAGCCAGGGGAAGCAAGCCAGTAAGAAACATCCCTCCATGGCCTCTGCATCAGCTCCTGCTTCCTGACCTGCTTGAGTTCCTGTCCTGACTTCCTTTAGTGATGAACAGCAATGTGGAAGTGTAAGCTGAATAAACCCTTTCCTCCCCAACTTGCTTCTTGGTCATGACATTTGTGCAGGGATAGAAACCCCGACTAAGACACATTGATTCTCTGGACTTACTCCCGATGGCCATCCTCCCTCCAAAGCAGTTTTGGAGCTCATTTGGTAAGATACTGTCCTGGGATCATCGGGTATTATGCTGATGACTTGGAACCAAATGTGCCTGCAAACATTAAGGCTTAATTTTATTAGATGCAGTATTTGCTAATGCCAAAAATCGCCAGCTTTGCTTCCAGAGAAAGTGAAATTTCAATCTGCAAAGAGGCCATAAAGCCCAGACGCTAATGTTAGTAGTCACATGATACAGGGGTTGATCCATCAAAGGCTAAGCCTTCATATGAGTTGGGATTCACGGAAACTGTTAACTACATGTAAGAATGGTTTCTGTCCCCATGTAAATGCGAAGAATGATGTCCCCAAAGACCAGATCAAAACTATTACAGTTATTTTACACTTACATTTGATTTGATTCAGAGTACTGTTTTTTGATTTAAAGATCTAAAGGTGAAAAATAAATCTCTTAGGAACTATATCACTTTTCAGAAAGTCCCATGTGAAAATATGTATTTCTCTTTCTTATGTTGACGGGCGATTTGCATGCAAGTGAATCTGCACCAAGTGCACGTAGGGTCCACAGAGACCAGAAGCAGGGTTGGATCCCAAGAACTGGAGCTCAGGGTTGAGAGCCACGGTGTAGGTGGTGGGACTTAAACCTTGGTGCACTGGAAGAACAGCCAGTGCTCTTAACTGCTGAGCCATCTCCAGCTCCTCTGTAGGTATTTTTGGTGTGGAGTTTTATGTGTTCATGAGTATCCATCTCTATGAGGATTAGTCACTTGGAGGGAGTGTTACAAACTTTAGGAAGTTTTCTGTCTGCTCAATTTTTCAAATGTTAGCTGAGTTTTACTCTTAATACCTTTTGTCACAAGTAAATATTGGTGTTGATGGTCAGAAATTTAAAAAAGACACTGTGTTTGAATAGACCTAATCACTGTCGAGATCAACTACATTTGACATAGTAACTTTCCCATAAATTTCGGCGACAACTACGCCCTCCGAGGTCATTCATATGCTGTGAGAGATTAAGTTCACTTGTTAAATCTAAACCTACACACAAAGTGTCTTAAATTCTTACCCTATGTGGCATTCTTCCCTGCCTGCGGTGAGTGGATTCAGGAGTGTCCATCCATGTGACACGACATTGTCACATATGAAGTTCACACCCGAGAACCACACAGCAGAGTTTATAAATGTTTTTTAGTAAGTTTGCTTCTGTGTGTTCGCCTGCGTTCGTAGCTATCCTGCACCACGTGTAGCCTGTGATAGATGGTTATAGATTCATGACGGAGAAGTGGTCTTGCCTGTAGGCTGGAGTCTGTGCACTGGCTGAGCAGAGCAGTGAGTGAGTTTCCTGGGCACCAGAGCACCAGTGTGAACCAGTGTGGGCTCTGTTGTCCTGAGGCAGACGTTAAATGCTCAAGGCTGGATTTACTTCCTAGTTGCTGGATTTACTTCCTAGTTACTTTCCTGAGTAAACCAAACCAAGAACACCCTGATGTTATGGGATCAAGAACTCAGGAACTCAGTGTTTTATATATAACTGGGGTCATGGCTGCATACCATAATCAAAAAAGCATAATTACTTAGAGCATTTAATTCAGACAAACCTACGTCCTCTATTTCCCTCCCTCCCTCTTCTCGCCTTTTCAGTTCCCAAGAGACAGAATCTCACCGTGTAGCTCAGGCTGCCCTGAAACTTGCAATCCTCCTGTGTTGCTGTCCAGTGCTGGGATTACAGGGGCTGTATGCCAGACTTTGTGACATAACGCCTGTGCCAACACACACTAGAACAGAAACGAGAGTTGTGAAGTGTGCCTTCAAAGGCTGGGCAGGGTCTGGAAAGCTTAGGAGTCTATGTCAAGCACAGTGAGGTAATAGTTCAGTCTTGGCATCAGCAAACGCTGTGAGTCAGATGAGCTTTTCACCCCTGGCTCTAATTAGGAACTCTCAGAAGCTCCCCTCCCACCCCGCCTTGCTGGTCATCATTACAGCCTCTTTGTAACCCAAAGAGTGAGCCTCCACCCCCACCTCCCATGTCCCTAAGAGCTACTAGAACCTCGGAGATTACTCAATAGCTGGCACTGGAGTGATGTAACACAGCAGCCGGCCTGACTCAGAGTAATGGATGTCTGAAGTTCTGCAGAGCGTTCTGACAGCCTGGCGTTCAGGGGCTCCCTGTGACTTTTGGCCACTTCTTAGTTCCAACACTCAAGAGTTCCAACACTCTGCTGCAGGTGCCCACAGCACCAACCCATGGTCCGGGCCTCGGCCTCAGGGTGAAACCATCTTGCACTATTCAGTGGTTGGAGGCCCCACCCACCCGTGCCTTCTGCAGGGAACATGGCAGGTGCTCCTGTCCGCACTGACTGAGCCCCTCTGCTTCCCATCTCCGAGACAGTGACGTAGCCTAACCAGGCTCTGTTCCCGTCCCACAGGTGGTGGGAAACCAGCAGCTCTTCAGGGCCCTCAAGGCCCTGCTGGAGGACTTCCGTTCTGAGCTGCGCGAAGACGAGCATGCGCGCCTGCGTCTGCAGCAGCAGTACGCCAGCGACAAGGCTGCGTGGGATGTGGAGTGGGCTGTGCTCAAGTGCCGCCTGGAACAGGTACCTGCCCCTCGCGCCGCCTCCCTCGTGAACACTGTGTGTGTCCGTCCCATCTACCTTATCTAGGATGGGTAGGGAAGAGGCACACGTAGGTTCTCCACAGTAACCCTGCTGCAGGGTCAGGGAGGGAAGGGCTTGAGGCTGCCTGTGACGTGCGCATGCCCCCTGTTCACAATAGTCTCCTTCCCGGGGGTGAGGTACACCTTCAACATTTTGTTTTGATATTTGTCCCCTTGGCGCTAAACGAGGCCGTGGAGGAGGTCCATTGAAGGGCTGGCAGGATGGAGTTGTCGACATATGGAGATAACTGTCCTGGACCACATGAAGCCAGGGCTGACTTTTTTCCTTTTTGAGACAGGGTCTCACTGTGTAGTCCTGGCTGGACTGGAACTTAATATGTAGACTAGGCTTGCCTCTTCACCTCCCAAGTGCTAAGATGAGAGGTGTGTATTATGGTTTTGTGACCTCTGAAGGTCATAGGGCTGCCCTTTAGAAATTTCAGAATATCGGAAAGAGGTTCCACTCATGGATAGGAAACCTTGTCAAGTCCAATCTCCTTTTTATACGGAGGAAACTGAGCTTGTCTCACATCTGAGCCAGCGCTAGGATGGAAGAGCCCACGTGAGCCACCTCCAGAGAGGACTTCCAGCCCGACCAGTAGCCTGTGGCTTGGGCCACAGGAAGCCTCGGCTGAGCTCAGCTTCTCTTTTTGTATCCACACAGTCGGCTGCACCAGAGTGCTTCTGGGTCATAAGGTGGGAACAGGGACTGTTTGATGTCGGTCATTTATTGTCTGGCCTTTGTTGTGAGGCAGATTATAAAGTAATTAAAATTGGCTCAGCCATGAAAGGAAAAACTTCCCTAAAAAGGAGATACCTCGTAAATAGCCTCAATCGTGATAAAAGATGAAAAGGGCTTATTGCTCCCAAGGAACCAGTTCTCCTCAGACATCCCCCCCCCCAAGTTTGACCCCAGGTACCCTTCAAGTTCACCTGCACTGCCTCTGATCCTGTGTCTCCTACCCCCCCCCCCCCAGTCCCCTCTGGCCATCTGTCATCAGATTCCCCAAGCTCACCCAGTCTGTCCTCTGACTTAAGGTTTGGGGCTTATAGTCTGTATAGAGTCAGGAACAAAGCCTTTCAGTCTAAGCCTTTAAAATGATGGACCTGTGAGCCACTGAGAGAAATATGCAGGAATGTTCCTCCCTGAGCTGCCCTTTAAGCCCTTCAGAAGTGTCAGAGGCGCCGGAGATCTGTGTAGACAAGAAGGAAGATGTAACTGTTTTGCGAGCCATTTTAGACATTGTATCTTGGCTTCAGAGGAGCCCGAGGAAACAAGCTAGGCCCTCAAGTGTAGAAGCCAGGTGGTACCACAGACTGTTCTTCTTCTGCCCGACTGTTTAGGAAGTGTCTTTAACTTGCAGAGCCCAGAATCAGTGAATGGCAGATAATGTTAATTTACTCATCCTGAGCCCAGTTTGACCTCTTGTCCTTAAACACAAAACCAAAGCCTAGATATTTTCAGTGGAGTCCAAATCTGTCTTTTTTTTTATTTGTTGGTTGGTTTTTTTTCCTCCCAAAACTAAGCCTTACTGAGGATTCAGCAGCAAATGAGACAGTCCTTGTTTAGCCGGGCGTAGTGGTGCATACCTGTAGGAAGCCTGAGGCAGGGAGATCCCAAGTCTGATGTCATCCTTGGTAACAAAGGATGTTACCAAGATCATTTTCAGGATAAAGGTAATTGCCTACTAGCATGCGGGAGGCCCATGACTGCATCTCTAGGGATCTTTGACCAGCTGGTACTTCATGCCCCCCTTCATCCTCTCTGTATCACCACTTTTTACATCTGTATGTGCTATATATACAATGTATCACATCTGTTTTTGCTTCAGACCCTGAGTGGTGTTTCATCAATTAAAATGGAGAAAATAAGTTTATATTTATATCTGCCATTTCCATTGTGCATTTTCGGATAGATCGAAGTACTAGCCCATGTTTCTTCTGTTTGAAGACCCTCCCATGTCTGTCTGGAAGGGCAGGTCAGCCAGCAAGCAAGCGTCATTTTTGTTTTTATTTCGTGTTTTCACTTCTGTTAGAAAGGGTTTCTCCTTCATTTCTGACATTTAGAATTTTATTGTCTTAGTTGAGTTGCTTCCTCTCTGATAAAACACCATAACTAAAGGCAAGTTGGTGAGGAAGAAAGTTCATTTCAACCTACACTTCCACATTGCCATCTACCACTGAAGGAAGTCAAGGCAGGAACCTGGAGACCGGAACTGAAGCAGAAGCCATGGAGGGGTGCGGCTTCCTGGCTTGCTCCTCATGGCTTGCTCAGCTTGCTTTTTTTTTTTTTTTTTAAAAAAAAGAATCCAGGACCACCAGCCCAGGGGCGGCACCACTCACCACGGGCTGGGCCCTCCCCATCAATTATCAATCAATGTAATACCATACAGACTTGCCTACCGCCAGTTTTCTAAAAACATTTTCTTAATTAAAACTTCATCTTCCCAGAATGGTTTGGGCTTGTGTCAGTTGACAGGAACCAACCAGCACATTGAGTTGATTTTTTTTTTTTTGCCTCGGCCATTTAGAGGTGTCCATCGTTATCTGGCTTTCAGAGTTTCTTGTAATTCTTGAGCGCCATGTGCAGTGATAAGTTCTAGGGACCAAGAACACTTAGAGAAAACAGGGTGTTTGCTGGGCATCCAGGGGAGGAAGGCCCAGTGCTGTTACCTTTGTGTGATGTCTTCTCTCTGGTTTCTGCCAGTTTGAATACATAAGACATAAAATACATTTTGTTTTATTTGGCTATTTCACTGTATTTGAGGGTGAACATATATGAAGCATTTATTAAAGAATATCAGGTTCCATTATTTTGACCCAGATAGGGGCCAAGGATATTGGACCAGGCATGGTACCACCTTCAAGGAGCTGTAGAGGCAGAAGACAGAGTGGCTTAGACTGGGAGGTGGAACTAATAAGGAGTCTGTAAGAACTGCACTCAACAGTCTATGGGATCGTGAGCTTTCTTTCTCCCTCCAATGCTGGACTTCCAGAAACGGAGTTCCTATGTCTTTTCTTCTTGGCAGCTGGAAGAGAAGACTGAGAAAAGCTTGGGAGAGCTGGACTCCTCTGCTGAGGGCAAAGGGGCCTTGAAGAAGGAGCGAGAGGTACACCAGAAACTGCTGGCTGACAGCCACGGCCTGGTTATGGACCTGCGCTGGCAGATCCATCACCGAGAGAAGAACTGGAACCGGGAGAAGGTGGAGCTGCTGGAGCGTCTGGACAGCGAGCGGCAGGAGTGGGGGCGACAGAAGGAGGAGCTCCTGTGGCGGGTGGAGCAGGTAGGGGTGCTGCAGCTCCGGAGCCCCAAAGCGCAGCGCAGCCCCAGAGTGCACCACAGTCCCAGAGTGCACCGCAGCAACCCTAGAGTGCACCGCAGCCCCAGAATGCACCACAGTCCCAGAGTGCACCGCAGCCCCAGAGTGCACCGCAGCCCAAGTGCTCCGCAGTCCAAGTGCACCGCAGACCCAGAGTGCACCGCAGCAACCCTAGAGTGCACCGCAGCCTCAGAATGCACCACAGCCCCAGAGTGCACCGCAGCCCAAGTGCACCACAGCCCCAGAATGCACCGCAGCTCCAGAGTACTGTAGTCCAGAGTGCACCGCATCCCTAAAGCACAGCGCGGCCCCAGAATGCACTGCAACCCAGAGTCCACCGCAGCCCAAGAGCACTGTAGCCCAGAGTGCACTGCAGCCCTAAAGCGCAGTGCAGCCCCAGAATGCACCAAATCCCTAGAGTGCACCGCAGCCCCAGAGCACAGTGCAGCTCACAGATAGTTCTCAGCCCAGTTCTCCCAGGAACATGGAGTATTGCTGTCATCTGCATTCTATCGAGGGCATCCAGAGGAAGAGTGGGAAATGTTAGGCTTCCCACAATAGAGATCTGGTCCTGGGATCGATGTATTACTTTTGTGTAGCTCTGCCCGGAAGACCTGTGAGAATAACTTAAAAGGACGTGATTAGCTTTGGGTCAGTCATTGGTTGCTTGGTGTTGTGCTTGGATGGTATGTGGTGGCTGAAACATAGGACAGAGGAGGACCTTCATCTCATGGTGGACAGGAAGCAGAGAGCAGTAGAGAAGGACTGGGTAAGCCGTGGCTGCGAGGACACAGCCCCACGGTCCTGCTTCATCCAGTGGAACCTCACCTCTTACCTTCCACCTCCTCCCAGTAATACCATCAACTATGAGTTCTCCTAGGAACTCATTCATTCATTAGGTCAGAGCCCCGAGGATATGATTCGTTGAAAGGCCACTATGGACACTTTCAGGGCAGCATGACTTAATGTAGGCATTTCTCAATCCAGTGAGGTTGACAATTAAGGTTAACCATGACACCCTAACATCACACACGCCTTTCACTGCAGAGCTGGTAGGCGACTTGCCTTTGTATGCATGTGCAGGGGCTGGGAAGTGACCTTTTAAAGGGATTTGGAGATTAAACTTGAACGGGGAGGTTATTTCAGGTTGTCTTCTGGGAGTTTTTCCCCAGAGTACTCTAACTCTTAGGATGGCCATGGAAGACACAGTGATGACTGCCAGCCTGAATAGAATTGTCAACATTAGCGAAGTAATTACCAAACCGAGTTAGAAGCCACTGTCTGCCTGCGATTGCTCCTGCTGTGGGTATTGCAGAGCTGTGATTAGATAGGACCAGAACCAAGGGAGGTATCTGGTAGCTCGTCATCTTCCTGTAAACAAACTCGGATGGATGTGGGGAGAGCAGAGGGAGTTGTTTTCCCGTAGGCTGGATAATTGATCTCCACATTGCACACGCTTGTGTCGCTTACGTAGCTGCAGTAAGCCAGGAGCGATGTGAAAATTCAGGTGTTCACGTCACACTAAGCAGAGGTTTTAGAACTCCTCAGTGGCTAGATTTTCAGCTCACGGATACCTTGCCTCTTTCAATCCATCATTCTTATAAATGCATAAAGCCTCAAGAGATATCAGTCAGTTAGAAACAGTAGCTAGGATAAAGGGGATCAAGACTCCATTATAAGTACTTACTCAGCCTGCACGAATCAGAGAACCTTTTGAGAAATATGCTCTGCTAACTGTATATATGGCACGGTTCCTGTGCTAAAATGGAACGGAGGTGAATCTGAGTTTAAATTTGCACAGGGAAGGACCTGGATGTACTTAGTGACTTAGAAATGACCCAGAGCCTTTGACTTAGAAACAGAGGAAGAGAGCGGAGCAGAGGCTCTCCCGGGTCGATGACCAGTGAGTCACCTTGCTAATATTTAATGTGGCTCCGTTTCAAAATTCTCCAAATACTACCAAGAGGAAAGTCATCATTTCCTGTTTGGTTTGGAAATACAGCACTGTGAAGAATTTGCCAGATTGTGCCTAGCATCTGGGCTCTGTTGAGTGGGTCTGCCTCGAGGCAGAAATTTGGAGCTAACAGTAGCATGTATCCTTATAAAATAAACACCAATTTATCACACCCAACTTGACTTTATCTCAGGAGACATGAACAGATGTCTCCACCCCAGATGGAATTCTGACTACAGATCAAAGAATGATTCCACTCAAATCTAGTTTAGTGAACCATTGAGTTTATATGGGGTACTTATAGGACCGGGCATGAGGGGACACTTACAGGGTGGTTACCAGGAGGATACCTCACTGATCAACCATGATTCGTGGGGTCTGTACCTATGGTACAAAGACTGCAGACAGCTCAGCCAACTGGTGTCTTCTTCCTCCACGACTGTTTGTGTATATGGAACCTTGGAAAAGACTCTTAGTGAATCTTCTAACTCTCTGCGCTTCCTGTGCCTTGCATGCTGCATGAAGCTTTCTCTTTCCTCTGAGAGGCAGTGTTTCATCTCCTGGGAAACAACAGGTAACTCATGGCAACCTGGTACTGGGGACCTTCATTCCCAGCCACTATGGATTGCTGACCTTGAGTGTCCTTGCTCTTCCTCAGTGAGGCCATCATGTCCCCTGTCATGGGCTTGACATGACCCTTGTCTAGTCATTGCTGCTTGTAGATCCTGTCCCAGGCCTCTTGAGTGTTGAAAGTCACACTTGCTGTGAATCCGGCAGGTATCTAAGGCTTTTGTTTCTCTTTGGGGAATGAGGAATTTCTAGCCAAGAAAACCTTGGCCAGACTCATCCAATGACACTCAGTTTCTGAAGTGACCCAGGGCTGATCTGCCATCTCCCTTTGAGACTACTTTGGGGGTATTAACAAGAACCAAGAGCTGAGCTTCCTTTCTGTGTCTTGGGTGTTGTAGCACCTGGCGTTTCGGGCATCCTCCTGGCCCTCACGCCTGTTCTGTAGAGCCCAGCATTCCCTCAGGATGTCCCTGTTTATCAGAGCGGTCCACAATGGAAGGATGCTGCACACATGCAGATGCGGACTCTCAGAAATGGGTCCAATTTCCACCAAAGTCCTCAGCATCTTAAAGGGTTTTGTAATCTCACTGCCCTAATCTGAAAACTAATACAGTAGCCATAAGTATTATCTGAAAGAGCACATCGGCTGGACTGCCTGTGGAGACGCGTGTACACGTGGAAGCATGCACAGGTTTCATTACTCCACTCCCCCCAGTTGCTTGCTGGTTTAATGTCTAGCTGCACATTCCGTAGATGAACTGAATATGTAACTGAATATCCCTCACAGCATCCACTCGACATCTGACTCCTTGGGAAGCCGTATAACCTTGGCTGCGATAACTTGATATGGACAGTCAAGTAGCACTAAATCCATTTTCCACTTGCAGAACATGTGCTTCATGCCTTTCCCATGTCGTTAAACTCCTGCATAACTCTACACCGCCTGAGGCGGTGTGTGTATGATGAACGACTGCGGAACTGTGGCGAAAGTCACCTGGTGTGTCTCATCTATACTACTAGAAGGACTCATACCTCAATTCACATTCGACTGGGTGCTAGTTAGCTTTTATGCATTCACCCTAGATTTCTCCTTAGGACCGATCAGCTCCAGGTCTCAGCTACAGAGTGTGTCTGTACCTGTACCTAGAGAGCTAAATCAGCCACCTTCAAAACCTGAGCAGCCGGCCCACCCTCTAAAACCTGTTCATGGGGTGACCTTCTTCTTCTCCTCATCCAGTTGGGAGGTGACAGTCTTGAGATTTTGCTGTCCTTATCAATCATTCAACATAACACCTGTTAAGTTTTCTGTTTGCATTAAATGTTGTCCTGCAGCAGATCGGACAGTACAGTAGGTATGCGGCCCCAGGAAACCCTACCCACTAGGGACCCGTGATACCATCACTGCAGCACACAGACATCTCAGCAGCGAGGACTGCCAGATCCGGTCTCTTTGATTCTTTCTTTTTCTTTTTAAGGAAATCTGATACTTAGCATCCCCAGTGCAAACTGCTGCTGGCTGCCCGGGTTTATTTTTGAAGTTCCACTTTACTGCGTTAGAAGGCGTCTGCTCATAGCTCTCCTCTAGTCGTCCCTTCACACACACCCTCGGTGCACATTTGCGGCTCCCAGCGTGATGCTTGCATCTTAATTCTTCGCCCGAAATAACTTGGGAGATGATCATGTGTTGAAACTCAAACAGCACTGACACACGTTAGAGGGATATAATAAAAAGGCTTTCAATTTTATATAATTTTTTTTTAAGGCAGAGCGTTTAGCATCATTAAGGGAACTGAGAAGAGATGTGTCGTGAGGGAGGGGGAGAAGAGACAGAGGGAGCTGAGCCCAAGCCCGGACAGATCTGTTTAGTCTCCGATTTTTTTAAAGATTTATTTATGTATTTATTTATTTAATGTATATGAGTACACTGTAGCTGTCTTCAGACACTAGAAGAGGGCATCGGACGCCATTATAGATGGTTGTGAGCCACCACGTAGGTGCTGGGAATTGAACTCAGGACCTATGAACTATGGAAGTGCTCTTCACCACTGAGCCACCTCTCCAGTGCCTTATTCCCCAGTTTAGCAGTGAACCTGCCACAGGTGGCCGGCTAAGATTTTGCTGCGGATGCCCCTCTCTTAGATTAAGAATAATGTTCAGAGCTTTCTGTGCGAACACCTCCAAAGTGAGGAATAAACTGAGTAAAGGGTCCTTTCCTCCTGGTGGCTCACAGACCACACTTCTGCAAGCTTATGGGTATAGGTTCAAATTGGGTTGCAGAGACACAGTTTGCAAAGATGCTCTCAGAAACCATCTGTCTGGGTTTGAGGGATTTTTTTTTTTTAAGAAATTCTTCCACCATCTCAGTGCTTGAGAACTGAAAATCTTCAGTCAGCCACTCTTTGAGATGAAGTCCAAATGTCATTTTGGATTTCGTTAGGAAATTTACTTATTTAAGAGAATGGTCAATCTAGGAGCATACACCAGTGAAGACCTCATTGGAAAGTCTTGGGTGACTATACCTTCAAGCCTCTATTGTAGTTTCTACAAGTGTGTGCGTTGGGGGTGGGGGGCGCGGGGCTTTGGGCCACACCTCTTGGACACATTGGTCCTCTGTGATTTCACATAGCTTTCTGATAAAGTACTCCAAACTGTCACCTCAGTTGTCTGTATCTGCCAGTCCCCTCTGCCAACTCACCTGTCCACTCACCTCCACTAAGCTAAGCAACAGCTGAGAAATTACTTCTGTTGGCAAACCGGTAGGCCGCCCTTCCACAGCTACAGTCCCGCCTTCTTAAGTGCTGGGATTTGGAGCAGGGCCTTGCAACTGCCTAGCTACAAGCTAGGCAAGTGCTGTCTCACTGGCTTTATCCCCAACACCTTCATCTCCCGTTTTCTCACTCCGAGTGATCTGTGCTTGCCTGTGACCACGTCAGTTTTCCAAGCTAGACCCACAAGCGTGCCAGATCTTTAGCCATCCGTACAGTTAAGTTTTAACCCTCTCGTGCAGAATTAAAGTCATCTTTTAGCACCACGTGGCTATAATCCAGTTCAAACACTCGGTTATATATAGAATTTCTTATCCCCCTTGAATCAATTAGGAAAATGCGGTTCATCTCAGGAATTTGCCGTCCATGAAAGTACTCTGTGGAGCGTAACTAAAGTCCTGGAGGTAATTGCAAATGAAAGTATTAAACCTGATACTTATTCCCATTAAACTTAAAAAAAAAGTCTAATTTCCCGTGAGCGCAATAATTGATAAATAAATTATAAGGCTACAACAAAAAATGAAGAGAATGACAGCAAACAGAAATATTTGCATCCGGAAGGCTTGTACGGTAAGTGCAGATTCTGCCATCCTGGTAAAGCTTGCGTTTCTTCAGAAAGCATCTGCGATCCTGTGGGACACTTTGAAACCAAGGTCAGAACCCTAAGAGCATTTGCTTCTAGCCAAGTCTCTTCAGGTAGACACAGGCAACTCAACCCGGCAGGAAAGGATGGTCTTAGAGAGATTGTCACGCTGAAAAATGGAAGCTGACTATTTCTATTTTTAACACCCCCAGCTACAGAAAGAGAAAAGTCCCCGGGGAAGTGGCAGTTTCCTCTGTAGCCGAAGAGAAGACGACACCCACCCTTACCCGCACCCAGGAAGCCGAAACCCATCCCGGCCTGTGTCCATGTGGCCCTGTGAAGACACTAACTCCATCCCATTTGAAGACCGGCCGCTTTCCAAACTGAAGGAGTCAGACAGGTGCTCAGCCAGTGAGAACCTGTACTTGGATGCTTTGTCCCTGGAAGATGACCCAGAGGACGCACCACCCCTCAGGAACTGCCTTACTGAGGTCAGCCTGGGTTTGTCCCCTGAGGTTTCTTATGGCTGGAGGGAACTGTCATTAAGTGCAGCCAGTGTCTAGCAGAGTCCTTTCATCAAGTTCCCCAGACAACCTGTGCATTGAGCCATGTGAACTATTGCCGTTGGTGATGAGATGGTTTTGTTTGGTGGACCTGCCCCCAATCCTGCTGAAATGCTGGACTGTGGTCCTGTGTGACGTGACAACTGTTAAGAATAAGTATAGTGAACAAAATACAAAAGAGAAAATAAATGCATATTTTTAACTCTGCATGAAATTGTAATACAGTTTTCTGATTCTAGAAAGCTAATGTCTGAGAAGTAAGTCTGTATTAAGAAATTTCTTTCTTTCTTTTTTTTAAAAGATTTATTTACTACTATTATATGTAAGTACACTGTAGCTGTCTTCAGACACACCAGAAGAGCATCAGATCTCATTACAGATGGTTGTGAGCCACCATGTGGTTGCTGGGATTTGAACTCAGGACCTTCGGAAGAGCAGTCAGTGCTCTCAACTGCTGAGCCATCTCACCAGTCCAAGAAATCTCTTAACATTTAATAGCTATCACTAAATGGCAGCCACTATAAAGATGTTATTCTGGGCAAAGGGGAAAAACAACAGGGGAAACAAAGGGAAAAATCCAGCAGTCAGATTGCCAAATGAGTGAATTAAGAGATCCATCAGATTTCTGTGACATAAGATCACTTTTTTCCCCGTGATGATGTTTTTTAAAACCTCATTTTAAAAACTCGTATAGGGATAGCGAGACCCTGTCTCAATAAAACTGGGAGGATTGGATGGGGTCACAGGTGGAGGGATCATTATATGTGAACCAATTGACAGTGGCTACCCTGGATGACGTTCTTTCAAATACTTCATACTTACAGGGACTTGCCTCAGATAGTGTTGAAATATGGGGACATTATATGACTTACATGTACCTGATTCAAAATGCTACAGGGTTTCAGATTTCCAATTCTTCCAGAGTTTGGGATATTTACATGTACGTAATAAGGTATCTTAGGGATCTGAGTCAATTCAAACACATAAATCATTTTAAGTTATGTATACACCTTATGCACTTAGCCTAAATGTAATCTTATTTAATATTTGTGTGTGAAACAAATGTCAGAACTGAAAGTTTTTCAGGTTTTGAAGCAATCCATATTACAAATTTCCAGATTAAGTAGGTAGTGACATCACACGCCTTACTCCCAGTAGTGTGTATTGGGCTGGTAGAATGTTCGTCAGCCCTGCCCACAGATCTGCAGGCAATCTCTACAGTCCAGTTTCATAGAAGAGAGGGCACAAGATCAAAGTGGGGACCTTATTCCTCTCTGCAGCAGAGACAGAGACACGCTGTCTGTGAGGAGGGCACCTTCAGTCTTGCCGTCCAGGAGGAATACGGTTTCATGACTGTAGAGTGATTGTTTCTTCCAAGCTGTGTCAACTTGTGAGTCCTTTCTTAATAGACAGACAACCTGTGTGTTTGTGGTGCTATTTGCCAGCACAGCTCTCTCCCTGTTATGGATTGCAACTAAGAATGTTTAAAAGCAAGCAGGGTTCCTGGCCCCAAGGATGCCACACCAACCTCCATGGCAAGATTTGGACCAAAGATGTCAAGGTCCTAACTCTCTCACTGTTACCCTCTGCTCCCACCCCAACACACACACTCACACACACTCACACACACATACACACACATACACACACTCACACATACAAACCCTCATACACATTCACACACACACTCACACACATACACACACTCATACACACATACATACTCACACACACATATACACACTCCCACATACACACACTCATACACACTCATACACATATACATACATCCCCACATACACACACACTCACACACATACACATATACATACATTCCCACATACACACTCATACACACTCACACACATACACACATACACACTCACACACACACTCACACATACACACACTCACACACATACACACACATACACACACTCACACATACACACCCTCATACCCATTCACACACACACTCACACACATACACACACTCATACACACATACACACTCACACACACATACACACTCACACATACACACACTCATACACACTCATACACACATACACACTCACACACATACACACTCACACATACACACACTCATACACACATACACACTCACACACACACTCACACATACACTCACACACACACACACACACACCCTCATACACATTCACACACACACTCCCACATACACACACTCATACACACTCATACACATATACATACATCCCCACATACACACACACTCACACACATACACATATACATACATTCCCACATACACACTCATACACACTCACACACACACTCATACACACATACACACACACACACTCACACTCACTCACACACACATACACACGCACACTTGCTCGGGCTTGACAGTTCTTTGAACTCCATAAAGTCGAGAGGACTCCGAGGGAATGCAGGAGAGCCATTTGCTTGACAAGCTCAGTCAGTTTTCTCCCTCAGGCAGCCCCTCCTTCCCTGGGGAGACTACAGAGGCTCCCCTCCCCTCCCATGATGCTTCGGTTGCTGCTTTTACAGTTTGACTTCAAAGGACTCAGGGCAGTGTCTTAGGACTTGTCCTCAGTGAGCATTCACAACCACATCTTAAGGGTCCAGAGCAGAACAAGTCGTCTTAGCAGACAGGACTCCTAGGAAGCCGAAATTGAGTGATTCCAGCAAGTATTTGTTTCCCTTTACAGGAAGAAGAAAGTCGCAAGGGAAATCTTCAAAGGTAAATAAATGGATTGCTTTTAAATTATTCATCTCATAGACATGCTGGTTTTTTTTTTTTTTTAGTTTTAGCAACAAGAAGGCAACATACACTGATAAATGTCTTACGATAAGAACTTCATATTGTATGTCCAAAGGAGTGTTCGGAAAGACCAGCTATTAAGTGATCCAGGGAAAACTTCTCTTGAAGTTCCAAAAGCCTCTCCGTCCATGTGGTGTTGGGCTTGTTACACTGGGGTTTGTTGTTAAAGGCTTTCCTGAAGAGAGTAGTCCTGAAGGGACTCGGACTGCTCCCTTTCATGTTAGTTACACCCCAGCTCCCTGCTTTCACATCTGAGCTCTCTGGTTTTGCCTTTCTTCCCTCTGTAGATGGATACATGAGCGATCTGGTTTTGCCTTTCTTCCCTCTGTAGATGGATACATTTTATTTCCATCAGGTGCTGTTTCTCTGGCAGTTTGCCACTTTTAGCTTTCTCCTCAATTGTCGAGTGAACTTAGAGGCTCTATATGACTGTCTCTTTGCCAGCCCATGGATGACGGCTGTTGTCCACACAACCGAGATTGTTGCCTAGGTGTGGATCTGCCCTTCTCTGGTCTTCACTAGGCAATGCCTAGTCCACTTGTGGGCTTGGGCTCTGGAAGTAATTTGCATAAGCCTCATACTGATCTGTTCCGGACGTTCTGGGACTTAAGTGCTTTGGGCCTCAGTTTCCACACCCGTAAACAGGAGAGCTCCATTTTCTCTGTGTAGCTTACATGTATGGGCACGCAGGACGTCAGTCACATCTAACACAGGGGTAGCAGGTAGCTGTCACTCCGCTGACCGATCCCCCCATCCATAGCAGCATTATCTTTGTGCCAAAGGTGAAGGCGGAGGCTTCGAACCCTTCGCTTCTGATAACCCAAGCCTCCCACCTTTCTGTTGCCTTTAAGCACTATAACCGTGTTTTAAAATTTTACTTGCTTCTATTGATTTCAAAGTTAGTCGACACAGGGATTATAATCTGTAAACAGCATCCAAATGTCCAACGCAAGACCACCAAGGTTCTGGCCCCCTCCTCTGGCTGTGCACCCTCTGAGTCCTAACAATATGGCAGGTCCTGCCACACCTCCTGCATCAGGAGGTGCTCAAACACGCTTCCAGTACATCCCAGTCTTACTGTTTCTCCACCATGGCTGCTTCTAAGTGTCCTTCCTTCCTTTCTCTGTGCTCCTCCATCCAGCTCGCCCCAGAGCCACGAAGCCCCCACCCATTGCTTCCACTGGTGCTTCTATGTAGCTACCACTGAGAGTACAGACTCGCTCACAGGGTAGCCCCAGCCTGCCCTGCTGTTATTAACAGGTCCTGTAGAGAAGTGGTCTGTGTGCTGGATCTGGGGTCACCTCTGGCATGGCTAGAGCTGCACTAGAACTCTAGGTATGAACTCTGTCTATCAGGTGAGGGGAAACTAATCTAGCATGGTGGTGACCACCTTGCCTCACACTTCAGCTGCAACTGGAGAGATTCTAGATCACAAAGGTTCTGTCACCCAGGTGGTGGGCACATCCAGCCCCCAGCCTCTGAGCATGTCATTTCCCTGGTGGATAGACCTGGTGGGTACCCCAGCTACCTTCTGACTTGTCCAGTCCACCACCTACCACCTCTGTGGTGTCAGATGTACACATGGAAAGCATTCAACAAATTTATGTCAGAATGAAACAGGCGGAATTCAAATGCCTGCATTAAGGAGTCCATGCCCACGTTCGTACGCATTGGCTACCAAACTCCAGCTGTGGCTTTACCACAGTTATCTTACCCTTTACCGTTGATCGTGGATCTAAGCGAGTTTGCCGCCTATAGAGGCCAGTAAAGGCACGGGCATTCATCAGGTGGGCGTATGAGCCACTCAGAGGATAGCAAGTGGCTGGCCCACGCTTTAAGAGTTAGGTAGAGGCAGGCACCTTCATGGGTCCATCTTGTTCAGGGCACGGCCCAGGAGCTGACACCTGTTCTGAATCTTTCCCCAGGGCTATGTCTGTGTCCTGTATGTCTGAGTTCCAGCGTCTGATGGATGTCTCTCCATTCCTGCCTGAGAAGGGGCTACCATCTGCCAACAGCAAGGAGGATGTCACTCCACCCTTGTCTCCCGATGACCTGAAGTACATCGAGGAGTTCAACAGCAAAGACTGGGATTACGTGTCCCCCAGGCCTCCAGACTTCTGGTCAGACAGGACCGAGGTGGGGCGGGTAGGGCACGAGGCCACCACAGAGCCTTGTCCGGATTCCTCCTGGTACCTGACCACGAGTGTCACGATGACCACGGACACCATGACCAGCCCGGAGCACTGCCAGAAGCAGCCACTGCGGACCCATGTCCTCACTGAGCAGTCTGGTGTGCATGTCCTGCACAGCCCGCCTGCCATTCGCCGGGTTGACAGTATAGCGCCAGGTGGCGAGGGCCGGAGCCGAGGGGACCCCGAGGGCCCCTTTCCTATGAGCAGAGCAAGAGGGGACCTGGCAGATGCCAAGGGAGGTCATCCAGAACCTGTGCTCAACAGGTGGTCTTGCACCCCACCCAGACACCCCCGAGACTGTGTGGAGGGGTCTCTCCGCCCCCTCGACAGACCTATCTGCCCCTCCCTGGGATTTGCCTCCCCTTTGAACAGCCTAGATATGTCCAAGAATATGAGTGACGACATGAAGGAGGTGGCCTTTTCTGTCAGGAATACCATCTGCTCCGGTCCCGCCGAGCTACAAGTCAGGGATATGGCCTGCCAGACCAACGGATCCAGGACAGCAGGGACACAGACCATTCAGACAATCAGCGTGGGCCTGCAGACCGAGACCCTACGTGCCAGTGGCGTCACCAGCAGCCCCCACAAGTGTCTCACGCCAAAAGCCGGAGGGGGCACCACACCCGTGTCTTCTCCTTCCCGCAGCCTTAGGAGCAGACAGGTGGCCCCTGCCATTGAGAAGGTGCAGGCCAAGTTCGAACGCACCTGCTGCTCCCCAAAGTACGGCTCTCCCAAACTCCAGAGAAAGCCCCTCTCTAAAGCTGACCAGCCAAACAGCAGGACCTCACCAGGCTTGCCCCAGAAAGGGTTCAGCGAGTCAGCCTGGGCCCGCTCCACCACCACGAGGGAGAGCCCTGTGCACACCACCATCAACGATGGCCTCTCCAGCCTCTTCAACATCATCGACCACAGTCCCGTTGGGGCGCGGGCTGGGAGCCGATCTCGATCAGCAGAACCCCGACAGGAGCTGGGTCCAGGCCAGGAAACAGGCACCAATTCCCGAGGAAGGTCCCCCAGCCCGCTAGGGGTGGGCTCAGAGATGCTGAGGGAGGATGGGGGAGAGAGCACGCCAGTGAGACAGGACTTATCTGCGCCCCCTGGCTACACACTCACTGAGAACGTGGCCCGGATCCTCAACAAAAAGTTGTTGGAGCATGCCTTAAAGGAGGAGAGGAAGAGAGTCACCCACGGCTCCTCAGGTCTCACCAGCGACAGCCACACCGCCGAAGCAGTGCCGGCTGAACCAGGATCCATGGAGGTAAGTGTTCCCTTCCCCATTAGCTCTGCCTTAGGCTGCCCGGCTTAGGACGCCTGGAGCGGATCTTGGGCAGTGGTTTCAGGAGTCCGTGTATAGCTTGGGCAGGAATGGAGTGAAGGCAGAATGGAACAGGCAGACAAACCCAGAGTACCTCGTAAGCAAGTTTACTCTAAGTGTCCCCAGAATCGTGAGGATGCGTCTTGTTCCAACTCCGACCTCTGGTCAGGCTAGATCTGACTCTCTTGGTTTGGTGTATATTTGCTCTGTGTGTGTGAGGTGGTGCAAGTGTAGAAACTGAGTAAGTGGAAACTGTGTGTGTGTGTGTGTGTGTCTGTCTGTCTGTCTGTCTGTCTGTCTGTCAGGATTTCTACACACTGCAACTCTTTATGTGTGGTTGCATGAGGGGCATGCTACAGTGCGTTTGGATAACACGGACTCAAAATTCTTTCATTGGGAACTACACGAAGAGCTTTTGGACTCTCAGGCCACCTCAGCACAGATCAGCAGTTTGTCATCTTATAAATCACCACGGAGGTGGAATCAGGTAATAGATACGGTAGGGGGAGAAAATGTGTGCCCTAATCGAACACGGCAATGGTGACACAAATCTGTCAGCACCGGATTCTCCCACTACCAACGCCCACATGTATTCTGGCACCGAAAACAAACAAACAAACATACAAACAAAAACACACAAGCAAACAAGGACACTCACAGCACTTGCAGGCATGATAGTGCACATCTTTAGCACTTGGGAGGCAGAGGAAGGCGTGGCTCTTTGAGTTCTAGGCTATCCAAGGCTACATACTGAGAACCTATCTCAAAAGAAAGAAAATCCCATGCCTACAGCGACAGGAAGCAGCCTGATAATAAGAGTGGTGACAGCTTGGAGGATTTATGCCTCACTATGAGTAGGTACGACTGATGAGTAGTCACATGACTGCAAGTCCTCGGATCCCGGATGTAGACGCATGTGTGAGCATCATCCAAGCCCAGCCTTCAAACAGCAAGGGCGGGGTCGGGATGCTCCCAGGCTACGTGCTGCTTCCATGCATGGCACCAGCCCTGGCTTCCTGACATGAGGAGAGAGGTGTATTTCCTTTGTCTCCCTCAAATTACTCACAGGGGAAAAATGATTAGGTTTCCAGCCCAGCCCTCCAAGGAGTGCTTAACGCAAAATAGAGTTCAATCCAGAAGTAGGTCAAGCCAATGTTGATTTTGACAGTTACCAATAGAAACGGCAGTCCTGTAACCTGCTCTTCCCAAGGTCTGAGTTGTCGGGACAGATTGGTCTGAGAAGGATGGACATCATAGGGTAAGAGTTCTCGGGCAGCAAATGGTGTCTTCTCTCATCTTTTCACCACTAAACCTCAGGAGCTCTCAGATAAGTTCTTGTGGCTTGGGAGGGTCTGTTTGCATATGCCTACTCTGTCTTCAGCCGAGATAGGGCTGCTTTTAAGGTATCATCAGTTAGCTCTCTTGAGTTTCTACTCATATTAGAGACCATAGAGATTTATTTGGGCCACAAAAGAACCTTTGTATTCTTGACAGCAACCTATTGACACAACACAGAGGACATGGTCTCTCCTTCTCCAGACATTTACAGTTCTCCATGCCGGGATTATCAGTCATTCCTATTTGGATTGACCCCCCTCACAGTAGTCCCATCGGAAATCACACTTCATCTATTGGTGACTGTGTGCCAGGCCTAGTTTTCACGCCCAGATAAGCAGAGCCGCTGGTGTTTTTCCTAGCCTGTGCCAAGCACCCTGTGTGGTATCGTTACTGGAATCTCAACATCTGAGAGACAGGAAATGTTTCTCCCCTGCTCCCCTCTCACCCCTCAAGTGACCCTGCCCCCTCTCAATGCTTGGCAGCAAGGCAGAGAGATGTGCCGAGAGAATGACATAGGTGGCACCCTTCCCTCCAAGAGCCTAGTGTACCCAGGAGGGGACAATCGAGCATGGGCAGTCGTAGCTTGTGGTGAAGACAGTCCTGTGAGCAGAGCCACGTCCTCCTCCTGCCTAGCCTCCCTCTGAGTGAGCACAGACCGCCGCTCCCTCCGGGAGGACACCTTGGAGCAGGGTTTATTCTTGTACTGTTTCGTTTGAAACACTTTCCAACCGACTTGTTTTTCTCTTCTTTCTCCGTCTGTCTGTCCAGAACCAAACTGTCTTACTAACTGCCCCCTGGGGACTCTAGCCCTGCCTGCCTCACACTGTAAGTGCCTCTTCCCCGCCTCCAACCATCCACAGAGTTGTGTGTGTAGCTGATGTACTCGTGGTTGGCATTCAGCATTCATCATCATCTGCGACATCCACTCCCGCCCCCAAGGGACAGACACTGAGCCCAGACACGCCATTTTGCCCACCTCCAGGGTAGACGACTTAGATTCTGCTAAAGGTTCCCCTCTTACAGTTCAACAGAGAAACACTGGCCGGGAGGGACCACCTCGGGTCTCGCCTGTGGGAGTCCTTGGCTTTAGACCTACCCACTACTGCTCCCTGGTATTTTGGTTTCATACGTGTGTTGCCGTGTGCTGGGGTACGGCGTGCATCATGTGCTGCGCCTTCTCTCTCTTGTCTTTCAAGAATGGAGAGTAAACCCAAAAGTCTCTTGTCCTTCCAAGTGAGTAGACTGGTGAGAAAGTAAGTTCTTCATAAATAGAAGCTGAATGAATAGTAACAGACATTCCTGTTCCCGAGTAAGACCTATAAGATAAGAAAGTATGCATTTTGGAGTCAGGGATGCTGTCACCCTCTTGACCTACTGGGACTTAATAACAAAAGTAGAGCCCAGTCTAATTAACAGAGACCAAGGAGGTACACACCTTTATCCCAGCACTGGGGAGGCAGAAGCACTGGGTATCTGAGTTTGAGGCCAGCCTGATCTATATAACAATGTCTTGGGAGGAGACAATCAGATAAAAGGTGTGTCCCCATCACAGGGTTGGGGGAAATAGCCAAGAAACAGGGGGGTGGGGGGCATTTCCACAAAGCCACCTCTCTGGCTTCTGGATTACGGACAGCACTGTTTGTATGTGCTGGTGTTCCTATAAGGAAAATGTTAATTTCCTGGATAGCATGGCTCCATGGTTTTTCTGGCACTAACTGGTGCTGCTAGTGAGGAGGGTGTGATGGACGGCCTCTGAGAAGAGCTTGTTCCTGTTCACCTCAGTGGGAAGAGAGGCTAGATAACCCTGAAGCCACACCAACGTGCAGCTTCTGACAGTAGTGGGTGCGGGGACACGGATTCCACAGACCGTCCCCACCCTCCTCCCTGCGCTAAGAGACGACATAATGAGACAGATACGGCAGCACCCCGACTTCGAGTGTATCCGTGTGGTAGCTACAGGCACATCCTGGCTGTCGGGGTACCATGAGTATAAATGGCCCAGGGAGGCTCCTCCTAGGTCAGGTAAACTGTCCATCAAAACCAGGCATCTGATGGAACAGTCTCAGTGTTAATATTTCCTTTTTTTTTTTTTTTTTTGCTGGCCCCTCAGGAATAAGGGAAAGACTCTGCCCCACTACTCCATTGCTCTTGCAGAAGCCTGTGGGTCCCTTGCTGCTCTTGGGTCACTCCATCCTCACTGGTCATCTCCGAACACCATCTGTCATGTTTCATCTTCTCCCCTCGAGAGCCACCGCCTGTCCACTGGACACAGCCTCTGCTCCTCCACCCCGCACTGTTCCCAGTCTCTTCATTCTGGGTCTTTCACTGTTAGTCACATCTAACTTCTGTAGTTCACTTCTTGACTTCTTGTGGAGCCTTATCCACGACATCATCCACGGTCCACACCACATGTGACACAGCTTTCCACATCCCCGATCCCCGACATGCACACAAAGGACACGTAGCCCTACATTCCTTTTAAACAGGCAAGCAGCCACAGATGGCTCGCATTGTGGCCGGATGTTGCGTGTCACATGGTCAGCCCTTAGAATGTCACAGGGGCTGAAAGTCAAGTGCGGCCGTAGCTCTAATTGTAAGGCCGCCCCCCCCCCCCCCGCCATGACAAGTCATTAAAGAAATATAAACCTCAATTAGAATTTGTAAATGCAATGGGTTTTCTCCCACAGCTTGTGGGAGTTTGCTTAGCCTGCTGCCATTCATCTTGGAATTAGCAGAGTTCCATTTGAATCCCGTCGCTGATACGGCTGGATGTAACCCTAGGTCTCTGTGGACCTCAGTAGACTGAGATGCCACCAGACCAGCTCAGTAGCTGAAAGGATCCTTCAAGAGGCTCAAGGGTGAGCCTGGGACAAGGTGGCCCCAGTTGTTACTTCATCTTCTCTGTGTTCAGCCCAGTTCTGGAGATGCTCTACAAAGCAGCCCCGTGTCACCATGTTGCTATGTTCTGTCACATCGTAACAGGTCACGTCACTAATCATTCGTGTGGAGTGTTTAACCAATCATTTTAAGTTACTCCATGCATGCGGTAATCATTCAGATGCTGAAGCTGCCTGGTCTGTTCATTTGACTTCAGTGTGTTAGGAGTGTGTTGGGGCGGTGGTCCACACGACCCTGCAGGTCTGAGTAACACTGTCTCCCTCTCTCGGCTCTGAAGGAACTGCCTTGTTCTGCCCTCGCGCCTTCCCTAGAGCCCTGCTTCTCCAGGCCAGAGAGACCAGCAAACCGCCGCCTTCCATCCCGTTGGGCCCCACCTTCCCCTACTGCCTCACAGTTTCAGTCACCCGGAGACCCAGTGTCCTTAGAGGAACGCAGTGAGGAGGACCCGCCAGAGGAGAAGGCACACCCGAGACAGGACGCCAGCTTGCACGGATGATTACCGGAATAATTCACTGTAATTTACATAACCAGACCATCACCACCATCAACCCACCTCCGCCCCAAAGGAAAGATGTAGCTTTCTCAAGGTCAAAGGATGTTTTTAGAAAAAACACAGCTACTGAATGTTCAACTGAATGTTCAACCTGGTAAACTGAGATGTTTCGGGAATGAAACAGTAAACGTGCCTGTAATAATTTTTTCATAGCTCAGAAAACTATTTTTGTCTCCATCTTTTTTTACACATGATATATTAAACAAAAAGGTAAATAAGGTATAAATAGATTTAAAGAGTTTTAAAATGTACATTTTAAGAAATTCCGAACACCCTTGTTCTCAGTTCTGCCTGCCTGTTGAATTTGCACTGTTCCGTTCTGGTTGGGTTTCTCCATGTTGAGTTCAGAGTGTTCTAAGTTAAATTTTATTTTGTCCAGTCTTAATTTTCCTAGGAGTCTTTTTTTTTAAAAATGCTTTAGACTGTCTAACTCTGAACTTTTTGTAGTGAAAAGGCCTCAAGGCCAGAAGACAAGAGTGTCTGTCATCTGGAAGGATGCAGGTCAACATTTCTGAAAAGGTACGGAGCCCTTCAGATGGACTTAAGACTCTGAGTGACCCATCTGCCCAGCCTGACCGCACGTCCTCGGGCACCTGTACATACACTGCTCTGTCCTTGCCCTCGCCTGCGTGTGCGTCGGTCCGGTCCACTGTAACTTGTTGTGAAGTTCCTTGTACTGTATGTACTGTTGCTGTTGGTCCCTTGTACCAATGAGACAACAGCGCCATTTTTAAATTATTGTTAAAACATTAACTGACGGTGTACAAAGCTCACCCGACATTTTCTTGTTTAAGGAAAAGCACTACAAAAAAAAAAATCATGAGGAGGCCAAACCGAGATGGATGAAGGTGCCTCAGGTCTGCCTGAGACCACAGTGACATGGAAATAAAGTCCTTACAAGGAAAAAACAAGGTCTTGGTGTCACCGCTTGCTTGGCTCCTTCCTCCTCCTTGTCTTCCTCAGCTCTAAATGGAAAGTGTCTCTGGGTTTTCTGGGCGGGTAGAGTGCAGAGGATGAAGGGGAGGGGCTGCACAAACCGGGAAAGAGGGACACAGTGCCAGGTATCACTCCTCTCTGAGCAGATTTGCAGCCCAGCATGTTGGTGTTGGGGGTGGGGTTATGAAGGCCCTGTTGGGGAGCACAGAACTGTTTTGAAAGGACAGAGCTCCTGGCTTTGATGTTTCATTAACCCAATGGTTCTCTTTCCTAGATGAGGTAATAAGGCCTCTTCCCAGGATTATGTAGTTCCTCTTTAAATAACTTCAAGACACTTGTTAGTGAGGAGAGGAGCCACTGCAGCCCTGATGTCATACTGGTGGAGAAGTTAAGCAGTGAAAGACGCCCTAACATTCCTTTATCCATCCAACAGTTACTATGTAACCAGTTATTCCCAATGTGGATACACGGAGCTTCTGAGTTGAAATAAGACTCATATAGCTACTTTTCACAGCATATAGATACTTTTCACAGCAGGGTTACATATAACAGTCAAAAATATAAACAGCACACATAGCCACCCACAAACCAGTGGAGAAACAAAATGTTTACATACAGTGGAATATTAGCTAGCAGCAAGGAAAGAGGATGTTGTGGTACTCTCTTCAAAGTGGGCAAACCCTGAAGACCTAGTAAATGAGGTACATCAGTCACAAATAACTGTATGATTTCCACTCATACGGTAATATTTACTAACCCAGTCATTCGTAGAGACATATTGAAGAAGTGACTGGGATTTGAAGGCAGGAGAGAAGGGAGTTAGCATGAGATGGTTGGAGAGTTTCAGTTTAGCATGAAGTAACAGTAATGGTCGTTCCACAGTGAGGTACACTAGATGCCACTGAATTAATACTTTAAATGGACTAGCACAGGAAAGCTTTTGCACACTTTACCATAGTCAAACCTTTTTAATGCAGAAAATAAAATTTTCACATAGCCACAGTAGATAAAGCCACAAAGAACTTCTCAGCAGGTCGGTGTTCTGTGGAAGCTGAGGTGTGGCTCTGTGGCAGTTCCTAGCGTGTTTGAAGCCTTGGGCTCAGTCCCTAGTCTTAGAGACAGGGAGCACTGCTGACCGGTGCAGACCAGCACAGCCAGAGCCAGCACGGAGGGGCTGAAAGACTCCCAGCATGAGTTGGGACTGCTGTCTCCAAGTCTGCGTCCTTGTATCTTTACTCTGAGACAAGCATCCTAAATATTGTTGCTGATGGTGTCCATCTCCCCGTTAGTTTGGTAGTCCTAGAGAAAGACATTCTCACCAAGGCTTCGTGATCTCGGTTGGACAAGGTAAACTTCCCAGATGATGCAGAGAGTGTAAGCATCATTCCAGTGTGAATGAGAGAGAGAGTTACAGGAAGCTTTAATAAGAACAGCCCCATCAGGCAGCTTGCAGACTTCATGAACAAAGCCATCTGGAACCTCCAAATACTTAGGTCTATTATGGAGCCACTCAAACTTTAAAAGCAAGACTGTAGGATGAAGTCATTTTCCACTGGTGGGTACAACTGGTGCTGAGGCAGTTGTGTGGTTTTGGGGGTCTGCTGTGAAGGCAGAGCAGCTGTCTGCAGGGAGGGGTCCAAGGGAAGGATCTCCATCAGCCACTATCCATTCACCAGCTGCTCTCCTGGCCTAAAGAGAGAGGTGGCAGATTCCTGAGACCCAGGAAACAAGACTCACCCAAAAGCATGCCCTGCCTAGTGGGGGATGGCAGCTCCAGCAGCCGGAGACCTCAGCCGACTGCGGTGGATGGCTGTATACTTGTTCCAGGAGGTAACATGCTGTGTTAAGGTTTTCAATGTTATGCATCTAGTGCACATAATTCTATTTTTTTCTTTACCCTTGTCCATAAAACGACTTTAAGAGATTTGCAGATACTTAGCCTCTTAAATTTTTATTGAACTCATTTGATGTTTTGCTATGCATAATGAATGTCTCTTGTGTCAAGCCAGTCATCATCCCCAGCTGACACAGTAACCGTCCCCCACTCCCCCTTTTCAGGAAGAGCCGTGTCGCCCAGCTGGCCTTGAGCTCTGTCCTCCTGCCTCGGCATCCATGGTGCTGATGTTAGAGGCACGTGCCACCACACCTGGCTCTAAACTTTTGGCAAAAGTCCCAAACACAAGACAGTGCTGCTTCAGCCTTTGTATCAAATATTGGAGCCTGGGACTTTTCAATTCCAGCTATTTTGCAGATTCATGCTTTCTTTTTTTTTTTTTTTTGGTTTTTCAAGACAGGGTTTCCTCTGTGTAGCCCTGGCTGTCCTGGAACTCACTTTGTAGACCAGGCTGGCCTTGAACTCAGAAATCCTCCTGCCTCTGCCTCCCAAGTGCTGGGATTAAAGGCGTGTGCCACCACCGCCCGGCTAGATTCATGCTTTCTAAAAGCACCCGAAAAGTATGACTGCCTGTTTTGTTTTATTTCCTAATATGTTATTTTTTTTAATTGTGGTAAACTATATGTAGTATATATTTTACCATTTAAACCCTTTCTTGTTTGTTTGTTTGTTTGTTTTTCAAAACTATGTATTCCTGGCTGTCCTGGAACTCAAATCTATAGACCAGGTTGGCCTTAAACTCATAGTGATCCTTCTGCCTCTGCCTCCTGGGTGCTGGGGTTAAAGGTTTGCACCAGCACAGCTGGCATTTGGACCATTTAAAAAGGTTCATTTCAGTGGCAGTAAATTTATAATGCTTCGCTAGCCACTACCACTATCTGGCAGACACTCCAGGGAACATCAGATGCATTAACCATGCCCATTCCCTGCATGCATAGATCTAATTTTATTCTCTAAGGGTCTTGCTTACCTAGGAAATCTCCTGCAAGTAGTTTGTAGACTGTGGCCTCCCGTGTCTGGCTTTTCTCACTTAGCATAAAGGTCTCAGGGCCCATCCATGTTGTAACAGTAGCAAGACTAAATGCTGGCTGGTTGGTTGGTTGGTTGGTTGGGGTTTTGGTTTTTCAAGGCAGGGTTTCTCTGTGTAGCCCTGGCTGTCCTGGAATTCACTCTGTAGACCAGGCTGGTCTTGACCCCAGAGATCCACCTACTACATCTGCTGCTAAGGTGCTGTTATTAAAGGCATGGGCCACCACCAACCACCAGATTGACTTCTTTCATTTTTACAGCTGGATAATAATATACTGTATTTTGTGTGTCTGTTGAGTAGTTAGTTTAAAACAAAAGAAAGCCTTTGATTACCTTTAAACAGCCTGGAGCATTCCCTCCAAAGGAGAGGATTCACAGTGAATAGCAGGGGCCAGGCACTCTAGAGTCTTTACACTTTCTTGTTCCAAGAGGCTCTCTGTGCTTACGATGTTTGTCATGATTTTCTTTGATTACATATTGGCCTTTCGACGTCTCTCTCTGAGCACAGTACACATCAGAGTCTTGTATAGCAAGAACTCAGGCTGAGTCATAGACAAGCTATCTTAATACATTTGAAGGCACTACACATTTAAAGCACTTGGGGCCCCAGAATCCATATGGTACTAAGAGCCAAAGACCTGGGCCAAATCCTGGTTCTAACACATGTAGCATCAGGCACTTCTCCAAGGCCCAGAAGAAAACAACAACAATAATGCCCACGTTGCTAGGATAGTGTTAAGGATTAAAGTTTGCAATTGTACCTACTGTATGTAAGATACCATGTGCAGGCTGGGCTGGTGAGATGGCTCAGTGGTTAAGAGCATCGACTGCTCTTCCGGAGGTCATGAGTTCAAATCCCAGCAACCACATGGTGGCTCACAACCATCCAATAACTAGCCAGAGTGAGCGAGCGGGAGCCCAGAGACTATATCTTACAGTCTACATTCCAACTAACCCAACAATGGGCAGCTGTGGATGGGAAGTCCAAGAATCTAGTAGTTGCTCAGTCCCATGAGGCTAGTTGTTTCAGCTGGTCTTCTGTAGGTTCTAACAGATGTGCTGGCAAATAAGTGCAAGTAGGTGAAGAAGAGTGAGTCATCTTCTTCAATGTCCTTATGTAGGCCTCCAGCAGAAGGTGTGGCTCAGATTAAAGCTATGTATCACCAGGCCTGGATCTGGGACTTTTTTGTCCCAGGCTGACCTTGAACTCAGAGATCTCCTTGCCTTAGTCTCCTGGGATTAAAAACCTGTACTACCTTGCCTGGGCCTAAGCTTTTCATGGCCACTATGCCTCAAGATCTCCATGCTAAGATCCAGGTCAGGAGCTTGTGTCTTCCAGTCTCAAGATCTGGGTCACAGGTGAGCCCTCCAATTCTGGATTGTAGTTCATTCCAGATATAGTCAAGTTGACAACCAGGAACAGCCATTACGACTAGTGACTGAGCAGATAAACTGAGGTTCATCCGGGCCTTCTCTGAGTTTCAAAGGAAACCTCTTTCCAGGTTTTAGACGTCAGAAAAGGAGAATGACTCAAGTCTTTTACAACGGAAAAAGGCATAAATTAATTTTGTTGTGGGGAGCTGGGACATAACTAAGAGGGTTCCCCAGGTGCCATTTGCATGTAGTTGGGGTAGGGGTGCGGTGGGAATCTAAACAAAGTGCTGTCACTGTGCAACGTCCTTGTGGGAAGGTAGGTAGGCATCACGTGATGTGTGTGAGCATCACGTGTCACAGGAAGTGGAGGTCACTGTGGCTAGAGGACTCTGGAGAAGAGCAGAGGAGAAATCAAGGGGCTGTGGCAAGACCTGGGGTCCACAGGAAGGGGCTGCCTTTTCTAGATGGGAAAACAAAGGCGTTGGCAGATAATGAACAGAGGAGTACCAGGATGTGTGTGCATTCCCAAGCTGTAAGCACCAGAAGAGGAAGAGATGGTGGAGGTTTCCAGGTCCAACAGGGGGCGCTCAGAAAAGAACAGGGCAGTGGAGTCCACACACTGACTAGGAACCCAAGGGCCACCCCTAGCTGTTCAGTTAAAGGCCCTCATTTATTCTGTAGCCTCCTGGGCCTGGAGCTAAAGAGCTCGTTCCTCTCAAAGTCCCTCCCTTATGCAGCGAGGTCCTCAGGGCTTTGTGTTGTACTTCTTTAAGGTTAGGCATTTGTAAGCAATCATCAGACATTGATAATTCAGCAAAAGTAAGTGTGTCTGTCTGTCTGTCTGTCTTGCCGTTCCATAAGGGGATAGCTGAGGTCCCTGGATGCAGGCCTGGTTGGAGAGAGCTGCAGTGGCCCGGTTGTCTGCTGCACAGTACAATCTGAATGGAATGGAAGTGAAGGAATCTTGACCTTATTTCACTAGCCTAGTTCTCTCGGGACTGGGACAACCTATCTCACCGCAAAGATTTCCTCCGTGGTTTTATAGCAAACTATTAACCCTCAGCAAGGACGTTCAAGAAGACACACAAATCCCAGAATTCCCACATTGATAGTGGAATGAATTTATATCCATCAGTGAGCGTACCTTTGGCCCTTACAAATACCATTTCAGATTGATTAAAATAAAAATCAATCAATAAAATAGATAGGTGTAATAGTAAGCTTAAGTTCCAACTTTCTGGAGTGAGAAAGGAGTTTATCTCACCTGTTTCACTTAGCGGGTATGTTCTCAAATAACCCTAAGAGATCAAAGTAATCTGTGAAATGGGCCTGTTTGGGCTCAAAGATGCCGTGAAATGTGGGACAGGCTGACCAAGTGATCAGCGCATCTCTCTAAAGAAACAAAACAGAAAAATGAATATAAATATTCACATATTTTCTTATATATATATTCATAGATAGACAGACAGACAGATACATACATACATACATACATACATACATACATACATACATACACAATTTGAGTGGCTCACAGGCTAAGGCCCAGGTAACCCAACAAGGCAGTCATCCAATAGGATAAGGATGCAGTGGCTGTTTAGTCCATGAGACGGCATGTCTCAGCAAACCCAATCTGATGCTGGAGTCCTGGAGTATTCCTAGAGATTGCTAGTCTTCAGTCTATACTTGGAATCCCAAAGAGCTAGGTTCTAAAGAAGTAGGGAAGCAAAGGAGTGCCCCAGCAACCGGATAGATGAGCTTACCAGCAAGAGTGAGGGCAAGCAGACAAAGAGCAAAAGCTTCCTTCCTCCATGTCCTCTTATGTGGGCTGCACCAGAAGGTGGGGCTCAGATCTAGGGTGGGTCTCACCCACTCGTGTAAATCTAGAAAATTCCTTACTTGCATGTCCATTTGCTTGGGTTTTAATTTCAGATATAGTCAACTTGACAACTGAGATTAGTCATCACAGTACATCAGCAGCCGTTTCTGATCCCAAGCTCTGACCCAGGCCTCTGGGGATACTAAGCTCGTGGTGTCTTCCCTCTTTCCCCAAGGCTCCCGACCTGGTCAAGAGAATCCAACTATCAGAGTCTGCTCAAGCCTCTGTATTTCTCCTGAACCACCTTGGGGCAAGTATCTGCTTCTCTGGGGCTGGGCTTCTCCTGTGGCAAGTAGAAATAGCATTGGTCGCCTCATAGGCAGGTCACAAGGATTGGTCAAAGTGACAGGCAAGCGTAGTGAGCCTCTAAAGGGACTGGCTCTGTCTAGGAGGTGATGTAGGAAGACCTCACACTGCTTGGCAAGAGTCTCAAAGACTACAGAAGGTTTCTCCAGGGAGGAAGCAAGAGGGAAGAAAAAGAGTCTCATCTTTCCAAGATAGGTTCAAAATTATTATCAATTATTTTTGACTGTTGGACAGCTGTTTGGGTTTTGTTGTTGGTTGGTTGGTTGTTTTAATCAAATATGATCCTGTGTAAGTTTTCCTGTAAAGAGAACTGGAATCAGGAAATGACAGTCATCATGGTGAAACTGGGACCCTGCCATCATGGTGACCTAGAGACCCCGCCATATGTTAGGGTGGCTGGTGGTATGTAGTGGTCTACGGGCAGACCACCTCCCACTCCTTAACTACCTCCTGGGCACGCACTTGGTCTGGCTTTGTGTGAAAGGAGACAGTTTTCTTTCTTTCTTTCTTTCTTTCTTTCTTTCTTTCTTTCTTTCTTTCTTTTGATTAATCATTTCAGTCTTTTACATTTCATATGATATCCCCCCTTCCCTGTTACCCCTCCACCAACTCCCCCATCCCATTCTTCCTCCCTCCTCCCCTTTGCCTCTATGGGGTGCTCCTCCACCCACTCACCTACTCCCACCTCAGCCCTCGAGCATCCCCCTACGCTGGGGCATGGAGCCTCCCTCCCCTCCCATTGGTGCCCAACAATGCTGTCCTCTGCTACTTAAGTATCTGGAGTCCTGGGTCCCTCCATTTGGTTGGCGGTTCAGTCCCTGGGAGCTCTGGGTGGTCCAGTTAGTTGATTTTGTTCTTCCTATGGGGGAAGGAGACGCTTCTCATTACCCATGATTTCATCCTTGTCTCTGTCAGTCTGTGCTTACTTCCAGTTCATGGCCAGCGTAAGCTAGAGACCCAGGCAGCCACACCCATAGTCGGCTGCTGTGTCCATGTGAGCCTCACTCTGTGGACAGCCGCCAAGGCTCTCAGGGAAAGTGCTAACAACACTCATATCTGCATATTAATGGTGTGTCCATCATTGCAGCTGTTCATAAAGGTTGTCTTCACTTCTTCTGAGCCGCACTTACGTCATTCTTCCTTTAAGATGGGCACAGCTCTTCGGACGATGGGGCACGAGTGATGCTGAAGATGATGGTTTGTGCTGGCATCTTTAAATTATTGTAGTTTTTGACAATTTCATCCGTGTGGGGGCTATATTGGGAGCATATTTCCTTGTTACCCTCTCTTCCCTCTCCTCCCTCTTCCAGACCCCTCTCTCCTCAGCTAGTCTCCTTTCATGTCTTATTTCGTGAGTGTGAAGGTCTTGTGAGGGAGGCCATAGCTGCTTGGTTCATGGTGACATCAGCCATGTTGTATCCAGCAGACATCATTTCACAGGATTCTCCCGGGGCTGGAAAATGTAAGAGGCAGCGCCGACTAGGTTCTTTATTCTGCCAGAACAACTATGCAAGAGTAACACCAGCCTGGGTCCCCATTGCCTGCCCCACCCCAGACCTACTATAAAACTGGAGCATGAGTTTTCACGAAGCCACTGAGATTTGGGGATTGTTTAACAGTGCAGTGTAACTGACGGCAGTAACCATCCCCTCACCAAAAAAAATGGAAGGTAGAGTTGTCACAGCATATATACAAATGCCGCTGCGTGTCATCAAAAAGTTGAGAGAGGGCTGGAGAGATGGCTCAGTGGTTAAGAACATTCATTGGTTGCTCTTCCAGAGGTCCTGAGTTCAATTCCCAGCAACCACGCGGTGGCTCACAACCATCTGCAATGGAATTCGATGCCCTCTTTTGGTGTGTCTGAAGAGAGTGACAGTGTTCTCATGTACATAAAGTAAATAGAATATTTCTTAAAGAGTTGAGAGAATTTAAAGCAATGAAAAGAGTTGTTTTTTAATTGACTTGTTTGACTTTGTAATAAGGAATTTTCAGATCCTTTTGGTAAATACTGACCTCATCACTGAGCTCATCAACTAAGTGTGTACAGCGGGAGGGGAGTCACACTAACTCTCTCGGGGACTGTTCCTTGCCTGTCCTCACTTCTCCACCCACTTGCCCAGTCAGGGAGAATCCCTCTTTCCAGCTGACAAATGTAGACAATAAACAGCGCTACTCCCAAGGCAGCACAAATGCAAGTCATAAATGTCTTCAGCTAAGACTTTTTTGGTTTGTTTTATGTTTTTCAAGACAGGGTTTCTCTGTGTAACCCTGATCTTCCTGGATCAGGTTGGCCTCAAACTCAGAGATTCTTCTGCCTCTGCCTCCCAAGCGCTGGGGTTAAAGGCATGTACCATCAATACCACGGGAACAAAGCCTTTGTATGGTGGTTTGAATGTGCTTGACCCAGGGAATGGCACTATTTGGAGGTGTGGCCTTGTTGGAGTAGCTGTGGTCTTGTTGGAGGAAGTGTGTCACCAGTCAGTGTGGGTTTTAAAACCGTCCGCCTCCTGACTGCCTTTGGAACGAGATGTAGAACTCTCAGCTCCTCCTGCGCCATGCCTGCCTGGACGCTGCCATGCTTCCCATCTTGATGATAATGGACTGAACCTCTGAACCTGTAAGCCAGCCCCAATCAAATGTTGTCCTTTATAAGTGTTGCCTTGGTCATAGTGTCCCTTCACAGTGGTAAAACCCTAACTAAGACACCTTGTTTGATACATGGACTCAATAGTGACAACTAGCTTCTGTCCCCTGGGACTCCACTCATTATCACAGCGCAACCCTGGCTCCATTGGACTTCAGGACCACACGTTATATAACTCAGAAGCTCCTGAGAGGGCCACTGACATCTTGGAATTTGTAGCAGGAACAGCAAGGTCACCTCTATGTAAACGTTGGGGGCTGCGCAGCTGCAGAAGCATCTTCTGCAGGAGGACCTAATTGAGGACTGCCTGAGAGACCAAGGATTGCTGGTGCAGACAATGCCAGTCAATCAGAAACTGCTGTTTAGAAGAGATACTTTCTTGGGACCAATGGGGCGTGGGCGGAGGGTATTAAAGGAGCTTGCGGCAGTGTTTCTCATCAGCTCCCAGAGTCCATGTCGTTGACTCTGCACCAACTCACCTCCAACCCCCAAGGGCAGGTAGGGTCAGGTGGAGAGCTGGTCATGGTACAGGCAACAGGAAATGTTTGCCTTGATGATTCTAATCAGCAGACCGGTAGAGAAACATTAGTAAAGGCAGAGTCTCTTAATCCTGTGTGTTCCCAACCGTCTGTCCCCTAGCCCTTCAGGCGTAACTGATTGGCGACACCCCAGCATCGGAATTTTTTTTAAAACTTCCAGGTAATTTTGTTTTTGGCAATGTTTAGGGGGCCACATTCCTAAGCAGATTTAGTCTGGCAGGCATGGGTACAAATCCTGACTCATATAAAGGTACTCTCTAGCCTCCAGAGTCCTCTTTTCATTCTGTAGAGTGGGGAAATAGTCTCACGAGGATGGCCAAGACTACTCAGGGACATGGCAGAAAACCCATCGTGTGATAATTTCTTAAACTATTTAGCATCATTCATTTAATGCTCTCAATTATTTTGTTGTTGTTGTTGTTTTATTTTTATGCATATATGTGTGCACCATGTTTGTGCCTAGTGCCTGAGGAGGTCAGAAAAGGGCGTCACATCCTCTGGAACTGGACTTATAGATGGTTATGAGCCACTATGTAGGTATCAGGAAATGAACCTGGGTTCTCAGTAAGAAAATTAAACCACCTCTCCAGGCCTCAATCACCTTGTCAACCAAGGCAACCTGGGTGGGACGGGGGTGGGGGGGTTTATTTGGCTTACACTTCTACATTGTAGTCCATTATTAAAGGAAGTAAGGACAGGAACCTGGAGGCAGGAGATGATGCAGAAACCGTGGAGAAGTGCTGCTTAGCTGCTTACTGCTTACTGGCTTGCTCCTCATAGTTTTGCTCAGCCTGCTTTATTACAGAACCCAGGCCCACCAGCCCAGGGATGGCCCCGCCCACAATGAGCTGAGCCCTCCCATATTAAGAAAAGATTCTACAGGCTGGCCTGCAGCAGCCTGGACTTATGGTGACATTGTCTCCATTAAGTCTCCCTCCTCTCTAATGACTCTCTAATAACTTTTGTCAAGTTGACATAAAACCAGTCACCCCACTTTTGTCAAGTTGACATAAAACCACACCACACCATAGTCAGGATTCACACTGAGTATATACTAACCACTGAGATGTTTCTGACTCTAGCCAACTAACCATCCCTCCTCCAGAAGGGACAACCAATGCACACATGGCCCCAGTAGCTGGACTGGACTCACTAAAGGATACATTTGAGGTGCTGTGTGGATCTAAGGACTTCCTGGCTCCCCTGCAGTCGTACAGATTCAGACCTGCCTTGAATTTTATTGACTTCACTTTATCTCTTGTCAGGGTTGCAAAAGAACCACAAATGACCCATTTGACTAAGATCCCCTTTCTCGATTTCCCAGAAAAGCAATAGCTGCCGATGCTTGTTTCTTTAATTGCCGTGGGAGCCCTTTTTCAAGGGATCATAGCCCCCGTTAAACCTCAGAGCACTCTTGGTGGAGAAGGTCGCGCACACTCAGTGTTTACACCTGTTGAGCAGGGTTATGGAGAGGGAACTGCCGAGGCACATCCACCGATTCAGAGGAAATGTTTATTTGTCTCATGATTTCAGAGAGTCTAGTCCATGTTTACCTATCCCTTAGCGCCCAGGGGTTCAGTGCACCACGGCCAGAGTACACGGAAAACTTTGCCTGTGTTATGTCTGGAAGGAAGGAACCTGTAACTCACTCCAGAGTTCAGCCCCAGTGACCTAACTTCCTCCCACTGGGTCTCACCTGCCCAAGCTCCCACCATCTCTCACTAGTGCCACCTGCTGGCCAGGCAGTCTTCACCACAGGGGCTCCGGGAGGGATTTCCAGACCCCAACTGCAGCATAGTATGATGTAAAGGCTGTTGCTCTGACTCGGCATAAAACGGAGCGGTTGTAACCCTAGGACAAGGGCGCCCTGCACCCTCAGCAGAACTGTAGCTTTCCTTTGTTTACTTAAAACACGAGTTCACCACTAGCAGTGGGCCATCAGTCTGTCACCCAGGAACCTGGTGTTGAGTGATAGTTGCAACCCTGACTTTGGGCAAGGGAAAATTACTGGGGTTTGGTAGGTGGTCCCCATGTAGGAAGCCAAGTGTCGAGCCCATTGGCTGTCATCCCGTCCCTCCTATATTTGGATCTGAGCCTTGACCTATGTAAAGTGAGACAGCCATCTCCAGAACTTTCCTAATCCCTCTTCAATTAGCACAAATCCCTGAATTCCATATAGGAACTCTGGGGCCCCACAGCCTTGCTGAGGCAGATTCTCTCCTGCAGGAGTAAGGGACGGATGAACTTGCAGAGTTGGCGTGCCCCCCCCCGCCCCCGCCCCAGCACTGGCAATTCTGAGTTCTCAGAGGACACAGGGTGATTGGATTTCTGCCCAGGAAATGTTTCCAATCTACAGGCCACGGAAGGGGCTGCCATCTTGGCCCCTTCTCGCCTTAGTGGCACTGCTGAGAACCTGAAGGAGGTCATTCCCAGAGCACAGCTAGTTAACACAAGAGCTCAAAATAACACGGCGGGAGGCGGGAGCATCTTCCCGTGAGAACACTACATCCTTAAAAGTCAATTCCAAATCGAATTGAATTCTTAGAGCCTCTAAAGATCTTGTCTAAAATTACCCTGACCCACTTAGGGGAGGAGTCAGAACCAAGCAGATCATTTTAGAAATGAAATTCAGTTCCCCATAGCAAGGACATCAGCGGTCCATAAAGTATCCAAGGACCGGTTTCAAGATTCAATCCACGTTAACTCCGGTCCATGAGATCAGACGGGCAGTCAAGTGCATCCCTGTTGGTCAAGGCAAGGGAGCTGGCTGGAGGCTCCTGGGCACAGCATCAGATGTGGGATGCTGCAGGCAGGGAAGTCAGTGATGTTCTGAGCCACCCAGTGATGCACAGGAAGAGGAGCATCTTGTTGCCTAGCAACACAGATGCGGATGTCACTCTTCTGAGCATCAGCTTTGGCAGATGATTATCCATCACTCTGGCATCTCAGCGAAGGCAAAAGGGGGTTTAAATCCTGCATTAGCTGGGAGATAAACTGCAGCCCTGAGGCATGTGCGTCAGAACCTCCCTACCTTGGCTTCAGCGTTCCCCCCACCCCCGGGCAGAAGTGCTGGGTGCACATCAGGGCAGGTGGCAGCCCCAGCAGGCACCCTGGCCAGTAGAGGCTGGTTTCTATTTCCAGCCTCCACCAGCATAATGCTGTGTCATGGGCAGTGAAAGGAAGGTGAGGCGCTTTACCAGTCACACAGGGATTGTGAACTGATCAACTACATCTCTGCGGGCACTCTGGACCCTGAGCCCTTAAGGCAAGGGGGAGTTAGTGTATCCACCAAAGAGCTCTCACAAATTCAACAGACCCTCCTAAAATTGCAGGTGTACCCAGTACTCTTATTTCTAATGTTTTGGGTAGCACAGGGGTGGGAGGGTGGGTGGGGGACGGTGCATTGCAATGTAAGAGAGAGGCAAAACAGGTGATCCTTTCCCATTTGACAGCGTGGACTAACCCGGGAAACCTCACACAGAGTTAGAGTGGCACTGAAAGACAAAACCACATGACCTTGCACTCACATGAACCCTAAGGTGCAGAATGGAGGTTACTGTAGGATGGGGAAGGGGAGTCATGAATGCAGGTGAGAACGCTGGGGGCTCAGCGGTGACTTCTTGTGACTAGGTGGTGATTCTCTGTCATCCTGTTCATGTGATGTTGCCTAAGGGGTAGCACATCAGGGTTCATGGCCGGAGTCCCTAGGAGCTGATACCTCCTTCCACCCTAAAGAGAAGACGCCCGCCCCAGGGCCTGTAGTAGCCCTGTTATACAATCATTCATCAAATACCTCAGCTCCACCCTGTGCTGTGGGCTAGGCACATGGCAGAAATCAGAAGAAAGCAAGTTCTGATTCCTGTGTAGCTTACGGCTGGCTTCACCACCAAGCCCTAAAGTATGCAGCCTGCCATTTGCTGTGGAATCCACTCTCGCTTGTGTGTGTGTGTGTGTGTGTGTGTGTGAGATGATTTTAAAATGTCAGTATCTGTGCTGCGAGCTCTGTTGTCACGGCCTCAAGCTGTGACCCAGCACTGTGGTCACCGCGAAGACAGACACTCAGCCAGGATCTGCAGCGGTTTTGTCGTAAAGCATCCACCGGAGAAAACCACTAAGACATTGGTTTACGCCAATAGGTAACCTTTATTATGTGGTCAGCAACTACACTGGGCATTTGGGATACAAGTCCTGACCGGAGCCTTTCTCAGGGTGAGCTTTTAAGTCCAAAAACCACATCCTGGGTTGACACACCTCAGTTAGCAAGAACAGTTATAGCCAACAGCAGAACTACAGAAGCTAAAAAGCCAGGTCAGTACATTAAGAGACTTTCCCAGAACTATGAATTTTGAGGGACTGGGTCTCTGTTCTCATCTTGGCTGGTGTTGCTGCCTGAATGCAGGGTGACAAGACCTGAATGGTACTTTCATCATGGCAACAGTTGTGCTAAGGTCAGGGACCTGTTACAGCTTAGGACCAAGAGCTTCACTGAGTTGACATTTTTCAGGTAGGGTGCTTCTTTTCTGTCTGGTGAGAGTGTGTTAAAAACACTGATCCTCGGGTTGGAGAGATGAGTCAGCAGTTAAGAGCACTGACTGTTCTTCCAAAGGTCCTGAGTTCAAATCCCAGCAACCACATGGTGGCTCATAACCATCTGTTATGAGATCTGATGCCCTCTTCTGGTGTGTCTGAAGAGAGCTACAGTGTACTTACATATAATAATAAATAAATCTTAAAAAATGCTAATCCTCAAAATCTTCTTCTAGGAGATATAACATTCATAAATTCCATTCTTGTCTTCAAGACCCTCCCATCTCCCTCCTATCATTACTTGTGAAGGGTAATCCATCATGAAATGCGTACAATGACTGAACAACAACAAAAATGAAAATGGCCTTACTAAGGTAGGACCACTCCGCCACTGGTATTGACTCTGACCTACTAGGTGCTTGAAGCACCCAGTCAGCCCGGGATGGGGAACAGATATCCTCTACCTCTGCCTTCACCCTGGCTGAACTCTTGTGATTACCGCTTTCTTCTCGTTGGTCCTGGTCTGTCTGTACTCTCTCCTTCCCCCACCCTCCCCCATCTCATTCTCTATGTTCATGGGGCCTTGACTCTGAGGAGACCCCAGTATAGTCTTCCTTCTGGGAACATCATTTTTTTTTTTTTTGGTTTTTCGAGACAGGGTTTCTCTGTGTAGCCCTGGCTATCCTGGAACTCACTCTGTAGACCAGGCTGGCCTCGAACTCAGAAATCCACCTGCCTCTGCCTCCCAAGTGCTGGGATTAAAGGCGTGCGCCACCACCACCCGGCTTGGGAACATCATTTGATGTCACAGAGATAGAGACGCTAGGCTGAGGGAAGCCGGCTGGGCAGCGGTGAACGGCAACCATGAAGCAACTCGATAGAAGATGTTTCCTGGGAAGCTGTTTAATACAATATTGGTAATTCCCACAAGTGAAGGGCTGCCTGGTCACCTATGTAGGCCTTAGCTCATCCTAGCTAAGATCTCAGGGGCCATTCTCATCTCCAGGAGGCCGAGACTGTTCATGAGGGAGTCACTCTGGCCAAATGGCTTTGCCAAAAACGGTCAGCTGTGGATGGTTTTTGTCTCCTGACAAGATGGCGCCGGAGTGCAGAGGCACCGAGACCCCCATGCCACCTATTTCATATGCTCTGTCCCCTTTAGTGTAAGAGAGTGAACCACAGGCGCTGTCCATGGGAGCCTCTAGTAACATCCTGTTGGGGAAGACACAATTGATCCGCATCCAACAATAATCCGCTTCCCTTCCAACTTCCAACCACACAGCCGCTGACTTCTCCTGGGAATCTTGCATCCACCCCACATCTGTATAGCCTCCATTCTTCAGCCACCCCATTTAACTCTATCCTGGAAAAGGTGTAAGGTGTTCAGTTTAAAGTCTGTGGGCAAGACTCTTTCATTTAGCCAATCGACAAACACTTGCTAACCATATATCACATACTAGTCTAGAGGACACAGGGATGGCTGTGTTTCTTTCTTGAAGAACTCAGGAGAGAAAAGGCCCACGTCCCCTTTGTTATTGCTCAGAGTTTCAGAAAACAGACAAAAGGTAAAGCCAGGAAGATGACATTTTCTCAGGGATGTTTGTTAATTAGTTTGGCTCACTCTAGGAATACATGCTTGACTCCCACAGGCTTATTTACCCTCCTCACTAATTTTTCCTGTAGCTCTTTCACTCGGAACTTTATGATGGCATCGAGACTATCTCTGGGTATTTGCTGGGCGGAGTCCTGTGACACAGCATCCATACAAAAATTGATATGTGAGGGCTGGTGAAATGGCTCAGCGGTTAAGAGTGCTGACTGCTCTTCCGAAGGTCCTGAGTTCAAATCCCAGCAACCACATGGTGGCTCACAACCATCCGTAATGAGATCAGACACCCTCTTCTGGTGTGTCTGAAGACAGCTACAGTGTACTTATTTATAATAATAAATAAAATCTTTGGGCTGGAGTGAGCAGAGATCCTAAATTCAATTCCCAGCAACCACCGGAAGGCTCACAACCATCTGTACAGCTACACGTATACTCATATACATAAAATAAAATAAATAAATTTTTAAAAAAAATTGATACGTGAGTGACGCACGGTCACTGCTCACTAGGGAGTAGGTACCGCTCCTGGTTGGTGTGGCCCGGGAATTCATTGCTTCCTCTGCAATGCCCCTGCCTGCGCTATCAGCCCTGACTCATCCGTCCTCCTGCTAACGCAGCCCCTAGAAGAGCCATCTTTGTCCATGAACCTCTTTGCCCAGCGAGTGTCCCTTCTGGGACTCCGCAAGGCTCTGTTCATAGCTGCAGCTGGGCTTGCTTTCACAGTTCTTTCTTCAGTCAGCGGTCCTGGCAAATTGGTCCTCTGGGCTGTGACTGTGGTGGGCCGGGAGGCGCGTCAGCCACCGCCCCTCTGCACACTGACACAGGGCAGGACAGCAAAGCAGAATCTGGGCACGCTGGGGAGCTCTGAGTCACTCCAGGATGACGGTGGCAGGGCCCCTGGAGGCTGGATAAAGAGGGAAACCGTACCCAGAGAAAATCTGGAAGAATCAGATTCCACTACCTTGAGGTCCAAGGGCAGTGACTCACAAATAATGGGGAAAGAAAATTCAGCACAGCAGAGGGTAGCTATTTGGGGTTGAGATTGGCCGTAAGGGGCAGAAAATCCGAAGATCCACTGAGTCTTCAGCACAGCGAATATCTTCTCATTAGAAATTTGAACGGAGCTTTTTGTGCATAAGGAACCTAAGTTCCCTTTGTACGAGAGAGTTTTATCTCATGGCTCACTGCTGCCTGTGCCCTGGACCACTCGCTGCCCGACCGACCCTACTTTCTTTTGGGGGTTGGAGGTGAAGTGACTCGGAACCAAAAGGCCAAGCTCCAGGAACAGGAGAGAACCCGCAGCAAGCTCGGAAGAGCACCAGCTTGTTTAATACCCTCCACCCGTGTCCCATTGGTCCCTAGTAAGCAACTCTTCCAAATAGCAGTCCCTGATTGGCTAGCATCCTTGGTTCGGGCAGTCTTCATTCAGGTCCTCCAGCAGGCTTGCGGCTGCGCAGTCGGTCGTTCCCCCTGCCCCAGCCCCCTCACGCGTTTCTGCAGAGGCAGCCCCTGGAGTTCCTCCTCCAGCTCGCCCCAGCTATATTCCACCGAGCAGATGCGAAGAAGTAATGTATTTCTGTGAGGAAGGTTCTCACAAGTTGCACGTGGCTCCTCTGCTGTGTGTCTCTGAGGTGGAAGTCAGTGACAGCTCCACGTGCCACAGAGAAGTCACCTCACGCCCAACTGCCGACTTCCCACTAGCTTCCATAAATAACGTGAGCAAACTACCTTTAAGGTCTCGGAGGTGGAGCGCTTTCAGGGTGGCGAGTACAGCAAGCAGGCAGCTGTAAATGGGAAGGTCACTGGCGTCCCGAAGTCAAGGAACAGCGAGGTTGATCTGCTGGGAAAACAAGGAAGGAAGACACTCAAAGGCTAGCCAAAGGGTCAGGATGGACAGGCGGACTCCAAGGTGAAAGCAATGCAGTAGACCTTTAAGGCACACTTTAACCACAGACTGAAGTTTATTTTATGATCATTTCAGCCTTAGAAATCAGAAAGTTGGACTTGGTGCACTTAGGAGGCTGAGCAGAAAACTTATAGGAATCATGAGTTCAAGGCCACCTTAGTTGTATAGTAAGATTCTCTCTCAAAAGCAACACACAGGCGTGCATGTGCGCGCACACCAGAGATAGAGACAGAGAGACAGAAACAGACAGACATAGACAGAGTTGAGCAAGGAGAGGGGCTAGAAAGGTGAGGGAAGGAGAGAAATAAAGAACCCAGAAGCCTCTGCTTTTGAGCCTCCCACACTAGAAGTATACCTAAGAAGTCAGTGTGGAGAGACTGAGCCCTTCTGTCCCTGAAGAGAAAGACGTTTTATCTCCCCAGCCCTTGCTGTCTCAGCACGAAGAAATTGTCAAATATTCCCTGTTGGGCTGCGATGTGCTGGCCACCTGCCTGGATTCAGGGGAGTCTGTTTGAAAAAAAAAAGGCTCTACCTGGTTTGACAATTGAATATATATGGTAATGAACACACACACACACACACACACACACACACACACACACACACACACGTGTGGTAATGAAGTGGCTTACATGCTGCTTGGCTCCGAGGCAGATCTCTTGGAACACCACCGAGAACCAGAGAGTAGTGCCAGAGTAGAGGCAGGCTCCTCCGTGAACTCAGAAGGGGTCATCTAAGCCCCTCTGAAGAGCGGACGGTCCCGCCTGGCTGCCACCCTGGCATGAGTGAAAGGCAGCAGAGACCTTGCCGAGACAGCCGTCTCCGTCCCTCTCACAGCTCCGAGGGAGATGCCGCGCTGTTCTTCAGTCTCAGGCTGTGGAAGCTCATGACACCGGGATCCAAAAAGGAGACCAGTGCAGACATGGAAATACGCGCCCCGAGCTCACGCGGTGCTGAGGCTAACGCCCTAGCTGCCCGCTGCCTGAAGCCTTCGCTTTGCAAGCCCCTGCTCCCTCTCCCTGAACGTCTGGTAGTGTATACTAAAGTATACAGTGCCCTTTATCCTCCAGGACACACTCCGGCACTCCAGACACACCTGCCACCGCACACACTACCAAACCTCCAAACCTACACACAATGTTGTACTTTATTCTAGACACACTATGATAATGCCTGCCTTATACATCAGTCACAGGAGAGAGGAAGAACAGTAAGTAAGGAAATGGGGGTAATAGTTGTACAATTCTCCTGTGGCAAAGGTTAAAGCCTTTCGAGTTACTTACTTCTGGAATTTTCTACCTAATAATTCCGGACAGCAATTGACACCCCCCCCTCCCAACTAGCTGAAACCACACAAAATGAAAATGGAAGACACCGGCTGGAGAGATGGCTCAGCAGTTAAGAGCACTGACTGCTCTTCTGAAGGTCCTGAGTTCAAATCCCAGCAGCCACATGGTGGCTCACAACCATGCGGAACGAGATCTGACGCCCTCTTCTGGAGTGTCTGAAGACAGCTACAGTGTACTCACATATAATAAATAAATAAATCTTAAAAAAAAAAGAAAGAAAATGGAAGACACTTGGAACAATGTGTGTCATGGTAACATCCACTGCAGAATAGAAAAGAGTTCTGCAAGATCCCTAAAGAAGAAGAAAAAAAAAAAAGATGCTGTTTTCCTTTATTTTCAATTAACACAACAACAATCAATAATATACTTACCTATGCACTAGCGAACACGAGTACTTGACATTTATACGTCATTTATATTTGATTCTCATTAACTGTGACACGTTGAGGAGCATTGTTGCAAAATTGGATTAATGAGTGCTGAATCACAGCTCCAAGGAGAGAGATGTCACCAGAGGGAGACATAGGGTTATTCCTGGGAGCCTCTGGTGTTTGTGTCCACAATCAGGATGTGGTGTGGCCTTAGTAACTGTTGTATTGCTGTGACGGGGAAGCACAGCTGAAACAACTTAGAAAAGAAAGCCATTCAGTTGGAGGCTCGCTTCTAGTTCAGATTAGGTAAATCAGTGAGTGTGCCTGCTATGACTTTCTGAGACCTCAAAGCTCACCCCACCCACCCAGTCACACACCTTCTCCAACAAGACCACTCCTTCTAAAGCTTCCCCCAAACAGTTTCACTACTGGAGACCAACCATCCAAAGATCTAAGCCTATGGGGTCCATTCTCCTTCAAAACACTACAATGTTTCTCTCTGATTTATAAATGTCCCACACAAACAAAGGCCGCCAGATATCTGACATGGAAATCTACAGATACAGTTCATTCACTGAAGCTTCAACTCAGCGATTCCAGACTCGTTGCCAAGGTGTTCCAGTGCTTCCATCAGAAAGAAACTCAAAACTCTTCATCCTACACAAATCTGGTCATGCCGTTCTTTGGTAAAATTAAACATGGTAACAGAATACAATCAGAGTCCCTGTCATATATTGGATCTCTGTCATGTAAATGACATCTTGACAATGTCTCTGACGTCTCTAATCACTGGCTTCCGTGTAATTAGATATGCACCATGTCTTTGGCCCTTTCAAGCGCCAATAGTTTCGCCAAGTCAGATGCCCTCTCTACTAAGACCATAGATAAGATATTAGCAAGGTATTCACATGGGCATTTTTTTTAAACTTCTGTAGGAGCAGAGTTTCTTGTTTCTTTTTGTTTTGTTTTTTTCAATAACAGGCCATGCAATTCACACCCTCTCAGACCTCTCCAAACCTGGATCTACCCCAAACACCGCTCATGTGACGCCTTCCACATGTCCCAGGAGGAAAGTGCCCTGAGGTCCCCGAGCATTTTCTTTTCCCAAATAATGTTTAACACACTGCACTGTTGGTTACTAACTCAGAACTGATACAACAAGACTTTACACAGCTTCTCAGCAGCAGGAGAGGTGCTTCATCTTCACGATAGAGAGGGCTGAGATCCGAAGAGGAGACTTCTGGGTCTGTCCATGATGGCGTTTTTTTTCTGAAACAGACAATGGGACTCTGGCCTAATGAGTACTTAAATCCACTGGTGGATTCAGAATTTGAATAGACTATTGAAAGGTGTTGGACCTGTGGAAGGTGAACCGTGGTTAAAGAGAGAGGTCACTGGGGACTCGTCATTGAGTAAGTATACTTTGATACCTCACCCTGACCCCTCCCTGGATTATGTCCTTGCTACTGCTCCTGTCCGCTCCGAAGCAAACGGCCTCCTCCTCCACGTTCCACCGCTTTAATATTCTCACTATGGAGGCAAAAATCAGGAGAACCAAGAGCTATGCGTGGAGATCTCTGAAACCACAAGCCAAAGTACATAATTTCTGTAAGTTGTTCAGCCAGGCATTCTGTCCTAGTGACAATAGGAGTAACTAATACAGCAGGGGTTCCACAAGCACTCATTAAATGTGCAAAGTCAATAAGAACACAAATGGAAGGCCAGGCAGTGGTGGCGCACACCTTTAATACCAGCACATGGGAGGCAGAGGCAGTAGGATTTCTGAATTTGAGGCCAGCCTGAGGCCGAGTTTGAGGTCTACAGAGTGAGTTCCAGGACAGCTGGGGCTACACAGAGAAACCCTGTCTCGAAAAACCAAAAGAACAACCAACCAATCAAACATCCACAAACGGAGCTTTGTGCATTTGCACACTGATTGTTACATCATTTTCAGACCCCACTGCCGCCTTTCTTCTCAGTGCATAGTAACTGATAAGGGGAGAACAGGGGCTCTGAGGAAGGGAGGGGGGATGACTTCAGGAGGGCAGTGGGAGGAAATGTGAGGCAACGTTGTGGAAGAGAAGGGCGTCCAGTAGAAACTCCCTGGGAGCTTAAATACAGAGGGCGACAGCAGCGACACCAGCCCATCGTCCCTGAGAGTTCGTTCCTTGGTGGTGGCTAGCTTCTTCCTCACTAAGAGAAACATGGGGGGTGGGGGGGATATAAGGAATGAGAGTGTTTGGTTAGAATTGGGTGGATGAAATCGGAGCCCCAGTTAATCCCACACAGATCTCCGTTTCCTATGGGAAAGTCTTACTCTGTCAGCTGCCACACACATTCTCGAGTCAGCCCCATCACGACCTCCCTGCAAGGTCACCCTGAAGCTTCCCTCCCAAATGCTCCAGATTCCACCTCTCCCTCAGCTCTGCAACCGAAACTACAAACATGGCCTCTCGAGAGTGTCTGTTGTTTTATTTATTTGGATGGTAGGGTGATTACTGAACTATGCACATACAAACTATCCTATTTTTATCTGCCAGCCTTAATGTCCCCACGTTTTACTGATAGAAAACCATAGAGCTTTAAATTTCAAGGCACCTTTTGATGCTGTGTGCCCCAAAATGTTCTGGAAAAAATATGAAATCGTTCTTCTGTGAAGGCAGGGAGGCAGGCAAACGCAGCAGGCGGAACCCAAACACATTTGAACGCACTTCCCAGGGGAAAGAATGTCACATTTGGAAACAGATGCCTTCCCTGTTTCCTTAACTCAGGAGGAAGCTACTTGTGTTGGAAAATCACAGTCAAAGCCAGTGTTGTGGAACCAGCAATTCCTTATCCTCTGGCTGCAGTTTTTACTATGTCTGAGAGGCAGGCAAGGATAGAGTCTGAGATCATTGAAAATTTAAAGAGTGGAAGCCACAATCAAAATGTCACTGGGATAGAAGAATGAATGAATAATCTAGCTCATGAAAAGTTAACATTTAGAGACGTCCAGATTCGAAGATTCTGAGAGGCAGTAACTGTCTGGGATGAGATAGCTCCCACTATCCTATTAAAAATAGGATAGCCAGAGAATCTATGTGACCGTCACAGATGTGTGACTTTTTTTTGTCGGGCGTGCATTCAGACCTGGGGGACAGTAGCCACAGAGTTACTCAGCCACTGTTAGAGCTGGGGACACAGGAACACTGTTCAGTTTAATTGATCCATCTCTTCTTGAGCTCCTCCTAGTGAGAATGAGCAGTGAGGGCTTGGAACGATGGCTGATCCAGTCATCACCTCCTTTGAGAAGGAAGCAAGACACAGGATAGCATATCGTGAGTATGAAATACAGCTGTGACAAAGGGATGGTGTCTTAGAGTTTTACTGCTGTGAACAGACACCATGACCAAGGCAAGTATTTTTTTTTTTTTTTTTTTTTTGGTTTTTCAAGACAGGGTTTCTCTGGAACTCACTCTGTAGACCAGGCTGGCCTTGAACTCAGAAATCCGCCTGCCTCTGCCTCCCAAGTGCTAGGATTAAAGGCATGCGCCACCACCGCCCGGCTAAGGCAAGTCTTATAAAGGACAACATTTAATTGGGGCTGGCTTACAGGTTCAGAGGTTCAGTTCATTATCATCAAGGTGGGAACAGGTGAGCATCCAGGCAGGCATGGTGCAGGCAGAACTGAGAGTTCTACATCTTTATCTGGAGGCCGCTACTGGGAGACTTACTTCTCGGCAGCTAGGGTGAGGGTCTTAAGCCCACGCCCACAGTGACACACTTACTCCAACAAGGCCACACCTCCTAATAGTGCCACTCCTTGGGCCAAGCATATACAAACGATCACAGATTGGGAGGCAGGCCCACTTGCCAAAGCCTGTGTTTGTAGGGGAAATCATCCGGCAGAAAATTTAGGTAATTACGATAATTTGATTGAATTAAGAAGTGTCTGGGAGATTAGTAACACCTCTGGTGTGTCCATGAAGATGTTTCCAGAGAGTCTGACTGTGGAAGCTCTGACTTCATCAAGAGATTAACATCTGATGGATTTCTTACCAATATGACGGCACGACTGAGATGTGTGCAGAGTAGGAGATAGGGCGTAGTAGGAACAAGTGGGTAACTAAGATGTGTCCTTAGGGTTATATATTGCCGGAACCCTTCCTACAATCCTGTTTCTGCTTCCTGTTGACCACCATGTCCACTGCTCTGCCACATCTGAAACCCTGAGCCTAAGCGAATCCTTTCTCCCTTAAGTTGCTTCTGCCAGGACTGTGCAGAAACAGTCATCAAATGTAATGGATACACTGGCTGGCATCCTAACGAGGCCTTTGAGATTCACTGCCAGGAAACCTCCATCTGCAAGCAGAAATTAGAGGTTCACAGTCAGGATCCCCTGAAGATTTTCTCTTATATCACTGTCTGGAAGCGAAGCATCCTCTCTGCCTGCAAGTACTTACCTCCTTTCTCTGTTCCTCTGTAAGATACTGACACCAGCTCTGCTTCCTGGGTGAAGCCTCCATGGCAACCCCAGACAGGCTCAGTGCCTGACTGTCAACCGGTGCTGATGACAGTCTCTGTGATTGCTCCTCCTCAGGTCCTCTCCGTGGTCAGGGAGCAAAGGGGAAAGGCCATGTTTTATGGTATTCTGGTCTTCTCCGTGTACACAGAGCTGTCAAGCAAGGCATTCAGCAGGTGTCTGTTAAAATAAATGTGACAGATAATCTGCTCCGCTCAGCAAGAGAACATAGCTGCTACCACCACAACAAAAGCCTATCACTTCAGCAGCTGGAGAGATGGATCATTGACTGAGAGAACATATTGCTCTTGTAGAGGGACCAGAGTTGGGTTCCCAGCACCCATACCAGGAGGCACACAACTGCCTGTAACTCCAACCTCAGGGGAATCTGATGCTCCCTTCTAGACACTTCAAGTACCTGAATTCACATACACACACATGCACACACACACAATTTTGAAACAAATATTTTTTAAAGCTTGGTTCCCTAAGGAATATGACAATTTTTGACCCATCTCAAGAGAGAGGTTAAGAGACAACGAAGTGGATAGTTTGGGAAGGGAAGGACTTGTTTAACGGTCAGCAGAGACGGACGAAGACATGACTGCCAAAAATAAAGCATAAAAAGAAAAACAGCTACGACTTTAACAAATTCTTATGTATGATCAAAGCATAACAATTTGAGCTAGAAGCTTCAAACATGAGATTGGGGGAGGGGGTCTTCACAAACATGCCAGTCCCTCTCCAAGGGCCTCTGCCAGAGACTCCTAAGAAGACAGTCACATTAGGATACTTTATGAGATGTCAAGGCAAGGCCAGAAGAGTGGCAGAAACACCTGTCCCTCTTTGTCTTACCACAAACCAAACAGACTAACCAGTGGCCAAGATAGAAAGAAGCCTCTCCATTGTGGGCATGCCTTAATGAAACCAAGTAGGCAATAGAAAATGGTAGCTCCGAGCTTGAGGAGATGCAATTCACACAGTACTCTGGGGGTTCTAGAGCAACAGCACTAATACCCAACTGTTTTCCCTGGCTTCTATTGCTGAGATAGACTCCACCACCAAGCATGCAGTTATGGCCCATCATGAGGAAGGCAGGAGCTGGGGCAGAGACCAGGAGGAGTTCTGCTTACTAGCTTACCCCTCATGTTTTGCTCACCCTGCTTTCTTACAGTATCTAGAACCACCTGCCTAGCAGTGGCACATTCCACAGTGGGCTGCAATACAAGATATCATGAACACATCTCAAAACATGCTGGGGGAGAGAAGCCAGACACAAGCATACTCTGTTGTATGCATTCTGACTCTAGAATCTGAGTGAATATATGAAGAGAGAGAAGTAGCCATCAAAAGAGAGAAAAATCAACCTATAACAGAAGGCAAATCAGATCAGTGGTACATGTAAGGAGGGAGGAGTTTATGGAATTAACTGAGAAAGGGTGTAAGGGAATTTATGGATAAATATAGTATATATGTGTACATTGCATCCCCTCAAGCTCGGAACTCCCATTTTCTATTGCCTACTTGGTTTCATTAAGGTATGCCCACAATGGAGAGGCTTCTTTCTATCTTGGTCACTGGTTAGTCTGTTTGGCTTGTGGTGGGACAAAGATGGACAGGTGTTTCTGCCACTCTTCTGGCCTTGCTTTGACATATGTATACATATATACAATGTGTATATATGTATATGTGTGTCTTTGTGTGTATGTTTGTGTATATATATAATAAATATGTATACATTGTATATATGTATACACACATATTCAATGTGTCACACACACATACACACACACACAGACACATATATATATGTATATATATGTTTTTCAAGACAGGGTTTTCTCTGCATACCAGGAACTCCCTCTGTAGACCAGGCTGGTCTTGAACTCACGTAGATCCTCCTGCCTCTGCCTCCTGTGCTACCATTGCCTGGTTGCAAAGTACTATTCTTTAGTCCGATAGAGGTTTGAACCATATGGATATAGGCAGATATAAAAAACTCAACAAAAGATATCCTTAAGGATTTGGGCATTTTTTTTTTTACTTCAAATTTTACCTCCAGAAAATAAAAATAAAAACAGGCCTCTCCCAGTAACTAAATGTGGCCAGGTATGATGGTGTACACCTGTAATTTCAGCATTCAGGAGAGCAAAGTGTGGGAGCCATGAGCTACAGCTCCCCCACTTGGTTCTCTGGCCCACTCCTATGTCATTCTTGCCAGCCGATTCCAGTCCTTCATCACTACTGGTCTTGGGTTGTTGTTGCTGCTCTAAGATACGATCCCCTGTGGCCCCGGCTGCCCTTGCCTCATGATGCTCCAGCTTTTGTCCCTTCAGTATCTTCATTCCTCCTTCAGTGCTGGGATCACAGGTGCTGCCATCATGCTTGGCTTCTCCGTCCCTGCCGGGGAAGGTGATCTAAGACTCCCAATGACGCCGGGCCAGGAATAGAGCAAGTAGCCCATGCTCTCCATGCCTCTTGCTTTGTGTCATTGGCAAGGCTAGCCACACGGAGACCTGAGTGGGAGAGTACACAGTCACTTCAGGCTAAAGGAGTTTTTAGCGCTCACCCCATAACGGAAGGACAGAAAGGATTACAACTTTCTAAAGGATTCAGTCGTAGTTGGCAAGTCTTCAAGCTCTAATGGCAGGGATGATAAATTATTCAGAGGGAATGATCTTGGCCTCTACTCACTCACCATCCGCACAGGAGTATTGATTCTGCCATTACCAGCCCACAGAGACCTTCAGTGTGGGATGCTAATGGGAGGGGGAGAGTAATGGTGCTCAGGCAACGAGGGGTCCTCTTTTTCCTTCCTTCTCATTTTCTTTTATGGCTTCCTTCTTTTCCAGGCAGGTCCAACAGTACCACAAAGACCCATTACCCACACATGCTGTCTGAGTTGCTGGGACGGGAGCGGGGGGGGTGCTGTATTGCAAAGGACTGATTCAGAAGCCCCACCCACAAGCAGGACCACCAACTCACTTTTTTTTTATTTTATTTTATTTTTTTAATTTACATTCCAAATCACTTCCCCTTTCCCGTTTCCTCCCTCCCCGAAAGTCCCATAAGCCCCCTTCCCTCCCTCTTTTCTCCATTCAACCCCCTCTCGTTACTCTGTCCTGGCGTTCCCCTACATCCAGTCTTTCCAGGACCAGGGGTCTCTCCTTCCATCTTTTTAGAAATCTATTGATATGCTGATTGTGTCTAGGGTATTCTGAGATTCTGGGTCAATATCCCCTTATCAGTGACTGCATACCATGTGTGTTCTTTTGTGATTGGGCTACCTCACTAAGGATGATATTTTCAAGTTCTGACCATTTGCCTAGGAATTTCGTGAATTCATTGTTTTTAATTGCAGAGTAGTATTCCATTGTGTAAATATACCACATCTTCTGAATCCATTCCTCCGTTGAGGGACATCTGGGTTCTTTCCAGCTTCTGGCTATTATAAATAAGGCTGCTATGAATATAGTGGAGCATGTGTCCTTATTGCATGCAGGTAAAGTCTCTGGGTATATGCCCAGGAGTGGTATAGCTGGATCCTCCGGGAGTGTCACTGCTGGTGGAATTGCAGGCTGGTACAACCACTCTGGAAAGCAGTCTGGCGGTTCCTCAGAAAACTGGGCATGACCAACTCACTTTTGAGTCAATGTTTTATGAGCTTTGATGTGCCTGAGAATGGCCCTGGGACCTTGTTAAATGTAGATTCTAGCCCCCACCTTTCTGACCAACTCCCAGATGATGCCAGGGCTCTTTTAAGGGTCCCTCTGCTGGTGCCAGGTGACAGCTGTGAACTCTGCCCCCCCACACCCCCTGAATAAAAACATAAGACTACCTGGGTTTGGCAGTGCAGTCCCGTGATCCCAACACACAGGAGGCAGAAGAAGAAACCAGTCAGAGGTCTGTGTGGAACCTATCTGAAACAAAAAAGCTCACCTCCCCCCCCAAATAGGCAAAGCTCCCCCCTTCCGGTCTTTCTCCAGTCTAACCTCTTTAAGGACCCTCAGTTGCTTACCAGTAGAATCTACTCCTTCATACTTCCTCATCTACACCCCCACCAAGTTTCTTGTCTTCCTCCGCACATTCGAGTCTCTTCTCCTACCAATCAGCTTACCTCTTTAGTAGACAACAACTGTTCCGATTTCTACCACCAAAGACTGGTTTTGTCTTTTCTTGAACCTTCTGTATGTAAAGTCATATACAATACACTCTTTTGTAGAGACTTTGACACTCAGCAGAGTTTCTGTGCTAGGAGCTGCTGAAGAATTCAAAGCCCTGCACTCAGGAAGGTTGGGAACTCCCATTATGTCTGACTTTCCTTTCTATTGCTATGAAAAGATACCAGACTGAGGCAACTTACAGAAGGAAGGGTTTAATTGGGACATACAGTTTCAGAGGGTTAGAGTCCATGACCATCATAGCAGGGAGAAAGATGGCAGGCAAGCAAGCAAGCAAGTAAGCAAGCAAGCAAGCAAGGCACCCAGCCGTAGCTGAGAGCTCACACCAAGAACCATAGGTAGGAGGCAGAGCAAACTAAGAAATCGCACGGGCTTTGTTTGAACCTCAGAGCCCACCCCCAGTGATACACCTCCTCTAACAAGGCCACATCTCCTAATCCTTCCCAAACAGTGTTACCAGTGGGGGACCAAGTATTCAAACTTGTGAGCCCGTGGGAGACATTCTCATTCAAACCACTACACCTTAGTTAGAGGGCAGCTTGGGCTGTGTGGTAGTTTGAATGAGAATGGCCCCGTAGACCATATATTTGAATGTTTGATTCCCACTTGGTGGATTGTGAAGGAAGGGTTATGAAATTGTAGCCTTGTTGGAGAAAGTGTGGCCTTGTTGGAGGAGGTGTGGCCTTATTGGAGGGGTGTGACCTTGTCGGTGGGTATGGCCTGGTTGGAGGAGTGTGTCCTTGTCAGGGGTGCGTGTGTGTGTGTGTGTGTGTGTGTGTGTGTGAACTTGTTGGAGGGGTGTGGTTTTGCTGGTGGGTGTGGCCTTGTTGGAGGGGTATGACCTTGTTGAGGGGGTGTGGCCTTGTTGAGGGGGTGTGGTCTTGTTGGGACGGGTTCATCTTTGGAGGTGGGGACTGAAGGAGGACCAGACCAGGCAAATGCTAAATTATCACACACACACACACACACACACACACACACACGACCTGGTACTGACTCACTCGCCTTTTTCTTCCCTGAAGAAGGTAAGAATTCATTACAGGTAGTGCCTAGACACATACCTGGTACTGGGAGGTTCAGATGTTGGTTTACATTTTCTGAGTAATAATTTAGCATTTGCCTGGTCTGGGCCTCCTTCAGCCCCCACCTCCAAAGATGAACTTGTCCCAACAAGACCACACCCCCTCAACAAGACCACACCCCTCCAACAAGGCCACACCCACTGGCAAAACCACACACCCTTCCAACAAGTCTGTGTGTGTGTATGTGTGTGTGCATAAGTGTGTGCATGTGTGTGTCTTTGTGTGTACATGAGTATGTGTGTGCATGTGTGTGCCTATGTATGTACATGAATGTGTGTGCATGTGTGTGTGCATGTGTGCATGTGTGTGTGCACACACACCTGGCTTGGAGCCACACTCTCAGTCTCCTCCTTACACTTCTCTTCCTTTTATTTTGAGACAGGCTGGCCTCAGAGTTGTGATCCTTCCACACTGGCCTTCGGAGTGAGCATTTGGAGTTATAGGGCTACCTCACCGTGCTCAGCTCATTTTGCACTCTTTGAAATGTCATTTTCCAAGTGCTCCTCAAAGAAGCCCAGGAAATGGCATCATTACTATCGCTTCACAAAACTGTAGCCCAGAAAAGTGATGGATTTCCTGTGGTTGAATCATAGGTGGCGAGACTTAGGTTTACATGAGCTGGGATGTTTTTAGCTCGGATACTCTGCCTTTCTGTCTGGCTCCTTAAAGGTGATCTCATACATCCCGTCTCAATACTTAAAGAGTACTGACCACAAAGCACTTAGGAGAGGAGCCAGGCAGGGGATGGCGCCCCACCCTTCCAGTCAAGGAGTCGGCCTGGCCTTGCTGCCTGACTTTGCCTGAACTGCCTCAGATGGCTTTGAGATTTGCAGAACTGACAAGGCCTATTGCACTGGTTTGCTAGGGCGACCAGAGCCAAGAAGCAAAGTCTGGGCAGACCTTTCAGTTCTGCAGCTAGAAGACAGGATTAAGGTTTCCTCCGAAGCTTGCTGGTGACCACTTTCTCCCAGTCTCCTCATGTCAGCTGTCCTCCATGACAGTTTAGTTTATACCAGTGACTCTTACTGTAATATAATTATAATATTATTACCCCTTGCAATGCACAATGTACTTCAGAAGTACTAGAGACTAAAACCTAGTATATGAATTGGGGGAGCTCACTTCAACTAATGCCACCTATCTAGGAATGTCTCCATCCTAGAGGGCTACATGAACTCAAATTCCAGTCACTGGCCCTCCGAGTTCATTAACGGACAAAGATTTAATGGACATGGGGAGCCGTTATCTCCTATTAACATTGTAGCCATTTGCCTTATGAATTACCGGGAGCAGTGCCAAGCCTGTGGGCATGGCTCCAGGGCAAATTGAGGAAGACATTATGATTTAGGATTCAACGCAACAGTTTAGGATGAAAACATGGAGTGCAGGGGGCACAAACAACGCTGAGAGGACAAAATGAGAAAGAGTTACTTCAGAATCCTGCCAGGCGCTTGTGTGGAAGAGTGCTGAGAATGTGAGCATAGGGGCTAAGCGGAACCTGACTCATGCTGCTTGCTATCCTCTGGATATGTTTGCGTCTGTCCCCCAAAGGGTCACACTGCAAACGCTGACTTGGTAGGAGTTCTAAGGGAGGGAAGCGGCGGATGCGTAATATAACTCTTGAAGGACCTGGTGTGGTGGTTCCTTGGGAGGTTCGGCCAGCAACTGACCAATGCAGATGTGGATGCTTGGAGCCAACCATCAGAATGAGCTCCTATGGGGGAGCTGGCGGAAGGACTGGAGGAGCAGAGGGAGATTGCAACCCCATAGGAAGAACAACGTTGGCTGGCTGGACCACCCAGTTCTTTCAGGGACTAGACCACCAACCAAGGAGTGTTCAGGGAGGGTTCTGTGGCTCCAGTTACATATGTAGCAGAGGATGGTCTTGTCTGATATCAATCGGAGGGGTCCTTTTGTCCTGGGGAGGTTTGATGCCCCAGTGTAGGGGGATGCTGGAGCAGTGGGGCGGGGGAGAGTGGGGGAGCACCCTCACAGAGGCAAAGGAGAGGGAGGAGTGGGTGGATGTGGGATGGGGGCTTTGTGGAGGCGTAACTGGGAAGTAGGATGTCATTTGAGATGTAAGTGAATGGAATGATTAATAAAAAAGAAAAGGAAAAAATAAAACAAAAAAGTAACTCTGGAAGGAACTCAGTTGGCTGAGCAAGCCTGGTACCTCCCCCCCACCAACCCCCCCCCCACAAACCTCTCTTGTTTCCTGCCTTGCTGTGTAATATCTTCCTTTTTCCTGGGATCCTGCCACAATGCCGTGACACAACCAGAAAACTCAAACCAGAAACAAACAGATGCCTCCCCTCCGTCCTTGGTTTCCCCATACAGGGAGTTAACTAGTACAGCAGTCACTGACTCTGTGACCCTGACTTAAACTCTCTGGATCTTTGATTTTATTGACTACAGATGGGAGCTTTGAATGCGCACCCTCCAGGGATAGAGCAGAGAGGCCACTGTACAGGTAATGTGCTTATCAACAGTGGTGATGCTTAAGGACCGGTGGTACCCGAAAGCCGTCCAAACATTCCATGGGGAGGTTTGCCGATGCTGGAGAGGGAGTGGCAGGTTTCTCGAAGGCCCTGTGCAAATGAGTCTCCGGTGTACTCATTGGCTTTCCTGGTAGCTCTTTAAGAGGACAGCATGGGTGGTAGAATCATTATCATCGACTCAGGAAAAAAAACAATATGATCTCCCGATGAGGAAAACGATGTGGCTCATTTTTGCTTGGTTTGGCTAACCGCCATAAAGACAGCACTGTGGGAAATCTCTTCTAAGTTACCCAAGCCATATGTCAGCCCAGAGAAACTTTAGAAGATGGTAGAAGAGGGTTAATCCTTCACTGGGTGTGAGACCGGAGTCTTCCTCCTTGGGGGGCCAAGCATAGCACTGAACTAGTACATTTCTGGCACATTTTTGGTAAATCAAGAAAAAAAGGGAGATTCATATCAGTGATACATTTTCCAGAGACTCGAAATGAGGGGGCCCCTTGAGAAGAGAGATAAGAGTCAAATTTCATGCATGAAGAATCTAAATTTCGAAAGACACTCCAGGAGTTTCATTTAAAAGTTATTCTCTCACTTGGGCCATAACCAAGGCCAGGGTAGGAAGCAGATTCCAGAACATGAATTCTTCATGGTCTGATGTTGCTCTCCAGCACATAAGTTGGAAACAGCACCAGAGTCAGGACATGGCATATACTTGCATCCGTAACCTGAACCCCAGAATTGGCCAGTGCAACCAAACTTCAAAAGACAACAGTGCACGAACTGTAGACTTGAAAGGGCCCCAAAGCCAAATCACTGGGCACAGCTTGGAAGAGAGAGACCAGGACTGGTTCTGATCCACCATGCAAAACTGGCTTGCAATGAAGCTTGTGGCTCCAAGTGGAATGACACACGCTCTTAAGTCAAATTCTTCATTTGCGATGAATGAAGACCCAAGGTGCCTATCACTCATCCTGTGCACTTTGTACCCTGACGTGAACACAGGGACAGAGCCCGGGCAGCTACACACTGTGCCACCCCAAGCAGGATGATGCTAATAAAAGTCAATATTTTTGCATATTTATGTTCCTCTTAAGCGCAGGCCAACTGTTAGATATAACCCTGTGGCCATCAGTCATGGAGAGCCACGCCCCAGGCCCCTAGTGTTCTGGCTGGACTCCACTCCCACAGTCACCTGGCTACAGCCAGGTTTGCAATGCCCCACAGTTACCTGGCAACAGTCAGATAGCCTGACCCACTATAAAAGGGGATTCTTGGCCCCTCCTTGCTCTCTCGCCCTCTCTTTTGTCCTTCTCTCTTGCCCTCTTCTCTTCTCTTCTCTTCTCTTCTCTTCTCTTCCTCTTTCTCTATTCTCTTCCCCCTCTTTCCACGTGGTATGGCAGGCTTTTACCTCTCTCTCCCCCCCCTTTATTTCTCTACAATAAAGCTTTAAAATCATGGACTGTCTCTTCTTATCTAAACCCGCCAAGTTAGAGCAATGGAACAGGTCTCTCAGCGTCTCCAGCCACCATTCCGGACCCAGGACTCGAACCTCTGCCCCCTCCTCAGCTGGGTCTCCCTCAACAGGTATATGGGCCACATCAGAACAGCCCACAGACAACCTTTACATCTGATGCAGGAGACACAAACAAACCAACCTGTCCTACCACCGCTGCTGATGGACTTACTAAAAGACATAACTCAGTGTAATTTTGGGGTGAGTTAAGGGATTGCTTCTTGGACTTTTGGCTAAGATCAAGTGTAGGAACTGGAAAGGGTCAATCTTGACCATGTGTAAAGCTATGTGGACTGAACAGGCAATCTAAATCCCATAAGAAGCTTGTGCTTTTTAGTTCCAGCACATTCAGAGGCTCGGAGAGTCAGATTCTGAAGGATAAAGCAGGCAACCAACAGTTAAATCCACTTTGAACCGCACAGGATCCCAAGGGTCTGCAGAAGCGAAAATCTGTCAAAGTCAGACCGAAATGGCTACTCCAATGCTGGGCGCCCGGGCTGAGCTCTTCTGAGTGCTGGGTTGTATGTTTGGAATTGTGTAAGTCATATTCCTCTTGACACTACCAAAATATCTAAGACACGCACACTTAGGAAGAGACAAGATTCATTTCAGCCTGCAGTTTTGATGGTTCTGGTACAGGATCGGTTGACTGCATTCCTGGAGGGCCTGAGGGAGGGTAAACACATCACAACAGGAGCACATGGTAGAGCTCAAACAGGGTGATGAGTCTTCCAGGGCTGGGGCACGATTTAGCACACAATCACCATCTGGAACAATCTATTCTTGCCATTTCAGAGTGTCTGTAGGTTAGGATCGGGAGGCTTGGCTTTGCTGGTTCTGCATTCAGCTGCCAACCAGGCTGTGGTAGCCTCACTTCACCTCTATTCTGAGTCAGCTCACTGCCTATCAGCAGGATTTGTCTCCTTGGGACTGTGGGGCTGAATCCCTAAGCTCTCTGAGGCTGATTGCTGTTCCACACCGCGGTTCCCCCAGCATGGCAGTTGGTATTTTTTTTTCATACTCATGGGTGAGCATTTGCCACTACTGCTCTGAATCTCTCTAACCACCCCTGAGCTCTACAATCTCTTTCCATCAGCCCCCATTGGGCCTTCCTGAGATAATCTCCAGTTTTTCATGAGATGACTCTATACTACTAGAGTTTGGCTCTTAAAGTTCCCCAAAAGCTCCCATATTAAGGTTTATCTTCAAGCCCCAGCCAACCATGTTACTGGAAGGTAGTGGAACCCTTAGATGTTTGGGTCTAGTAGCTCTAAGTTTGGTCAGTGTTGTGCATGTGTGTCTGAAAGTCTAATTTACCTAACAGCTAAAAAATTCTACATGGTGGTTGAATCCAGAAACCAAGAGGAGTGACATTCAGCCATATCCATGACCACCTCCATGTCTAGCCATGTCAGAGATCTTCAGGGGAGGATCTATACCCAGAGAAGGAAGGATGGCAGGAGGGATGGCTTGAATAAAAAATGTGCCCCTTCGGCTCCTGTAGTTGAATGCTTAGTCACCAGTGGTCGGAGAGTTCCATTACTCTTTGATAGGATTAGAAGGATTAGGAGGTGTGGCCTTGGTGGAGGATGTCAATAGAGGGTGGGCTTTGAGGTTTCAAAACCCTATGCCAGGCCCAGTCTCTCCTCCCCTTCCCTGTGTCTCTCTTTGTGTCTCTTTCTCTGTCTCTCTATTTCTCTCCTTCAGTCCCAATCTCTCTCTCTCTCTCTCTCTCTCTCTCTCTCTCTCTCTCTCTCTCTCTCTCTCTCTCTCTCTCTCTTTTTCTGTCTCTCCTCTTCCAGAACAGGATGTAGTTCTCAGCTCCTTCTCCAGCACCACACAGGTGTATCTGCTGCCATGCTGATAACAGACTAAACCTCCAGAGCTGTAAACCAGCCCCAATTAAAGGCTTTCTCTATGAGTTGCCTCGATCATGGTGTCTCCTCACAGCAGCAGAAACACAAGTCTGGGATTCACAGGCCTTGGGCAAGATCTTTCCTGGATCTCAGGTGCTGGAAATTTAGTCCCAAAGTTACATATCCACACATTTGGTTACATTTGGAAGAAGAGCCTCCTCAAGGGTGGGTCATTAGGATTAGGTGAGGTCATAAGAATGGTGGGTATCATTAGTAGAGTTGTAAGCAAAGTAAGCTAGTGTTCTCCTCTGTCCCTCTGTGATTTCCTTCACCTTATTATAATGCAGTAAGAAAGCCCTCCCCAGATGACGGCCCAGTTTCCTTGAACCTTCCGGCCTCCTACACCATGAGCTTAACAAACTTTTTTTAAAGAAATGTTTTTTATTAATTAATTTTATTTTTTTACACTCAATATTTTATTCCCCTCCATCCTCGTCCACCCTCATCCACCCTCTGACTGTTCCACATCCCATACCTCCTCCCCACCCAGTGGGAGCCAGCTCAAGGGGAGGTCCCAAGGCCTGACACTATTACTGAAGCTATGGAGCGCTCCCAAAAAGGGACCTAGAATGACCGCACAGCAGAAGACCCAACAAGCAATTGAAAGAGTCAGATGCAGATATTTGCACCCAACCAATGGACAGAAGCAGCTGACCCCTGCTGTTGAATTAGGGAAGGCTGGAAGAAGTTGAGGAGAAGGACGATCCTGTAGGAGGACCAGCAGTCTCAATTAACCTGTACTCCGATATCTCTCAAACACTGGACCACCAAACAGGCGGCATACACCAGCTGATATGAGGCCCCCAACACACATACAATAGAGGACTGCCGTGTCTGTGTTCATTCAGAGATGATGCACCTGACCCTCAAGAAACTGGAGTCCCCAGGGAGTTTAGAGGTCAGGAGGGGGTGTTGGGGTGGGGACATCCATTAACAAACCTTTATGATGAATACGTTCTCTTGAACTTTTTTTATGGCAACAGGAAGCAGGCTGAGACAGGTCGCATGACGAGGATGGTGATCATGAGGAGGATACAAGGAGGATGCTGGATCCATTCACAGGATGAACACAGCAGCATAGAGTATCTTTGCTTTGGCTCAGGATGGCACTCAGCACCTACGGCTGTAGCAAAGGAACGTCATAGCCAGGAGGGGAAGGTGCAGGCCAGCCTGCGGAACTTAGCTACCACACCACGGCCTCTGCTCCTTAGGTCTGTGACTTAATTCCTAATTCTATGGGGGGGTGGTCAAGACTGCTGCAGAACTGGTGTCTAATTAGTGGGGACTGAAGCTGACACATCCACGGGGCTGAAGATGACAAGAAAATCCTATTCCAGAAGCCGCGGGGAAGCGGAGACCACGGAAGCTCCGTGACCTTGCTCCCGAGCCTTGACTGTCCCAGAGATGAGCGGTTCAACTGAACAGATGCTAGCGAAGGCATGTTGCCCTGGCTGGCCTGCGACTCACTGTGTAGCCGAGGCTCTTCTCAAACTTATGGTGATTTACGTGCCTTTATTTCTGGAGTGCTAGGACCATAGGTGTGAGGTCGGCATATCGGAATGAATAGACGCTTTTATATTTGCCCCCGATTCCAACAGTCTCTGTCTCCCGAACCTCTGGGCTGATTTTTCATGGAGGCTACCTCCTTCTGATAGCAAGTTGTCCGCCTCAGCCTCTTCCCAGCATTCATTTCGTTCTGCAGCTTCTGGGTCTCGGCCCCAGTGAAAGGTTGGTCTGGAAAGGCTCTCAGCCTCAGCGTGACTCTGCCCCGGGAGTCAGTCTGTCTGTATTCGCGTCTCAGTGCCCTTCCTGTAAGTCATCCAGGAAGGGGCTCAGTCTGCATCCTCTCTAGAGATCGATGGTGCTAATGGTTTCTGGTCCATTAGAGGCAGAAGGCAAGTCAGCAGTGAATCACTTATGAGCTCAGTCAGCGCTGGGTGTGGGAGAAAACCCTCGTTATACGTCCTCTGACAGAGAGCTCCATCCCACTCCACGGTCCTTGTCCTTCCTCTTCCTAGGACATGCCACCCCATGAAGGTGTAGTGTAGCTGTACAGACGAGGGTCCTGTCTGCAAAGACCTCAGGTGAGACAGGTTTACTCACACAGAGCCCTTTATCTGGGGTTAAGACTTGAAGGGGACAGGTGGGTGGGGCCCCACATCTTGTGGTACCTGCAACTCTCTTCTCAGTATGATTCAAACAGTATGCCTCTTGGGAGTCCCAGAAAGGATGCCTTGTTCTGGAAAATGAGCCGCATGGCCAGCGAAGATCGCTTCTGCGCTTGTTGGATCTTACCGGAAGTAGGCATGTCCCGCTGGGTCATTTCCACAGCGAACTCTGTCTGCTTCCTGGGCACAACTTCTCTGAGGGGTGTATCATAGTCCCCAGGCGGCCAAGGACCTAGGCATTACATCATTTTCAGGGATGTCGCTGGTGGTAGAACACTTGCCTAGCATGTGTGAGGCCCTGAATTTGGGGATGAAAAAATATCCACCAAACAAATGTGCAGGTAAAAATATATGGCTGTATTTTCCAGTGCCCATATTTTAGTAGCAATGACTTAAGCAAATTTCCATTTCTAATGGTAAGTGAACCAGCACCTCAACTGTGGCTGGGGATGATGACAGAATAAAAGGGAAAGGGTAGAATTCCAAATATGTCTTCAAACCACACACAGGTGGGGGACTGGAGAGATGGCTCAGTGGTTAAGATCACTGAGTGCTCTTTCAGAGGTCCTGAGTTCAATTCCAAGCAACCACATGATGACTCACAACCATCTGTAAGGGGATTCAATGCCCTCTTCTGGTGTGTCTGAAGACAACGACAGTGTACTCATATGCATAATCAATCAATCAATCAATCAATCAATCAATCTAAAAACCAAAAACCACAGGTGGATAAGCCCTGGCTTCCTGTTTTTATGTGCTACCAGGTCAGAATTAGGTGGGCACATGCTCCGTCTGTCAAGTGTAATTATGGGGCTTTGATAGTTTGATTATAGTTCCAGGATTGCAGCCCAGCATGCGACTGGTGTTGAATTAAGCCATGCCCACTCCAAAGGGAATGTTCCTCTCCTAAATCAAAACCAGTACATGTAGCTTTCTGCCTAAAGTGATTCCTATGCACCTACTGGTTGCTTAAAGGGAACCAAGCCTTTTCTTGTTTGTTTTTTGACAGCCTTGTCTACAATATGAGTGGCCTCTAGAAACCTCTAGGAACTCAGCTCAGTGTGAGTACTAATCATTGAAATGTTTGTAAATAATGCATTTCCCCCAACATGATTTGGATTTTGAGCAATAGTGCAATGACTACCAGTCCGCCACTTCCAGTACTAGTCAAATAGAACACACACGCCGGTGCTTGAGCATACCTGTGTTTACCTGAACAGCTAGCTGTGCGTCATTTGTGTGCCTAGTGCCTAAAGAGGCCAGAAGAGGGCGTTGTATGGCTGGCTGTGCGTCATTTGCGTGCCTAGTGCCTAAAGAGGCCAGAAGAGGGCGTTGTATGTCTTGGAACAGAACTTACAGTCAGTTGTGAGCTATCCACCATGTGGGTGCTGGGAATCGAACCTCAGGCCTCTGGAAGAGCAGTCAGTGATCTTAACCACTAAGCCATCATTCCAGGACCTCAGCTGAGATTTTGACGGTGGTGGCTGAATGACTGGATTTCCATGAGGAGGGTTGCCATCCAATAACATGGATCTTGCAGTTGACAAGCATGAGTTGTTTTTAATCTAAGCTGTTTTTTTTTTAAACTAAGACTCCCTGGAGAAGCAGGAAGAACCAACCAGAATCACCGAGTCTCTTAAACTCATTGCTTCAGGTGACCTAGACTTGACTTTCTACGGGTAACCAGAAATGTGCATCTTAGTCCGTGCTCTGTTGCTGTGAAGAGACACCATGACCAAGGCAACTATTATAAGAAGAAACATTTAATTGAGGCTAGCTACAGTTCCAGAGGTTTTGTCCATTATCACCATGGCATGAAGCATAGAGTCACACAGGCCGTCCTGGTGCTAGAGGGGTAGCTGAGAGTTCTGCATCTAGATCTGAAGGCTTTTGAAACTCCAAAGCCCAGTCCCCAGTGACATACTTCCTCCAGAAAGGCCACACCCATTCCAACATTCTTCCTAATCCCTCTCAAGTAGTGCCACTCCCTGATAATTAGGCATTTATACATGAGCCTATGAGGGCCATTCTTATTCAAACTTACACAGTGTGGTTACCACCCCATCTTTCTTTTTTAAACACGGGGTCTATAATATTGTGAGCAAGCTCACGAATGCATCCATCTTTCCTCTATGAACTTATGACCTTGAATTGAACATGCTCAGAAATATGCCCCCTAAAGTGGGCAATGGTCCAGTACTCTTCTTCCTGTGGGTCATGATTTTTTCTCTCTTTTCTTTTAGCTTCTGGTGTACTTTTTGGCTTTGCACACAAATCCTCCTCTCTTGTTATTTGCTGTGGTGGTCTGAATGAGCATAGCCCCCATAGCCTCACATGCTTGAATATTTGGTCCCCAGTTAGTGGACCTGTGTGGGAAGGATTAGGAGACGTGGCCTTACTGAAAGACTTGTGTCATTGGGGACAGGCTTGGAGGTTTCAAAAGACTTGTACCCTCCCCAGTGTAGTTTTTCTGCTTCCCTTGTACACCGCGATATGAGCTCTTAACTACTGTTTCAGTAGGATGCCGGCTCGCTCACCGGCCAGCTGCCATACCCCCTCCCCCCCACCATGATGATGGGCTGTTATCCTCCGCTCCCCCAAATCCTTCTTTCAATAAGTTGTCTTGGTCATGGTGTTTTTCCACAGCCAGAGGGGGAAAAAAACCTAAGTCACTATGTGCAGTGATACCCTTGTAACCCCAATACTCAGGAGGTAAAATGCAGGAGGACCAGAAGTTCAAGGTCATCCTTGGATACCTGGCAAATTCTGCACAGTCTGGTCTGCAAGAGACTGTGTCAAGAACAAACAGGAAATTCAATTTTATACTTCTTTTCTTAATCCCTAGTACCGTGGGTGTTCCATTTATTTATTTTTCTTTTTTATGTGTATGAATATTTTGCCTGCACGTATGTGTGTCTGTGATCATCTGTGTACCTGATGTCTGAAGAGGCCAGAAGAAGCATTCCTGGGAATGGAGTTACAGACAGTTGTAAGCTGCCATGTGATGCCAGTGCCGGAAACCAGGCCCTTTGCAAGAGTCACGTGCACTCTTATCTGCTGGACCACACCTCTGCCCTTCATTTATTTCAGAAGACATCACGATGGGCAGTGTTCGCTCCTATTGCTGTACAGGGAAGCCTTTCCTCGCACAGAGATCTGCTTTACACAGATATTTCAGTCACCTGAAGATTCTGGGTTAATTCCCAACTGTCTCACATCTCATCACCTAGACACAACCCTCATAATGACCGTCTATATTTGCTCTGCCCCAATGGGGCTAAACAGTTTAAATTTACCCTTTCCAGAGGTTTATTATTTTAGAAAATGCTTCAAAAAACCTGTTTGTTTGTTTGTTTGTTTTAGCTCAAATGCAATTAACATGAAAACAAAGTGTGGCTTACCATGTTTTCCTGGAATCTATGTTAAATAACTTTTATTTGAAGAAAAACAAGGGAGAATGTGTTCCCAGCCACCTTCCTTGGGAAGCGTTCTCCTCCTTGGGCTATTTCTGTAACCCCTTTCAGCAGCATGATTTTCAGTTGCAACATATGCGGGTTTCAAGTTTTTATTTCTTTCTTGGGAATAACTAGAAAAAGCACAAAACCAAACTCAGAAATAGAAAAGACAGGCGTTGTAAAAGAAGATCAGTAGGTCTGGCCTGGCGGCCCACGCACCTAGGAGACAGAGGCTGTGGATCAGTTCAGGGTCGTCCGTCCTCTGCCACAGGGTGGGTGTGAAGCTTCGAGAGGAGTGGAGGGAACAAAGGGAAAGGTGTGCAGCGTGGGCAGCACTATGCTGGGTAAGGAGATCTGCAGAGGAGTCACAACACCCAGTGGGGTGGGGCTGGCAACAGCTACATCAGCGAGACCAGTGAGGAATCAAAGATAACTCCTTTTTTTTTTTTAGTGTAAAATCATAATACAAAGAAACACGTGTGTTTTGGAATAAATATGCCAATACAGGTCCTGTGGCCATGAGCAGTGGAAAGCATCTACTGTACCTTGGCTCTGGGAGTCGTAGGTGGTGAGAACAACATCCCTCTTCTCCACCTTCCTCTTGGACCTTCGGTTTTGAACCTATAGGGCAAGAATGTATTCATCTTCTATCTTCTCCATATTTCCTGAGTCTTTTTACTATAGTAAAATGAATATTGAAACGTATAATATTCATCATTACTAATTTAATGTCTAGACAATATTTTCATTTGTAACTACACTACTTCATCAGGTAGGTATTTCTGAATCAATAAATTTTTTTAACTACCTTAAGTCCTTTCTAGAGCAGTGAGAAATAAGGACATCATGTGTTTCTGGGACTCATAACACTATGGGGGTTCATTTATACTCAACCCTGCCAGTTCCCATCTTCCACTATGGACTGTTTTGTAAACACCCGTCCGCCATTGCTAATGGATCACAAGCTTTGTGAAGCCGAGAACCAACCTATCCCACTTACCCTCTGTCTCCAGCATATAGAATCTGACTAATACTAAGTACTCATCATAAATGAACTGAAATATTTTCTCATACACCTAAGCACATGAACCATAAGTAAGCCCACTGTAATTTCCAGCCAAGGAATACATTCTACAACCTCAGAAATCCTTATACTCTCTTGGTAGGATTATAAGCTAATGGAGCCACTGTGGAAATCAGTTAGGAAGTTCAACCAAACACTAAATATACAACTAGTGTCTGACTGAGCTGTACCCCTGGTAGCTACTTACTGCGAGGCATGTAAGTCAGCATCTAACAGACACCTGCCCAGCTGTGTTTATTGCAGCTGTATTCTCAGGAGCTAGGCTGTGGGGTCAGCGTAGGTATCCATCAAAGGTGATGGGTAAAGAAAATGCGTTATGCGCACAGTGGTGTTTCGTTCAGTCACCAAGAGGAATGGAATTGTCATTTTTCAGGTAAATGGATGGACTACAAGGTCATCAGATTAAAAGACATTAGTTAAGCAAGTAAGACAAATACTGCATTGTGCAATGTAGCATTAAAAAAAAAGACTTGAAATTGGGGGAAGGGCAGTATTTGAGAGGAAGAGAACCATTGTGGGGAGCACGAGAGGTGATAATGGTGTGACAGGGATAAGATCAAATTAATGATACATGCATGCAAGAACTGATAGAGAAACCCATCATTTGGTGTGATATTGTCTTAGGGTTTTACTGCTGTGAGCAGACACCATGACCAAGGCAACTCTTTTTCTGTGTTTTTGTTTTTGTTTTTGAGACAGGGTTTCTCTGTGTAGCCCTGGCTGTCCTGGAACTCACTCTGTAGACCAGGCTGGCCTCAAACTCAGAAATCTGCCTGTCTCTGCCTCCCAAGGGCTGGGATTAAAGGCATGCACCACCACTGACCAGCAAGGCAACTCATATAAATGACAACATTTAATTGGGGCTGGCTTTCAGGTTCAGAGGTTCAATCCATTATCATCAAGATGGAAGCATGACAGCATCCAAGCAGGTATGGTGCAGGAGAAGCTGAGAGTTCTACATCTTCATCTGAAGGCTACTAGCAGAATACTGGCTTCCAGACAGCTAGGATGAAGGTCTTAAAGCCCATACCTACAGTGACACACCTACTCCAACAAGGCCACATTTACTCTAATAGGGCCACACCCTCTAATAGTGCCACTCCCTGGGCTGAGCATATACTGTAAGAGTCCGTCAGAAGACCCCCACTCAATAAGGTCACAGAGACCGGAATTGCTGCAATCCACAGAGGTTTATTGTTCCAATGTACATTGGGGTCTCCCAGCACACAGGCAAGAGGAGACCCTGAGTTCACAAAGCATACCCTTTTTATAAACATTTTGGCGGGGAGTTCAGCAGTCGCCTGAGTTGGACGACTGTGATTGGTTACCCTGAGCAACATTTAAAATTATTGGTCAACTAGAATGGGGGAGATTGTCTCTGCCATTCGGCCCACCTTGTGGTATTCACGGTATTTCCTGGCATTGTCTTTTTTGTTGAGTCACTTTCCTCTCTGTCCTCACTCTAGGCAGGGTAATTCTCTGTTTAGGCCATTTCCTTATCTGTCTTTCCCCAGGGAGTCCTGGGTGGAATGGAAAGTTTCAGTCTGACTATGAGCCCCCATCCTTGGTCATGGGGAGCTGGCCTGCTGTTTCTGACAGGGTTCTCACAATACAAACCATCACAGATAGTAAAAAAATACTACCCAGGAGCAGATATGTGCACAAGGAAACCCACGAGCTTAAAATCTCAATGAACACATAAAGAAATGATAAATAGTTGGCAGACATGCCAACTACCCTGGTCAGACAATTATACATTTTTCATACATTGAAGTATCATACTGTCCTCCACAAACATGTATAACTATCATGTACCAATTTAAAATATTAGTAGGAGAAGTATTGTTTTCCTGTTGTATACTAGAGTAATCAAAAGTAAGAATACCGCACAATTTCAGCAGAAGCTAGAAGAAAGGATCGTGAATGTTTTTTTTTTTTATCATAAAGAAATGATAAGTGTTTGAGGAGATAGGAATGTTGAGCCTGATTTGAACATTGCAGAATGAATACATGCATTAAACATTCCATGTTACCCTGTAAATATATACAACTTTAGGTGCCAACTTAAAATATAAAAAATTTAAATCTTAAGGGATAGAAGTATAGATGAAAAAACAAGATTAGGCATCATCTTGACACCTTTTGAGAAAATAAGGCTGAAGAGTAACTTCTAAACCTTACCCAGTTAGAGTCTCTGTGTGTCAAATACAAGAGCATTAACCTCTCCATTGCATACTGGAGCCGTCCAGTATGAACTGGATTCCTCCTAGTATTAATGCCTAAGGACCAGACTCTGCCAACACAAGATCTGGGTAATTCTGACTCAGATCAAGATGGACAGGAGGTGGTCACTGATCCATGTAGCAAGAGACTATGGGAAGGCCAAATACCTAACACATTCCCACTGGAGAGGAGACCGCAGAGGCTGCTGCTGGCTGTGCTGTCTCCAATACAGCAAACCTTTTCACTTGATTCTAAATATATGGAAGACACGGTGTATTGAGCACACATTTGTTAGCTCTCTCCAGCACTGGCCTGTAAATCTTCTCAACTTAAAATGGACTGGGCTCCACTTCATCCCAGCATAGATTGGGAATACCACGTGCTGAAATGTGTTAAGCACGGACACTGTAGTGTCATTGTCCCTCGAAAGTGTATGGTCCTTTAGGAGTGGCAGCTGTAGTCCAGCATCTAAGAGAGCATCACACTGATATCACTAGTCCAGGAAAAGACCACAATTCAAGACTTGAAGTATGGTTTAGATAGGTTTTTAATCTATCTATCTATCTATCTATCTATCTATCTATCTATCTATCTATCTATCTATCTATCTATCATCTATCTATCTATTATCTATCTATCTATCATCTATCTATCTATCTATGTATCTATCTATCTATCTATCTATCTATCATCTATCTATTATCTATCTATCATCTATCTATCTATCTATTATCTATCATCTATCTATCATCTATCTATCTATCTATCTATCTATCTATCTATCTATCTATCTATCATCTATCTATCTATTATCTATCTATCTATCATCTATCTATCTATCTATCTATCTATCTATCATCTATCTATCTATCATCTATCTATCTATCTATCTATCTATCTATCTATCTATCTATCTGTGTGTGTGGAAAGGTGAATCTCCTGCCAGTGCACTCACTGGAAGCCAACCAACTCTCAGATCCACTTGTCTGACAGATGTATTTGCATCTCACCTCTAGTTGACAACGAACTTTGAGTTCCGTAAGAGCTCTAAATATTATAAATATTAAATTAAAGGTTACTGCTAATTGGGATTACAGACTATCAAAGTACTGTGTGATGGCTGCATACAAACAGATCAGCAAGAATCATTAGGATGTTTAGAAGTGAATCACGTCACAGGTAGGAGTTAGGACGTGATGGTCCTGACAGTCCAATCAGTAGAAAAATAAATGGCTTAGGGACAGCTCCCCAGAAAAACCCCTTAAGGATGAACTTCACCACATTTGAATTATAGTAAATCCCAGATGGGTTTTACGCTGGAAAAGGAGTAGAATCATTCAGGTGTTAAGGGGCACATGGGCAACGGTAGGTAAGGGAAGAACTTTCCATGTATGAGATTGAATCTCATGTCTATATCCTGGTAATAAGGAATGTGGCTGGCTCACGGGGGTCTGTAGTTCTGTCTCAGGGGATTCGAAACCCTCTATTGCCCTCCTCAGACACCAGGCATACACATGCTACCTGTACATACATGCAGGCCAAATACTCACACACACATGAAAATTAAATATTTTTTAAAAAAGAATATTGCTGACTTTTGCCAGGTTTGGGGAAGGTATCCTGGACCTCTGGTTCTTTCCTGGGTACCAAGGATGACTCCCAGTGGGAGAAGGTTTCACAGAAACACCAACTATGTGATTAAAAAGTCAGATCTTTGAGCCAGGAGATACCAGCTCCAACCTCAGGGTAGGGAAGGGAAGGGAAGCTAAGATTTGATTCAACAAACTCTGGCTTTCTGCTCTGGTGTTCATTCATAATTGGCAGAGCTCTGTATGTTATTCCACCCTGATATCCCAGGATGCATCCTGATTCTCCTGAGAGGAAACCCTGGAAGCTTTGCATTTAGGGTCTCTCCTGTCCTCAGCCTTCTCTTGGCTGGTTGTGTTTTTTTATCTTTTTTTTTTTTCTGTAATAAAGCCAAAACTCCAAAATGACACAGCTGTTCCCCGAGTCCTGTTCACTGTGCTAGTGAGTTGTTGTACCTCGATGGGTTGTGGGAACCCTTGTACTCCAGTCTGGGTGGTCAGAAGTTAGGGTGGCCCTGACACCTTTGAACCAAAGGCTGGAGTCTGCTTTGGACAGCCTGTGGACTCTCACTGTGACGTCTATTCAAACACTGGTAGATAACAACACTGTCCATGCAGAAGGGACAGGGACAAAGCTCCAATCAGTCACCCCCAGCAGCCTGAGGAGTTCCCTCGCTCTGCCAGGGACCTCAACTCAGGCCAAACCTGAAGTCACGGTTTCCACACAGAAGAGTTTCATGTCTAGTCAGAATAAAGCAGAGTTGGAGATTTTATTAAATGTATTTTGATGTGGACTTTACACCTGTGCATTTAGAGAAAGAGAAATGTGTCAGAATAAAAGGTTGACCCAAGAGCATGGGATGGGCTTTTTCCTGAGGGAGAGAAGGGCAGACGGCAGAGCCAAGTGCAGGCATGGGTCCTCAAGAAAGAGTCAGTCAACTGTGCTAGTGTTAGCTTCTTAGGTGGCTCTCAAAGTACGTCTTTAAAAGGTGTCTAAAGCGAGCGCCTGGAGAGACAGCTCAGCATTAAGAGCACTGGCTGCTCTTCCAGAATCCCGGGTTCAATTCCCAGCAACCACATGGTGGCCCACAACCATCTGCAATGGGATCCAATGCCCTCTTTTTTTGTGCCTGAAGAGAGTGACAGTGTATTCATATACATAAAATAAATATATCTCTTAAAAAGACAGAAAAAGGTTGTTAAGAAACTTTTTTCCTCTTTTCTCTGTTTTTTGATAAGTGAGGCTCCAGGATGCCCATGAAGACATTGTGATGGGTTTGCATCTGATGATGTAAACCCAAGAGACAAGGTTGCCAAAGGCGGTTAGTATTAATTAGTCCTTCTCCCTGCCCATGAGGTTTCTGATGAGATTCATGGAAAGTTATACATTTATAGCTGATAGAGGAGAAAGCCTACAAGCAGTTGTTGGTTGTCTGCTAGTAAGAGACTCCTCGATGAAGGGTCCATTCTCCTCTCATGTCTCCATAGTTTTCTCCATCTTTCTATCCTGCCTCAGGCTCAGAAGTTGATGGTCTATTTTTTTTTATTGTGTATGTATAGCGTGTGCATGTGTATTAGTTAAAACACCATGACCAAGGCAATTTATAGAAGAGAGTGTATTTTGGCTTATGGTTCTGTAGGGATGCGAGTCCATGATGGCAGAACAGAGGCATGGCAACTGGAGTGAGTGCCAGATCTTCTAACTGCACAATGGACCAGGAAATAGTCTTTAAAGTCTCCAATCCCCCCCACACAATGATGTGTCTCCTCCAACAAGGTCACACCTCCCAAACCTCCCCAAACAGCACAACTATCTGGGGACTAAGTGTTCGAATACACAAGTTTATGGGAGATATTTCTTACTCAAACTGCCAGAGTAAATATGTGTAGACAGCTGTGTGGAGGCCTCACCTTGGCATCTGGTGACCTCTGTGATCACTTTATTTATTGAGATAAGGTCTGTCACTGAACCCAGAGCTCACCAACAATAGCTTCTGATCACTCTGGCAAAACAGCTTCCCAAAGCACCCCTTGTCTCTTAAGTTCTGGGATTGCTAGGGGCTGCCATACCCCGACTGGGTTTTACAAGGGTTCTGGAGTTCCATGACAAGTGCTTTATACACAAAGCCATCTTCTAAGTCCCCTCTGTAGTATATTTTTTTTTAAAGGACTACTAATCTGGTGACATTAAAGTCTAAGTTTTATGAGCAATCTCCCGAGAAGCAGCGTCTAAAGGCCAATACAAACTGGGAGATGTTTTTTCAAACCCCAGCACAGAAAAAGAATACTTCTCTTAGGAAGAAATCTCAATAATGATGCTATTGTTACACCTGCCCATGGAAGGAACTGCATTCGAAGCACATGCCCAACAAAGCTTCTCACCTTACGGCATCTGGGAGACAGAGAGAGTACAGTCCAGGGCACCAGGACTCCAAGGCACCACTCCAAGGCACATCCCTATGTATTAGGAAGACAGACCAGAAGACTTCCAACTAGCCCCTACCCCCTAAAGACTCCTCCATTTCCTCTCACTGCCACGGGGCAGGAACCAGGCTTCAAACCCACAGCCTTTAGGGAACACTAGATCAAACTTATCAGTACTTTTCTGAGACATTGACAATGTGAGCCCAGGCCTTCAGATTATATGAAGTATTTACTGGTGAAATTGGCTGTTGATGTAGCCGCTAGTCCTTACTTTCCCTGGACAGCAAGCGATGCCCAGGAGTTGACATGATGGGCATGGAGGTGCGGGAGGCAAGGCTGTCACAAAACGCGAGCTTTTTGTTTTTCAAACACGCACAGGGGCCTTTGTCTGTTTTTAAAATTCAGCCTTCTGTGATCACAGCATTTTCCCATCCCTACCTCCGGGTAGAGGATAATGTGTTTGTACCTGGCAAGAGCTGCGCAGGTAGTAAAGAATGTAGCATAATGAGGTATGTACAAAGTACGTGTAATGACACATACGTATGTTTAACCAGTACGTCCTTTGGTGCCAGGGTTTGCCGATACTTCCTGAAGAGCTGAGGAGGTAGAAAACACAGACGCTGGCACCACGACTCTGTGCCCAGATGTTCGAGGGGTAGGAAATGTAACCAGCAAAATGCTGTGACTGTTCTGTGCTGTGCGTTTGCAAAATGCTTTCACGCACAGCTCATTGACTCCTTGAAGTGACTTTTTGGGTGCATAAATCTTGGCTCGTATTTTATAGAAGAAAACCGTGAAGCAATGTAGTGGGAAAACAGGGTCGGCTCTGGGACCTTGTGCCGTTCATGTACGGCATTCGAATATAGAAATGCTGGCAATCTATTTTAAAGAAAATCTTTAAAATAGCCAGTGGGTCTTCTTTGTACCAAGAAAATGGGACTGAAGGATAAGGGTTAAGGGTTAAGTAGCACAAAAGAGAAGACAAACCTCCCACCCCCCCACATATACATGACACAGGGCATCTATTGACTGAGTGGTTATTAGTGGGAACTTCAGTATGTGAGGCATTTTCATATAGCTCATCTCTTTTTATCTTAAAGAAACTTAATTTGAACAATATGTCTTTTTTTTAAAAACTCCATGTTAATTTCTGCCTTTGAATGGTTCAGTAAATTTTTGAGTGGATCTGGGGGAGAGGGGAGGTCACAGGGGAACAAGGAGGAGAGAAGGGAGGGGAAACTGTGGAATCTAATATATAAGAGAAGAAACAAACAAACAAACTGATAAAAGGTCATCCTCATGATCAAGTAGGCTTCATCCTTGAGATACAGGGATGTTCCAACATACCTAAATCAATAAACATGATCTACTATATAAAGAGAAAGAAAGACAAAAGTCATGTGACCATGTGACTGGATGCAGAAAAGGCCTTTGACAAAATCAAATACGGCTTCATGATGAAAGTCCTGGAGAGATTAGGAATAGAACCAACATACCTTAACATATTAAAGTTGATTTATAGCAAGCCCACAACCGACGTCAACCTAAATGGAGAGAAACTCAAAACAGTTGCACTAATTTCAGGAACAAGAGAAGGCTGTTCACTCTCTCCACACCTATTCAATACAGTCCTTGAAGTCTTAGCTACAGCAATGAGACAGCTGAAGGAGATCAAGGAGATACAAATAGAGAAGGAAGAAGTCAATGTATCTTTATTTGCAGATGATATGATTATATATAAAAAAGACCCTAAAAACTGCGCCAAGAAACTTTCACAGCTGAAAAAATACTTTCAGCAAAGAAGTAGGATACAAAATTAACTCAGAAAAATCTCTCCTATTTGCACAAGGTAATTGTACTGAGAAAGAAACCAGGGAAATGATAACTTTTATAATAACCTCAAAAACATAAAATATCATAGGATATCTCTATCCAGGTAAGTAAAAGACATGTATAATAAAAAAATGAAGAAACTGAAGAAATAAATTGAAGACAATATGAGAAAATAGAAAGATCTCTCATGCTCATTGATCAGTAGGATTATATAGTGAAAATGGCCATTCTACCCAAAGCAATCTGCAGATTCAATGCAATCCCCATCAATATTTCAACACAATTCTTCACAGATATTGAAAGGACAATTTTTAGCTTCATGTGGAAACACACACACACGCACGCACGCGCGCACACACACACACACACACACACACACACAGAGCTAATACAATCCTGAATAATTAAAGAACCCATGGAGGAACCACCATCCCTGATCTCAAGTTGTACTACAGAGCTACTGTGATTAAAAACAACATGGTATTGGTATAAAAACAGGCAAGTTGATCAGTGGAATTGAGCCGAAGACACAGGCATAAGGCCACCACCCACAGACACCATTTTTTTTTTTAAAAAAAAAAAAGGAAGTCAGAATCTCACGCTGGAAAAAGGGTAGCATCTTCAATAAATAATACCAGTCAAACTTTATGGCTGTATATAGAAGAATGCAAATAGATCCCTATTTATCATGCTGCATAAAATTCAACTCCAAATAGATGAAGGACCTTAACATAAGGCTATACACCCTGAATCTGACAAAAAGAGAAAATGTGGAACAGTCTTGAATTCATTGGCCAAGAAAAGACTTTCTGAAAAACATTAGCACAGGCACCAAGGACAGCAATTGATGGAACCTCATGAAACTAAAAAGCTTCTGTATGGCCATGGACAGCATAATTGGGACAAAGTGGCAGGCTATGTAATGAGAAAATATGTTTATGTACTGCACATCAGATCGAGGGCTACTATTCCAAAATATACAAAGGACTGAAAAACCTGGACATCAAGAAAAAAAACCCAATTTAAAAATGGGGTACAGATCTAAGCAGACAGTTCTTAGAAGAGGAAACACAAAAGGCAATCACTCAAACGTCCAATATCCTCAGTCGTCAGGAAATGTAGATCAAAAACTACTCTAAGGTTTCATTTTATGCCAGTCAGAATGACCAAGATCAGCAAAACACATGACAGCTCATGCTGGCGAGGAAGTGGAGAAGGACCACTCCTCCATTGCCAGCGGGAGTACACACTGTGGGAACTCCATAGTGAGCCACTATGGAAATCAGTGTGGTGGCTCCTTAGGATGTCAGGAATAGATCTACTTCAGGATCCAGCTAGACCACTCTTGGGTGTATACCTAAAGAGCTCAACATCCTACTACAGATTCTTGCTCAGCCATGTTCGTTGCTGTGCTATTAATAATATCCAGAAAATGGAAACAGTCTAGATATCCAACAACAGATGACTGGATAAAGAAATTGTTGCATGTCTGTATGATGGAACTTTATGCAGCTGTTTTTAAAACATTAAATCATGAGTCTGCAGATAAATGGATTGAGCTAGGAAAAAAAAAATCACTCCAAGTAAGGTCATCCAGATCCCAAAGTACAAGTATGGTATCTATTCTGTTATATGTAGAGGCTAGTTTTGTAGTCTTGTGTAGCCACAAGACCATCTGTATGACCTCAGTGGTTAGGTATACAGTGAAAGACTAGTGGGGGAGGGGAGGATCTTCCCAAGAAGGGGAATAGAATATACAGCTATGGAGAGACGGGAGGGAGGTGGCATTGGAATGAGAGAATTAAACAGAGAGGGAGAGGGAAGAGAGGGTAAGGGAGAGAATATGAGGAGGGACAAAAAACTCACCAAGTGCCATTTGAGAGGTCCCATTGAAATGTACTACCATAGAATCTTCTCACATCTTATACATCGATGACAGAAATCTAAACGGAATCACAGTGGAACAATGTCCTATTAGACATCTTTCCCCACCAAATGAAACTCCCATTGCCAAGAACAAGTTACAGCTAATTGTTAGCTAATGGAGTAGCCCAGAGTGCCCAAACATCTCTGGCTATTGCCAAGTCTATTGGTTGCTCTCCACAACCTGAATGAAAGACCCTATTGCTGAAGACAACACTGACATATCTTGTTGAACGTTGATAAGTCGAGCTGGTGACTAACTAAAGCCTACTTCACTCCTACTGACTAGTGTTCATGGTACTGGAAGGTAGTCTGAATGGTTCTAGGGGAGAAACATAAACACCAGCTTAGCTACAAAGTCTACCTGCATATGCTGGTGCAATGGTGGCACATAAGTTGTGGGAGTAACCAACAACTGTCTGATTGGATTTAAGGGCCATGCCATCAAATGGAACCCAAGCCTGTCACTGCTTGAGTGGCCAAGAACCCAAAAGTAAATAGTCCATGAGCCTAGGGGAAAACAAAATACTATTGTTGTGTGTAAGGAACACAGCAATACAATGACTCCTAATAACACTCTGCTTTACCTGTTGTACTGGCTGGTTTTGTGTGTCAACTTGACACAGGCTGGAGTTATCACAGAGAAAGGAGCTACAGTTGGGGAAGTGCCTCCATGAGATCCAGCTGTAAGGCAATTTTTCAATTAGTGATCAAGGGGGGAGGGCCCCTTGTGCCTGGTGCCATCCCTAGGCTACTAGTCCTGGGTTCTGTAAGAAAGCAGACTGAACAAGGCAGGGGAAGCAAGCCAGTAAGGAACATCCTTCCATGGCCTCTGCATCAGCTCCTGCTTCCTGACCTGCTCGAGTTCCAGTCCTGATTTCCTTTGGTGATGAACAGCAGTGTGGAAGTGAAAGCTGAATAAACCCTTTCCTCCCCAACTTGCTTCTTGGTCATGAAGTTTGTACAGGAATAGAAACCCCAACTAAGACACCTGTAGACCAAGGTCTCTCAGCTGCTATCAGAGAAACTTCTTGTGGTCTGTTAGAACTAATACATGGATCCACAACTGGACAATGTGAGGACAGTGAGAGACCTGGAACTCTCAGTCCTAGATGGGATATCTTCATCACACCCTCCCCTCAGTGAGCTGTGCAGGAAAGGGGTGGGAAGGTTGTAAGAGCCAGACAGGAAGAATGACATGGAAACAGAGTCTTCCAAACACAACAGGATTAACGCACATATGAACTCACAGGGACTGTGGCAGCTTGACCAGGAATCCTAGCACTGAGAGGGGAAGTGGACACAGTCTCCCATCCCCAACCAAGAAGCTATCTCTACTTGACTATTTACAAAGGAAAACTAAATTTCTTTTAAAGGAGTTTCACAGGGTATATTAACCACACTTAAGAGTAGTCCCCATGTCCAGCAGTAGATGGCCAACACAAGACAAACTCGGTAGACGGCCAACACAAGACAAACTCAGTAGACAACCAACATAAGACAAACTCAGTAGACGGCCAACACAAGACAAACTCAGTAGACGGCCAACACAAGACAAACTCAGTAGACGGCCAACACAAGACAAACTCGGTAGACGGCCAACACAAGACAAACTCGGTAGACGGCCAACACAAGACAAACTCGGTAGACGGCCAACACAAGACAAACTCGGTAGACGGCCAACACAAGACAAACTCGGTAGACGGCCAACACAAGACAAACTCGGTAGACGGCCAACACAAGACAAACTCGGTAGACGGCCAACACAAGACAAACTCGGTAGACGGCCAACACAAGACAAACTCGGTAGACGGCCAACACAAGACAAACTCGGTAGACGGCCAACACAAGACAAACTCAGTAGACGGCCAACACAAGACAAACTCAGTAGACGGCCAATACAAGACAAACTCGGTAGACAACCAACACAAGACAAACTCAGTAGACGGCCACCACAAGACAAACTCAGTGGCTCTATGTTTAGTTTTTTGTTTTGTTTTGCTTTGGTTTTGTCTCATATTTCACAGTTTGAGCTTTTCTTTCTTATTTGAATCTTACTTGTCTTTTGCTTGTATACCATGATATCTGATTTTGTGTTTATTATGTGTATGTTTCTTGTTTTTTTTAACTGATTTTTAAAATTCTGGTTTGCTTGTTTTTATTTGCCTGTTTGCTTTTGAGAGAGAGGGCGGGGGGGGGTGGGCTTGGAATCAGGAGAGAGGATCTGGGAGGTCATTGAGGAGGGAACCCATGATTAGAACATATTAAGTTTTCAATAAAAAAAATAAAATTAACTAAAAGCATTCAGGAAGTGTTTAATAAAAAGCAAATGTGGTTCAAATTCGGAGAAAGAAGAAAGAAAAAAGAAAGAAGGAGAGAAAGAAGAAAGGAGGGAGGGAAGAAGGGAAGTAGGGGGGAGGATCCTGATTACAGAGAGGATTTTCTATATTCTACTCCCATTACTGATTAATAGTCAAGCCTGGTTGACCTGAGCTTGACAATTTAGGGTCTGGATGATCTCCACAATACCTCAGAGGGACCTGGAGTTAGGAGTATGGAATCTTCTAGGGAGGAGAGTCTCTTCAAGGCAGGGATACAGGAGGAGAGACACCCATAGTGTCAGAGGAGGAGAGAGCTGAGGTGTGGGAGCTCATCAGCCCTTTAGCATTGTAATAGATGAAGCCAGCCATGTAAGGGCATGCTGTAGATGCCCCAGACTCCCTTGAGCATCTAGACTTCAAATTAGATTAGTTTTAGCAGCTAGTAAAATCAGAAGGGAGTGTTAGCAGCGACATCACCCTCACACCAAGGCCAGTTGGGGCTAAGAGAGATGAGCTGGTAAGGAGCTAAGGAACATTCTTCCTCAGACCCAAGGCTTCTTAGGAAGAAAGAGAAAAGGAAAACCGTAGGAGTAAACCTAAGTTTATTGTGCAAATTTAACTCTCATTACACAAGTACAAGTTGGGCGGCCCTGACCCAGCAGCTGGCCTCTGTAGCCAAGCTCTCCTGTCTACACAATGAGAATCTCGGTACTCAAGGCAGAATTGGGGGTGGGAGCTCTACAAGACAAGACCCTCTAGAAACAGTGAAATAGTGGAAAGTGATGGATATTCCACTGTCCAGGCACCCAGCTCACTCCACTTTGTGAGAAGATTAATTTATTTTCAGTTTGTGTCTCTGTCATTGACCCTGTGATGGGCGTGTGACATGGGTTCAGGCGTTTTTTTTTTTGTTTGTTTGTTTGTTTTGTTTTGTTTTTTTGCTGAATGAATGGGTCCTGTGATAAAGCTGTCAACCCTCGGGCACCAGGACCTGCAGGCAGAGTGAAGACCACAGCTCTCCGCGTTCCCGTTGGCTACACTTCTGGAGCACCCTCTGGCTCTCACACCTGCTGCTGGTCCAGAAGCTGCTGATCACAACGAACTTTCCTAAAGGCTGTCAGATGTTAATGGCACAAGGACGCTGGCCATCTGCCACCGGATCTTGAACAGCTGCCGGGCAAGGAGAGGTGTGCCACGCCTCCACTGAGAGCCTGGAGGGCACGTTTGGGGTCTAAGAAATGACGGGCGAAGCCAGGCAGGGAGCGGCAGTAGGGACCGCCACCACCGTCTCTGCCGTCTGGCCGTGGGCCGACTTTCCTCACCACACCGCCACATCTTCGAAACACCCTTCCAAAGAAGATACGCTGTGAATCCCAATTTATACCTGAGGAGTCAAAGGAAACTTTCCTAGCGACACAATGGTAGCAAGTGGTGGATCAAAGGCATCTAGGCAATCTAACATCTGCTGGAAGGTAGGAACATACAACCCCGAAGGTAAAGGATGACTGAGCTGCTGGTGACCTCCAAAGTCAGAGCACTCACCGCTCCTTGAGTGTCTCCCAAGTATTTGCGAAGTATCCAAGTTAATAAATCCATTTTTATTTCATCACCCTGCCGTTTGTGACAGGCATCTGTTTCCACTAACTGCTGAAAAGGGCTATGATTGTCTTAGCAGCATCATGAGAGCGCACTGGGATACGGGGTCCCACCGCCAGCTCCCCAGGGGCGGGGTCCCACCGCCAGTTCCTCAGGGTCCTTGCACTGGCCACTGTCCTGTACCTCTCCTTTCTCACTTCTCTCCTGCAAACATACCCAGTTAGGCTGTGGAGACCTTAGGGGTGGGTGCTCAGTTTGCAGCCCTAAGGCCTCCGGAGAGGTAACTTGTCAATATTTTGAACATCCAGCTACAAAGTGACCAGAGCCCTAAGGAACCAAATTCTGGCTATGAGATTTTTACCAGAGAGACAAGAATGTCAACACTTGGTAACTTCTAAAGATTCCATTAGAATAACAGGCAGTCCACACATAGAGGATCCACGTGAAAGATGTCAGAGGAGACACTCTTTGACAGGCTTCGGGACCGGCTGATCACAAGGGCAGCTCTCATCCCTGAGCTCAGAGGCGCCATCTCTGTCATCGGTGCCCTTGCAGCCCCTTGACAGCACCTGTTTGATGGTCTGTAGGGATGCGTCAACTGCTCTGCCAAACCTTGCTTGAGCACTGGGGGACAGCCTTCCCCAGTCCCTGCTCCTCTCAACCTTCCCCCAACACTCACAGCTCCAGGGTGACAAATGAGCAGTCAATTTAATTTCACTACACTCTGAGAGTCCACACCAGATGGAAGGCCGCAGAAAGTAGGAGTGCCTTTGGCAGGAAAGAAGAAGAAAGGGAGGGAGGGGGCTGTCACCATAACAACTGGAAAAAGCACCGAGCGCCCGACGTTCTATTTTGGTGCCGCCACTAATTACTATGAATGTTTCATTCGACCCCGTGATCAGCTGTCCCCAAAGCAGCCTGTACCAGCAGATGGCTTGCTTGTCACTTCGTGAAGTTAGCCAAAGCCGCAGTTGTGTTTGGTTGTTTCGGTTTTCTTAAAAACACCGACAGAGTTAATAGTGTTTTGTGTTACATTTTATTGTAAGGACTCAGATGCCTCCAGATTGTCTCCAAACAAACACTGCTTTGGGAAATAAGAGACAGGCCCAGGAGAGTTAACTAATTTAGCGTTCAGATATACAAATATAAAACCACTCAGGCACTTCAGAGGAGCAATGCTTGACAAGGTCTCTCTCATGACACCCCTGGTGAGGTTATTTGGGGGAAACTTGGCTTTCTCTATTTATAGATTGAAAGTTTTAGTAGGATTCATCTTAGGAAAGTTTAAGGTTCTATACTGGCTGTTTCTTTGTCAACTTGACACAAGTGGAGTTATCACAGAGAAAGGAGCTTCAGTTGGGGAAATGCCTCCATGAGATCCAGTTGTGGGCAATTTTCTCAATTAGTGATCAGGGGTGGTGGCATTGTGAGTGGTGCCATCCCTGGGCTGGTAGTCTTGGGTTCTATAAGAAAGCAAGCTGAGCAAGCCAGAGAAGCAAGCCAGTAGGGAACATCCCTCCATGACCTCTGCATCAGCTCCTGCTTCCTGACCTGCTTGAGTTCCTGTCCTGACCACCTTTGGTGATAAACAGCAATGTGGAAGGTGTAAGCTGAATAAACCCTTTCCTCCCCAACTTGCTTCTTGGTCATGATGTTTGTGCAGGAATAGAAACCCTGACTAAAACAGGTTGATGTTCAGGCAGCTCCCAAAATGACACAGGGTTGGTTTTGTTTGGCGAAGCTCTGGGCCACAGAAGTGAGACCAAGTTCCAAAAGGGGGACGATAACTCGATCTACATTTTTAAAAAATCTGTTTACACTAGCAATGTTGATGATTAGCAAAAGCTGTGTCACATGTAAAACAACCATCTGAACGGAATCCATGTCAGGAAACAAGAGTATGACAGTAAGATTACCAGAAAGAGACCCACTGCGACCAGACAGCAGGACAGACAGACAGCGGGGCTGGGAGGCCTCGCACAGAGCCTTCCCAAGTTAACATGAAGAAGACAGGTTGGCAAGGAGGAGGACAGCAACAGTCACCACTCAACCCTGGTACAGGCACGGAGGCACCCCAGAACGTCTGAACGGGGCCCACGGTTCACTGGACCAGGGAGGCATGCTCTGCGGTGGAACTTTAATATGTTAATGAGACAGGGACCGTACAAGGTTGCGTGTATAATTACATGTAACAGATTATGTGAAGAGCTTGTATAATGCAAGCGTACCAAAAAATGCGCACGCTGTGCAGCCGTCTCCTAAAGCTCTTGTTATATGACTTAAAAGCCTCAGCTCTCCGTACGGCGGGATTATTTGAGCCACTGACCCCTCTGCTCCAGTCACGCTCTCCCTTACACATGACTTTCCTTAACAAACTCTTTGTTCTGCTCAATTTCTTTGCTCCTGGACACAACACCCTGGAAGCCCCCCCCCCCACCCCACCCCACCCCAGATGCTCTACGCATCCCTATATCAGCTGATATCAGTACCACATAGTTCTTCATGGTAGGTAGATAAAAACACACCACCAGGCAGGATATTCGTTTCTTTCTGTGCATAACAGATATTGACAGGAGTCAACTGCTTTTCCTGAAGCTGGGTCCAGGGTATCATCATAGCAGCTTTCCATTTGGTCCAGGCTCAGGTCAGCCTGCACCTGGAACTGGCACCACCACCAGCAGCAGGGATGCAGGCACAGCTCCAGGCTGTTAGTGGTAGCGGCCTGAGGATCTTTTGTCTTTTAGACACCTCCACACAAGTCGAGCCAGACTTTTGACTTTGATGCACAGAAAAGAATTTCTGGGTAAGCAAGTATGAAGTAGCTTCTGAGTTTTTTTAAAAAAATATATATTTTAAACAGGTTTTAAAATGGGGTTGTTGGAAACAAAGGCACTCAGGAAGGAAGGAAGAAGGGAGGGAGGGAAGGAAGGAAGGAAGGAAGGAGGGAGGGAGGGAGGGAGGGAGGGAGGGAAGGAAGGAGGGAAGGAAGACACTCCTGGGATTGTAAGTGTGGGCTTCTCAGAATCAGAATTGTGATTGAGCTTTTGGGGTTTTGTTGTTGTTTCTTATGTTTTTACAATAGATTTGAAGCTTCTGTAAGCTGCCCCTCAAAGGACTGCTAAGAAACCAGAATGAGCTCACAGGGTTGTTCCGTTGGATTGAACAGGATTATAAGCGATTGGGTAAAACCCTAGGTAGCCAGGATCACAGAGAAGTTACAGTGTCTTTAATGTTTTGTTTTTGAGATTCCAGAAAATGTCTGGGAATGGAATGAGGCTGTATAGAAAGTCACTGCACACAAGATATTTCTATGGTCCATTTTCAGTATGAGGTGTGCTTTGAGTTACAAATATGCAAGAGGCACCCCTCTGTCCCTAGCTGGCAGCTAGCACTTACTTGCCTCAGAATCCTGAGAGCTGGAAAGTTACAGGCAGTCTGCTCCATGACTAAACCCACAATCAGAAGAGGGAGTGGTCTCGAGGACCAGATTATTAACTAGAGACGGCTTTGTGCTCTAAACCAATGAGGGGGTGTTGGAGAAAGGGCAGACCCCAGCCTATAGGAGAAGAGCAGATACAGTTCTTGTATCAAGCTGGGTGAGGCTCACTAAAGCATTGGAGACTTTCAGGTCAGATTTCAACATGGCCTGAGGCAGCTTCCATGAGGCCAAACTAAGTTCAATTCAACAGAAGCACTTGGAATTTGATTAAAATGATGTGCACTAGACTGCAGGGAAGGGGCTGGCTGGCAGGATGGTGGGGGGAGCAAAGGCCATATCCCACCCCTCCTGTTGTGATCATAAAGAGAGAAAGAGGTTGGAGAATATGGTATAGGGCCGTATGGGGGAAGGGGTCCCTCAGCGGGCTTCCCCCGAGAGACCAGACACATCCTGGCATAGTATAGAACAGAGTTTATTCAGGGCATGGGGTGGAAGTTAAGGGGGGTAATGGAGGCAGAGAAAGGCAGAGAGAGGGAGAGAGTAGAGAAGCAGAGGCCGGCCATGACCATGTGGAGAGAGGGGGGAGGGGAGAAGAGCCCAAGAGGGGGTAAGGGAGAGGCTGAGAGTGAGAGAGGTAAGAGAGATAAGAGAGAGAGGAGGGGGTGAGCCCTTTATAGTAGGCCAGGCCTACCTGGCTGTTGCCAGGTAACTGTGGGGTGAAGCTTAGACAGAACCCTAATACCTCCCATTGCAGAAGACCTATCTGTCACTCCTCATAAAAAGCAGAGTCACAAGAAGAAAAGCATAACAAAGTTATTTACAAAGCTTTGAGTGACAAAGGCTTAAGATGTGAAGGCCTAAATGCCCAGAGGAAAGTGTGTATTTCTCTTAATTTCCTGTTTGAAACTTGGCACCTGGGAACATCAAAGTTCATATTCAAGAGCTACCATGTGATGTCACTGTGTGTGTGTGTGTGTGTGTGTGTGTTGTATGATGTTTAAATTACACATAATTTGCTTATCTCCTCAAACACTTATTATTTCTTTGTGGTTAATAAAAAAATTTAAAATCATGGTTGTTATGTTCAGCGGGCACTGCCTGCACACCGTGTGGGGCAGTGGAGACGCGAGGTGGTAGGCAACATGGGCCCCAGCGGCAGCAGAAAGACCACACCAGGCCAAACAGTTCCATGTGGGGTTTTATTGGGGATTGGGAGGGTTGGGGGACAAAGGTGACGACGAAAAGAAAGAAGGAAGAGAGAGAGGGAGACGCCACCCAAAAATATATGGATGATGACGTAATCACAGGTAAAGGTAGGCCCAGTGAACTCTGGGCATATGGTGGTTGTTGCCTTGGCAACAGGCCTATGTGATTGTCACATGCGTCGGAGGTCCTGGTGCTGGTGTTAACAATGGTACCATGAAGTGCTTGCCTTGCAAGCACCAGTGGTAGCCCACGTTTAAAACAAGTGTTAAGCGTAATGGCTTACCCCTGCTGTCCAGGGGAGGTAGGGACAGGCGTGTCCCTGGAAGCTCGAGGACCAGCCAGCCTGGCCCATCCGGTGGTGGTCCAGACTAGTGAGAGACCCCGTCTCCAACAAAACACAACTGCCATCTGAGGACCATTGCTTGTCAAAACTAGAGGTTGTCTTCTGACTGCTACAGGTATGCACTTACCCAAATATACATACACACACACTCACACCACACAGTTATACACACACCACACACATTCTCTCTCTCTCTCTCTCTCTCCCTCACACACACATGCACACAAACTATTCAAAATCTTTTCTTCTAATTGAAATGTGTATTTTCATGCTCAGAGTCAACGAAGAGCGGACAATCATTTAGGAATGTGGCTGGAGACTGGAGAGACGGCACAGCAGTTATGAGCACTGGCTGCTCTTGCAGAGGAACCAGGTTCAAGTCCCAGCATCCGCATGGCAGTTTACAACTGTCTGGAACTATAGTTCCTGAGGATTTGACAGCCTCACACAGACATACATGCAGACAAAACAGCCACGAACATAAAATAAAAAAATCTTATAAAAGAAAGAAGGAAAGGAAGGAAGGTGGTTGGGCTAAAGGGGGCTTTGATCTAATAGGAATAAAAGCAAGATCTTGCTGTTCAAAATTGTTCTTGGCTTCTCAGGCCTTCATTTACTTTACTCTTCTACAAGACAGAGCACCTACTACATGCAACCTTAATAACCTCTTTCAGGGAAAGGAGACTGGAGAATTCCTACTGCCTGCACTGACAAAGAACAGTGCTGTGGGTGTGGAGTCAGAGGATATTTTCTGAAGAGAGTGTGTCTTAGTCAGGGTTTCTATTCCTGCACAAACATCATGATCAAGAATCAAGTTGGGGAGGAAAGGGTTTATTGAACTTACACTTCCACACTGCTGTTCATCACCAAAGGAAGTAAGGACTGGAACTCAAGCAGGTCAGGAAGCAGGAACTGATGCAGAGGCCATGGAGGGATGTTACTTACTGGCTTGTTTCCCCTGGCTTGCTCAGCTTGCTTTCTTATAGAACCCAGGACTACCAGCCCAGGGATGGCACCACCCACAAGGGGCCCTGCCCCCTTGATCACTAATTGAGAAAATGCCTTACAGCTGGATCTCATGGAAGCATTTCTTCAAGGGAGGCTCCTTTCTCTGTGATAACTCCAGCTTGTGTCAAGTTGACACACAAAACTAGCTAGCTCAGGGTGTTAGGTCCCCTGGAACTAGAGTTAAAGATGTTTGTGAGTCACCATGTGGGTGCTGTGGCTAGAACCCAGGGCCTCTGGAATAATAGCCATCTCTCCAGCCCCCTAAGTTTACTGTTGAATTTAGTCCTATACCCAGCCCCACACCATAACCAACCTGAGAGGAGGGAGCTGAACCGACACTTGCACATCAGTGTTCCTTGCAGTATTATGCAGAACACAGCCCCACCATCAGCAACGCCCAGAGACACAGCATATACATAAAATGGATGGAAATGGCCACTGGGCTTTCAAACAGTCAAAATTCGAAAAGGTGAAATCTATTTTTAAATCCACAGCGCAAGGTCTTGACTGCACGGCGATGCCCTACAAATGTCTGATGATTGTACACGGGCAAGCCACTACCCAGGACTCTGAGCCCTGTTCCAATGTCACCTCCTTTGAGACATTGTCCTCTCTCAGACTGCCTCTTTGTGCTCTGGCGTGTGGCTGCATTTGTCGGCGCAGAGTGTGCGCTATGGGAACAGCATGCTCACATATGCCCTATGCGTGGGGGTAGATTCCTGCCCTTGCTCTGACACAAGCTATGTGTCCTTGGACAAGCTACGCAGCCTTCTGAGCTTCCTCGTATGGAAAACAGAACAGTCATGAGCTGTGTCCAAGGAGCACAGAAACCCCGAGGTGTTGTTATCACGGTTGTGACATCCTGAGCTGCGTGCAGTAAGCACTGAGCCTCTGGAGATGTTCGTACCATGGTTGTGACAACCCTGTCTCCTTCCCACTAGTAAGTCCCCTGGAGGAGGAATCACAGCATCCTTTTTCCTCACCCAGGAGGGCCAGAGAATGAATGAATGAATGAATGAATGAACAAATGAGTAGATGAATAGAATTATTGTCCAGAGGGCCCTCCTATAGGGGACACTACACCTAGGGCATGTCACCCATGGTGCCAAACATGGGTGCTGAAAGTGTACATATGCACACACACACACACACACACACACACACCCCGTTTTTTTTTTGACACCAGTGTCTTCCCAGTCAGACCTTAAGACCTCAAGGTGCTGAAACTCCAAAGCTGCCTGTAAGCCACAGGCCACCTGCCAGAAGGGCATCTCTTGGCTTCTATTTTTTTGATTCAGTGATGTTCATTTCTTCCGGAAGCATTCATGCCTTTCAGAACATCTGAAATGTAGTCTTCTCAGCAGGTTCTCTCGCCCCCTCTGCTTTGGGGGAAAATACCAAAATAACACATTATTCATACTGTAACTGCAAAATCAACCAACCTGATGATGGTAAGACATGGATGTGGGCAATTATCAGCAACACCTGGAGACAGTCTTGGCTCTCGTGTCTTAAGCGTGGCAGGCGGGTCATCATAGTACTTCAAGTACGGAGTGGAGAAGTCAGAGAGGCTCCAACGACCCTGCAGTGCCCAGCACGACCTCACAGAGCAAAGAATTCTCTGACTAAGAATGCAGTAGTGTGGAGGCAGCAGTGGAAGCTTGAGGCCATCTTGAGCTACGTATGGGAGCCAAGGCAAGCAAGCACACACGCAAGTAAGTGCGCGCGCGTAAACACACACACACACACACACACACACACACACACACACACACACACACACACGCAAGCAAGCTAACCTAAGACACCAGAGCAGAGACAAAACAAGTCTCGCTTCTCAGTTCCACAGTGGGAAACGTGGCCTCACCTGGGGTAGGTCAGACTAAGCAGCTGTGTGCACATGGTCAACCAGGAGCTTGTTAGAATGCAAACCTTGCAGGTGTTCATGAAACTTGACATGTTGACATTTCTAACAAGCTCTCAGATGAGGCCAGAGAATACTGCCAGTTTATGGACATGCCTTGAGCAGCAACGGTTAGAAAGGATAAGTTTCTTTATTATGAAGTGAGGAAAGCAAGCACACAAACACAATGGTTGGCCTAGTTACAGTCTCTCTGGTCTCTTGGACTGAGGAAAATAGTCTTTGAAATTCTGCAAACACCACAATTCACAGGACGGATCATCAGACCCGGATGCCGCCACTCCCTGTCAGTGCAGAGAGATGGGTTTTTGTGTCTGCTTTCCTGAGAATGTAACGGAAGAAGCCCAGTGCTACTCTGTAGCCCAGGCTGACTTTGAACTTGTGACAATCCTTCTGCCTTAGTCTTCCGAGTGCTGAGCTCATAGATGTACGCCACCACACCCAGTTTTTTTACGCAGCAACCGTCACTAAAAATGGTTCAGAAGGTTCCAGTTCACCATTTAGGCAGGTTATTGTTATAGCCAGAGAAAAGGAAGTAACCGAATGGAAGTAGTCAGTATCCCACAGACTAAGGTACAGTTAAAGTAAGGTTACTCTGTTTATAAAGTAGAGGTTAGCTTGTTGTTGATATGTGGAGTCAGGTTACAGCTCACCACTGATGAAGAAGCCTTTAGGTAGAAAGCGTAAAGGGACAGCTTTAGGATAAGCCTTGCTCAGTTTAGCAGGCCCTGCGCCATCAGTCTGGGAATAGATACTACTGTAATGCCATTGGGTACAGATTCATCTGTTTACGGATCCCTTAGAAAAACAGCGTAACTGTTTAAGTACTAGGAGGCATGAAAAGAGAAACAAAACAGGTCAACACAGGGCAACCTTTTTTTCAAATGAGTTCAAGCAAAAGGAATTTACTGATGACACTGACTGGGGCAGACTGAAACTTCCTGTCTTCAGGGAAAGCATAGGTCTGTTTGGCGACCTGTGTGCTTCCTTGTGTTTCAGTTGGACCAAGTGGCTTTCAGCATGATTAACTCCCATTTGGTTTGTTCTGGGTCTAAATGCAAGGGCTCAGTCTAAAACAATGGCCTCCCATACATTTTATTTAACATCTGGCTGCTTCCTGCAGCCGAAGGTGTGAGCCTAGGAGATGGTGAGAATCTCTCAGAGAAGTGAGTGGTGGCATTCTCCTTCCAACCCAGGAGAGGTGCCATCTGAAGCTGCATTCTGGACCAGCGCACACACTAGAGCCCCAGCAACGAGAGTTATTTTGGAGGAGCAAAGAGCAATCTTTGTTTCCTTTACTAGCGTTTTTGTTTCTTTTCATTTCTAAGAAATGCAACTTTATTACTTTTCAAGTATAAACAACAGCTTTGAGCCCAGCTAACATGAGCTTGTTGCCTAGAGGAAGAATCTGTTTTAGGTTATCGTATAGCTGAAAATGATTATAGTTAGCACAATTAGTCATGAGTAAGAGATTAGTTCTGTGGGGCATGAAAATAACTTCCTAACAGAGACATCTCATTCCACAGTCATCTCCGCTCTCACTTTAGCACTCACCCCACACGCCCCTAAAGTAGGCTTCATCTTATTGCTTTGAGATCTGAACATACATCAGATTCACGAAATACAAGCCGATACATTTTATCATGTTGCTACAGACGTTTGACTGATGAGAGAGACCGGTGTAAGGGCAAAGAGAATTTTTCCGTTACCCCCTAAAAATTCCGTAATTTGAATCTGACAGTAGGCAAATTAGCAGGAGAATCTCATACAACTTCATTATGTTCTTACACATGGGAGACTCACAAAAACATGAGACTTGAAGATAAGCCAGATGGTTTAGATTTATATAACATTCTAAACTGCAGAGGCTGGGGAGTTTCTGGGTGAGATGTGGAAACAGGTTAAGCGAGAATGAAGAGAGGAAGCCAGGGTAGACAGAGGCTGTCTTGTTGTCCAAATAGTCTCTCACAAAGCGGTCCTAGAGGATAAGTTAAAAGCTGTACTTGTTGGACCTGGAGAGATACCTCAGTGGTTACGAACTCGGGGTGCTGTTCCGGGCAACCTGAGTTCGGTTCCCAGCTCCTGTGCTGGGCAGTAAACCGTCTCCTGTAACCCCAGCTGCAGGGCATCTGAAGACTTCTTCATCCAAGCTTCTGCAGGCACACACACCCCCCACACACACACCCACACACAGAGATACACATAAATACAAATTTCCTTAGTGTTCCACCACTGAAGCAAACTCCTAAGACAAGGTATAAAGACAATACATGTCCCGGCTCTCAGCCGCAGAGGCTCCTACTCACCATCATCAGCTCTTCTCAGGACAGAGACTCCCACTAACCCTCAGCTGCTCCTACCAGGGGAGCGCATGATGGTGGGAACACGTGGCAGGACAAAGCTGATCACTTTATGGACTGTGAGAAAGTGAAATTGAGAGAGAGAGAGAGAGAGAGAGAGAGAGAGAGAGAGAGAGGACAGTGCCTCATGCCTCCACTTAAAGTATCCCACCAGCTCCCAGTAGCTCCACCCTGGGACACAAGCCTTCAACATGTAGGCCTTCAGCTAAAGGTCGAGACCTAAACTACAGTTCTGTGCAAACGTCAAGAAAAGGCAGACACTGAGGCTTTTCTCCTCTTTGGTTAGGAGCTGATCCCGGGAAGGGGTTTCTGACATTGGCATTCCACAGTGGGTACTGCCTGCCAGAGTTCCCAACTTTCAGGTGCCATTCTCTGAGCCCCAACACCAGCTGTTTCCAGCCTGAATATCCCAAGAGAAATAAGGCAGAAACATAGCTAAACACTAGTATTTTTCCATAGTGTCAGAAAGTATTGAATAGCAATAAATTCGTAAAGCACGGAGGTTTCACTGGCACAGTGCCAGGCAGTTTTACTTTCCTTGATAGCCTGGCTGTGGCAAACACAAGTTTGTTTGTTTGTTTGCTTGCTTGCTTTATTTCAATCATAAATTACTAACGCTAACGTTCAGATAGTACATTATATCTTCATGTATGCAATATGTGTTGATCGCCAAGTGTCTACAAAGGGTTAAATAGGCTGCAGCAGAATTCAGTGCGTTTCAAAGAGACCAGAAAGGTGCAGAGGGGAATTGCAACGGAGCGAGAAGAGTTGTGGAGAGAAGGGCAAGCAAGACCAGGTCCAAGTAAACAAATGAATAGACATCCTGAGGGCAGATCCCACACAAATGGATGGTCAGTGTTAGCATTTCTTCTAGGCTCCGCCCAACAGTTACCTAGCAACAGCCAGGTAGACGGAGCCTGGCTGCTGTAAAAAGACTGTTTGCAACCGCCTCTCTTTAGCTTCTCTCTCCCCTCCTTCTTTGTCCCCCTTCTCTCTCCATGTCTCCACGTGTTCCTGGCTGTTCTCTTCCCTTCTTTCTCTCTCCTCTCTCTGTCTCGCCCTGTCTCCTCTCTTTCTCTGCCTCTACTCCCTTCTCAACGCCCCCTTCCCATGCCCTCAAATCAACTTCATTTTATACTAGAGTCCTGTGACTGATACCTCGGGGCGGGGTGCCTCTTCATGGGCGCGCTAAGGCTCCTTCCCCTGCCACATCACGCCACCGCATTACAAAACATACCCGTCAGCAATTTGACTAGGCCATATGAACAATGAGCACAAAGCTGAGTTGAAGCCTCTGGGAGAGCCAAGAGTTTTCTGTCTGTCAGTCCCGAGGTGCACATACCGGGTGATCAGATGGCAGGTTGATGAATCCATCACTGACAGTGTTGGTCTCTTCCTTTTTATAGGGTCTGGGTGTGGGGATGGGGTTGCACCCTTCTCTCAGTCTGGCATGGTCTATAAGTTCTCAAGCCTGATTTTCCTGATATGATTTTAGTACAATCATGTGTTCTCACGGTCCCAGTTTACTCTGATAGATTTAGAGATTGGCATCCTTTCTACTTTCAGGAATATCTTATTTATCAGTTTATGTCTTGTGGGTGATTCTGGGCAGATGGTGTTGTTTGCACATCTATCAAGGTACATAGGCACTCTCCATTATCTTCATAACATAGTCAAATTGCTTGCCAAATGGATTCTTTCAGGAAAGGTTGGGGCTGGGGTGGGGGTGGGGGGACTACCTTTTTTATACAATGTAGAGAAACTTTGGGCAGGGCACAGCCAGATCTCAGTACAGAATGCTTCTAGCAAGGATACTAAGTCTACACTGGTGAAGTTACATCTGCTCACAATGTGGCTATAAAGAGCTCCAAGTGGGGGAAAAAACATGAGATTATATCATTTCAGTGACTTGCCAGCTTAAATATGCAAAAACATTTTTATTTGGGCACATCCAGGAAGAGAAGTAGCTGGCGCCTTAGAGCTATACTAGGTAAGTGTGTTTATACAGACGAGGATGAGTAATGTTATGAAATATACATCGTGGGGTTCGTCCACAGCTCCTGACTCACAGCTCTTGTGGCCCTCATCATTTCTCAAGAGACAAGAGCAAGAAGAATATCTTTTGTCCTTAGTTCCTGAAAGAGGTAGAGAGCACAAAAGGTGAGAGACAGTCTTTACATACAAAAAGCCCATTTCAGACTACCCCTGAGTTCACATTAATGAGGCTATTTGTGTAAAGCCCCTAGATAACCCCAGGATTTGGTTCCCTCTGGTTGCCAGGGCAACCAACCATATGCTCAGAGGGTTGAAGCCTGTTACTCCCTGCTCCCTGCAAGCTGTCTTGGAGAGCAGAAGCTCAGGATGGTCACCAATAGTCAATAGTGTGATCAATCACAGCTGTGTGCTGAAGCTTCTGCACACACTGTGAGAAGCTGGACTTGAGACTCTACAGAAGGGCTCAGGTCCCTGGCGTGGTGTACCCGGAGAGAGCGAGCGTAGCGGTGGCATCTCTCTTCCTGTGCACATACCCTACACCTGTTTTCCTGTCCTGTACAACAGGCTTAGAAATGCATGCAGATGTTCTCTGACTTCTTTGAGCCATTCTAGCAAATTTACCTAACACAGTTGGGAGGGTACTAGGAAACTGATTTACCAGCAACTAGTCAGACTCAGGGAGCATACTGTTGCTTGCAGCTGGCCCCCGGGTGGAATAGAGCTTTCTTCTGGGACCAAAGCTTTGACCTGTGGGATCTGACGCTCTCCTGTAAAGCAGTGCAGAATTAACTTAACCGGGAGACATGATACTGTGATTCCAGGGGCAACCATTTCAGGACTGTAGGGTGTTGCAGAGAACCACACCCCTGCCCCCTCATATTTAGTCACAGATGCATTTTTGTTCTGTGAGAGCAAGTGGAAGCAGAGTGTTTCCTGCTGAGGGTGTAACAGGATTCGGAGGTCTGAGGAGACTGCGAACACCACCTCAGGCTCAGCAGATCCTTCCACCCGATCAGTTCCATTTAGAGCAGAGAACCGTACTCCAAGACAAGGCTTCTTCAGACCCTGAACATTTTAAGCTGAAGGAACTGAGAAAGCCCAGATGCAGGAAGGTCACCTTACCCTTGTGTGTGCTCCTGAAGCAGATCATAGAAGGATCTCCTCTGGCTGCGGATCATAAGACTCACTTTGGAGGACTTCTGCTCCGTACCCAGAGGCCAAGGAGAATTGTGCACACAGAGCTTGCTGAGTTCCAGCCTTTAGATTTCTTTCCCTTTCTTTCTCTTTCTTTCTTTCTTTCTTTCTTTCTTTCTTTCTTTCTTTCTTTCTTTCTTTCTTTCTTTCTTTCTTCCTTCCTTCCTTCCTTCCTTTCTTCCTTTCTTCCTTTCTTCCTTCCTTTCTTTCTTTTTCTTAATTATTTTTAATTTTTTTTACAGTCCTGTCATTATCCCCCTTCCAGTCCAACCTCCAACAGTTCCTCATCACATTCCTCCTCCCCTGTCTCCAAGAGGATGTTCCCACACTCCACCAGGCCTCCTCACTTTCTGGAGCCTTAAGTCTCTCGAAGGTAAGGTGCATCTTCTCTCACTGAGCCCAGACCAGGCAGTCCTCTGTTGTATATGTGTCAGGGCCCTCATATCAGCTGGTGTATGCTGCCTGTTGGCAGCTCAGTGTCTGAGAGATCTCTGGGGTCCAGGTTAGTTGAGACTGTTGGTCTTCCTAAGGGGTCGCCCTCCTCCTCAGCTTCTTCCAGCTTTTCCCTAATTCCACCACAGGGGTCCCCCAGTTTCTGGCCATTGATTGGGTGTAAGTATCTGCATCTGACTAGTTCAGCTGCTTGTTGGGCATCTTGGATCTAGGCTCCTGCCTGTAATGACATTATAGCATCAGTAATAGTGTCAGGCCTTGGAGCCTCCCCTTGAGCTGGATCACACTTTGGGCCTGTCACTGGACCTCCTTTCCCTCAGTCTCTTCTCCATTTTGGTCCCTGCAGTTATTTTAGACAGGAAAAATTCTGGGTCAGAGTTTTTGACTGTGGGATGGCAACCCCATCCCTCCACTTGATGCCCTGTCTTTCTACTGGAGATGGACTCTACAAGTTCCCTCTCCCCACTGTTGGGCATTTCATCTAAGCTCCCTCCCTTTGAGTCCTGAGAGTCTTTCACATCCCAGGTTTCTGGTACTTTCTACAGAGTCCCCCCACCTCCTACCTCCTGAGGTTGCCTGTTTCCATTTTTTCTGCTGCTGGTCCTCAGAGCTTCACTCCTGTTTCTCCCCCTGCTCCCAATACCTGATCATGTTCTATTAATTTTTAACTTGAAACCAATTTAAAAAGGATCTTTGTTTTAAGATGAGAGGTATTGGATCTCCATCCCATCTGGGCAGGTACACATAGGCAGTGGGGATCCTACTGTCCTGGGCATGTTTCTGAAGGAGCTGCAGGTCCTTAAGGCTTTATCCATGGACACCTTTGCTTTGCTCTTTGTACAGAGTTGCACAGCAAAGCCTCACTTTGTAATATGGCTCACTCAGGACTCTACTCCTCAAGGGACATAGAGGAGGATTCAGATTTTCAATATATTTTTTTCTTTTTCCCTTCCTTCCTTCCTTCCTTCCTTCCTTCCTTCCTTCCTTCCTTCCTTTTCCTGACACAGGTTCTCACTATGTAGCCCAGGTTAACCTGGAACTCACTAAGTAGACAAGGCTGTCTTGGAACTTACAGGGTTGCCTCTGCTCTCCAGTGCTAGGAGTAAAAGACTTCCAACTCTATGCCTGGCAAACAGAGTCATCTTTCAATCAGTCTAATTCCAGAAGAGTTTTCTTGAGAATTCTTTGCAGCTAAAAATCATTCCTTTCTGTGTCTACAATTCCTCTTCTCTGTTTCCATGTCTAACTCTGTTCCCTTCTTAAGAGATGTTTATGCTCAATGCTCTTCCAAGATTAAAGAAAAAGTACTCAAATCAGTTGTTTATGCTTATTCCAATCCAGAGAGAGTGAGCGCTAACACACACACTTGCCAAGCTTCAGAGCCTTTCGTAACACTGGGCCAACCACATGATCAACCACAGTTTGAAGCTTCTTATTGTATAAGTTTCCTCATCCCCTGAGGAGGACTGTAAAAGACTCTTAGCCTTGGCCCCAGGTTAGAGGAAGTGTTACCATTTGTATCACAGGCTCAGTCTAGGTTGAGTATAAGGAGTGTTAGAGCAGAGTACTTTACTGGGTAGAGATCCCAGGCTGCCATGACCCTGGGCAAAGTCTCACCACACTCATTTCTCTGCTTCCTTGTGGAGACATGGGTGAGGGACTGCGTTAGCTATTTTTGCATCACAGCAATCAAAATACCTGATGGAAACAAGGGAGGAAGCAAGGGTTTCAGTACACGGTTTCAGAGGAATCTGTCTGTCCTCCCTCGTAGGTAGGGCTCAGTGGAACCACTTGTCTGTAGAGGTGTGAATATAAAGTGGTGACTAGAAATCTGGGAAAGTGACAGGAATAGGATCCATCAGAGGTCCATCCCAGGGACTACTGCCAACTAGGCCTTACCTATCAAAGGTTTCATACCCTCCCATACTCGCACCCACACCCAAGATAGCACAACCAGTCAGGAAACTGCACCAAACATGAAACTCACAGCGGAAATCTCAGATTCAAAATGTAGCAGGGACTAGACAAAGCCAGATCATATTTCAAAGCAAGAAGGATCCTGATTCTTCAGCAACCAGCCCAGGAACACCATGCTACTTGTTATCTACAGTAACCAGTCCAGAGAGCCAACATACATGGATGACTCACAGGAAGCCATACTGCTATCTCTAGCAAATGATTATTCGAAGGGTCAACACTTGCTTAACAATTGGCATGGTCTCTATTTTTTTTTCCCTGTTTCCAATTAAGGCCAATCAGGAAATGTTAAATATGGCCTTCCAATCAATCATATGGGATGCCCTGTATTTAGCTAAGCCACCTATTCATGCATAGCACCAGGCTCTAGTCAGAGCACACCTGAAGGCTTTCCCTTCCCCACTGCAAAGCTTGCCTGATTTTTTGCTTGTTTTTGAGTCTCTGCCATAATGCAAGTGGTGGTGACTGGCTCCCTTGCAAGTTCTGACTAAACAGTCGTGTTTTCTCTCGTTTAATTGGTTTTCATTGACTTTTACATGGACCTAATGTTTTTGATTGCTACCCAAATTTACATTTGCTCAACAAATATTTACAGAGAAGCTAATTAATACTACTATGTTAGATGCCAGAAATCTGGGTTGAGTTTCCAGACAAGTGAGGGAGAGTATCATTAATTGAATAATTACACCAACAGACACAACATCTCAACCAAAAGAAGCATGCTATGAGGACCTAAAGTATTTGGTCAGAACCAATTTCTTTGAGGAATTAACAATTACCCTGAGATTTGGAGAAGGACAAGATTGCAACAGGCAAAGGAGAAGAAAGACAACAAAGGCCCAAGTCAAGGTCTTGGGCAGCATGGACGAAACCAAAGCCTGGAGAAAGGTGAACCTGGTTGGAGGCCATAGAGCCCAGGGACAACGCCAGAGGAAGTCTGACTGAGAGACACATGCCAGGTCTCTTTGGGTCCCATGGGCATTTCAAAGGAACTTTGTCTTGATCCAAACACAATACAGTAACCAACAATGATTGAAGGTAGCTGCGTCTGCATGCTTCTGATGGCTTCACAGACAAATGTTATATTTACAGGAAATCTGTTATTTGTTACAAGTTTAAAAAAAAAACAGCAGGAGTTGGATAAGCTTTGTGGGTGTGGAAGAAAATAGATAAGTGTAAGATTTAGTAGGTGTAGAACAGAGGGCTCGGGGCCAGGGAGATGGCTCAGTAGGTGAAGGTGTTTCTGGGTGAGTTTTAGGAGCTGAGTTCAGCTCTCTGACACCCAAGCATTCTGGTTTCCTTTCTGTTTCCATGATAAACAGCAGCATGAGGAAGAGAGAGTTTCTTTCGTCGTATAGCTTACCATCTATCATGAAGGGAGCCAGGGCAAGAACCCAAGAGCAGGAACCTGGAAGCTGGCACTGAAGCAGAGAGTGTTTCTGACTGGCTTGCTTTCAGTGCCTTGCTGAGCTGGCTTCCTTAGACAACTCAGGACCACCTGCCCAGTGGTGGCACCTCCTCCAGAGGCCTAGGCCTACTACCTCAATCATTAATGATGAAAATACACCATAGACTAGCCAACAGGCCAATCTCACAGAAGCATTTTCTCAACTGAGAGGTTCCCTCTTCCAAGGAGACTCTAGTGTATGTCAAGCTGACAAAAAAACTAACATGCCAAATAAATATTGTGTTGGCATGGTGATCTTTCCACAATCCCATCATGTCATACGTGGAGATGGGATACCTGGAGTAAGTTGACTAGCGAGATTTGCTGAATCAGTGAGATCTGGTTTCAATAAACAAGGTAGAGAATGATTGACACCAGATCTCAACCTGTGACCACACACGTGCAACAATCGTGTCCAGTGATGCTTAGGCAAAGAGGCAGACCCAGGAAGAGTAAAAGCATCCCTCAAATTTAGAAATCCCAGGGCGGCTGGATGGAGCCGAAATAACACATTCACAGAGTCACGGAAGTCTGAAGACCAAAGGCACACCAGGAAAGCAAGAGAGCAAGAGTATAGCGTGCTGTATGTGGCTGTGCAGGACAGAGGGGTGCAGTGGCAGCTATAATGAAGTGGGGGACGAGGGAATAAACAGCTAAGAGTTGTTTGTCCCTTCTTTTCTTTTGACTTGGATTGCTTTGGTCTCCAGATATTTAAAACCAAAGAGAAAGCCTTGAGGAAAAAACCAGTTGAATGTGAAAGGTAAGCGAGTACACGATTCCCTAGGGGAAGGCCAACCAGAAACTTCCGGTTTCTGAGGTGGCTGAAAGGGTGGGGTGGGGCCCACCTTTCCTCTGAGGAAGAGTGGGTGGAGATGAGGTAGGAAAAGACAAGAGCTCATCCATCTGGTGAGTTCTATCTTTTCCTGCAAAGTGGGAGGCTCAGTTGTCTGCCAAAAGGGAGGAGGAGGAGTGGGCATCTGGGACCCAGGGGAGGTGATCTCAGCGGGACTCATGGGGGAGGGGACCAGAGGCACAGAGTATGTGGTAGCGTCAGACTCTGGGGAAGACTGATGAAACCAAACACAGCGGAGCTAATGGGGGGCTTCCTGTAGCAGAAGAAAGAGCACATAAGATGTATGTGTGTGTGTGCACATATATCATGTATACACACATATGTATGTAGATATGTAAATGCATATAGACACATATCCTATATACAGACATATAAAATACACATATCTATACAGATATATCCACATATATAGACATGTAATATGACTATTTACAGATGTGTATGCGCATATTTTTCCTTCCTTATGATTGGGATATTGCCAGAAAACAAAGTGAAAAATGAGCTGGTGTAGGATTCAGGAAGGAGACAGAAGAAGAAGAAGAGGAGGAGGAGGAGGGGGAGGAGGAGGAGGAGGAGGAGGAGGAGGAGGAGGAGGAAGAAGAGGAGGAAGAGGAAGAGGAAGAAGAAAGAAAGAAAGAAAGAAAGAAAGAAAGAAAGAAAGAAAGAAAGAAAGAAAAAGAACAAGAAGAAGGGAGAAGGGAGGCAGGTGGTCTTACAGAGCCCTTGATGGGGCGGCTAGCAAATACCAGGAGACAATGTCATGCTCGGAGTGGTCCTGATGTGCAGTGATTAGCTACTATTTCCCTGGCCCTGCAATACACTCAGAGATAACCTCAGACAAAATCCTAGAATGGGGAAGTTGTATAAGAACTTTGCCACAAAGCCACACAACTTCAGCTCTGGGGCCCTTCATCTGCAACGCCCCAAAAGAATCCTAGTAACTTTTGGATTGGTTCCAGTTTGGAAGTTTAACTATGCCCACGGTTTCTTCACAAGCCTTGGATGGAGAACATAAATGAGAGACTCTGGAGTTGAAGTTTTCTTAGCAGCACAGTGCCTCCATTCCTTCACGGTTTCTAATTATAATGAAGGAAGCGCCCCGAGGAGCTGGACCTCCCCCACCTTCACAGATTTCAGCTATGGAGAAGTGGATGGGGCTGGAGATGGGGAGGAGACTGCCCTGCATTAGGCAACGGGAACCACGCTTAGACACTTGCTCCTGGAAGCCGGTTGTGAACCAACTGCAGTGGCGAACTTAGAAGCCAGTCACTCACCGCATAAGCCTGGCTCCTGTGTGCTCCACTGTAGACCTGCTGTATCTGAACTTTGCCTGTGGTAACTCCTATCACGTGTCACAAGACACACCTTTCAGTCACCCAGGCCCCACCCATTACGTTCCTCCACTCATCCTTCGTGAATATTCTTGTTCTGAGACACTGCCAAAACTCTGACACTGTGATGTCCCCGTGGCAGTACATGTAATGTGCTTACGTTTGCTTCATCCGCAGGCTTTCCTGGTGGTCTCTTTGGGAAGACAATCGTAAACACAAAGGAGACATTGGTCGTGATCACGCCACACATTTCTCACTATGATGCTGACCTATTCTATTTACCTGTGATGTGTCTGATCCAGATCAGCTGCAACCTAATCCTTTTCTCAACAGAGAAGGCATAAGACACATTCTAAAAGGCTTGGTCTCCAGGAGTAGTTACTGCCTCATGCAAGAGAGGAAGCAATGGGTCTGGTTAATGGGTTTGGACCTTAGGAGTGTCTAGTTGACTCTACCTTATCATTTTACTTAAAACATCATATACCTAGCATGAATTCAATTGATTAAGTTTCATATTGGTTCATGGCTGACTTTGGACTGCTTTTCCAGTCGGAAGTGAATGTGTTAGAGATGCCCAGAATATCTACCCCACTGGGCCTGTTTGGGCATGCAGAGGAAAGATATACTTGGATAAGATTGGGTCTTTTAATGGAAGCATGCTTTGGCCTCATTAACAGACTCTTCATTGTCCAAGTTGGTCATTTTTTGAATCACTGTATTTAGTTTGGTCAACAAATTGGGCAAATAAATGTTTATTATGATCGTATTTTTAAATGTCTTCTTGGGGGACTTAAAATATCTTTATAACATAATAAGTGTTTAAAATAAGCAGACATAACCTCTCACGCATCCTACTCCTGCCTCAGATACAAAGCCTGCACACATGCATGCAAATTATGCACATGCCCAACTTCCTACCCCATATTTATTTATATCTCCCCTAAAATCTAGTACCACTCACAGGTTCACAAGTCTGTTTCTCCTGCTGGTGCACAGAGCTGAGAGGTCTAGGATATGGGGCCAAGTGGGAAGTGTCTAGGTCTTCAGGATTGCCACCCCAGGAAAAGATCGACACTGTGTTTCTTCTTTTCAGGACTAGTTATCAAAGCCAGGACTCTGTACCTTCTAGGGAAATGCTCTATCCTGAGCTGTCCTCTGGCCCTTAGAGTTTTGAGACAGGGACGCCCAGGTTGCTCCTGAACCCAGGATCACTTTCAGCCTCCAAAAAGGTGAGACCAATCTCTCTCTCTCTCTCTCTCTCTCTCTCTCTTTCTCTCTCTCTCTCTCTCTCTGTCTCTCTCTCTCTCTCTGTCCATCTCCCCCTCTCCCCCCTCTTCCCCCTCTCCTCCTGTCCCCTGTCCCCCCATCCCTGTCCCTGTTACTCTTCTTCCCTCCCTCCCTCCCTCCATTTCTCCCTCCTTCTATCCCTCCCTCTCTTCCTCCTCTCTCTCTCTCCTGCTCTCTCCCTCTCTGTCCATCTCTCCCCTCTCCCCCCTCTTCCCCCTCTCCTCCTGTCCCCTGTCCCCCCATCCCTGTCCCTGTTACTCTCCTTCCCTCCCTCCTTCCATCCCTCCCTCTCTTCTTCCTCTCTCTCTCTCTCTCTCTCTCTCCCTCTCTCCCCTCTATCTCTCTCCTGCTCTCTCCCTCTCTGTCCATCTCTCCCCTCTTCCCCCTCTTCCCCCTCTCCCCCCTGTCCCTTGTCCCCCATCCCTGTCCCTGTTACTCTCCCTTCCTCCTCCCTCCCTCCTTCCCTCCCTCCCTCTCCCTCCTTCTCTCTCTCCCTTCTTCCCTCTCTTCCTCTCTTCCTCTCTCTCTCTCTCTCTCTCTCTCTCTCTCTCTCTCTCTCTCTCTCTCTCTCTGTCATATCCAGCCTCAGGAAACTGAAATCACATTAACCCAGTCTACATAACACTTTCCAGTTTTGTCACCATTTTTAATAAGAAATGTACACAAACGTGCACTGTCCATTACTCATTGGCTGAGATTACAGACATGCACCACCATGCTGGGTCTTTTATTTAAAAAAGTATATTTTTATTTTCCGATAAATTATTAAATTGACTGAAGTAAAACAGCCTAGATCTAACCAAAAAGAAAAAAGTCACAGATGTGGTTTGTGAGAGTCCGTCTTTGGAATGTTCCCACCCAGGATATTCCCATGATGTCATGACAAAATCAGCCAAGCGTAGCTCGAGTCACGGCAGCGGCAGCAGACCAATGTCCCAGCACTGAAGTCCTTGCACCTGGGTGACTGTCTTTCTTGGAGCCTCTTCCTCCAGGCGGTTGTTAGTAACTCACTCCTGGGGATTTCTTTGTCCTTGAAAGGATGCTTTGGCTGGCCTTGTGACTAAGATGAAACCTGGAGGAGCTGTCTCTGTAGACATCAAAGGCTTTATTCCCTTCTTCCGCCTGTGTTTTGTTACCTTCCAAACCCCAGAGAGCTGAGGGCAGCCGTTCTGCTCCTCTGAGAAATTATTTTGTCTAGAATATCTGATCGCCGACAGGAACAGGTGCCAAATGGACTACAACATGCCAGATGTCCATCCAGAGAAGAGGAAGTAGCCGGAACACCACATTTCTTTATTTAAATGATCCCAAACCTCTTGCTAATCCCCAGTGCGACTAACTCCCCCGGCTCCTACATCAGAGACCCGTAAAGTGCCGATCAAGCCAGGAAATCCTGAAATTTATTGCATTCATCTTCCAGACTGAGATTAGAAAGTCAAGAGTCCCAGACAAGTTAAATGCAGTCCTTATCGATCAATAGAGGCTCACGGCTGACATGGTTCTAGGAGAACCGGGAGGGACCTAGTATCCCCATCTACAAGAAAAATGCTTCATCCATTCATTGTGACACTCTTTGTTATCACAAAGCCTAAGAAGGAGAGACTTCACTTTACAAACTGACCCACTCCCAGCCACTGGAACAGGTAATACTGCGACTTTAACCAGCTAAGTCGATTACAGAAACGTATAAGACATTAAGCAAAGCCAAGAAAAGGAATGCTCACCAGAATCCAGCTTCTCATCCCAAAAAGCTAGTTGAGATTAGAATCACACTTTTTTTTATATAGTTATGCACCACAGAACGACTGTTCAAGTTCTGTCTGAACACTCCTTGAACATCTTTTACAGAGATCAGAGGTATGAGCAGGCTCTCATGACCAAGTAGACCCCACTCTACCCCAAGGCTTTTATAAGGAAACTACTTGGAGATCGGGGAAACCTGGCACTCTGAACAGGCCGTTAAAGCCCACTGGACCACTGGGTCAGATAGCTCTGACCCTTACTGACCTTTCCTAAACAGAGAGGTCACAGTGTGTGGGGTGGAGGGCTGAGTGGCCGTAAGAAAGCTGCCATCAAGGGAAGAGAATTCAGGCTTCAATATATATCTCAACCCTTACCCTCCATGCTACGGCCAGAGCACTTGCATCCTTCCTCCAAATTAAAACTTGGAAGCCTTGACTCTCGTTAGATAGTCCTAGAAGGTAGGGACTTGGAGAAGTAGGCTGCGGTTATGTTGTGGAACTCAAGAGAATGAGATTAGCGTCTTAGTCAGGGTTTGTATTTCTGGATAAAACATCATGACCAAGAAGCAAGTTCAGGAGGGAAGGGTTTACTCAGCTTACACTTCCACACTGCTGTTCATCACCAAAGGAAGTCAGGACTGGAACTCACACAGGGCAGGAACTTGGAGGCAGGAGCTGATGCAGAGGCCATGGAGGAATGTTTCTTACCGGCTTGCTTAGCTTGCTTTCTTATAGAACCCAAGACTACCAGCCCCGGGATGGCACCACCCACAGTGGGCTGGTCCCCTTGATCGCTAATTGAGACAATGCCCCACAGCTGGATCTCATGGAGGCATTTCCTCAAGGGAGGCCCCTTTCTCTGTGATAACTCCATCTATGTCAAGTTGACACACAGAATCACCCAGTACAATTAGTAACCGGTACAGTTTTGATCTGGGATGGAAAAGGTCTATGAGCCTTCAACAGAACCCCAAGCCCAAAGTTTGACCAAGTTTTAGGAAAGAAAACTGTCTGATTCGATAGGTCTGCTCTCGGTGGTTTCGTTGCTGTGAGGAGACACAATGACCACTGTTAGGACTCTGTCTAAGCTTCACCCCACAGTCACCTGGCAACAGCCAGGTATGCCCCTCCCCACAGTTACCTGGCAACAGTCAGGTAGGCCCCTTCCCACAGTTACCTGGCAACAGCCAGGTAGGCCTGACCCACTATAAGAGGGGTTGCTCACCCCCCTCCTCTCTTACTCTTGCCCTCTTGCTCCCCCTCTGTCCCCATTCCCTCCCCTCTCTATGTGGTCATGGCTGGCCTCTACTTCTCTACTCTCTCCCTCTCTCTGCCTTTCTCTGCCTCTACTACCCTCTTAACCCCCCTCCCCATGCCCTGAATAAACTCTATTCTATGCTATAGCATCGTGTGTCTGGTCCCTCAGGGGGAAGAGATGCCTCGGTATGGGCCCTCAGAGGTTCCCCCTTCCCCCACACCTCACCACACCCCCATAGAACATAACGTTTACCGCTTTATCTTTTTATAATCACAATGACCTCGGCCACCCCTGTAAAGGAAATCGTTTAATTGGGAATGGCCTACAGTTTCAGCGGTTTAGTCCATCATCATCATGGCAGGAAGCATGCTGACATGATAAAGGAGGGACCGAGAGTTCTACATCCTGATCCGCAGGCATCAGAAAGAGACTGTGTGCCACACTGAGCAGAGCTAGAGCACGTGAAGCCTCAAAGTCTCCCCTCACACGCACAGGCGCGCGCGTGCACATGCACACACACACACACACGGTGACACACTTCCTCCAGAAAGACCACACTTACTCCAACAAGGCTACACCTCCTAATAGTGCCACTCTCTCTGGGCCAAGCACGGTGGCTATACCTATTCAACCCACTAGAGTCATCACCTTCTAAATCGTCCAGGCAGCGTGTATATGTCTTCGGAGGACACTCTTCTGAGATCAATGGGAGTCTCAGCTACTTTGAGTTTCAGGGACAACAGTAAAATCTAGGGACAGTCAGTGTTCAGTGGCGCCATCACGGTGAGCAGAGAGAGTCCTCCCTGAGCACTGGTGAGCATCCCCATCCGGGGCGCTCTTGACTCTGGTTCACATCCTCCTCCCCTCGAGCACACAGAGTTGTACTTTCCCTATCCAGTTGTAGTGTCCAGGGCACAGGGGTGGAGCACCAGCGAATGCGGATAGGATGACTGCCATCTGCGTCGGCGGAATAAACTGTAACCCCTGCATTCGCATGCTAGAATCTGTTGACCCCTCCCTCCTCTGTGCACCTGTTCCTCATCTTTCGGGACGGGTATGAGCCGATGACGTAATTGTTTACATACACATGGTCAGCCTCGAGCCACCAGTTTCCCTCTGACTTTGAAGGCAGTGAATATGAAGGCACATGTCTGTATCTGTCACAGGCTTAGAACTGCAACCAATCCAGGCTGATGAATGAATGAATGAATGAATGAATGAATGAGATGTTAAAATCTGATCAATGCTACTAGGACCCACCACCAGCTCTCCTCTAGGCACATAAAAGAGTGAAAATTGCATCTTCCTCCCATTAGCCATTAAATGGTCTTTGGGAGCAGCAATGATACATAGCACTTCTGGTCTGAACTTCTATGAAGACTCTTCTCTGGCCGAGGCCACTAATCAGCCATAGGTGGCAAGTCTGGGTTCCTGAGTGAGCAGATAACACCCTTTTCCTGTTGACCTGTGCTGGATATAGTCCGTGAGCAAGAAATACACCTTGGCTGATAAGATTCCAAAGTCTCTTTGGTTCCGTGGCCTAACTTAGCCCGTCCTGACCAACACAAGGAGAAAGCAAAGAAAGTACATTTCAAAAATAAATAAATAAATAAATAAATAAATAAAAAGTTTAAGTGCTCTTGCTGGTATTTTCTTATCGAAATTCTAGGTTTGGGGCCCACTTACCTGATTTCTCAGGCAAGATGTAAAATTTAAAAGCCACTTGCGCCAGACAAGACAGCACACTTCTGTGCTCCCAGCTTCCTGGGAGGTTAAGCAGGAGGATCACCTGGGCCCAGGATATACAAAAATAAATCCAGGGCAGAGGAAACGGCTTAGTGAATAGAATAGTTGCCACTTAAGCATCTTCGGCCAGACGTTCTCGGCCAGGGTCGCCACGGTTTCCTGCCTCAACAGTGCTTGAACGGAACCCGGTGCTCGACCTCTCTGACACCACCCCCCAACCCCACCCCCTGCCAGCCGCTACCAACCTGAGCCCTTTGTAACATTGTAGCTTCGCAGCTCCAGCAGCTCCAGCGTTATCACTGCGCCTCGTACCTCGCCCCGCCACCACCATGACCACGGCGTCTCCCTCACAAGTGCGCCAAAACTACCACCAGGACACGGAGGAGGCTGCCATCAACCGTCAGATCAACCCGGAGTTGTATGCCTCCTACGTCGGACTACATCTTGTTATTTTGACCTAGATGATGTGGCTCTGAAGAACTTTGCCAAATTCTTTCTCCACCAACCTCATGAGGAGAGGGAGCACGCTGAGAAAACGAGGAAGCTGCAGAACGAGCGAGGTGGCCGAACCGTCCTGCGGGATATAAAGAAACCAGACCATGATGGCTGGGAGAGGGGCCTGAACGCTATGGAGTGCGCACCGCACTTGGAAAGGAGTGTGAATCAGTCACTACTGGAACTGCGCAAACCGGCTACTGACAATGATCCCCACGTAGGAGACGCATTACCTCAATGAACAGGTGAAATCCATTAAAGAACTGGGTGATCACGTGACCAACTTATGCAGGATGGGAGCCCCTGAATCTGGCATGGCAGAATATTTCTTTGACAAGCACACCCTGGGACACAGTGGTGAGAGCTAAGCTGACCTCCCCAAAGTCACGTGACTTTACTGGTCACTGAGGCAGTGCATGCAGGTCTTAGGCTGCCTTTATCTTTTCTATAAGTTGCACCAAAAACACCCGCTTAAGTTCTTTAATTCGTACCATTTTTTCAAATAAAGAATTTTGGTACCCCCACCCCAACCCCACATAAGTGTAAAGACATGAGCTTGAGTCCCTAGAACCCATGTAAGGTGAGATTCAGTAGTGTAGGTCTGTAATCTCAGTATGCCTGCCATCTCTGTATGCATGTGCAGAGAAGGGAATTGGAGACAGAGGAACATCCAAACAAGATGGAAGGTGACAACCAATACTGTAGGTTGTCCTTTGACCCCTACGGGCATACTGTAGCACACTCACCCTCTCATAAAACAAAATAGAATAACGCCGTCTAAGGAAGTTGGACACACTGCTCCGTTTGTGAGCTAGAAGGCATGATGTCCTTCTGGGGCAATACAGCAGATCCCTATCAGTCAGAACAAAGGCAATACCAGCGGGCTACAGAAGATACTCTGACTCCCTCTGCGTGGCATTATACCCCACGTGTGAACCCGCATTTGCTATTGATTTGGGCATAAATGTTTAAAATGCGCGTCATTTCAGTTTTCATTTTTTTTAAAAAAAATCTGGAGTGTCATTTGTAGGAAATGAGCACCGTATGTGCCTTGTGATGTCTTCTCAGTAGGGCCAGCTTGGCCCCACTGTATGGTGCCATCTCCCCCAGTGACCTCCTGGGAGACCTCGCTTCTTACCCAGCAGAATATTTGGCCAGAGACTGAGAGCAGTTGGGGAAGGGATGAAAGGACCCACTTACTGCGTCATTCCCACCTTCACCTCTTCCAAAATTCTGACTCGTCTTGGTTCCAGCGCTGGCTGGAAATTGTGCTAGGATGGGTACCATATGGCTCAGAAAGCATACCAGTTCCTAATGCTTTATTTGTCTCTGCAATGTTCAAAATGCCTCCCCGCCCCAAGTTCCAATATTTTAAGACACGAGCTGCAGCTATTAGATAGGATTTCATACTGGAAGCCATGTGAAAAGTCGCTTTGAGAGCCCATACTTCAAATGTTTGGCTGAAATGAATTTCTCATGGCAATGCACCACGTGATAGGCTTTATTTCTGCCTCAAGAAATCCTGGCCAAAGGTACCAGTCTAAGAACACAATCTCCTGATCATGCTATGGTGGCATCCTCCTCCTGTCTTTGGAAGAAAGTTTGAGGCCCAACTGACCCTCAGTCAGGGTCTTTCATGGGTTTTTGTGACAAGCATTTCAAACATCCCTTGGCCTCTGAGCAGTTTTACCACAAAGGAGCATTTCCTCATTAACACTTGATGTTCACGGTCAAGGGCAGCCCTTCCAACATCCAAGTGTCCAAAGAACGGCCATTGAAGATTCACCTTTAGCTTGGATTCTGATTGGTAACATCAGTTCTGAGACTAGAGCATCTAGATCTGACCTAAGGTTCCCTCTGCGAGCATCTGAGGATCAAGACGGCTCCTCAGGGAGAAGTGCTTGCACACAGGTCCAGTAACATAAGTATGAGTCTGAGAGTTTGTATTTGGAGAGATAAAAATGCCCCTGATTTGGACAGTGGCGATGCCTGTACAATGGTATGAAGGGACTTACAGCCTATGAACTCTACACTTACCTTCGGATGGTCAGTTGTGTGCCATGAGTATTTTACCACATTTATAAAAAGGAAACCTGGCCCCTGAGACGGCTCAGTGGGTAGAGGTACTTGCATGTTCCGGCTTGGCAGCCTGACTTTGATCCCTGGATCCCACCGGTAGCAGGAGAGAAGAACCATTTCCTGAGTTGTCCTCTGGCCGCCACGTGAATGATAAATGAGGAACATTTATAATATATAATGTGGAGCATTATTTGTTTATATACGCTAAACAAATATTTTAAAAGGAAACCTAAAAGGAACAGGCGTTCAGACCTTGTCTTTAACTCTCTTCTTTTTTTTTTTAAAGATTTATTTATTTATTATAAATGAGTACACTGTAGCTATCTTTTGACATACCAGAAGAGGGCATCAGATCTCATTACGGATGGTTTTGAGCCACCATGTAGTTGCTGGGAATTGAACTCAGGACCTCTGAAAGAGCAGTCAGTGCTCTTAACCGATGAGCCATCTCTCCAGCCCGACTCTCTTCTTTATCTATGAACACAAAACACTTCTTTCACAACGTATTTCTTTACTACATGCTCATGAAATGGGCAAGGTTGACTGTTGTGGGTCGCTTTGCTACCCTGCCTAGGCTCCGGAACAGACAGTGCTACCAGCCCCGCCCTTGAATCCACAGATAAAAGACACACGCAGTTATTCCTTTCCAACTTGCCTTCTGACAACTGCTGGGTGCTACCATATCCCGCCTGGGAAAACATGCCCTTAGCAATACTCTTAGCTTTTTACCTCCCACCTGCCCTAACTTTAGTTGCTCAGTTACATCCCTGACTGCCTGCCTGTAGGAGCAACCATAGGCCACCGCTCCGCCCAAGACCTCACAAATCTTGTTAACTTTTCTCCATCAGAAGCCTGGTGAACTTGCCTCTCTTCCCTTGTGTCTGTCTCTTTTCCTCCAGGGACCATAAAGTCCCACCTATTCCTTCTGCTCAGCAATTGGCCCATGGCTTCTTTACTGACAGATCAAGAACCAATTAGGGAATGGGACCTTAGCATCAGACCCACCCCTACAGTTGACTGATTGGAAAAGTCAGGACCATGAGACAAGCATTTTGGTGGGAGAACCAGGAACCTTTAGGCTATTTAGAAATGCTGAAAGGTAAGCTGAGAGTGGAAGTTATCTGGGACCACTCTTGAGAAGTCCAAGCTCCCTAACACTTCAGCCCTGCCATCTAGATTTGTCCATTATCATGCACTTAAGAAATGGAGGTGATGGGATGGGGTAGGCAGCAACGCTAAAAGCACGGGAATGATTTATGCATGAGATTCCAGCACAACGGAAACTTTAAACCGTTTTGGTTTGTCAGAAGGTTCCAGGAACAAATACACATATCTTCTTGTGTATTTGCTTTATGTTGTCTCTCTCCATCTCATGTGTGCTCAAGAAACATGCGTGTTATCTGGTTCCTGATCATTAAAACAAATTCCTACAGGACAGAGGGAAAGTGTTTTAGTGGAAACAAAATACACTCCGCTCTTCATGCATCAAATATTTACGGAGGATTGGCAGGGGGCACCCGCCTGTAACCCCAGGACTTGGGGGGCTGGGGCTGGGCTGGGAAGATGAGAATTTCAAAGTCACCCTCCACTACAAGGCAATTTGAGGCCAGCCTGGGCTGCATCACACCCTGTCTCAAAAAACAAACACACACATGCACCTAGACACACAGACATACATACATACATAGATACACATACACATATTATATATATACATATATGTGTATATATCCATATATATGTGTATATATATATATGGAGAGAGAGAGAAGGAGAGAGAGAGAAGAGAGAGAAGGAGAGAGAGAGAGAGAGAAGAGAGAGAAGGAGAGAGAGAGAGAGAGAGAGAGAGAGAGAGAGAGAGAGAGAATAGACAGAATATTACCATAAGCAGTACAGTGATCTAAAGGAAGGCTGAAGAGATACGGGGACATTTGGGAATTTTAGGATATAGTAGAATGTGTTGTACGGGTCATGATGGAGAAGTTCTGAGAGCCAAGAGAGCCACGAGGCTGGTTCACAATGTTCAGCAGAGAAAGAGACAGTAGGGGAAAGATAGGAAAGTCAGAAGATGAGGGCTGGAGAGATGGCTCAGAGGTTAAGAGCACAGACTGCTCTTCCAGAGGTCCTGAGTTCAAATCCCAGCAACCACATGGTGGCTCACAACCATCTGTAATGGGATCAGATGCCCTCTTGTGGTGTGTCTGAAAACAGCTACAGTATACTCACATAAGTTAAATAAATGAATCTTTTTTAAAAAGTCAGAAGCTGGTAAGTGGGTGTGCAGACGGGTGAGGAGACGGGGAGGCAGGTCAGAAGAAGGAAGAAAGAACAGGCGAGCTGCAGAGAGGCTTGGAGGAACTGGGAGGGGAAAGGGAACACTTACAGTGTTTGCTATGGAGTCTGGTCTTACGCAGTTTGGTGTGGCTGGTTAAACAGCATCTGCAAGGCTGAGTCTGAACCTTAAAGCCCACAGGGAGGTCGGATGGAAAAGTACCATAAAGCAGGGAGGGAAATAAAGCGTGGGTCGGAGCCCACACCATCAACGGTGCCCTCAAGGATGGGCTGATTCCTTCCTGGATCCTCGCTGGGAGCACTGAGGATAAGCTAGGTCCCTCTGTCAGGGACTAAAGCTCTCACACATCTGGCCTTGGAGAAGCTGAAAAACAACTCCTGGGAACGGAGAGACCATGTGGTCAACCCCAGACCGCCCCCCTCCCCATCTCAGCGCCTCATCACCACGCCAGAAGTTCTGGGTAGCTCATGGGTCCTGAAACCGTACAGAGAAGAGGCCCCACTCAGCGCAGATGGGCACTTCACTGGGGACTGGGGAGATGAGAGGTTATAAGAGAAACCATCAGCTAAGCTAGGGTGGTAAGGATGGGCAAAGGTCGGCTAGACAGTGGGTGGGGCCATGTTGGTTCCTGTCCGCTCCACTGCTCGGCACAGCCTCTTGCGGGGGTGGAACTTGGGGAGTTTGTGCTCTGGGGGTGGGAAAGCCGGAGCTGGTTCTGGGGTTCCCGGTTTGGCGACAAGGCCAGGCCGTGGGGTTCTCAGACTCTTGGACATCAAGGTGCCACTGGGAATGGAGAAAGAGCTGAGTCATGGGTTGAGTTTCTGGGAGCTGGAGACAGCATCTAGCCCGGGGCCAGGGGGCGGGGTGGGTGAGTGGGAAGGGGAGCTCTGCTTTGTCCAGTAGGGGGATTGTCCTTAGTTTGGTGGAAGCAGGCTTGGTGGCAGTCGTGGCTGAGAGAGCAGAGAGGCCTTCTCTGGGAGAATTAAGCTACGGCTCTGTAGTCCAATGCCTCTCCATGGCTCCCCGCGGCGGATCCTGATTAAACAGACAGGTTCACCGGGAACTAAACAGTTTATTGGTTGTTCATGGCAGAAAATGGATGTATGGTGTACCATGCCATACCCACTTCTCAGGGTAGGCCTGAGATTAAATACCTTTTGCAGGGAAGAATGTCTGGGAAGAGAAGCTTTTTGACTGAGCCCTCCAGGCCTCTAGGTACTTCATTAGCACGGAGAACACTGTTTTGGCCTATGTGATCATAGACATGTTTCTTTTGTGTGAGGAGCATGGCATGTGTTCCAAGTCAGGAGCTGGGCATCACCTAAGCCTCAGGTGTGTGCCCGCTGTGTCTCCAGGTCTCAACCTGCTCTACCATACCACACTTCCTGGCCTGGTTTTACATCCCCACAGGGGCATCTTCCCAGGGCACTGGAGTCACACTAAAAAATGGGAAGTTGGGAAAACTGTGTATCTCTTAAAGGAAATGAGAATAAACAGGAGAATTATGTCTTCCCAGAGAAGAAACGTGTTTAAAAACAAAACAAATAGAAATAGGCTGGGTGTAGCAGCTCATTTCTGTGATCCTAGTACCTGGAAGGCAGAGTCTGGAAGATGAGGAATTCAGTATCACCCATGGTATGATGGTTTGTACAGGCTCTGCCTAGGGAGTGGCAGGACTAGAAGGTGTGGCCTTGTTGGAGTAGGTGTGACCTTGTGGGTGTGGGCTTTAAGACCCTCACCCTAGCTGCCTGGAAGCCAGTATTCTGCTAGCAGCTTTCACATGAAGATGTAGAACTCTCAGCTCCTCCTACACCATGCCTGCCTGGATGCTGCCATGCTCCCACCTTGATGACATTGGTCTGAACCTCTGAACCTGTAAGCCAGCCCCAATTAAATGTTGTCCTTTATAAGCGTTGCCTGGGTCATGGTGTCTGTTCACAGCAGTAAAACCCTAAGTAAGACACGTGGCTATATGACTCCCTCCCAAACAAAAGAACCAAACAATGTATAAATAAAGTATAACAACAACAATGGAACGCTCCTGTTGAATGTGTCTGAATTGAAATCTTCAAGCTTGTGGTAGGCTAGTTTACAAAGTCTCTCAGACTTGTTCTCTCAAGCCTTTGGACTTTCCAGCATTTTTCTCAATCCTTAGTCCCTGTCTCATGGCCAAGAAATCCTTAGTCTTCACTCCAAGAAATGCCTGGGCATACTCTTGGCCGCACCAGCCTTAGCCTGTTTTGTTTCAGACTCTGAAGAGCCTCATACATGTAGGTAACCATGCATGGCTCAGAGGCGCAGCTCCATTCTTAGAGCATCTTGCGGTGAATTGCCCAAGTGCATCTGCACAGCCTGAGACAGACTTCTAGAACAGGGCAGGGAACTAAATACCAGCTGCAACCTGCATTAGGCTTTGACCCAACGCTTGATGGAGATGCCCTCCAGATTAAATTCAATCCACTTCTAAAGAAAACCAAATAGTTCAGGAGAAAGGCAGGCTTCCTGTCTGTCCCAGCTCTCTACCCTGTCTTTTGAAAAATAACCTTTCTTGGGAAAAGTCACTCCAACAGGGTGGTTTCTCTATTCCTGTCCTGACCTTGGAGCCAAGTCATAGAGGGGGAGGAAGGAGACCCTGCCAAATGAGGAGGTAGGTGCTCCCCACAACAGGCTCAGACTGGAAACCAGGCCATTCTTCAGTATTGCAGAGCAACAGACCCTTGGATCCCCCAATGTCAGGGATCCCCAAGAATAATCTCAGATTCAAAAATTCATTACAGGAATTCTCCAGACTCTGAAAAGATCCTGTGTTCGTTGTGGTTTTGACCTGTGTAAAGGGATGGGTGAAAATCTTTAAAGGAAGAAGACGAGAAGCTGACTATGGGGTAGGCAGGATGCTTGGTACTGACATAAAGGTGGTCTGGCTGGTAGTTTTACCCAAGTTCTTTTGCTCAAGGGAGCCAGGGACAGTTCAATGGGTGTCAATTAGGGAGCCAAACTGCCCCATTCCCTGTCCCCTATGATTTGCTTCCTTATAGGAAAATAATATCAAGAGGGCTTACAATAAGACTAACTCTGCCTGACATTTACAGATCTTAACACTGCCCAGTGCTCCAGGGTGAGACAGGCCACCCTGCTCCGTCTCCAAAATGACTCAGCAGAAGGCTGTTGAGCGTGTGACACACTCTCTAGATGTCAGAATTCAAAGCCCAATCACCCATTCTGGGGACGTTTGCATGTTTGGTGACCCCCTGACATTTCCAAATGCTTGCTCCGTGCCAGACTCCTGATCCAGTGCCTATGCAGACGTCCTTGTTTAATCCTCAAATAATTTCTGCAGAAAGCACTATTATTATCCCTGTTTGGGAGGGCCGATTCTCCGTGGAGCTGTCCGAGGTCACGCAGCTAGAGCAGAGACAGACAGCCTTTAAAACGTGAGACAGACAGCCTTAAAAACGTGAGACAGACAGCCTTAAAAACGTAACCCAGACAACCAGAGCTGGGAATTCACAGCCGGGCTGAGGTGCACTAGTTAAGGGGAAGCTTGCTCACCCAAAAGTTCTGGGCATGTCTGGAAAAGTAAGCTCAAGGTGCCTTTGATGGAGAAGTTTTAATGAAGAACAGACATGGTAGAAACAGGCAGTGAGTTCTCAGGAGAGAAAATTGTACTCTTGGGAGAAAATGGCATCCTTTTATGGTATTCAGGGGACATTTCCTGGCTTTGCCTCTGGACCTTAACTCCAGGGCCATTTGAGTGGGGTCCTTGTTTGAAAAGGGGACAGGGGGCAGCTGGAGATCTTCCTCGCTCTCTGCCAGTGTTTAGAAGCATGATTGCCTCCAAGGGAAGCCTCGCCTGACAGAGACCCACAGGTAACTTAAGTGATTCCTTTCCGCAGGTTCATTCTGCAACGTCTCCAGGAAAACCTGAAAGAGGGAACTGCTCAGCCGCTATGAATCATGGGAACACTTTGGAGGAACTCTCCACAAAGGCTTCAGGGGGGAAAAAAAACAACACACACGCCATAAGGACAGAATTTAGAGAGAAAATGGAACAAGAGTTGGCATAGGAGCAGGAGACAGCAGCACGGAGGGCTTTGAGGAGCAAAGGTGGATGTGCGAGGCAGGGTGCTGCGGGAGGCTCCGTGGCAACAGGAAGTGAGGCTAAGGACTTACAGGGAGGAAGGCTGGCTTCTGAGAGTCTGTGTGCCTCATCCCGACGCGACTGCTAGCAGGACAGAATAAAGAGACAAGGTCCTGTGAAAGGACCCGTTCCTCGGCATCACAGTGTGGAACAGGGTACAGTGGTCACGTGGGTGATCCCAGCGTGGGGGAGCGGTCTAGGCTCAATGGTGAAACTCCACTGCCGTAAGCAAATAGTTGCATGGGGGGCGGGGTTGCATGACCCCTTGTATCCTTACCTCACCGGATGAGGAACTCAGGCGCAGGCCCGCGGCTGCAGTTAGGACCAGGACTTCAGACTCCAGGAGAAGGCCCGGGGAAGCTCCAAAGCTTCTCACCATAGAACTAGCATGCATCATTCCCCCGACACACTAGTGTGTTCAATGACACTGGGAGTAACAATTAAGGGGCCCACAGGTTTTGCTGGGGTCTCACTAGTTAGCACAACTGATCAAGTCGTGATATGAAAACCCAGTCCCCTGACAGTGTGTCTCCTAAGGGTGGGAGGGGGCTGTTAGCATGTGCCTGGAAGCCCACCCTCTAACCACAGCCCATTCTCCCAATATGATGGCCTCCTATTCTGAGTCACCTTCTTAGTGTCAGGGGTCATCCAAAACAAGAAAGGCACTTAAGTCACGAAGGAAAATGTAACACTTAGAAGACTGTGTTCTAGAAAACTGAGGGGAAAACCAGTTCTGTCTGGTACAACACAATGGTCACATTTGTGCAAAATTTCCTCACACTGTGCTGAGAACATTGTATACATCTCATTTAATCTTCAAGACAATCAACCGTATGGGGTACGTGCATGGCAATCTCACGACAAACCAAGGTGCAGAAAGAACGTCTCGTGACTTCACACAGGTCGTAGGCGACAGCAGGGATTCAAATTCGTACCTGTGACTGGTGTTTCCATGTCCCTCTAGAATCTATCAAAGGGAGAAACCAGGACATTGGTCATGTTTACTGTAAACGAACACTATAGGTAGAACTTAAGAACCTGGAGGTACTTAGTGCCCTGGAGAGAAGTCTAGGTTCTGTCCTGGGAGGAATTCCATCTTCAGCTGGGGATGTAGCTGCGGCAGAGAAAAGCCAATGGCAAATGGGGCAGTACTCAGAGTCAGAAGATCAGTAGTTGATTGGTGTTAGGAGGGAAGGGTGGGAAAGGGGGAGGGGAGGGGAGGGGAGGGCAAGGAAACAACAGGAAATCAATACACGAAATCCTCATGGGTCTCAAGGAGAGTTTACCAACCCTTCACAGGTTTCATCTGAGGAATAAAGGATATATATATATTTGTTCTTTTGGTTCAGTTACTTTTATACTGTTTACATGGGCCATTACTTTAGCTTCAGGAAACACTAGCTTTACAACGGATTTATTAAGTACCTAACTGTGCATGCCACAGCCCTTGAAACCTAGCCAAAGGAGCCAGGCCCTCAGCGAGCCGGGATGGCTGGCAGAGTGGGAAAGGCCAGATCAGGCAGGGCCTGAAAAGAGCTGAGTTCTGGACCCAATTCTGCCTCCAACTGCCTTGTAACATCGGAAGGGACACCTACGTCCCGGGATCTCAGATACGTGAGGATACGGATAGAGGGAATAATTTTGCACACGGAAGAAACAGTGAGTTCCATGTATGAGACTTAGCAATGTCTCGGGAGCCTTGGTCGGAGCAGCTGCAACTGCCAGCGTTGGGGCCATCTTGAACCAGCTTGCACACTTCGTTGACTTGGCTTTCCTTTTCCATTAGATGTAATGACTGCCTGCCTCAGCAGGTCACCACAGGGTGACAGGAGATTAACCTGTGAGCTCCGACTGACACCCAGGAAGGCGGTGGCACCGCCTGGTACTCACCTGAGCATCAGATGCAGGACCTTCCGCACTCGGAAAGAAAGAGATGGGGAGACACCATGATTTCTGGAGGTTTCTGATCTTTTCCATCAGCACCGCTGAGACCAACCAGAGTTTTTACAAGAGGTAAAGGACATTTGGATCCAGGGAAGCATGAAAAAAAAAGTTTTTCAAAGCAATCGCCCTCGGGATGGAAAAAAAAACGAGATTCCAGTCTCAGTTCTCTTCCCAAAAGCAGCAGCCAGGGACGGAGGAGGGAGAGCAGGGAGGAGGGAGAGCAGGGGCCCCAGGGCAAGAGCAGAAGGTGGGGCCACAGGAGATGGAAAGACAGGGAGCAAAGGCCCAAAGAGTTCATTGGCTTTCTGACCACATTCCTGCTTCTGCTTCCCGGTAATGATTCCTTTGAACAAAATGCTGCGCACAGGTCAAGTCCACCCCTTAAGATCGATCGGGCTTCAGGACAAAAGGACACATCTGGGGGAAGGTCAAGGCCCCGAGGGATGCAGAAGTTACGAGGTAACACCCTAGAAACAGAAATAACATGGAATTAACTGTTCATACTTAGTCTGCAGTGGTGGAGGAAAACCTTTCTCCCTGGCCGCGAATTCTTGAATAGCTTGGATTTGGAATCAGTGGCAGTTGGAGGTGGTAAAACTTTAAGGGGGTGTCGGGATTATCAGCTAGCCTCCCTCCTTTCCCTGTTTTTCTCATATCCTAGCCTCTCGAGGCAAGCAGCTTTGCCTCACCACATCCTCACCGGGAGTATGCACTGCCCTACACAGGGCCAACAGAGCATGAACTGAAGCCGCTATAACTGCAGGGGCTGAAGCCTCTATAACTGCAGGGACTGAAGCCTCTATAGCTGCAGGGACTGAAGCCTCTATAACTGCAGGGACTGAAGCCTCTATAGCTGCAGGAACTGAAGCCGCTATAGCTGCAGGGACTGAAGCCTCTATAGCTGCAGGGACTGAAGCCGCTATAGCTGCAGGGACTGAAGCCTCTATAGCTGCAGGGACTGAAGCCTCTATAACTGCAGGGACTGAAGCCTCTATAGCTGCAGGGACTGAAGCCTCTATAGCTGCAGGGGCTGAAGCCTCTATAGCTGCAGGGGCTGAAGCCTCTATAGCTGCAGGGGCTGAAGCCACTATAGCTGCAGGGGCTGAAGCCTCTATAGCTGCAGGGACTGAAGCCTCTATAGCTGCAGGGACTGAAGCCTCTATAGCTGCAGGGACTGAAGCCTCTATAGCTGCAGGGACTGAAGCCTCTATAGCTGCAGGGACTGAAGCCGCTATAGCTGCAGGGACTGAAGCCTCTATAGCTGCAGGGGCTGAAGCCACTATAGCTGCAGGGACTGAAGCCTCTATAGCTGCAGGAACTGAAGCCTCTATAGCTGCAGGGGCTGAAGTCTCTATAGCTGCAGGGGCTGAAGCCACTATAGCTGCAGGGGCTGAAGCCTCTATAGCTGCAGGAACTGAAGCCTCTATAGCTGCAGGGACTGAAGCTGCTATAGCTGCAGGGGCTGAAGCCTCTATAGCTGCAGGGACTGAAGCCTCTGTAGCTGCAGGAACTGAAGCCGCTATAGCTGCAGGGACTGAAGCCTCTATAGCTGCAGGGACTGAAGCCGCTATAGCTGCAGGGGCTGAAGCCTCTATAGCTGCAGGGGCTGAAGCCTCTATAGCTGCAGGGACTGAAGCCTCTATAGCTGCAGGGACTGAAGCTGCTATAGCTGCAGGGGCTGAAGCCTCTATAGCTGCAGGGGCTGAAGCCTCTATAGCTGCAGGGGCTGAAGCCTCTATAGCTGCAGGGGCTGAAGCCTCTATAGCTGCAGGGGCTGAAGCCTCTATAGCTGCAGGGGCTGAAGCCTCTATAGCTGCAGGGGCTGAAGCCTCTATAGCTGCAGGGGCTGAAGCCTCTATAGCTGCAGGGGCTGAAGCCTCTATAGCTGCAGGGGCTGAAGCCTCTATAGCTGCAGGGGCTGAAGCCTCTATAGCTGCAGGGACTGAAGCCTCTATAGCTGCAGGGGCTGAAGCCTCTATAGCTGCAGGGACTGAAGCCTCTATAGCTGCAGGGGCTGAAGTCTCTATAGCTGCAGGGGCTGAAGCCACTATAGCTGCAGGGGCTGAAGCCTCTATAGCTGCAGGGACTGAAGCCTCTATAGCTGCAGGGACTGAAGCCTCTATAGCTGCAGGGACTGAAGCCGCTATAGCTGCAGCGACTGAAGCCTCTATAGCTGCAGGGGCTGAAGCCACTATAGCTGCAGGGACTGAAGCCTCTATAGCTGCAGGAACTGAAGCCTCTATAGCTGCAGGGGCTGAAGTCTCTATAGCTGCAGGGGCTGAAGCCACTATAGCTGCAGGGGCTGAAGCCTCTATAGCTGCAGGGACTGAAGCCTCTATAGCTGCAGGGACTGAAGCTGCTATAGCTGCAGGGGCTGAAGCCTCTATAGCTGCAGGGACTGAAGCCTCTATAGCTGCAGGGACTGAAGCCGCTATAGCTGCAGGGACTGAAGCCTCTATAGCTGCAGGGACTGAAGCTGCTATAGCTGCAGGGGCTGAAGCCTCTATAGCTGCAGGGGCTGAAGCCTCTATAGCTGCAGGGACTGAAGCCTCTATAGCTGCAGGGGCTGAAGCCACTATAGCTGCAGGGGCTGAAGCCTCTATAGCTGCAGGGGCTGAAGCCGCTATAGCTGCAGGGACTGAAGCCACTATAGCTGCAGGGGCTGAAGCCTCTATAGCTGCAGGGGCTGAAGCCTCTATAGCTGCAGGGGCTGAAGCCTCTATAGCTGCAGGGACTGAAGCCTCTATAGCTGCAGGGGCTGAAGCCTCTATAGCTGCAGGGGCTGAAGCCTCTATAGCTGCAGGGACTGAAGCCTCTATAGCTGCAGGAACTGAAGCCTCTATAACTGCAGGGACTGAAGCCTCTATAGCTGCAGGGACTGAAGCCGCTATAGCTGCAGGGACTGAAGCCTCTATAGCTGCAGGGACTGAAGCCGCTATAGCTGCAAGCCAGAATAAATCCTTTCTTCCTGTAAGTTGTCTCTCTCAGGTGTTTTGTTATAGTAACGGAAATCTGACGGACCGCACCAGACCAACCCACGCTTCACAGAGCTCTCTAGTGCAGTATCACTTCGGTTTCATAGCTCCTTAGGCGTAACATCAATATTAGTATTTTTGTTGCTTTGTCTTCCCTGTTCACTGAGTATCAGGAGGCTCAAATCAACCAAGCATTCACGGAGACGTGCATTTCCATTTCAGTAAAACACTTTACAAATCCAGTCTTAAAAATATGCCCTCTTAGAGCTTGCTTTGGTAACGTCAACGTGCAGGAAAGGAAGAGACACACCAGATGCAATGTGCCAGATGCTAAGGAGCTGTTTGACGTAGGCACGAACTCAACGGGTGCCTCGTGAAGGCTCAATCAAAGATGGCCGGTGATGGTAGCTCCCAGATAGCAGCTCCACCTGGTTCCAGGAGCCATCCCAACTCGACCTGCGAGTACGAGCCGCCGTTATAGCATCAATAAGTCTCATAGATCATATTGGCAGTACTCAGTTATCCAAAACCCACTTATCAGTAAGGAGCTACAATCAACACACTAGCCCGTACAAGTTGATTTGAGGTTCATAGATGACAAGGGTCTCCTGTCTATGAATGGTGCTTGGACGGCTTAACCGTTCGGTAGAATTTATTTAGAGCAATATGTGAACTGAACATGGATGGAATGGACTATTGTGGAATACTTAAGCACAACATTTAAGCCTAAAGCCTGCCCACTAGCAGTTAGGCGCTGGCCTTCAGCCTGTGCTGATGCTAACCCGGAGCACCGCTTTGCACAACTGAGGTCTTTCCCTTCCCTCTGTCGTCCTCCTGTAACTCTCCAGCTGAAGGGTGTACACACTCACATGCTAACAACCGTCCCTCTGACAAGCTCACCACAGAACACTGTAATGTTGCTTATCTGAAAAGCCCTGCTCCTACCGCACCGGAGGTCTTCTGCCCCAACAGGACAGAACTCCACAGCTGCGGTCATTCTGATTCTTGATCCCCTGGCTTCACTGGTACAGATCTGTGCCCTCAGCCCCTTCCTCAGAGCCCTGGACCTCTCTGAGCTAAAGCTGGGTGGTAGGAGGGGGTGGCCTCTCGTTCATCAGGGACACTGCCTTGGGGCTTGCTTCCCGCTCTCACCCCAAAGACCAGAATTCATAGGAGTATCAGTCCCTACTTTTGAGCTATATCCATTCAGGTCACCATTACCTGATGGGGATCCTGCTATGGACTCTATCGTGAAATAATTGATAGAGTCACAGGGTCCCTGGGACAGGAGTCACCAGCATGGGGGTTTAGTAAATTGTCAGTGTCTGGCCAGGTATCTTAGACGCTGGCTGAGTCAAAGAGAATTCTGCAAAAAGAGCAAATGCTCCAAGAAAACATAGGAGTCAGCAGCTGTGAGGAGAGAACACGGCCAACCGTCTCAATGGACTTCACGGGAGCAGATGTGAGAGGAGGGCCTAAGATTTCTGTCCTGAGACCGACAGAGAGGAAAGAGGAAGGGGAGGAAGAGAAGGGGAGGAAGGAGAGGAAGAGGAGGAGGGAGGGGAGGAAGGAGAGGAAGAGGAGGAGGGAGGGGAGGAAGAGGAGACGGAGGAGGAGCACGAGGAGGAGGAGCTAGGCTTTCCTGAGTTACAATTCGGTTCCTCACCTCTGGTTTTTTGAATGGAATATGACAAGGAGTCCAGCTCTGGGGCAGCTACCAGTGAGCAGACAGTGCCCCTGACCCATTCTGCCTAACACTGTGGAGTGGTGATCTCGAAGCTTCCGGGAAGGAGCCTACTTGAAAGTAGGAAGAATTTAAAAGTGGCAGGCACTCAGGGAGCACTGTGTCCTCTGAACCTTGTATGTCTTGGTTTTTCTCACATCTAAAAGGATGATTGTAGAGGGTCCTACAAAGAACCCGGGGTTGATGCAAACGTAGCTCAAAGTAGGCTCTCGGCGCTCACTGATTACATTAACTACCATCGATAACGGATTCTCCAGGAAACGTAGCTGAAAATGGTTGAGGATCAGTCGGTCCTGTGTAAGGTGAGTTTTATAGGGAGTTCTGATCTCTTGTGAGGTAAGAGACACTGAGTAGAGACACCTCAGAAGAAGCGAGAAGAGCAAAGGTAAGGCTCTATAGATGCAGCCTTCTCCTAACGATACCCAAGTTCTCTTCCCCAGTCTGCTCTTAAGTCGCCTTCCGGCATCGAACAAGTCTTTCTCTGAGCGGGCGATGTTTCCTTTGAAAGTGGAAGGCACTGAGTCGGCCTGTACCTCAGACTCTGATGAGGCAGGTGTGGGCTCGGTACTTCTGCGAGAAGGACGTGTCAAGTGAGTCAGAAGTGGTTTAAGGGAGTGAAACGAATCGTCTTTCTGTGGGTATGAGCGCGACCAGACCTGACCAGGATAAAGCAACGACCATGGCCGCTGTGACTGCTGCTGACCACTCACGGGTCAGGCCCTAGGACACTGTACAAACGGTTCCCTCCAGCCCTTTCCGTGAGCTTTAGCATTTGACACGACTCATTAGGAGAAGATGGAGGTTTATATTCCCTAAGCGGGACCGAGGGAGAGCAGCTTCTGTGGCTTATCACTTACTGGCACTCCCCTTGGTGTTATGGTTTTGTTCAATTTATTTATTTATTTACTCATTTATTTATTTAATGTGTGTGAGTGTAGTAGAACCAATTTAAACTTTCCCCAGTCTGGCTTACAAATGAATGAAAGACTCTCTCTGTCTTTATTTTATTCAGCCTTGACAATTACTGGGGGATAAACCCTTAATCTACTTTTCTAATTTCTGGCCTGGCTACCTCCCCAGTGGTGTACCCTAAATACTTGCTGTTTTTCCTGGTCATATGCTCATGGTCTATCTCCCCTCATGGTAGTTTCCTCCCCTCTCTCCCCTTCTTCCTATTTTCCTCCCTCTTCAACTCCCAAACAAATAGCTCAAAACCCTCCTACCTCTACCCGCACCCCCCCCCCAGTAATTGGCTGTAGCCAATTTTTATTTAACCAACACTTTAAAATTAAACAACAGGGTTTGCACAACGAAAGCTGGCAGGTGTGAGAATTCACTCGTAGGCAACTAGACCTCTGGGCCCAGAATTTAGCATTACGATATATAGCAAGAGACCAAGCTTCAACAGGTGAGTGTTTGCGTGTGTGTCTATGCACCATGTATACCTGGTGCCCATGGAGATCCCCTGGAACTGGAGTTACAGATGGTTGGGAACCATGGGTGCTTGGAACTGAACCCAGGTCCTGTATTCGCCAGGGCTCTTAGCAGTTGAACAATTTCTACAGTCCTCACGTCAGGTGTTTTCTTTTCTAATCCTCACAGAGTTCGTTTTCTGCTGTTGTGTAGCGAAGTGTCCCGGAGTCAGAGGCTCCAGGTGACACCCTGATGCTGTCTCCAAGGCTTGGTGGTCCTCTGCTCAGGGCCTGCAGGATACAGGCAAGGGGACAGTTAGACTGAGGTCTCCTCTTTCTCTTCTACTCAAGTCACCTTGTTACCTGAGGGCTGTCGGCCTTGGAAATAGCCTTCTCCTGAAGTGATAGACCACATCTCTGTGGTCGTCAGACTGATGGTCCTGAATTCTAACTGTCCCGGCACTGATTGGCTGGACCGCTGAGGGGCTCCCGGGAATCGCCAACTGGATGTCGCCGGATGGCTTTTTGTGCTGTAAAGACTGATGTTTTTAATCTGAGGGTGCTTCAGAGGACTGTGAGATCAGATGGGGCTCTGCTCAGCTCCCGAGGCCACTGGGCCCTCTCTGACATGTGGTCCTTTCCACAGCATGGCCGTTTGCTTCATCAAGGCCATCTGGAGAGCAGCCTCTTCTCGGTCCTCCCTTATTTCTTTTTAAATAATTTAGAGCATTTTTTTTAGAAATTAAAATATAATTATATAACTTCTCTCCTCCCTTCCTCCTTGCTTTCTCTCAGATTCCTGACCTCTTTTTCTTTAATTGTTGCATATGTATTCCTAAATATGTGGATGCGAACTGTTCAGTCGATAGAATGTTACTTGTATGCATAGGATTTAGGGGTTGACCATTTGGTATTGGATATATGTACTGGTTGGTTTTGTGACAACTTGACACAAGCTGGAGTCTCTGTTATCACAGAGAAAGGAGCCTCCCATGAGATCCAACTGTAAGACATTTTCTCAATTAGTGATCAAGGGTGGGGGGAGGGCCCAGCCCATTGTGGGTGGTGCCATCCCTGGGCTGGTGTCTTGGGTTCTATAAGAAAGCAAGCTGAGCAAGCCAGGGGAAGCAAGCCAGTAAGAAACATCCCTCCATGGCCTCTTCATCAGCTCCTGCTTCCTGACCTGCTTGAGTTCCAGTCCTGACTTCCTTTGGTGATGAACAGTAGTGTGGAAGTGTAAGCTGAATAAACCTTTTCCTCCCCAATTTGCTTCTCGGTCATGGTGTTTGTGCAGGAATAGAAACCCTGACTAAGACAGATACACAACTGCAGAGGCTCTTTCCCGGGGAAGACAATGTCTCCCACTCTTTCATTTCCTAATTGCCTGCAGCTCTTTGTCTAGGTCTGAGGACCTGTAAGATTTCCTCCTTCTTGTGTTAATCTGTCTATTGGTGCCCTATGTATTCAGGCCTTGTTCAGACAGCCATGTCCATGAAACTTCATGGGTGTTGCTTCTCTGACATTTCTGGAAGACACAATCTAGCAATGAGCTTTCTATTCCTCTGGTTCTTACAACCTTCCTGACACTCCTCTTCAGCTCTGATCCCTGAGCCTCCGGCACAAGAGGGAGTTTCATTGTAGCTGCAGCAGTTGGGGCCCAGGCCTCCTCAGTGACTCACCCGATCATTCCTCCTTTGTGAACTCATCGTCCATTGACTGAACGCCTTCGTTACATCTATGCATCCTTCACCTTTGCCATTGATCATCCCAGGCCTTAATCACTCGCAGTCATGGGTACCGCATGGTCACAGGCACCGCACTCGGGAGGAGCTTGTAGGGTTGAGAGAGCCTGATGAAAATCCTGTCTGCCACCAACTCCGATTTAGAAGGCACAGGCGCATGCCTAAAGTCCCTGGGCAACACAGAGTGGCACCAGATTTCCAAGCAAGTGAGAGATGCCTGCATCCAAGCCCCCTCTTCTATACCAAAGCCTCGCTCTAAGAGCACCCCTCACAAACCCGGAACAAGTCCGTCAGTGTAGTCATCTGCAGCACGCACAGTTCAAAGACTTCCTGACAACACAGAAAGTCAAGTCCAACAAGAGATTTTCCTCGGGGGCGCCTCAGAGTCAGCGCTTAGAACACAAAGGAGCAGGTCTTTCCTTCCCTCCTCTCTAGGCTCTACCTGGGGACAGGGCTACCTACCACTTTGGGGGGCCTCTCACCTCAGCTTGTGGTCAGCCTCTGCCTGCCAGCGAGCCTCTCACAGACGAAGCGTTCAAGAAACGAGCCAGGCATGGAGGCGTAAGCCTGTGATCCTAGTACTTGGGAGGGCGAGGCAAGAGGATTTTGAGTTTGAGGCCAGCTTGAGCTGCGCGTCGAGAATCCATTTCAAGGAAAAATAAGATGTGAACTCTTCTCCCTTACTAGGTAGTAACCATTGCTCAGACACTTACATTCCTGCTCAAAGTGCCATGTATGTGGCAGTACTCGAGTTAACTGTTCCTCGTGTGCGGAGCCCCGTGAGTTAATACAGACAGTGCTGTTAGCCCTGCGGCCATCTTGGCTGAGGCTGGGAAATGCATCGCTACAAGCCTGCTGGGACCCATCTTTCTCTTCCCAGCACGGATAGAAGATGCAGTCCATTCCCCCCGCTCTGGAGAGCAGGGTGCGAGGAGCTCTTTGGTACCTGTCCCCTCTGCCGACCCCTCAACACTCTCCCACCCTTCAGAGGATAGGGACGGAAGGATCAAAGGGATTAGAAACTCGGCTGAGGCCAAGTCACACTGCAGCCTGGATTAAGCCAGGATCACGTGATGGCAAAGCCATATGCTTTCTAGAAGCCATGAGCTGCACTTAGGTGACTGAGCCTTACAGGGATATTTAAGAGTTCTGATGGAGCTTCTTAATAGAAAGGACACGCGCGCGCGTGCGTGTCTTTTGGGATGTCTGTTGGGGTGGGAAAAGCACCTTACAACGATCACACAGAGTTGGCCCCAGAACAGCCTGTGAGCCGCAGAAATGGTGGACAGGCACATTGTCTGTGGTTTAGCATGCTTTCGGCGCCATCTAGTGGTTTGAGGAGGGAATGTGCCTTTCTGGGAAAACCCATTTTCCTCCAAGTCATTGTAGTTGGTGTGCTTGTCTCCGGGTGAGTAACATTAGAGCACGGGTTACCCATGAGCCTTCCCACTGTGCATACTGATGTATTTTGTATTTCAAAGGCTTCCTGTGTTTAAAGGGAAATTCTTTACAAAGACGTTCCTGAGGATTGGCACCATTTACCTTAGTCCAGAAGATTTATTAGTATTTTAGGCGATCACTTCTCATAAGAGCGATGTTTAATTTATCTGAGTCCCCGACACTACCACGGACACTCCTCATGCCGCAGGAACACCCCACGCCGGCTTTAGGCAGAGGTCAGATGCCTCAGGGCACCACGGAGCTGGCAAACCCACGGCTTCCACGCATTTCCCAGAAACCTCAGGCGGGGCTTCTGTGAGGACTGTTAAACATTTTTCATGGCAATCCTATAAGGTTGCTGTCATTGTCCCCATCTGATAGCTGTAACCAACCCAGTGAGGTTGTAACAGAAGGCGACTGGTGGATCGTGGTGAGAAGCCAAAATGGGCAACCAGGAGGTCAAAAGCAGGGGAAGGACTGAGCACACACATTCACGCGGAGGCCGGCACTCCCCTAAGCACGCTCATTAGAGTGCACTCCTGGACTTGTTTGCTTTAAGATCATAAAACACACCTATAAAATACTAAAGCCACCGAGCAAACCCCGGGGCATGCTAGTTTGCCCCATAGAGCTTTAGATGAACATAAATGAAAGACCACTTTGAAGGAGTGTTGTTAATAAGAGGGGTCTCACCAAAGGCTTCACTCGGGGACAAAGAATATCACACAGGCTCACTCCCAGACCCCCAGGCCCATTTATCTAACTTCCCCTGATTTCCTCCAAAGCGTCGTCTCTATTCTGAGCATTTGTAGACTGTTTTGCCCTTCCTTTAGGCTATATTATCTTTCTATAAAGAAGACACTCAAACCCTAAATAAGGGGTCATTTCGTTCTGGGTCATCTTTATTTGTACAGATTCTCATACAAATTTATTACCTCTTCAAGCTGCAGAACTACAAGGGCTTCAGTCCCCAGCGTGGATAGTTCTCTGAGGAATACGGTGTTGATATTCAAGATGGAATTGGGGTTCCCCAGGGTCCAAGAGAAACTCAGATGTTAAAATATTTGCCTGCGAATGTGTTTTCTCAGGGAAGAGGGCAGCCAAACAGGATAAGGGCGGTGCGGGGATTGCCCAAGAGCTCCCTCTTGAGGCCAGCCTGGGAGTATGCCATAGGCCAGCGGCTTTAGAGTTCTTGGTAAACCGGATTACCAGGCAGGTCGTAAAGCGAGTCTGTTTGTCCCGGAATGGGCTCAGGGGAGGCACCAAGGTGAACAGAGACTGGATTACTGATCCCCCAAAGCCCGTAGGATTCCAGAGCTGACAGAAATGGCAGGCTGTTCCAGTCTCACACTCTCCCCATGCACATCACGAAGACTCCTTGGCAGGGACTGAGCATGTCTGATCTTGGCAGGACGGAGGGTGGGGTGGGGGGTGGGGTGGGGACCAGGGAAGGGATGATAGTGTGAGCATGGGTGGGAAGAAGGTTTGGAGTCTGAGGAAAGGGGCTGTTTGAGAGGTTTGTGGGGGGGTACGTGGGGTATCCCCAAGGAGAGTGAGATGAGAATAGGTCTGGTAGATAAAAGGGAAAGAAAGAAATCGCAGACCTGCACAACAGTTCCCAAGATTGAACAACCAAATGGGAAGAACATGGGGCAGATAAGACAGAGGGCTCCTGGCCGGGGCATGGGGGTGATGGGCACGGGGTTTCAGACTCTGGCTAGCAAGGGCTCCGGAGTGGCTGAAGACACTGACAGCTCTGCTCGCAGTGCTCAGGTCAGTGCGCTGAATTTAGGAAGGAGAGGAGAGAAACCCGAGTTTTTCGTGAAAGGACGTGGGAGCCAGACAAAAGCACACTGGTACAGCAGTGAGGAGCAGCCTCTCATTTCAGATCGGGTTGGCTGTCTGGGCAGGTCTGGGTACACAACAGTTGTCACTCCTGGTCCTCCTGCCGGGAAAGACAGTGCTGGCAGCAACCTCCTGCCCAGCTGGCGGAGGAGCGGCCCAAATGTCCAGGGAGGAGGACCAGCTGGTTAGCTGTACCGGGGCCAGAGTGATGAGACCCACAGTCTGACCTTGTCACCACCGTACCCTCTCATCAGGTTGTAGCTCTCTCTACTTGTGGATGAAAAATCCTAAATCCCTGATGGCTGAGAAGGTGTAGACGAGCCATCTGCCTCCGGGCTGCATAGATCCGCACTTCTGATCTCACCATCCGCCCTATCAACTTGATGAGGAGGTCCAGAATGTGCATCTTTCTCTGGGAATCCAGTGCCTGGATCTGGGGGGGGTGGTGGGGTGGACTGGGGGGGCAGATATGAACGTTTTCAGAAACAATTCCTCCATTTCTACAGGTCCCACAGAATGGGACCTTCCTTGGGGGTCCTCCACAGGCCGTGGATGTCCTAGTCAATAATTGTTGCCATCGAATCTTAAGTGTGTGCAGGTGTCTGTTTCTAATTATGTTTGGGTTGCTAATCTTACATCACAGTATGTGTGGGTTTTTTTTTATGTATATGTGTTACTTTGAGCTATCTTCTCATATGTGTTTGGCCACCACTAATTGGGAAAAGGTCTTTTTTAGTATCTGTTCTTCTATCTTTGTAGAGCTGCCGTATTTAGGGGAACACTTTTTTTTTCTGGAAAAAAAAAGCATTTTGGGGCTGTTTAGAAGCCTGACAGATATGATTTTAAACTTCGGCAGGCAACCTTTTCATGGTCAGTGTAGAGGTCAGAAAGGGGAACAGAAGCCCACAGTGCCCAGTGGGACCGTTTGCTGACTGTCTGAGACTAGAGCTGAGGTGAGCGCTCTCAGACACTGAGTTCACATGCATCAGCACAACTCCTTAATACGAATGCATTCTAAGGAAATCAATGGTCTCAATGTCCTTTCTTTTTTTTTTTTAAATTTTATTTTCTAAGTTTTTTTATTTACATTCAAAATCATTTCCCCTTTCCCGTTTCCTTCCTCCCCGAAAGTCCCATAAGCCCCCTTCCCTCCCTCTTTTCCCCATTCAACCCCCTCTTGCTTCTCTGTCCTGGCGTTCCCCTACATCCAGTCTTTCCAGGACCAGGGGTCTCTCCTTCCATTTTCTTGGAAATCTATTGATATGCGAATTGTGTCTAGGGTATTCCGAGAGTCTGGGTTAATATCCCCTTATCAGTGACTGCATACCATGTGTGTTCTTTTGTGATTGGGTTACCTCACTAAGGACGATATTTTCAAGTTCTGACCATTTGCCTAGGAATTTCGTGAATTCATTGTTTTTAATTGCAGAGTAGTATTCCATTGTGTAAATACACCACATCTTCTGAATCCATTCCTCCGTCTCAATGTCCTTTCAACAGCTCACAGAGACATTGCTTATAAAGCCCACGGAGTGCATGGGGAAATAGCCTAATTGGGAAGGTGCTTGCTACACAAGCATGAAGACCTGAATTCAATCGGTGGAACCCACGTAAAAAAAAAAAAAGCCTGAGCACATCTGCACACATCTGTACACACTGGTCATCCTAGTGCTGACAGGGTGGAGACGGGAGGATCCCGGGGCTCGCTGGTTTGCCAGTACAGCTGAATTGGTGAAGTTCAGGCTCAATGGGAGACCTTGTCTAGTAGATAAGGTGATGTGTAGCTGAGGAAGATGCCCAGCATCTGCCGCGGGTCTCGGCATGGATGACGCATTAGCTCCTTTTCTGTTGCTGTGATAAGATCCGGTAACCAAGGCAACTCACAGAAGAGGGTTTGTTTTTTGTTTTTTTTTTTGCTTACTGTTCCAGAGGGCTATGAGCCCCGTCATGGCGGGGGAAACATGGAAGTGGGTGGCGGACATGGTGGCAGCCGTGCCTGAGAGACTTATCACATCTAGAACCAAAAACAGGAAGCAGAGAAAGCGAACTGGGAATGCTGTGTGGTTTGAAACCTCGAAGCTTCCATCACGCACTACACTTCCTCCGGCAGGGCCACACCTCCTACACCTACTCAAACACTGCCGCCAGCTGGGATCCAAGTATTCAAATACCTGAGTCTACGGGGACTTTCTCATTCAAACCAGCACACGTCTTACATGTCTACACATGAACATGCAGCACACATGTATAATGCACACACACATATACATACACACTACAATGCCAACCGAAGATTACTGCTCTAGGAGAGTGCCCCTGAGATTGCCTTCGATAATCACTATTATTTAGTTATTTTGTGTGTGTGTGTGTGTGTGTGTGTGTGTGTGTGTGTGTGTGTGTGTGTGAATCATGTGCATGCCTGGTGCCCCCAGAGGCCAGAAGAGGGCATTGGCTCCCTTGGAAGCAGAATTATAGATGGGAATTACAATGCTGAGAATTGAACCTGAGTCTTCCGGAAGACCAACCAGTACTCTTAAGCACTGACCCCTCTTCTCCAGCCCCTGATATTTACTACTTTAGTCTATCCTAGGCATGGGGTAGCTACAACACCTTACATACCTCTGTCAGATGGAAGAGTATCACAGAGGTTAAGATCCTGTTACCCTAAATACCATACAGGTTTGCACACAACCTCACCATCTAATCTGAGCGCCCTTTAACTTTTCCTCGTGGGCACTCCGTTCCTCACAAGGCTCTTTGGAGCGATATTATTTACCATTTTAACAAACCATTCATTAGTGAGTAGACGTTTGATGTGCTAATTTTACAATTATGTGAGAGTCGTACTTTTCATTTTTTGAGCGTTTAGCACTGGCGGGATAAATGTATAGAAGTAGAACTTGGCTCTGCACAGCCATGTCTTCAGACCGACGGCTACAGTGTGGGTGACGCTGAATTTGACTCTGTCTGGAGGAGCCTCTGTCATACTTGGAATAGCAACACCCTGGGCCCATCAGATATCTTACAGGAACATGACTTCTGGGAAATTTGGGGGCTGAATATAGTTCGCACTTGGGAGAAGTATAAATAATTTGTGGTTATTGGAAAATTGACATAGTTTGTTTTTTTAAAAAACTATCTACAATATTGATTATCCTAAGTTTTGTGGGACCACTATCTTAAGCGTGGGTAAAGCTTGGTGACTCATTCCTAACGCATAGACGGTGGCATTATAAATACCTCAGCATGGCATTTGAAGGTAGATTTGGGAAGATAATGTAGCTCACAACTTGCTCTTGGATCAGTCATTTTGAGGAAAATCTCCTACAATGTTAAAGTGACAGGCAGTCATTCGGAGGGGTCCTTGCAGCCAATCCAAGGCCTCCTGCCAGTCGGCTTTAAGGTATTGAGGCGTTTGCCATTATTTATGCCATTTTGGCATCAGATCTCCCAGCGGGTGTAAGGACATCAGATTCCCAACTCATGTCTTGACTGAGACTCTGAGGCAGAATTGCCACTTTGTTTCCACACTCCTCAGATGTTGCAATGTATACTTACTGCTTTAAACAGCTAAGTTTGAGACATTTGTAACATAGCAATAGATTACTAGTATGCCTGGCTAGCAGGTACAAGCATGTTAAGGATTTTCAAGAATATTGCAAAAATTACCTTCTCAAAATGTTACATCAATTTACCCTCCCACAGGTAATTTCTTAAGATCGCTCACTTACCCTAACTCCACTCCTGTTTGATTCTATTAGTTTTATTTCTTCTAGATTATGATGGTAAAAAGTGACATGCTATTTTTTTTATTACTTTCATTTATATAATTTCAAATGAGGTGGAGCTTTTCTTTCATGCATCCACTGCCTATTTTGTGACTTTCTCCGGTGTTTACTTCTGTGTTCATTGATGCCTAAGGCTATTAGTCACTTGACCTGTTTGTTACAATGTTGCAAGTAGTCCTCTCTTTTGTCTCTAAGTACAAGCATTCTCCTCTCAAATGGTTCCTGCCCATAGTACTCTCAAGGAAGGACTGTGTCAGCCATCTTGGAGACAGCTTTTAATTATGTCTTATGCGGAGAGCTACCCTGCTCACATGCATGTCTTCTTGGTGTGATCTATACCTACTAAGTGTCTGTAGTGAACAGTAAAGGCATAGCCTTTGCTGATCAACACACAGCCATCTTGGCAAGCTGTTTGCAATCCAGACAACATTAAACAACATTTGCAAGGTCAACATTAAAGGTCTGTGCGCTAGTTCAACTTCTCCCTAAGAATTCTGTTTTCTTCACCTCCTTTCCATCAGTACCAATCTCTAATAAATACCATATCTGAAAACTCATACTCTATTCCCAAAATATATCAGACTTGCCCTGTGACATCTCAGAACATAAATGGCTTAACTGGTGACTGGCATATTGCATACATTCCTTTAAACACTGTCCTTTAAAAAAAAGATTTATGTGTGTTTCATATGTACACAGTTGCCCATAAAAGTCAAAAGGATGTTCAAACCTTCTAGAGTTACAGGCAGTTGTGGCATCCAATATGGGTGATGGAAACCCACATCTACCATACGAGCAGAAATGCTCTTAGCCTCTGAGCCATCACTCCAGCCTCCATACACCATTCCTGAAAGTAGCAGAACGGGTGTTGGAATAAAATACACAACAAGTGGGCACTGGAGAGTTGGCTCAATGGTCAAGAGCGGCTTGTCGCTCTTGTAGAGGACCCAATTGCCAGAACCCACATGATGACTTCCAACGGTTTGTAATTCCAGTTCTAAGGGTGATCCAATGCCCTCTATTAACCTCTGCAGGCACCAGGTACATATAGTCAGGCAAACGCTCATATGCATAAAAAGGATAAATCTAAAAAAAAAAAATTAAAAAAAAACCACAATGTGGAATACCATAAAAAAAAAGGTTTTCCCTAACATCTGTTATGCAAATCCATGATCTATAATATGTAAACATAAGCCACCTCTGCACCTTGGGGTATATGTCTACACCATTTATCTTGTTTTGCATCACTTACTGAATATATTTTATATCTGTACTTACCCCCACCTATGGCCAATGACAGACAAATCCTCTCCAGACCAAGACCGTACCCTGTCTCCCTTTAGGAAAATAAGGCATAGCATCAACCTACCACACGCAGAGGTGATCAAGTCATGGTGAATATGCACAGATGAATATTCCAGGCAGGCAGTTCTGGAAGTCGTCTTTTTGTCTGCTCTCTTCCCCCCTTCAGGCCCGTTCCTCTGATATGGGCTTCGGGGCTGCATGACTCAAGGAGCTGACAAGAAGGTTGTGCAGCTGGCCTGGAGTGGTGAGGCGTGACTGGCTGGCTCCATTTTGCAGATGTTCCAGCATCCATGATGTTTTAAAGCATTTCAGCTAGCACCGTGTGAGATGTTAAGTTTTGTCTACAGCCCAGGTTTCTAGAATCTCAGAGTAGCGCGCAGGTCCCTAGCCTCACAGCTTCTAACCCACTGGCGTAGCTCCTATGCACACATCGATGCCCCATGCTCCAGGGCTCCTGTGGACTTTGCTTTGTTATATCTTGTTTGGAATGATTTGTCACAGTTTTACAGTGAGGAAAATGTAATTAGATTGTTCTCTCTCTTTCTATATATATAATATTTATGTATATTTATGGATAGATATTAAATATACATACACACATGCATGTGTTCCTGCCACAGTATGCAGGCCAGAGGACAATCTGCATAAGTGGGTTCTCACCTTCCACCTTGTAGATCCCAGAGATTGAACTTGGCAGCAAGCGTCTCTACCTGCTGAGCCATCTCACCAGCCCTGTTAATTATACATATTTTAGTTGACGTAGTAGTTGTGCATAATTATGTAAAACAGCACAGAATTTTAATAAATACATGTGCACAGTGTGTAACGGTTTGATTGGAGTAGGGTGTTTTTAAAATCAGACTATTTAAGGACAAGCTGGCAATCCTGAGAGGAGGTAAATAAAGGTGATTCTAGAGACCTAGGATAGAGCTAGACCTTAAGTCATCGGTCGTGGACATCATAGCCGTCATCAACCATATGGCTGTTTTGTGGTAGGATGGCCAAATAGCAAAGGTCGATTTAGGATCCAGGGCAATAGGGATCATTTATTTATTTATTTATTTATTTATTTATTTAATGTACGAGTGCTCTATCTGTATGCACACCTACATGCCAGGAGAGGGCATCGGATCCCATTGCAGATGGTTGTGAGCCACCATGTGGTTCCTGGGAATTGAACTCAGGACCTCTGGAAGAGCAGTCGGTGCTCTTAACCACTGAGCCATCCTTCAAATCTCAGGAACAATCATTATATCCAGTGTTCTCGTGGAAATAACTGACTTCAAAATAAGGCTTAGGGGCATAGACCATTATCGAAGTCTGTGCACACTCATGTTTAAGCTCACCTACAGGACTGTCGTCACTCCCCAGCCACAACCCCAGTGCCTTTAAAGCTGTTGTCAATAGCTTTTGACCTAAAAGGATATTTCTTGTGCTTAGTAAGTAAGCAAGCAGTCTGGTTTCCCCTCACGTCTAAATGCACCTTTTCTGGTTTGAGTTCTTTGTGAGAACGGGGAAGCCCTTTTTACATCTTTCCTCAGAAGGTGCTCAAAGAAGAGAACAACTACAAGAGACGCCCGGTACCGACATCGGTTCTGTGGGCTCTGAAAATGGCGCTGAGGAATCCATTAGCTCTGGGCAGTATTTCCGTTTCTATAGTTCCCCCCACTGTCTGTTCCTTTGTCGGGAAGCTGCCTTTAGACCGACCAAATGGGAGCCAATTTTCCTGGACCTCACTGAGTGAAAAGGAAGGGTGAGCTGGAGACCCGAGGAGACTGATTTACAGCACCCCCTTGTGGTTAGCTTACCCCTGAAGTCTTGGGATTCTTTACAAAAACATCTCAGCCCAGGATACCTACCTAAGTTTTGGGTTTTCAACTCCTCAGGAGGGAGGGGAGGAGCAGAGGAGGAGGAGGAGCCATCTTTTAGTGCCCTTTCCTCTAGCGGCAGTTACTTTCATGGACTTTGTCATCTTAAGACAGCAAGGGTATCTCCAAGGAAGGCAAGTGGAGGGAGGAACCCTGCTAAACCTTCCTCAGGAGGAAGGGGTGGGGGAGAACGTCAAGTGTGGCTAGAGACCCTTCCCCATTTATGCACTGATGATGGCCACCAAACAAGCTAAGATGTAAAGGTATGTCTTTGAAGAAACGGGGAGCTACAGACTTCTGCTCATCCTTCGACCAAAGTGCATCCAGAAGTGTTTTGGATTTTGGACCCTTTCAGATCGTGGGTTATCTGCACACACATGATATACAGCGTGGAGTTGGAACCCGATTCTAAACATGACATTCATCTGTGTGGCTTCCCTACCTTACATACACAGCCTAGACATGCTGCAGGGTCTCCTTGTGTGACCTGGGTTGGCTCCAAACTCACATGTCTCAAGTGCTGAGATTACCAGCCTATGCCAATATACCCAGGTACAGCAACCATTTAAAGAAGGAAAAAAAACCTATTTATTTACACATGTTCATAGCAGCCTTATTACAGTAGCTAAAAACATTTCAGCAGAAACATTTCAAGTGTCCACCGATGCATGAACAAACAAAATGTAGTAACATACACACGCGTGCGCGCACACACACACACACACACACACACACGCATATATACAAACACATACACAATACATTTTTCATCCCTCGGAAGGAAATCTGATGTATTACAACATAGCAAACTTTAGTGGTACAGTGTTTGGTGCTAGCCCCATAACAGATAAGGTGTAGTTATATGTTACCTTACGTAGAAGATCCCTAGAGTAAATGTTTGTCATATGGTCAAAAGTAAAATGGTGGTAATTGGGAGAGGGGAGGGGCGAGGGGGAGTTAGGGGGAGTTATTGTTTAGTAGTCAAAAGGTTTCAGTTTACCAAAGCAGTTAAGTTCTGGTGGCAAAAAAAAAAAAAAAAAGAAAGTGAACGTTCTTAATGCAACAGACCTGTATGTTTGAAGCCTGTTAAAATGAGCAAATTTTATGCTATAGATATCTCATTTCAATTAAAATGGGGTGAGATGGAACAGAATAAAATACAGACCACATCCACATATTTACTTCGTGGAAATTTACATATCCGGTACTTAGAACAAAGTTCTCTTCTGTACACTTGCTCCAGGTCAGTAAAGGGATGTGTCACGCACCACATAAGGACATCAGTCCCACAGGCAGGGCTGGTCTCTTGCTGTGAGAGGCTATGATGTTGATGCTGATGTTGATGGGATAATGAAGCCATGTAAGGACGCATTGCTTAGCAACTACCCTGATTGATTGGACGTGTTAAAACTAGAATAGAATATATCTGAGTGCGTTGCCTGTAGCGGTGGCTAAATACTGTTTTGTGAAGCTTTTGTTCCACCAGTTGCTAGGCTGAACCACGACAGCCGTATTTGGCCTTTGTATGTTTAGAAAAAGCCAGGCGCGGTAGTTGGGACCGCCAGGCTCAGAGACAGACAGGCATAATATCGCTTCGGTTTCAGGCAGCTTGTGTGTAACCTGCTCCCAGGTGCTGGGCTGATCTGCAGTAACCAGCGCGCCAGTTCCGCGGTGGGACCTTCTGCCTGGTGGAGGGACCCCGCGCAGGGAGGGAGCCTGCCAGCTTCCCTTCCGCGACCTCTGTTCCCGCGGACTGCGCTGGAGAGACCGGTACCCAGGCTCTCCCCCCAATATAACATCACTTGGGACACGGCCTGTTGGGGCTTCCTTCTGTGCCCGAGGGCGGGTTGGCGCTGTGGTCGTCTGGGTGCCAGATCGGCGGGCCATCGTGACCACAGGGTGAGCAGCGCCACGGAGAGTGCCCTCCGCCATCTTTGCTCCAGTGACCAGGTAGTTGGGACCACCAGGCTCAGAGACAGACAGGCATAATATCGCTTCGGGTTCAGGCAGCTTGTGTGTAACCTGCTCCCAGGTGCTGGGCTGATCTGCAGTGACCAGCGCGCCAGATCTGCTGTGGGACTTCTGCCTGGCAGAGGGACGCCCCCTCCCCCCCCAGGAGAGATCACACACCCCTGCACAGGGCAGGAGCCTGCCAGCCTCCCTTTGGCGACCTCTGCTCCAGGAATCCACTAGGCTGAGCCTTTAGATGTGCAAGGCCTCCCCAATATAAGATCACTTGGGGCAAAGCACATTAGGGCTCCAAAGTCACTCAGGAGCAGGCAGGCCCCAGAAATCGGTGCCAGGGGAATCCTGGTAATCCAGGGGGGGGGGCAGAAATAGCTTTGCAGGCTCACAGGAGGTCCAACCAACAGCCAGTGGCAGCAGGACCAACTAACACCAGAGGTATCCAGATGGCAAAAGGCAAACGTAGGAATGTTACTAACAGTAATCAAAGTAATGTGGGACCATCCGAACCCAACTCTCCAACAGCAGCAAGTCCTGGATACCCCACCACACCCGAAAGACAAGATCTGGATTTAAAATCACTTCTCATGATGCTATTAGAGGATCACAAGAAGGACACAAATAAATCTCATAAAGAGTTACAGGAGACCATGAATCAACGGTTAGAAGCCCTTACAAAGGAAACACAAAAATCGCTTAGAGAAATGCGGGAGAACATGGATCAAAAGATGGAGGCGCACAAGGAGACAACACAAAAATCGCTTAACGAGATGAATCAACGGGTAGATGCACTCACAAAGGAATCACAAAATTTGCATAAAGAAATGCAGAAGAATATGGGTCAACAGACGGATGCCCATAAGGAGGCAACACAAAAATTGCTTAAAGAAATGAATCAACGGTTAGATGCCCTTACAAAGGAAACATGAGAACTGCTTAAAGAAATGCAGGAGACGATGGATCAACAGATAGAATCCCATGAGGAGGAAACACAAAAATCGCTCAGAGAAATGCAGGAGAACGTGGGTCATCAGGAAGAAATCCTGAAAGAGGTAATGCAAAAATACCTTAAAGAAATACAGGAAAATACAAACAAACAAGTGAAGGATCTCAGCAAATCCATCCAGGAACTAAAAAAGGAAGTAGAAACAACTAAGAAATCACAAAGGGAGACAACTTTGGAGATAGAAAACCTTGGGAAGAAATCAGGAGTCATAGATGCAAACATCAACAATAGAATACAAGAGATGGAAGAAAGAATCTCAGGTGCTGAAGATTCCATAGAAAGCATCGACTCAACAGTCAAAGAAAATGCAAAATGCAAAAAACGCGTAACCCAAAACATCCAGGAAATCCAGGACACAATGAGAAGACCAAACCTAAGGATTATAGGTATAGATGAGAGTGAAGATTTGCAACTTAAAGGGCCAGTAAACATCTTCAACAAAATTATGGAGGAAAACTTCCCTAACTTAAAGAGAGAGATGCCGATGAACATACAAGAAGCCTACAGAACTCCAAACAGACTGGACCAGAACAGAAATACCTCCCGTCACATAATAATCAAAACACGGAATGTTCTAAACAAAGAAAGAATACTAAATGCAGTAAGAGAAAAGGGCCAAGTAACATACAAAGGAAGACCTATCCGAATCACATCAGACTTCTCACCAGAGACTATGAAAGCCAGAAGATCCTGGGCAGATCTCATGCAGACACTAAGACAGCACAAATGCCAGCCTAGACTACTATACCCAGCAAAACTCTCAATCACCATAGATGGAGAGACCAAGATATTCCATGATAAAACCAAATTTTCACAATATCTTTCCACAAATCCAGCCCTGCAACGGATAATAGGTGGAAACCTCCAATACAGGGAGAGAAACAACACCCTGGAAAAAATGAGATAATAACCTTCTTGAATCAAACCCAAAAGTAGATAACCACTCAAACATAAAGATAGCGTCAAGAATGGCAGATGGCAATAATCACTATGCCTTAATCTCTCTTAATATCAATGGTCTCAATTCCCCAATTAAAAGACATAGACTAGCAGACTGGATACGTAAACAGGACCCAGCATTTTGCTGCATGCAGGAAACGCACCTCAGTGTCAAAGACAAACACTACCTCAGAGTAAAAGGCTGGAAAACAATTTTACAAGCAAATGGCCCCAAGAAACGAGGTGGAGTAGCCATCCTAATATCGGATAAAATTGATTTTCAACCCAAAGTCATCAAAAAAGACACAGAAGGACACTACATACTGATCAAGGGAAAAATCCACCATCAAGAACTCTCAATCCTGAATATCTATGCTCCAAATGCAAGGGCACCCTCATTCGTAAAAGAAACTTTACTAAAACTCAAAGCACACATCGCACCGCACACAATAATAGTGGGTGACTTCAACACCCCGCTCTCTGAAATGGATCGTTCAGGAAAGCAGAAACTAAACAGGGACACAGTGAATCTAATTGAAGCCTTGGACCAAATGGAACTAACTGATATATATAGAACATTTCATTCTAGAGCTAAAGAATACACCTTCTTCTCAGCTCCTCATGGTACCTTCTCCAAAATTGACCATATAATTGGTCACAAATCAGACCTCAACAGATACAAGAAGATAGAAATAATCCCATGCCTCCTATCAGATCACTATGGAATATGGGTGGTCTTCAATGGCAACAAAAACAAAAGAAAAGCCACGTACACATGGAGGCTGAACAATGCTCTACTCAATGATAACTTGGTCAAGGTGGAAATAAAGAAAGAAATCAAAGACTTTTTGAAAGTTAATGAAAATGAAGGCACAACATACCCTAACTTATGGGACACAATGAAAGCAGTGCTAAGAGGAAAATTCATAGCCCTGAGTGCCGCCAAAAAGAAACGGGAGACAGCATACACTAACAGCTTAATGGCACACCTGAAAGCCCTGGAACAAAAAGAAGCAAATACACCAAAGAGGAGTAGAAGGCAGGAAATCATCAAACTCAGGGCTGAAATCAATCAAGTAGAAACAAATAAAACCATACAAAGAATCAACAAAACGAGGAGTTGGTTCTTTGAGAAAATCAACAAGATAGATAAGCCCTTAGCCAGACTAACCAGAGGGCACAGAGATAGTATCCAAATTAATAAAATCAGAAACGAAAAGGGAGAGATAACAACAGAAACTGAGGAAATTCAAAAAATCATCAGATCCTACTACAAAAACCTGTATTCAACACAACTAGAAAATCTTGAGGAAATGGACAATTTCCTTGACAGATACCAAGTACCAAAATTAAATCAGGATCAAATAGACCATCTAAACCGTCCTATAACCCCTGAAGAAATAGAAGTTGTCATTGGAAGTCTTCCAACCAAAAAAAGCACAGGTCCAGATGGTTTTAGTGCAGAATTCTATCAGACCTTCAAAGAAGACCTAACACCAATACTCTTCAAACTGTTCCACAAAATAGAAACAGAAGGAACACTACCCAACTCGTTCTATGAAGCCACAATTACACTAATACCAAAAGCACACAAAGATCCGACAAAGAAAGAGAATCTCAGGCCAATCTCTCTTATGAATATCGATGCAAAAATACTCAATAAAATTCTTGCCAACCGAATCCAAGAACACATCAAAACGATCATTCACCACGATCAAGTAGGCTTCATCCCAGGGATGCAGGGATGGTTCAATATAAGGAAATCCATCAATGTAATCCACTACATAAACAATCTCAAAGAAAAAAACCACATGGTCATCTCATTAGATGCTGAGAAAGCATTTGACAAAATTCAGCATCCTTTCATGCTAAAGGTCTTGGAAAGATCAGGAATTCAAGGCCCATATCGAAACATAGTAAAAGCAATTTACAGCAAACCAGTAGCCAGCATCAATCTAAACGGAGAGAAACTTGAAGCAATCCCACTAAAATCAGGGACTAGACAAGGCTGCCCTCTCTCTCCATATCTTTTCAATATAGTACTTGAAGTTCTAGCTAGAGCAATTAGACAAGAAAAAGAGGTCAAAGGGATAGAAATTGGAAAGGAAGAAGTCAAACTATCACTATTTGCAGACGATATGATAGTATACATAAGCGACCCAAAGAACTCCACCAGAGAACTCCTACAGCTGATAAACGACTTCAGCAAAGTGGCCGGATATAAAATCAACTCAAGCAAGTCAGAAGCCTTCCTATACTCAAAGGATAAGCAGGCTGAGAAAGAAGTAAGAGAAATAATACCCTTTACGATAGCCACAAACCATATTAAGTATCTTGGCGTGACGCTAACCAAACAAGTGAAAGATCTGTATGACAAGAACTTCAAGTCTCTGAAGAAAGAAATTGAAGAAGACCTCGGAAGATGGAAAAATCTGCCATGCTCATGGATTGGCAGGATTAATATAGTAAAAATGAGCATCTTACCAAAAGTAATACACAGATTCAATGCAATCCCCATCAAAATCCCAACTCAATTCTTCATAGAGTTAGAAAGAGCAATTCAAAAATTCATCTGGAATAACAGAAAACCCAGAATAGCTAAAACTATCCTCAAGAGTAAAAGAACCTCTGGGGGAATCAGTATCCCGGACCTCAAGCTGTACTACAGAGCAATAGTGTTAAAAACTGCATGGTATTGGTACAGTAACAGACATGTAGATCAATGGAACAGAATTGAAGACCCAGAAATGAATCCACACTCCTATGGTCACTTGATCTTTGACAAAGGAGCTAAAACCATCCAGTGGAAAAAAGATAGCCTTTTCAACAAATGGTGCTGGCTCAGCTGGAGGTCAACATGCAGAAGAATGCAAATTGACCCATCCTTATCTCCTTGCACTAAGCTCAATTCTAAGTGGATCAAAGATCTCCACATAAAACCAGACACACTGAAACTAATAGAAGGGAAACTAGGGAAGAACCTTGAACATATGGGCACAGGGGAGAATTTCCTGAACAGAACTCCAATAGCTTATACTCTAAGATCAAGAATAGACAAATGGGACCTCATTAAATTACAAAGTTTTTGCAAGGCAAAAGACACCGTCAAAAAGACAAAGCGGCAACCAACTAACTGGGAAATGATCTTTACCAACCTTACATCCGACAGAGGGCTAATATCCAAGATATACAAAGAACTCAAGAAGTTAAACTCCAGAGAGGCAAGTAACCCTATTAAAAAATGGGGTACAGAGCTCCACAAAGAGTTCTCACCTGAAGAATATCTAATGGCTGAGAAGCACCTAAAGAGATGTTCATCATCCTTAGTCATTAGGGAAATGCAAATCAAAACAACCCTGAGATTCCATCTCACACCAGTCAGGATGGCTAAGATCAAAAACACAGGAGACAGCAGTTGTTGGCGAGGATGTGGAGAAAGAGGAACACTCCTCCACTGCTGGTGGAATTGCAGGCTGGTACAACCACTCTGGAAAGCAGTCTGGCGGCTCCTCAGAAAACTGGGCATGACACTTCCGGAGGATCCGGCTATACCACTCCTGGGCATATACCCAGAGACTTTACCTGCATGCAATAAGGACACATGCTCCACTATATTCATAGCAGCCTTATTTATAATAGCCAGAAGCTGGAAAGAACCCAGATGTCCCTCAACGGAGGAATGGATTCAGAAGATGTGGTATATTTACACAATGGAATACTACTCTGCAATTAAAAACAATGAATTCACGAAATTCCTAGGCAAATGGTCAGAACTTGAAAATATCATCCTTAGTGAGGTAACCCAATCACAAAAGAACACACATGGTATGAAGTCACTGATAAGGGGATATTGACCCAGAATCTCAGAATACCCTAGACACAATCAGCATATCAATAGATTTCTAAAAAGATGGAAGGAGAGACCCCTGGTCCTGGAAAGACTGGATGTAGGGGAAAGCCAGGACAGAGTAATGAGAGGGAAGGGGGCTTATGGGACTTTCGGGGAGGGAGGAAACGGGAAAGGGGACCTGCTTGAGGCAGAAATGAAGGCCTGCAGGATTGCTGGCTGGAACTCAGTGTTTAATAGGTGGAGTGGATATCTCTGCACAGATCTTAGAGAAGCTTATGGGTGTGACCTGCTTGCTAAAGACAGTTCTCGGTCATCTTTTCAATTCATTACCCCATGTATTGATTAGATAATTTGGCTTTTGTTGTGTGGTTTTATATGGGGCAGTAGAGCCTGCCAGGAGATGGAAGACCTTGCCAAGGTTGAAGTAGGTTCAAAAAAAAAACCTCAGGAATTCTCATAATTCGTACCAAGTAAAATCAAGTTCTACCTGTCTTGGAACACATGATCATTACATTCTACTAGGAGGATCACGTCACTTGAGAAGAATCCCTGAAGCCCTCCCCGATGCAAACAACATCCTAACAACTCAGATTGCGCCAACCACTTGCGTCTACCCCTGTATTCCACACCACCCTCCAATTTTTCCCCACTTTCCTTCTTCTTCTTGCTTCAGTTTTTTGTTTCTCAATTCAGATGGTAGTGAGCCACCATGTGGTTGCTGGGTTTGAACTCATGACCTCTGGAACAGTAGTCAGTGCTCTCAACCACTGTGCCATATCACCAGGCCACCCCAATTTTTTTTTAAAAGGTCCCTACCCACAAGGAAAAAGAGCACGATTTCTTTCATCTAGAATCATCGAAGAGCATCTGTCTTATTGAGATTTACCCCTCCTGGGAAGAGTTTTCTCTCAGGAAGCTTTCCTTGATGGATCTGGGCCCTGACCAGCAGTCCTGGTTGGAGGTTTCCCTGCAACCGCTTGGTTAGCCTCTGTGGAAGCCACTGGCGATTAATCTCAGCCACATCCTGCCACTTTCTCAGTGACTCCTCCAACTCTTGCTTCTAACTGCTAGCTACATCTCATCTCATGACCACTAACTCTAGGGTTGCTAGGGAAACTGAAGAGGTCCAATAGCCTGCCCTACCTCGGCTACCTCTTAAGGAACTGTGACATTTTGACTCCTCTGGCCATGCCTCAACCTCTTGTGACCTTTCCTTCCAACTAGCCTAGCTAGAGATCCCTGCAGGATGTATTCTGGTACAGAGACCAACAGTTTTACAGATTGCAACGAGCTTGAAATAACTATACATGACAAATGTTTTTTTTTCCATTTTGCTGTTCTTCGGGGTATCTGCTATCTTTGATCACTTTCTTTGTTGTACAGAAGTGTTGAAACTGCAGAGAAGCCCACATATTAATTCCTAAGGCCACCTCCCTCCTTACCCATATAATTTTCAAAGTCCTAGGCTTAATTGGCTATGTGTAGATTGTACTGTGATTTCCTGGAGCATTTCAGGCCTTAGCTTTGTGGCTTTAGTTTATTTGGAATAATCTTAATGTGTGGTCAGAGGGACTTCAATCTTCCATGTGTGGAAACCCGGTTTTCCTAGCACCATTTGTTGACCACAGTGAGCCTTTTCCTGCAGATTCCCATCACCAGCTTTCTATAGAATCAGATGTCTCTTACTGCGTGTGTTCATTTCTACATCGTCCACTCCAGGTCAGTGGTCTGCTCCTGTGTTTCTTTGCCACACCACACTATTTTCTGTCCTAGGGTTGTGGACATTGGGATTTCTCTAGCGTGGTGCTTTCTTCCTTTCTCTTCCTTTTTCTTTTCCCTCCTACTCCTTTCTTCTTTCTCCTCCTCTTTCTCTTCTTCCTCTTCCATCTTTACTCTTTCCCTTCTCGTCCTTTTCACTTCCTTCTTTTCTTCATTCTCCACTTTCAGCTCTTCTTTCTCTTCCACCCCATGTTTTGTTTTCTTGAGGCAGTGTAGCTCTGGCTGTCATGAACCCGACATGTACACCAGGCTGGCTCCAACTCAGGGTCTGTCACCTCCTCTGCGTCCCCAGGACTTGAATTAATGACTTGTGCAGCACACCTGAGAGAACTGCTTTCTGCTTAGGAATACTGTCATTAATGAAGAACTTTTGTTCTTCAATAAGAAAAGATTCTTGTCTGTGATGAATGTAACTGGAATCTCAATGTAGACTGAGGTTTATCAGCACATACCACATTGACCAACATAGCCATTTTACAACCCATACTACCTTAATAAACAAGCTCAAGAGGTCTTTCCATCTTCCAGAATCTTCTTCAGTTTCTACAGTGTCTGAACATTTCCTTCATATATGTTCTTTTCATCTCCTTGGTTGGGCTTATTTATAGTTTTTCTTTCAACAAGATTATGAATAGAATTGTTGTCCCTGGAAAATTTGTGATTCATTTATGAAAATGTTACTGATTATGGGGTGGGTCTTCAATGGAGGAGCTAGAGAAAGGAGTGAAGGAGCTGAAGGGGTTTGCAATCCATAGGAAGAACAACAACCAACCAGAGATCCCAGGGACTAATCCACCTATCAAGGAGTACAAATGGGAGCACCCATGGCTCCAGCTGCATATGTAGCAGAGGATGGCCTTGTCGGGTACCAGTGGGTGGTGAGGCTCTTGATCCTATGATGGCATGGTGCCCCAGTGTAGGGGAATGCAAGGACAGGGAGGTAGGGGTGGGTAAGGGGGTGGGTTAGGCCACACCCTCATAGAAGCAGAAGGAGCAGGGATTGGATAGGGGGTTTCTGGGGCAGGGAAATTGGGAAAGGGGATCACGTTTGAAATGTAAATAAATTAAATATCCAATAAAAAGTGGGGTACAGAGCTTAAGAGAGAAATTTCAACAGAGGAATTTTGAATGCTTGAGAAGTAACTAAAAAAATGTATGATATCTTTAGTCAAAGGGGAAATGCAAATCAAAACGACCCTGATATCCCACCTACCAATAAATAGAATGGCTAAGATCAAAAACTCAAGTGACAGCCCATGCTGGTGAGGATGTAGAGAAAGAGGAACACTCCTTCATTGCTGATGGGATTGCAAACTGGTACAAACACTCTGGAAATCAATGTGGCAGTTACTCAGAAAATTGGAAATAGTTCTACATGAAGACCCAGCTATACCACTCCTGGTTATATACCCAAAAGATGTTCCACCATACCACAAGGATACATGCTCCACTATGTTCACAGCAGCCTCATTTGCAATAGCCAGAAGCTGGAAATAACCCAGATGTCCCTCAATCAAAAAATGGATACAGATCCTGTCCTTCGTTTACACAATGGAATAGTATTCAGCTATTAGAAATGAGTCATTGTGAACTTTGAAGGCAAATGAATGGAACTAGATAATATCATCCCAAGTGAGGTAACCCAGACCCAAACGTGTATGGTATGCATTCACTGATAAGTGTATATTATCCAAAAAGTACAGAATACCCATGATACATCCCATAGACTGTAAAAAATTTAACAAGAAGACCAATAGGTGGTTGCTTCAATACCACTAAGATGGTGTAACAAAAGAATCATGGGAGGCAGAGGGAGCGAGGAACCTGATTGGGAAAGAGGAGGGAAGGGGGAAGGGGGTTATGATCAGTTTTGAGGGAAGATGGGTGAGAAGCCAAGAGGTGTGAGGAGAATGAATGGGAATGTGCAGCTACTGGGAGTGCAGGGCAGGGGCGACCATAGAACATCCCAGAGATCTGGAGTGTGAGAGGCTTCCAGGATTCATGTGGATGACCTAATCTGAAATGCCAGACAGTGTGGAGATGGAACCCGAGAGACCTCCAGTAGATAGACAGGGTTCCTAGTGGAGGAATGAGATCACAACAACCTACCCTCAAAATGTTTGACCCAGAATTGTTCCTGTCTAAAATAAATATGAGGGCAAAACTGAAGCAGAGATTGAAGGATTGGCCATCCCGTGACCATCCTAACTCGGGATCCATCCCATATGTGGGCACCAAACCCTGACACTATTACTGATGTCATGTTGTGCGTGCAGATATGAGCCTTGCATGGCTGTCCTCTGAGAGGCTCTACCAGCAGCTGACTGAGACAGATGCAGGTACTCACAGCCAACCACCGGACTGAAATCAGGGACCCCTATAAAAGAGTTAGGGGAAGGAGATGAAGCACATGGCCACCCCGTAGAAAGAACAATGATATCAACTAACCTGGATCCTTGAGAGAGCCGAGAGAGTAAAGCAACAACCAAAGAGCTGGTCTGTGGACCCCAGCACATACGTAGCAGAGGACTGCCTTGTCTGTACTCAGTGGAAGAGGATGCTCCTAATCATGTAGAGACTGATGCCCCAGGGAAGGGGGGTGTGGAGGAGGTGGTGAGGTAGAAGTAGGTAGGTGGTGGGTAGGTGAGGGGCGTTGGGGTTGTGGATGATCGCCTTCTTAGAGGCTAAGGGGAGGAGATGGGGTGAAGAACTATTGACAGGGCACAGGCAATTGGGTAACATTTGGAATATAAAACAAAACAAGTGTTTTCAGATAATGGTAAAAAAATAATAAAAAATAAAAACCCTTCAAACCATGAAACCCAGTTTGCATTGACGAATCCTCTATGCACTTCCAAGTTTGAATTTCCCATATCCTGAACCATACTAATATGGAATACAAAAAAAGACAATGAATGTCAATATTCTACATAAATTTTATATCTGCAGGACTTAGAGTGTCTGTAAATCCTATCAACAAAATTTATAACAGCCAAACAATGTTATTTTTTCATAAAATTGTGTATATATGTATATATTTATACATATATAGAAGCATGTATACACACACACACACACACACACACACACACACATATATGCTTCCATTTAAACTCTCTTATTGTCAATGGTCAGTTTTCTTCTTTATGCCAGAGTATTTTCAAATAATTAGTCTACAAATCATTTGTAATTACAAAAGAAATTTATTTTTAATGATTTTATTTTTCTTGAAAACAGTTCTTTTTGACTGTGTTCGAGAGGCACTTGCAGGAGAGGAACCAAGTATGGCCGTTCCTGGAGAGATCTGGCCAGCAACTGACCAATGCAGAGGTGGAGGATGCGTGGAGCAAACCATCAGGCTGGACTCCGGGAGCCTGGTAGGGGAGCTGGCAGAAGGATTGGAGGAGACAGGGAGGCTGCAACCCCATTGGAACAGCAACATATCCTGGCCAGACCACCCATGTCACAGAACACCTCAGCCAGATATGAGGGTGGGATGAGGGTCCTCAAAGTCCAGGTGGGTAAGGATTCGGCAGTGACAAACAGAAACAAACACAGAGGCAGTCTGAATCTGAGTGTATTTTGCAGCCCTCAAGCAGGGGATTTTATACATTAAACCGAACATAGCAACTCTTAGAGACCATATCCAGTGAAACAATCACGAATACCAACAAGAATCATTTGGCACAGTAAAATACAAAATCATCTGAGCATTATGACTCTAAAACTACATGTTCAGTGAATCACAAACAGAACAGATAACGTCACCAACAACATATAATAATTCTAAAAGAATATATTCAATAGGGCAGTCATCCAAGGCTACTGGCATATTCCTAAGAACAGTTTAATAAATATTTATGGTCAGTGCTCTTAACTGCTGAACTAACTTCCCCCCCGCCCCCCGGGATCAGTTACTTTATTGTAAGTGGTACAACAGTAAATTTACATCTTGATGTCCTTAATCATTATTATATGATTTTTTCTTTTTATTATTATTATTATCATTATTTTCTATATTCTTTACATTCCAAATGATTTCCCCTTTCCCGGTTCCTCCCCTCCCTGAAAGTCCCATAAGCCCTCTTCCCTCCCCCTGTTCCCCATTTGCCTAAGAATTGCATGAATTCATTGTTTTTAATTGCTGAGTAGTATTCCATTGTGTAAATATACATGGAAAATATCTCTGATAAAATGGAAGAAATATATAGAAAAACACGTTAAGATTGACTATTTCATGGAAAAAGTATACAGATAAAATGGTAGGCATAAAAATATTCCTAAGTTGATTGAAAGTGAAATTATAAACATTTTCTGATAGAATTGAAAATCTACAAGGAAAATATTTCTGATAAAATTCAAGAAATATATAGAAAAACACATTAAAACTGACTATTTCATGAAAAATTATACAGATAAGATGGTAGGCATAAAAATATTCCTAAATTGATTGAAAGTAGAAGTAAAAACATTTTCTGATAAAATTGAAGATTTACATGGAAAATATCTCTGATAAAATTGAAGAAATTTATACAGATAAATTGGTAGGAAATAAAATATTCCTACGTTGATTGAAAGTAGAATTATAAATATTTTCTGATAAAATTGAAGATTTACATGGAAAATATCTCTGATTAAATTGAAGAAATATATAAAAAACATGTTAAGATTGAGTATTTCATGGAAAAATTATACAGATAAAATGATAGGCATAAAAATATTCCTAAGTTTTTTGAAAGTGGAATTATAAATACTTTCTGATAAAATTGAAGATCTACAAGGAAAATATTCCTGAAAAAATTCAAGAAATATATAGAAAAACATGTTAAAACTATTACATGGAAAACTATACAGATAAAATGGATGGTATAAAAATGTTCCTAAGTTGATTGAAAGTAAAATTATAGACATTGTCTGATAAAACTGAAGATCCACATGGAAACTACTGACAAAATTGAAGAAAAATACAGAAAAACATTAAAATTGAAGATTATCATCGACAATTATATCGATAAAATGGGAGGCACAAAAATATTCCTAAATTAATTGAAAGTGGAACTACAAATACCACCCCCCCACACACAAAACCGAAGGTCTACATGAAAAACACCTCCGACAAAATCGAAGAAATACACAGAAAAATGTTAAAATTAAAGATTATCATGGAAAATAATACAGTCAAATGGTAGACACAAAAAGCATTACTAAATTGAAAGAGGAGTCACAAACATTTTCTGATAAAATCGAAGATCCTCTTGAAAAAATCTCTGTTAGACTATGTTTTTTTGTTGGGGAATTGAGTCTATTGATGTTATAAGATATTAAGGAATAGTGATTAGTGATTGTTGCTTCCTGTTATTTTTGATGTTCTTTTTATGTTTGTGTGGTTACTTTCTTTTGGATTTGTTGGAAAAAGATTACTTTCTTGCTTTTTCTAGGGTGTAGTATCCTTCCTCATGTTGGCATTTTCCATCTATTATCCTTTGTAGGGCTGGATTTGTGGAAAGATATTGTGTAAATTTGGTTTTATCATGGAATATCTTGTTTTCTCCATCTATGGTAATTGAGAGTTTTGCTGGATATAGTAGTTTGGGCTGGCATTTGTGTTCTCTTAGGGTCTGTATGAGATCTGCCCAGGATCTTCTGGCTTTCATTGTCTCAGGTGAGACGTCTGGTGCAATTCTGATAGGCCTGCCTGTATAGGTTACTTGACCTTTTTCTCTTACTGCTTTTAATATTCTTTCTTTGTTTAGTGCATTTGGTGTTTTGATTATTATGTGCCGGGAGGACATTCTGGTATGGTTCAGTCTGTTTGGAGTCTGTAGGCTTCTTGTATGTTCATGGACATTTCTTTCTTTAGGTTAGGGAAGTTTTCTTCTATAATTTTGTTGAAGGTATTTACTGGCCTTTTAAGTTGGAAATCTTCACTCTCTTCTATACCTATAATCCTTAGGTTTGGTCTTCTCATTGTGTCCTGGATTTCCTGGATGTTTTGGCTCAGGAACTTTTTGCATTTTGCATTTTCTTTAACTGTTGAGTCAATGTTTTCTATGGTATCTTCAGCCCCTGAGATTTTCTTCTATCTCTTGTATTCTGTTGTTGATGCTTGCATCTATGACTCCTGAATTCTTTCCAAGATTTTCTATCTCCAGAGATATCTCACTTTGTGATTTCTTTGTTGTTTCTACTTCCATTTTTAGATCCTGGATGGTTTTGTTCAGTTCCTTCACTTGTTTGTTTGTGTTCTCCTGTAATTCTTTCAGGGACTTTTGTGTTTCCTCTTTAAGGGCCTCTACCTGTTCACCCATGCTGCCCTGTATTTCTTTCAGGGATTTTTGTGTTTCCTCTTTAAGGGCCTTTACCATTTGACCCATGTTCTCCTGTATTTCTTTAAGGGAGTTATGTATGTCCTTCTTGATGTCCTCTAACAGCATCGTGAGAAGAGACTTTAAATCCAACTCTTGCTTTTCCAGTGTGTTGGGGTATCCGGGATTTGTTGTGGTGGGAGAACTGGGCTCTGATGTTGCCAAGTAGCCTTGGTTTCTGTTGGTAGGGTTCTTGTGTTTGCCTTTCGCCATCTGGTTATTTCTGGTGTTAGTTGGTCTTGTTGTCTCTGGCTGGAGCTTGCCCCTCCTATGGGCCTGTAAACCCGTGTCTGTACTCCTGGGAGACCAACTCTCTTCTGACAGGGTCTGTGCACAGAAGGCTGTGGAGCTGTCTGGTTCCCTGAAGCAAATGGTGGCCAGAAGGGAAGACTCCTGTCCCAGTTGCTCCACTGATCATATGCCCTGTGTGCTCCTAGCTGTACCCCTCCAGAGAGAAGGTGGAGATCTCACCTCTGCACTCAGAAGTGAAATCGCTGCTGGGAGATCATTCTCTCCTGGTGGGCTAAGCATAGAAGGCTGTGGAGCTGCCTGATTCCCTGCTGCAAATGGTGGCTGGAAGGGAAGACTCCTGTCCCATCATTATATGGTTAAATTTAGGGTGGTATTCTTCTGTCAGAGGTTTACAAATATACTTTAGATCTACATAACTGAAAGCAGTAACGTACAATAGGAATAAACTCAGTTGTCTGGGAAACTTAGCTATATGACCTAAACAGCTGAACTAATTTTTTAGCCCTTATGGTTAATTATTGCTTAACATTTAATGCCTGCTTTTTTTTTAAATAAATCTTCAAAGCATAAAATTAAACTATTTTAATCCTTTCTAATTAAGGTTTTCTTTATAATATACCAAAACCCACCTTCAATGACACATGTGTAGCCACATGAAATTTTATTGCTGGGAAAGTTTTTATCATAATAATTTTGTAAATGATTTGAAAAGTAAAGCATTGGTTTCCCTGGAGATAAGGTCATGTTAGAGACCCATCTCAAGGCATGGGTTCGTACCCATTATTCTTGCTTAAGATCACGGTGGGCGCCAGGAACCTGTAACTAAGAAGAGGAATGAAAGAGAACAAAACAGAACAATAAAAAAAGAAAAAGGAAAAAAAAAGAAAATTGTGTCATACAAACTCTTTTTTTTTAATTTAATTTTATTTTTTTAATTTACATTCCAAATCACTTCCACGGGCAGAACATGAGGAAGGAAGGGAGGCTGATAGACCCGCCCCCTTGGAGAAAGGGGATTGGTGGGCAGAACTTTGGGGGATGGGCAAACCCTAACTGCCAGAAGCTGTAGTTTAACTTACATTAACTACCACACTGCTTGAGATGAGGGACTCACATATGCTTCTAATATCTCCACTAGATCTTACTGACTCTGGGGTAGGGTGGTCTTAAGACAGGGTTTCTCTGTGTAGCCCTGGTATCTCAGAACTCCCTCAATAAGAGGAGGCTGGCAAGGAACTCAGAGATCCTCCTGCCACTGCCTCCCAAGTGCTGGAATGAAAGGTGTGCAGCTCCACCACAGGGCTTCCTCTTGGCATTTCTAACCATTCAGCTACCAAATGTGGACAGACCAGTGACCATCCACAGCCACCAGTCACAGAGATGGCAGCAGAAAGGAAATAGGCCTCTTCTTCCCCTGAGGGAACAAAGTTTCACATGGGCAGGAGGAATACATTTCAGACATTCTACACAACAGAGTGATGGTCCTCAAGTAAGCTCTCTAGATGTTCAGAGCAACTGTTAGCTTCCTTTGCCCCTGACATCTTTAGCAGACCACATGGAGACCTGGAGCCCACTGTTTTGAGGGAGGTGGGTAGTGATCAGTCCTGTTTGGATTATTTTCAGTGTCAAGTCGTAACGTCTCTATATTCTGTGCCCAGCCCCCAACCTAATGGGCTCCCTCCCTAGTTGAACAGTCAAGAGGCAGGAAGTATTGACATTGCAGGTGACCTGGTCCATGGTAGAGGTCCTGTACTAGATAAAAGTCACCAAGAATGCCCTTGGGAAAGAAGGGCATATGAAGTAGCCTGAAGAAGCAAATCTAGGAGTTTCTTTCCCTTTCCAGAAGCCTGTCTACAAAGCTGAAACAGGCATCTGGAGACATGCCTGTATCCTTTTTTTTTTAATAATGGAAACTAAGTATCCCAAATATTGAAACTTCAATAACAGCCTAGACAAAAGCACCTTCTATGCAAGATGTCACCACATCAGTCAAGGCATGCAGGGGACACACCAGCCCTTTGACCTCAGCCTCTAAAAGAGCTGCTGTAAGGCCTAGTGAAAGAACATTGGCTTTTGTTTACCATTGTGCCAATCGAAATGACAGCTGTGAGACCTTTCCAGAGTCCAAAGCTCTTGCTCGATGCACAGCTCAATGCCCCTGAGAATGTGATGCCACTGTCTGAGGGAGAACAGGCATGGCTGAATGGGACAGCTCCCATGTGCTGCTCTATGGGAGGCCATATCCAATCACAAAGCTAGGAGAGTCACAGACCACTGAGGAATGTGGAAAAAAACAGCCCTCAGGACTACAGCGTGAAGATATCACCAAGAGCAGGGGAGATCTTACAGACGTGTATCCTGTGATTATGAAATTGATCCTGGCAGCTTGATGGCCCTTAATGAAACTGAAATTCTGTCTAGCTTGGTCCTCACCAAGTATCCAGAAGTTCTTTTTTCACAATCTCATGCGTGGGTCATGAAAGCCCGGCCTTCCTTGTGACAGATGCTGACATCAGGCCCTGAGGAAGTGTTCACCTCAGAGGGATACATGGGGGAGGTGATGCTGTTGGTGTCCTAGGTCTGCTGTGCCTATAGAAGGAAGGAGGCATGTCTCAAGGAATGACAGGGATGTGGGGTTTGTCTAACTGGCTTCTGCCTCCAAAGAACAACCTGGTGAAGATCTGTCACCTCTGATGAGTCAGGTGCCCCATCATGAGCTCCACTGTAGGCGACTCCCTCAGGAGGACAGTTAACCATTATTGTAGGATGTTCCCCACTTTGGAAGAAGAGAGATGGAAAGGCTTTCAACATCCTCTGAGGCTTCTCCTGCGACTTTTGAAAAGTGCTTCCCATAAAAGGAGAGGACAGTGCCCCTGAAGGAAGAGAAAGCACTGACTTAGGATAAGACCTCACATTGCCACATCAACAATTCGTTCCTTTGTTCATTCATTCATTCATTCTCTCACTCTGCACCCCACACCCCTCAAACCTACATCCCTCCCACTCTCAGTGAAGAAAACAATGGGCCTAGAATGAGCCCAGGTTCTCCTGCCTGTGAACCTGGTCTCCAAAGTCCCTCAGTTTGTGGTTCTGCCTCCCATAGCAGGATGTTTTTGGATTTAGGTCTCTGAGCTCAATGCCCTATTTCATGGTAGTCACAGAAACTTTGCCAGACTGCTGCTTCCCAGAGTGCCCAGCCTGCACTGCACCAGGCTGAGCCCTTCTGCACTTTGGTGGTCATGGGTTCTTTCCTTTGCTGGGACCCCATTCAGCAGCTGTGCATTGTTTCTCCTTATCAACCCCAACATCCACATGATACTGTTTGAGTGAGCCCTAGACTTCATTACATCCACTGGGCGTCCTACTGCTCTCTGGAAACACCCTGGAGGAATTCCTAAGTGAGACTTCACATATCACAGGGAACCTGAGATTCTGGAAAAGTTGGCATGCCTCAGCTAAGCAGCCCAGGCTTGTCCTGCAGATTACCCTCTCTAGACAGGAGGGGTCTCCAGGTTTCCAGCAAGGGCAGAATGGTAGGGCCTCCTTGTGTACAAATAGAAAGATAACCTGGTCAAGGTTTCCACAGTGCTTGTAGTGTGGGCATAAATGTACTGAGATCAGTTTCTGGGAATCCTTTTAATATGGGTCCAGGTTGATGCTCATAGACGATTACGCAGAGAAACTTCAGGAAGAACGGCTGGGTTACAGACTGAAGATAAAGGGCAGGGCTGTGAACTGAAATGCTGACCCCCAGCACTTGGGTGATCAGTGTGCAGGGCAGGGATGTCATAGAGTTGATGGGCACTTTGACCTCTATGTTTTAGTATGGACACAGATACTCTGACATATAAGCTGACTGTCATGTTAAAAGAAGAGTTCTTCACAAAGAGCTCATGGACGTATGTCCTGCAACTCCCAAGGGAGGTCAAGCAAACAGTTTTGAGGAGTAATGTACATACTAAGGAGTGCAGGTCACAAACAATGGCTTCATGGAGATCACACAACAAATGAGGTCTCTGTGTCTCTTCAGTCTACAGCCCGCTGCACCTTTGATCCCCCGGATCAATTCTTCCTCTCATTGCATCTGCCCAGTGTTCTTTATATAGCTGACTGCACACTGTCAGCAGACAAGTATCTATTACCAGGATTGCCAACTGCATTTAGTAGATTCTCATACTGTATAAGTATTCTCATACTTCATAATAAAGTTAAAATGACTTGAAATATTACTTCAATTCCTTATGCCAAGTGTATGATATTCCTAGGATGCAAGCCTGGGAACATTGCCATTTCAAAGAAAGTATTATTTTCTCTCTCTGAAGTCTGACTTTGGAGCACAGTATAGTATGGCAGGCTAGTTTTGTGGATCCAGACACTAATCTGTGTCAGGTGCTTCTGAGAGTGAATGGGCTTTGTGCAGGCCTCTTTTGCCCTTAATGTGTCCTGGGCTTAAGCCCTCAGCTTTTGCTCAGAGACCAGAGGAAAATGCATTTGCAGTTAGTACTCATCAGGTGACACATGAGAGGATTCTCAGTGAAAACCCTTCCTGGTTTATAGAAGGTGACATTCTTGTGTGACAGGACATTTTCTCTATCTGCACTTCAGTGTATGCTAAACTCATACCCTGTGGACAAAATGTGCCCCCACCTCTCTACATGAAACCTGTCTCTCAACACTATTCCCCAGGTGTGAGGGCCTTACCATTTCAATCTGGGGAGGATTCAAGGATGGGGCTCTTTTGAGCTGCAGGCTATAAAAGAACCTGAAAGACAAGCCTTCATTCTCTCCTCTGCCTTTTCTTGGCTCCTCTCAGTTTGCAAAAGGTTGTCAACCAGGTTATTTTCCAAGTGGCAAGGGAACTCCTCCTGAAGAGTTTGCTGAAGCTCACACAAGGGACGGCCAGAGAAGAACACTGCGGGGCTGGGCTCTACCTGCAGCTCTCATTCAGGACACAACAGAAGGAAATGAAGCCCTTTGTCCCAAACTGCCATTTCAGGAAGGTGCCAGGTCTGCATGTGATGACCAGGCCAAAGTCTACTAGTTTCATATTACACTCTGCATTCCTTAGAATACTATTCAAGATTATGTCTCAATGGACAATGTCAAGGTTGTGGCAGTAATTTATGGCTGACATTATCTGCCTGAATATTTTCTTTGCCTCTTCTTCCTGTAGCGTGCCATCCTCCATTATCAGTTCAAAGAAGTTTTCTCCTGGAGCACACTGACTAACAAGATGGACCTGCTTTGATGTTCCTAGAAATCGGAAGTGGCTAATGTTAGGATGGTGAAGTGTCTCTAATGTTGCTATTTCTGACAGGATCCTCCCGAGGAGCTTCTCGATGATCTCTACTGTCTTTATGGTCACCATAGCCTGAGTTTTTCTGTAGCAGGCAAGATTCATGGTGCCAAATGACCCTGACCAATCTGAAAAAGGACAATGTACTGACGACCGAGTTGGTTCTTTCCAGAGTTGCTGGCCATAAGACTAAAATTCCTAGATGGCTCCTGACAGTACTTTTGACAGTTTGTTCCTTGCTTCCAATCCCTTCTTCATGCTTTTTATTTTTATTGTTAAATTTTCCTGATTTGTCAGGTAGGATGCCTAGGAATTAGACAGAACATAAGATTACATGGGATACTCCTATCTCTTCACAAATACCTCCAAGATCCAACCTGACACACCCTTATCTAGCATTCTAAGGAACTGGGGATAATTCTATCCCAAAGTACTTAGACAGAAGCTTCTGTATTCTACTGCCCCCACTCCTGATCTGAATTGTCTTTGAGAGATGTCAATTCTGAGACATTGGTTCTTGCCACCCACCCCCAAGAGGAGTTTTGTTCTAGTTAAAGTTTTGTACTAGCAGGGAGGAAGGCAGTTGGGGAGAGATACTCTATATATAGGCAGGAAAGCAATTGGATAAAGATGTACTATATACAAGGAAGAAGGCAGTTGCCAAGAGATGCGCTAGGAATAGGGAGGAAGGCAGTTAAAGCAAGATGTTCTATGTACAGGCAGGAAGGCAGCAGGAGAGAAATGTCTCTGTACAGGGAGGATGGCACTGGGGACAATGGTCTGTGTTCAGCTGCTCTACTCACGATCATCTGGGCTCATCAAGAGATTCATATTGGACACTTAGATTCTAGCTATGTTTGCCTCACCCATGGAGGGATCTACCAAGGAGAACGATAAAATCTCTATGGATAGAACTGCCCCATGTTAAAAGAGTTCTTCCTAATTTTGAAGGCTAAGTGCCCTCTCTATTCTAAAAGTCCCAAATGAGCCACCAGAACAGAAATAACCTCCATTAGGAATGCTGGCATCCTAATGGAATGTTTTCCTAGTAGAACGTTTTCCCTAAAATTGAAACTGGGACTCATGGGGACCACAATGGAGATGCAGGTCTGATTTTTCTTGTCTGATTCAAAAGAATCAAAATAGGTAAAGGATGTTTCACTGACAATTCTGAACAGTCACGTCCAATCATTTCAATATGTGAGCCAATGCTTTAAACCAGACAATAAACATATTAACGGTGGACCAACATTCCTAAGGCCAACTTAGGCCTTCCTTACTCCAGCAGGAACAGGCCAGAGAGACTACTGGGCTAGCAAACATCTGGAGCTCCTGTGTCCATGGACAGAGTGGCTGTACAAATGTCCTTCATGGATAAGTGCCATGTGTCAGGTCTAGCATCTCAAGTGCAATCTTACCTGCCCGACACCTAGTGTACTTTTACTTAGTTTTATTTGGACTCAGAAAGGAAAGACACACAACAATAAAAGATGGCAACTGCAGGCCTCAGCCCCTGTGAACAGTGTCTATTAGGAAAAGAAGGGTAACCTTGTTAGAAAGATACAAATGGAATAAAAATTAACCCAAGATAGGTACATAGGAGTCCTTTGGTTGCAAGAAAGAAAAACAAGAAAAGAAAAACAGCTCTCCGCACTATAGGGACAAAACCCAACGAAGGCCACAGATGTATGCACATAGTGTTTCTGTCTCACTTGAAATTCCCTCACAAAAGCTCCATGGGAACAGGAAACGGAGGACATCCCTCTCACTATGTCTATACTGTGGCTGTCTTGATTGTGCCTTCTGGACCTTTTTCTTCCTAATGATATTGTGACGGATGTATGTAGGGGGTTGAATGAGGTTGGTCCACAGAGGGCCATGTGCTTCAATACTTGGTTCCTTCTTTGGGAAGGACAAGGCAGTGTGGTCTTGGGGAAGAGCTGTGTCCCTGGGGCTGGGTTTGTAGGTTTCAAAGCACAAAGTTTGTAGGCATTCTCAGTGATTCCTTCTCTGCCTCCCACTTGTGAACCAAGTGAACTCTCTGCCATTCCTCTCACAATGCCTTTGCTGTGCTACAGTAGACTCTCCATCTGTAGATATGAGTCTGAAGTACACACTGACTTTTATGAGTCTGCTGCCTTGGTCATGGTGTCTTATTGCAGACAAAGGTAAGAATGATGCAGGCATTAGCAGCTACTGCTTCAGTGGATCAAATAGGCTGAAGTTTGCTCATGCAGAAGTCAAAGCCAGTAGAAACTTCAGTGGCTTTTGCTGGAGGGTGTATCCTATCATTTGGGAATGCTAAAATGTAACTTCTTTAAAGGAGAGTCACTCCATAGCCACATGGGGTACTTATTTCCCTCAACAATGACAAGCAAGGGCTGGTATCCAGTTATCAGAAGCTCCAGAAATGCAGTTTTTCTACACTGAAGCCAGTGTGGAGTCAAGCATATTGAGATGCGCAGTCCTTGAATCACCCCTTCTTATAATTGACTCCACATGCATACGTGAGCACGGAGCTCCTGTAAACGCACTGGTTGAATAAGTCAGACTTGGGAAGAATAATTCTGTGGTCTTGTTGTTGATACCACATATAGGTTACACTGATATTTGTTTATATCTCCTCAGGGAATGCCTCCTGGTGCACAGATAACTCTTTTTATGTTGGAAGACACAGGTTTATTGATAAGAACTTTGATCTAAAACTTGGAAATCATCATCTATTAGCTTCATATTTTGCCTGCATCTTGCAAGATGTTTTGAGGTCTAAAGTCTTGATGAACAATATCAAGGCTGTTGAAGGATTTTATGTCTTCCACCCTCTGCCTGGATATATTCTTTGCCTCTTCTTCCTACAGCAGGCCATCCTCCTTTATTAATTCAAATTATATTCCTCGTGGAGAATACTCAGTTACAAAGCTGACATGTTTTGATGTTACTAGAACCTGGAATAGGCTAATGAAGTTAGGATGGTGTAGTGACCAATGTTGAGGTTGTGATGCAGATGCTCATGCTTGTTTGCCCTTTCTCTGGCTTCTGCATCCTGTCCCTTTCAGGGGAGCCACTTTTTTGGGAGATATGTTGAGATTGGTGTCTTTGGAGCCCTGAGGAAGCAACAAAGTCTTGTCAGGCAAGCCCTGATTCTCTTGAAGCAACCAAGTGCTGAGAGGAGAGGAATTTCCCTTGTCAGAGTTTTCCTCAGGTGGCAGCGGCATTTCCTCCTGGGATTGGCTGAGGCAGACACTTGGGGCAGCCACAGCTCCAGAAAGGAGGGCACAGGCAGTATCTCAGCTCTCTTTCTTGGGACAATGTAAAACAAAGACAGGTGTGGAAGCACTTCTTGCCTCCTTGGATCCTGGTACTGTCAGGGCAACAGGCCAGTGCTCTCCTGAGGGCAAGACAGGGAGGAGGCCAGAGTTGGGCTCACTGGCCTTTAGGGGAAGGCCAAAGACAGAGGGATGTGCTGGTGATGGGGATGGTTTAGGGCTCGATGCACAGGTTTGTCTGAAGTAGGAAGCTCATGCTCAAGCCCAATGTGTACCTGTTGTTTCAGAATTAAATATGGACCCATCGGTTCATCATTTTTTTTTGCACAGATTCCAAGATCTCATTGGCATTAAATCCCATGCCTCAGAGCATTTCTATGATGTTAGAATCTATATGTTCCCTTTTGGGATATTTCACTTTCCCTTATCCATGGATGATTTTCGATTTCTTTAATAGAGGGCCTTATCTCTTAGGAAACTGTGAAAATCTGGTGAATTAGGTTTTCAAAAGTTGCCCAGAGACACGAATTGTCATGTCACAGGTCCCTGTTGCAAAATTTCTCTCACTCTCCCTCATGGTGCTTCTCTGAAGGGGTGTTAAAATACAGGAGCCTGTGAAGACTCCATACGTCTGCCTCCATGAATCCCCTGGGAAGAGCTCTGGGTCATAAAAACCCTTCGTCTCCTACATTGTCATTTCCATAAAGTGCTGGCCTGCACTTGATGGTAAGGCCAAAATCTATTATGTTCACATCACAACCTGGACCTCTGAGGATATTCTGGGGTGTTATGTCTCAATGGACAATGGCAAGGTGGTGGCAGTACTTTGTGTCTGACACTATCTGCCTGAATATTTTTTGCCTCTTCCTCCTGCACAGGGCCATCCTCATTTCCCATGTTGACTAAGTCTCCTCCCAGAGACTAGACTGTTATAAAATTGATGGGCTTTGATGTTCCTAGAGCCTGGAAGAGGCTAATGATGTTAGAATGGTGAGGCGTCTCCAATGTGGACATTTCCGACAGGGTCCTCCTGATGAGCCTCTTGGTGAGCTCTACAGTTTTTATGGTCACCATGGCCTGTGAGTTTTTGTGGCAGGTGATATTCACAGTCCCAAATGGACCCTGGCCATTTGGAAAAAGACCATATACTGACTACTGAGTTGGTTCTTTTGCGGGTGTTGCTGACCATGAGGCTAGGTTCCTAGATAGCTCCTGACAGAACTTTATACAATTTATTCCTTGCTCCCCACCCCTTCTTCATGTTTTATTGCTTTTTTAATTTAACATCTTCTCATAATTGAACTTTCCTGATTTGTCAGGCCTGATGCCTAAGAGTTGGAGAGAACTTACTGATACCACGGGATACTCCTACCTCTGCACAAATACCTCCAAGATCCAACTTGACACACCCTTATCTAGCATTCTAAGGAACTGGAGAAAATTCTACCCCAAAGTACTTAGACAGAAGCTTCTGTATTCTACTGCCCCCATTCTTGATCTGGATTGTCTTTGAGAGAGGTCAATTCTGAGACGATGCTTCTGGACCCCCCCCCCACCACCCCGCCAGAAATATTTTGTTCTTCTTAAGGTTTTCTACTGGCAGGGAGGAAGGCAGTTGGCGGGAAATGTCCTATGGATAGCAAGGAAGGCAGTTGGAGAAAGATGCTCTATGTACAAGGAAGAAGTCAGTTGTCAGACATGTCCTATGTACAGGAGGAGGGCAGCTGGGAACAATGTTCTCTGTTCTGCCCAGAGGTTCAGATTAGACCCTTGGATCCTAGCCATGTTTGGCTCCTCCGTGGAGGCATCCACCAAGCAGAGGGTAACATCCCTATGGAAAGAACTGTCCCTTATTAAAAGAGTGCTTCCCAATTTTGATTAAATGCACACTCTCTCTCACTCTCTCATTTTTTTTTCTTTTTTGGTTTTTCAAGACAGGGTTTCTCTGTGTAGCTCTTGCTGTCCTGGAACTCACTCTGTAGACCAGGCTGGCCTCGAACTCAGAAATGTGCCTGCCTCTGCCTCCCAAGTGCTGGGATTAAAGGTGTCTGACACCACTAAATGAGTCCCCCAAAGACGCATAACCTTCTTTAAATATCTGGCATATTCTAGTAGAATGTTTTCCCTTAAATTGACACTGGGACTACTGAGGACCCCAGTGCAGATACAGGACTGATTTTCCTCATCAGAATTCAAGGGAATCAAAATGAATTAAGTATCTTTCACAGAAAATTCTGACCAGTCAAGTTAGAACATTTAAATCTAAGAATCAACTGTTTATCGGACCATTATGATATGATGTAAATTTTGGACCACAACCCCCTAGGCAGGCTGGGGCCTTCCTCATGTCAGGAGGAAGAGGCTTGAGAGGCTCCTGGGCAAGCCAAACTCTAGTGCTCCTGCTGTACACGGAGCAGAGCAGCTGGACAACTGTCCTCCATGGCACATCTGCTGTGTCTACCAAGTGACAGCCTTACCTGCCCCACACCTACTGTACCTTACTTTGCTTTGTCAGGACTGAGAAAGGAGAGACACACAGCAATGACGAATGACACCTGCAGGCCTCAGCCCCTGTGAACAGTGCCTGGGAGGAAAAGAAGGGTAATGTCGTTGGAAAGATACAGATGGCTCAGCAGAACATATGCTTTCCTCCTGCCCTTGTGGTCACAGCCATGGGAGGGACCCTTTTGTGCTTGTTCAAACAAGAGGAGAGATGGGGTAACTACTGCAGAGCATGGATATTTCTCCACAACAACTGACTTGCTGATAGACCTAGGACTCTGAAAGTGGTCATTTTGGGAGTCTGGTGACCAGGCATGTCTGCCAGGCTATAATACATGTAGTGGCTTTGGTATCTTCTCAACTGACTGAAGAAATAGGACGTGCTGGCTTGAGGAGAGAACGGGAGCCAACCAACTCCTCCTGGAGTGAGCCAACAATAAATCTTGAAATGCAGGCATCTGTGCCTGTGATGGGAGACCAAAGCCAAGAAGAGCTAACTGTCTGTCCCTTGAGAGGACAGAGGCAGTGTACAGGTCGAAGTGGAGCAGTTGGCTGAGGGGAGTGAGGATTATAGGAAAGGCGAGAAAGCAGACTCAGAGACACAGGATAGAAAAGGAGAGGTCTGTCCAGTGAGGACTGCGGCAGCCTTGAGCTTCTCTTAGTCTTTACAGACCTTACAGTATCGTGGGAAACAAAGTCCCAAACCGGCAGAGACCATGGCTGACATACATTCGATATCTGTACCCATTCAGAGGCCTCCCTATTCCTCCCTCTTTCTTCCTCCAAGATTAATAGAACATTGATCCCCTCAACATGAGCTTCACATGTATCCACTTATCCTTCCATGGGTCAGCAGTCCAGACAATCTGCCAGTAGATCCTGGCCTGACTTGACTCAGCCTGGCAGGCAGGCTTTCACAGAAGCAGGCAAAATGGCTCCCAATAAGGCAAATGGGTCTTACCTCAGAAAAGACACAAAGCTACTGCTGATACAGCCTCTTGAAGGTAGAAAGAAAGCTGAACAGGAGCCAGGCACCATGCTGAGAAGTCTCTGTGAATGAGGTGTCCTCTCAGTTTCTGGGAATACACCGTCACCCACTAATCCATGTCCCATCCCTCCTACAACTTTTATGGCCCTCTGGATCTCGCTATGGAGGTACCACTTGGAAAAGTTGTTTCAACTCAGAGATCCAACCAAGTCTGAAGACCAGGACACTAAGTAAATCAAGACTTCCTACTTCTCTGTCTACACAGCCAGATGGAGAGGGATTTCAAATAATCTACCCACAAGCTACAGACCCTAAGTAGGCCATATGATTACCTACCCTATGGCGAGCCTTAGCAGGTAAAGACCAATGCCCCCAGTCCCACCAGAGAAGAGGGAAGAACACCTACAGGCCCAAGTTGCCAGAGAAAGTGATCCCTTCAGTCATGTTTGGTCCAAACACAGATTAGAGCAAAGCCCCTGCCAGATGGCCTTCTGAATGAGTACAGCAATCTTGGGGGGAGAACCAACCCAGGTGTCCTGAGCCAAATCTGTGAGTCACACGACTGTTGCTAGCTGACAGCCACAGGGGATCTCTGGATCCAGCCTCACATCTACCTCGCACTTGGAATATGCCATGAGCATCTGCTCTATTTGCCATGCTGTCTTGGGATTTAGAATATCTGGAGGAAAAGAATAGGTCTCCCAGCAAAAGACTTCAAAAGACTGGTTCTTAAGCCTTATACTTTTTGCAAAGCATTGGGATTAAACATTATAAAGGAAGCTATAGGGAATCCCCTGCTCCAGTGGCTTACACCTAGACTTGGTAGACTGAGGAACTGGGAGAACTCAAGCCAAGCCAAGCAAACATGACACTTGACTCTGGTGTGACTAGAGCAGGAGAACTGCCCCTGCCACTCACTTGCTACAGCACTTGGGAGTTCAGGCCCTCGACCTTGCCTGGGCAGCACAGTAGAGCTAGCCCTGGACATATGGGTTGTGTATGAGAAGGCCTCAGGGGTCCTGCGTCTTATCTGCTAGGCAACAGTGAGGATGTGGGAGAGACCCCTGTCCTCTCATTCATCTCTTTATAGCTACAGCAGGCAGGAGAGATGGCCCTGTGGTCATCTGTAACAGAACTGGCCATGTCCCTCACTAGCTGCAATCCTCAGGAGACTGGGACTGACACCTTACCTCGGCAGCAGGGTAGAGCTGGCGCTGATTGCGGGGAATGCTGCTTGGGTGGTCCCCTTGGAGGGTTCTAAAGCAAGCGGGCTGACCAGCTCAGATTCTTCTCGGGCTCAGATCCAGGACTTTGAATTGTCCCACACGAATATCCAACCCATTGATGAACTTCTCAAGTGCATAAAAGAGTCAGTCCTACAGATCCAAAACTCCAGGATCTCCATGACACAGATAACCCAATATCTGAGAGGCATCCCACTGAAATTCCAGTATTGATAGATTATCAGAACCCCATGGCACATCAAAAAGAAGTTGTAATAAACATATGCAGTGTGGAACCCATGGTGATATATCATATTTTAAATAACAAGATTTTATCGCCCATGATTGATGAAAGGTTGTAAGGCTGAAAAATGGACAGAGGAGGGGGAGATAGTGGGATGGGAGTCACACACACACACATACACAAATGCACATGCACACAGACACAGATAGACAGAAAGACAGACAGACAGGCAGACACACACACACACACAAATGCACATGCACACAGACACAGATAGACAAAGAGAGACAGACAGACAGACACACACACACACACAAATGCACATGCACACAGACACAGATAGACGGAAAGAAAGACAGACAGACAGACAGACAGACACACACACACACACACACACACACACACACACACACCCCAAATGAGTATAAACTTAAACAAATACAAAAAGCAGAGCTCCCAATTCTGAGGCTCAAGGATCTTTAGGATGAGAGCTAGAAAGATTTTAAGAGCGAAAGTGCTACATAACAGCAGGGACACAAGAGGGCTGTGGCAAAGAAAAACTCACAGTGGCCGTCACAGCATGCATGAGAGCTGAGCAAGCTCACACCGGGAAGAATCTCATGAACAGGGAAGTGGGGACACGGACAAGAAATCCCAGCACTAGGTGAGAGACGGTTGGCACCTGATCATCAGCATTCAGATGACAAGCACTAAGAGGACAATGATACCCCGAGGCAGACAAAATAAGGACCTGATGGAGAGATGAGAAGGAACACAGGCAGGAGGAGGATCAAAAAGGGGAGGAGAGGGAGAAGCAGAGGATAAAGAGGAGGAGGAGCAGGAAGAGAAGGAGGAAGAGGAGGAGGAGGAGGAAGAGGAGGAGGAGGAAGAGGAGGAGGAGGAGGAGGAGGGTTGAAAAGAAGTATGAGAAAATTTCTCAGAGATGGTGTTCAGTATCCCTGCTGTGTATCCTTTGTCTGAGAGAGTGAAACATTCATTTCTGCAGGGACTTAAACAGGAAGGTAAACAATGCCTAATAGCTTCAGGAAGTCCCTGAAACTGACCAGTTTCCCTAGGTGTCTCTTTTACAAGCTGTAATCAACCCAAGCTGCTCAGAGTCTCTCTCAGACAAGACAGGCTACAAAGACAACTGAGACCAGACAAGCTAGCTGCCTGGCAGAAGCAGGAAACAGCCATGCTGCCTGGAAGAGGTTTAGACCAACCGAGACTGAAGACAGACACCCTTCCACCTGCTGAGCTGCTGTCAGGCTGTGTAGTATGCTCCAGGTTGCAAACTACGCTGAGCTTGTCACCCATGCTTGGATGGGCTGTGGTGGTGCTTCTGTCTTTGAGTCACTTCTGTTCCTGTGAGACACCTCCCACCCCATATTCCTGTAAGTAACAGCAATAAAGATCATTGCATCCCCAAGCTGGACTGGGTAGTAGCCGTACGATTTTGTTTCCTATTTGCGGTGAGTAGACTTATGTGTTGCATATGCCTAGGGAAGATTTGAAGGGACCTACACACGTGAGGAAGAGTGAATGTTCCCTACAGGCCTGAGGATTAAGCTGAAACCAAAAAACCACACCTTAACATCCACTGTTCACACATGCTTTAAAGCGGCAGATTTCTGACTCAGGCCGGAACAGCAGCAAATGAACTAATAGCACTGACTTCCAACAGGAAAAGCTGTTAAAACAGGCTAGGACACAGTAGTTTGTTGCTATTGGGCATAGTAAATGGGTGAGTCAAAAGGGGGTTTTTGATTGCTGAAGCTTGATACTTTGAGAACTTGACCTTGGTAGTACCCTGAGAAGGAAAACCTAGTCAAATAAGGGACTGGACTTTGTGGCTAGCTGTAAGATGTAATATAATAAGGATTTTAATAAGAAAGGAGAAATGGGGTAAGGGCAGAGGCTGCCAGAGCCATGTTTGTCACACTGGGGATGGCATTCTAGAGCCCTCTCAGGTTTTGTCACACAGCAGGAGGGTCATTGGGGAGGGATGAGAGGGCGTTTGCGGTAGTAGTTGGTGAGGGGTGATGAGTATGTGGGAAACATGCCATATGAACTTTTTAAATAATTAGTCAAATTATACCTTAAAAAAAGAACACAGAGCAATGAATGATGTCCAGGAGTTGGACAACAGGGCCTTAGACAATGGGAATGTAAGCTGGTCCAGTAACTGTGCAAGTCAGGAGGCAATGACTGGAAACACTGAAAACAGATCTTCCATATGACCCAGCACTACTACTCCAGGGTATTCAAAGGACCCGAACATTCCACAGAGGTAGATATTCCACACCACTGCTCACTGCACCACCAAGTATAAAACCCAACTATTGAAACCTGATACCCATCCACAGAAGTGTAGACAAAGAAAATGTGGTAACCGTACAAGGTGGGATGAGGAGCACCACACTGTCTGGAAAATGGACACAACTGTGGAAGATCACACTCAGGAAATCAAGTCAGCTACATTCCTTGGTTCTTTATGAATACATTAAATCATTGTACATGCACAGATTTGAAGTAATACTTTGTATGGGGACAGTGGTGACCAATGGGATGGAAAGCAGGTGACAATAAGGAAGAGAGTGAGATACAAAAGAAATAAACTCCTTTTATATGCATGTACAAAATATTATGCAAAAAATTGGGAGCTATAGAGATGGCTACATGGTTAAGAGCCCTCATTGTTCTTTCAGAGGACCTGGGACTGACTCCTACCAACCACATCTTGACTAGGAATCAGTCTCATTAAGGCTACATTGCAAGGATTGGAGAGACAGCTCAAAAGTTAAATTTACTGGGTACCCATGCAAATGACCTGGGTTCCAGCCCCTACACTCAGATGGTGGCACACAACCATCAGTGACTCCAGTTCAAAGGGATCCAAAGTCCTCTTCTGGCCTCCATATCTACTGCACTCACATAAAACATGGCCAAATATTGAGTCAAAATGCCCCTCCCTCCACCATCACAGTAAACCTTAAATGAACACGTACACAGTGAGGTCCCCATCTCAAAAACAGGTTTTTGGCTCCATGACTGAGCAGACAGGTGCAGACAGGTATGCAGAGATCACCCGAGTGTAATCTCAGTTCCCGAGATCATTTGGGAACTGTCCGCCAGGGGCCCACCTGCACCCAGGAGCTGGACAGTCCTACAGCAATCTGTGCCAGAGGAAAGCCAGTCGGTCAACCAGGGGAGCTCAGATAGGTTTGCAGGCACACAGGAGGTTCAAGCACCAGCCATTGACAGCAGGACCAACTAACACCAGAGATAACCAGATTGCAAAAGGGAAATGTAGGAACGTTACTAACAGAAATCACGGCAATATGATACCATCCGAACCAAGTTCTACCACAACAGCAAGTCCTGGATACCCTAACACACCAGAAAGGCAAGATTTGGATTTAAAATCACAACTCGTGATGCTCTTAGAGGATTTCAAGAAGGACATAAATAACTCTTTTAAAGAAGTACAGGAGAACATGAGTCAACAGGTAGAAGCCCTTACAAAGGAAACACAAAAATCGCTTAAAAATTTCAGGAGAACATGGGTCAACAGATAGAAGCCCATAAAGAGGAAACACAAAAGTCACTTAAAGAAATACAGGAGAACTTGGGTCAACAGGCAGAAATCCTGAAAGAGGAAATGCAAAAATCTCTTAAAGAATTACGGGAAAACACAAACAAACAAATGAAAGAACTGAGCAAAACCATCCAGGATCTAAAAACGGAAGTAGAAACAACTAAGAAGTCACGAAGGGAGACAACTTTGGAAATAGAAAACCTTGGAAAGAAATCAGGAGTTATAGATGCAAACAATAACAGAATGCAAGAGATAGAAGAATCTCAAGTGACCTTAAAGATACCATAGACACCATTGACTCAACAGTCAAAGAAAATGAAAAATGCAAAAAACGTGTAACCCAAAACATCCAGGAAATCCAGGACACAATGAGAAGACCAAACCTAAGGATTATAGGTATAGAAGAGAGTGAAGATTTACAACTAAAAGGGCCAGTAAATATCTTCAACAAAATTATAGAAGAAAACTTCCTTAACCTAAAGAGAGAGATGCCCATGAACATACAAGAAGCCTACAGAACTCCAAACAGACTGGACCAGAACAGAAATCCCTCTGTCACATACTAATCAAAACATCAAATGTACTAAACAAATAAGAATATTAAAAGCAGTAAAAGAAAAAGGCCAAGCATCATATAAAGGAAGACCTATCAGAATTACACCAGATTTCTCACCAGAGACCATGAAAGCCAGAAGATCCTGGGCAGATCTCATGCAGACACTAAGAGAACACGAATGACAGCCCAGACAACTATACCCAGCAAAACTCTCAATCACCATAGATGGAGAAACCAAGACTTTCCATAATAAAAACCAAATTTACATACTATCTTTCCACAAATAGAGCCCAACAAAGGATAATAGATGGAAAATGCCAATACAAGGAGGGCAACTACACCCTAGAAAAAGCAACATAGTAATCTTTCTCACAAACCCAAAGGAAGATAACCACTCAAACATAAAAATAACATCAAAAATAACAGGAAGTAACGATCACTATTCCTTAATATCTCTTAACATCAATGGGCTCAATTCCCCAATAAAAAGACATAGACTAAGATAAGACTAAGACTGGATATGTAAACAGGATCCAGAATATTGCTGCGTACAGGAAATGTACCTCAGCGTCAAAGACAAACACTACCTCAGAGTAAAAGGTTGGAAAACAATCTTACAAGCAAATGGTCCCAGGAAACAAGCTGGAGTAGCCCTTCTAATATCGGACAAAATTGACTTTCAGCCTAAAGTCATCAAAAAAGACACAGAAGGACACTTCATGCTGGTCAAAGGAAAAATCCACCAAGAAGAACTCTCAATTCAGAACGTCTATGCTCCAAACGCAGGGGCACGCTCATTCGTAAAAGAAACTTTACTAAAGCTCAAAGCACACATTGCACCTGACCCAATAATTGTGGGTGACTTCAACACTCCACTCTCCTCAATCAGGGAACAGAAACTAAAAATAGACACAATGAAACAAACTGAAGTTTTGGAGCAAATGGATTTAGCAGCTATATATATATATAGAGAGAGAGAGAACATTTCATCCTAATGCAAAAGAATATACCTTCTTCTCAGCACCTCATGGTACCTTCTCCAAAATCGACCATATAATTGGTCACAAAACAGACCTCAACAGATATAAGAAGACTGAAATAATCCCATACCACTACCAGATCACTATGGAGTAAGGATGGTCTTCAATAGCAACAAAAACATCAGAAAGTCCACATACACATGGAAAATAAACAATGCTCTACTCAACAATACCTTGGTCAAGGAAGAAATAAAGAAAGAAATCAAAGACTTTGTAGAATTTAATGAAAATAAAAGCACAACATACCCAAACTTATGGGACACAAGGAAAGCAGTGCTAAGAGGAAAGCTCATAGCCCCAAGTGCCTCCAAAAAGAAATTGGAGAGAGCATACATTAGCAGCTTAACAGCACACATGAAAGCTCTGGAACAAAAAGAAATAAATACACCAAAGAAAAGTAGAAGGCAGGAAATCATCAAACTCGGGGCTGAAATCGAAAAGTAAAAACAAAAAGAACCATACCAAAAAAACAAAAAAAAAATCAACAAAACCAGGAGCTGGTTCTTTGAGAAAATCAACAAGATAAACCCTTAGCCAGACTAACCAGAGGGCACAGAGACAGTATCCAAATTAACAAATCAGAAATGAAAAGGGAGATATAACAACAGAAACTGAGGAAATTCAAAAAATCATCAGATCCTATGATGAATGCCTATACTCAACACACCTGGAAAATCTGGAGGAAATGGACAATTTACTAGACAAAAACCAAATACCAAAATTAAATCAGTATCCAATACACCATCTAAACAGTCCCATATCCACTAAAGAATTAGAAGCGGTCATTGAAAGTCACCCAACCAACAACAGCACAGGACCAGATGGTTTTAGTGCAGTATTCTGTCCGACCTTCAAAGAAGATCTAACACCAATATTCTTCAAACTATTCCACAAAACAGAAACAGAAGGAACACTATCCAACTCCTTCACTGAAGCCACAATTATGCTGAAACCAAAGCCACACAAAGATCCAACAAAGAAAGAGAACTTCAGACCAATTTCCCTTATGAATATTGATGCAAAAATACTCAATAAAATTCTTGCCAATCAAATCCAGAACATATCAAAACGATCCTTCACCACAATCAAGTAGGCTTCATCCCAGGGATATAGGGGTGGTTCAATATAAGGAAATCCATCAATGTAATCCTCTACATAAACAAACTCAAAGAAAAAAACCCATATGGTCATTTCATTAGATGCTGAAAAAGCATTTGACAAAATTCAGCATCCTTTCATGCTAAAAGTCTTGGAAAGATCAGGAATTCAAGGCCCATATCTAGACATAGTAAAAGCAATTTACAGCAAACCAGTAGCATCAAACTAAATGGAGAGAACCTTGAAGCAATCCCACTAAAATCAGGGACTAGACAAGGCTGCCCTCTCTCTCCATATCTTTTCAACATAGTACTTGAAGTTCTAGCTAGAGCAATTAGAAAACAAAAGGAGGTCAAAGGGAAACAAATTGGAAAGGAAGAAGTCAAATTATCACTACTTGCAGATGATATGATAGTATACTTAAGCAATCAAAAAACTCCACCAGAGAACTCCTTTAGATGATAAACAACTTCAGCAAAGTGGCCGGATATAAAATTAACTCAAGCAAATCAGTAGCCTTCCTATACTAAAAGGATAAACAGGCTGAGAAAGAAATTAGGGAAATGACACACTTCACAATAGCCACAAACAATATAAAGTATCTTGGTGTGACTCTAACCAAACAAGTGAAATATCTGTATGACAAGAACTTCAAGTCTCTGAAGAAAGAAATTGAAGAAGACCTCAGAAGACGGAAAGATCTTCCATGCTCATGGATTGAGAGGATTAGTAAAAATGGCTATCCTGCCAAAAGTAATATACAGATTCAATGCAATCTCCATCAAAATCCCAACGCAATTTTTCATAGAGTTAGAAAGAGTGATTATCAAATTCATCTGGAATAACAAAAACCCCAGGATAGCTAAAACTATTCTCAACAGTAAAAGAACTTCTGAGGGAGTCAGTATCCCCGACCTCAAGCAGTACTACGGAGCAATAGTGTTAAAAACTGCATGGTATTGATACAGTGACAGGCATGTAGATCAATGGAACAGAATTGAAGACCCAGAAATGAGCTCACACACCTATGGTCACTTGATCTTTGACAAAGGAGCTACAACCACCCATTGAAAAAAAAGATAGCCTTTTCAACAATGGTGCTGGTTCAACTGGAGGTCAGCATGCAGAAGAATGCAAATCAATCCATTCTTATCTCCTCGTACTAAGTTCAAGTCCAACTGGATCAAGGACCTCCACATAAAACCAGACACATTGAAACTAGTAGGAAAGAAAATGGGGAAGAGCCTTGAGCACATGGGCACAGGAGAAAATTTACTGAACAGATCAGCAATAGCTTATGCTCTAAGATCAAGAATTGACAAATGGGACCTCATAAAATTACAAAGTTTCTGTAAGGCAAAGGACACTGTCAATCAGAAAAAAATGGCAACCAACGAATTGGGAAAAGATCTTTACCAAACCTACATACGACAGAGGACTAATATCCAAGATATACAAAGAACTCAAGAAATTAGACTCCAGAGAGCCAAATAACCCTATTAAAAAATGGGGTACAAAGCTTAACAAAGAATTTTCACATGAGGAATTTCAAATGGCTGAGAAGCACCTCAAGATATGTTCAACATCCTTAGTCATTAGGGAAATGCAAATCAAAACAACCCTGAGATTTCACCTTACACCAGTCAGAATGGCTAAGATCAAAAACTCAAGTGACAGCAGGAGAAAGAGGAACACTCCTCCACTGCTGGTAGGATTGCAAGCTGGTACAACCACTCTGGAAAGCAGTCTGGCAGTTCCTCAGAAAACTGGGCATGATACTACTGGAGGACCCCATTATACCACTCCTGGGCATATACCCAGAGGATTCCCTAGCATGTAATAAGGACACATGCTCTACTATGTTCATAGCAGCCATATTTATAATAGCCAGAAGCTGCAAAGAACCCAGATGTCCCTCAATGGAGGAATGGATACAGAAAATGTGGTATATTTACACAATGGAATACTACTCCGGTATTAAAAACAATGAATCCATGAAATTCTTTGCCAAATGGGTGGAACTGGAAAACATCATCCTAAGTGAGGTAACCCAATCACAAAAGAACACACATGGTATGCACTCACTGATAAGTGGATATTAGCCCAGAAGCTCAGAATACCCAAGACACAATTCACATATCAAATGATGCCCAAGAAGAAGGAAGGAGAGGCCCCTGGTCCTAGAAAGGCTTGATGTAGAGGTGTGGGGTAATTCCAGGACAAGGAAGAGGGAAGGGGTTGATTGAGGAACAGGGGGAGAGAAGAGGGCTTATGGGACTTTCGGCAAGAGGGAAACTGTGAAAGGGGAAATCATTTGAAATGGAAATAAAGAATATATCTAATAAAAAATACTTTTAAAACTTGGAATAATAGTGATGATATGTCACAGCTTTAGAGGTAATGGATGGTGGGAGAATGGACTTGATAAACAATGTCATGCAGAACTCATGCAGTGAAAACTCACAAATAGATAATTGTACTCAGCATCAGACAATTCGGACTCTGAGAGTGAAAAGAAATGACTTGTGTAAAGATTCTCAAGAATTCAAGGTGTACAAAATCACAAAGACAAGCCACACATCACAAACCATGTTTTCCATAGAGGCATAAATGAACAACCACAGCAGAAACACTGAGTATTCTGCATTAGAATGACTTCTCTAGGTTACCTGCAGGAGGAGCACAAAACACGTTGCAAGCTACAGCAGGGCAGGGTGTGCCTGCTATCAGATGCTTTTTTTTTTTCACACAATCTGGATTTTATTCATGGAGGTTAACCTGATAAGAGTAATTCTTTTTTTTTTTTCTAAGTTTTTTTATTTACATTCCAAATGATTTCCCCCTTTCCCATTTCCTCCCTCCCCGAAAGTCCCATAAGTCCCCTTCCCTCCCTCTGTTCCCCATTCAACCTCCTCTCACTTCTCTGTCCTGGCGTTCCCCTACATCCAGTCTTTCCAGGATCAGGAGTCTCTCCTTCCATCTTCTTGGAAATTTATTGATATGCGGATTGTGTCTAGGGTATTCTGAGATTCTGGGTTAATATCCCCTTATCAGTGACTGCATACCATGTGTGTTCTTTTGTGATTGGGTTACCTCACTAAGGATGATATTTTCAAGTTCTGACCATTTGCCTAGGAATTTCGTGAATTCATTGTTTTTAATTGCAGAGTAGTATTCCATTGTGTAAATATACCACATCTTCTGAATCCATTCCTCCGTTGAGGGACATCTGGGTTCTTTCCAGCTTCTGGCTATTATAAATAAGGCTGCTATGAACATAGTGGAGCATGTGTCCTTATTGCATGCAGGTAAAGCCTCTGGGTATATGCCCAGGAGTGGTATAGCAGGCTACTCCGGGAGTGTCATGCCCAGTTTTCTGAGGAACTGCCAGATTGATTTCCAGAGTGGTTGTACCAGCTTGCAATCCCACCAGCAGTGGAGGAGTGTTCCTCTTTCTCCACATCCTCGCCAACAACTGCTGTCTCTTGTGTTTTTGATCTTAGCCATTCTGACCGGTGTGAGGTGGAATTTCAGGGTTGTTTTGATTTGCAGTTCCCTAATGACTAAGGATGTTGAACATTTCTTTAGGTGCTTCTCAGCCATTAGATATTCTTCAGGTGAGACCTCTTTGTTTAGCTCTGTATCCCATTTTTTAATAGGATTACTTGGGTCTCTGGAGTCTACCTTCTTGAGTTCTTTGTATATATTGGATATTAGCCCTCTGTTGGATGTAGGGTTGGTAAAGATAATTTCCCAGTTTGTTGGTTGCCACTTTGTCCTTTTGACAGTGTCCTTTGCCTTACAGAAACTTTGTAGTTTTATGAGGTCCCATTTGTCAATTCTTGATCTTAGAGCATAAACTATTGGTGTTCTGTTCAGGAAATTCTCCCCTGTGCCCATATGTTCAAGGTTCTTCCCTAGTTTCCTTTCTATTAGTTTCAGTGTGTCTGGTTTTATGTGGAGGTCCTTGATCCACGTGGAATTGAGCTTAGTGCAAGGAGATAAGAATGGATCAATTTGCATTCTTCTGTATGGTGACCTCCAGTTGAACCAGCACCATCTGTTGAAAAGGCTATCTTTTTTCCACTGGATGGTTTTAGCTCCTTTGTCAAAGATCAAGTGACCATAGGTGTGTGGATTCATTTCTGGGTCTTCAATTCTGTTCCATTGATCTACATGCCTGTCACTGTACCAATACCATGCAGTTTTTAACACTATTGCTCTGTAGTACAGCCTGAGGTCCAGGATACTGATTCCCCCAGAAGTTCTTTTACTCCTGAGAATAGTTTTAGCTATCCTGGGTTTTCTGTTATTCCAGATGAATTTTTGAATTGCTCTTTCTAACCCTATGAAGAATTGCGTTGGGATTTTGATGGGGATTGCATTGAATCTGTAGATTGCTTTCGGCAAGATGGTCATTTTTACTATATTAATCCTGCCAATCAATGAGCATGGACAATCTTTCCATCATCTGAGGTCTTCTTCAATTTCTTTCTTCAGAGACCTGAAGTTCTTGTCATACAGATCTTTCACTTGTTTGGTTAGAGTCACACCAAGATACTTTATATTGTTTGTGGCTATCATGAAGGGTATCATTTCTCTTATTTCTTTCTCGGCCTGCTTATCCTTTGAGTATAGGAAGGCTACTGATTTGCTTGAGTTGATTTTATATCCGGCCACTTTGCTGAAGTTGTTTATCAGCTGTAGGAGTTCTCTGGTGGAGTTCTTTGGGTCGCTTATGTATACTATCATATCGTCTGCAAATAGTGATAGTTAGACTTCTTCCTTTCCAATTTGTATCCTTTTGACCTCCTTTTGTTGTCCAATTGCTCTAGCTAGAACTTCAAATACTATATTGAAAAGATATGGAGAGAGAGGGCAGCCTTGTCTAGTCCCTGATTTTAGTGGGATTGCTTCAAGTTTCTCTCCATTTAGATTGATGTTGGCTACCGGTTTGCTGTAAATTGCTTTTACTATGTTTAGATATGGGCCTCGAATTCCTGATCTTTCTAAGACCTTTAACATGAAAGGATGCTGAATTTTGTCAAATGCTTTCTCCGCATCTAATGAAGTGACCATGTGGTTTTTTTCTTTGAGATTGTTTATATAGTGGATTACATTGATGGACTTCCTTATATTGAACCATCCCGGCATCCCTGGGATGAAGCCTACTTGATTGTGGTGAATGATCGTTTTGATGTGTTCTTGGATTAGGTTGGCAAGAATTTTATTGAGTATTTTTGCATCGATATTCATAAGAGAGATTGGCCTGAGATTCTCTTTCTTTGTCGGATCTTTGTGTGATTTTGGTATTAGCGTAATTGTGGCTTCATAGAACGAGTTGGGTAGTGTTCCTTCTGTTTCTATTTTGTGGAATAGTTTGAAGAGTATTGGTGTTAGGTCTTCTTTGAAGGTCTGATAGAATTCTGCACTAAAACCATCACGACCTGTGCTTTTTTTGGTTGGAAGACTTCCAATGACCACTTCTATTTCTTCAGGGGTTATAGGACGGTTTAGATGGTCTATTTGATCCTGATTTCATTTTGGTATTTGGTATCTGCCTAGGAAATTGTCCATTTCCTCCAGATTTTCTAGTTGTGTTGAATACAGTCTTTTGTAGTAGGATATGATGATTTTTTGAATTTCCTCAGTTTCTGTTGTTCTCTCTCCCTTTTCGTTTCTGATTTTGTTAATTTGGATACTGTCTCTGTGCCCTCTGGCTAGTCTGGCTAAGGGCTTATCTATCTTATTGATTTTCTCAAAGAACCAACTCCTAGTTTTGTTGATTCTTTGTATGGTTTTATTTGTTTCTACTTGATTAATTTCAGCCCTGAGTTTGATGATTTCCTGCCTTCTACTCCTCTTGGGTGTATTTGCTTCTTTCTGTTCCAGGGCTTTCAGGTGTGCCATTAAGCTGCTAGTGTATGCTCTCTCCCGTTTCTTTTTGGAGGCACTCAGGGCTATGAATTTTCCTCTTAGCACCGCTTTCATTGTGTCCCATAAATTAGGGTATATTGTGCTTTCATTTTCATTAAATTTTAAAAAGTCTTTGATTTCTTTCTTTATTTCTTCCTTGACCAAGTTATCATTGAGTAGAGCATTGTTCAGCTTCCATGTGTATGTGGGCTTTCTGTTGTTTTTGTTGCTATTGAAGACCACCCTTATTCCATAGTGATCTGATAGGAGGCATGGGATTAGTTTGGTCTTCTTATATCTGTTGAGGTCTGTTTTGTGACCAATTATATGGTCGATTTTGGAGAAGGTACCATGAGGTGCTGAGAAGAAGGTATATTCTTTTGCTCTAGGATGAAATGTTATATATATATATATGTTAGTTTCATTTGGTCCAAGGCTTCAATTAGATTCACTGTGTCCCTGTTTAGTTTCTGCTTTCCTGAACGATCCATTTCAGAGAGCAGGGTGTTGAAGTCACCCACTACTATTGTGTGAGGTGCGATGTGTGCTTTGAGGTTTATTAAAGTTTCTTTTACAAATGAGGGTGCCCTTGCTTTTGGAGCATAGATGTTCAGTATTGAGAGTTCTTCTTGGTGGATTTTTCCTTTGACCAGTACGTAGTGTCCTTCTGTGTCTTTTTTGATAACTGTAGGTTGAAAGTCAATTTTATCTGATATTAGGATGGCTACTCTGGCTCGTTTCTTGGGATCATTTGCTTGTAAAATTGTTTTCCAGCCTTTTACTCTGAGGTAGTGTTTGTCTTTGACACTGAGGTGCGTTTCCTGCATGCAGCAAAATGCTGGGTCCTGTTTACGTATCCAGTCTGTTAGTCTATGTCTTTTTATTGGGGAATTGAGACCATTGATGTTAAGAGAGATTAAGGAAAAGTGATTGTTACTTCCTGCTATTCTTGACGCTATCTTTATGTTTGAGTTGTTGTCTACTTTTGGGTTTGATGCAAGAAGGTTAATATCTTGTTTTTTCCAGGGTGTAGTTTCTCTCCTTGTTTTGGCGGTTTCCACCTATTATCCTTTGTAGGGCTGGGTTTGTGGAAAGATATTGTATAAATTTGGTTTTATCATGGAATATCTTGGTCTCTCCATCTATGGTGATTGAGAGTTTTGCTGGGTATAGTAGTCTAGGCTGGCATTTGTGTTCTCTTAGAGTCTGCATGAGATCTGCCCAGGATCTTCTGGCTTTCATAGTCCCTGGAGAGAAGTCTGATGTGATTCGGATAGGTCTTCCTTTATATGTTACTTGACCTTTTTCTCTTACTGCTTTTAATATTCTTTCTTTGTTTAGTACATTTGGTGTTTTGATTATTATGTGACGGGAGGTATTTCTGTTCTGGTCCAGTCTGTTTGGAGTTCTGTAGGCTTCTTGTATGTTCATCGGTATCTCTCTCTTTAGGTTAGGGAGGTTTTCCTCCATAATTTTGTTGAAGATATTTACTGGCCCTTTAAGTTGCAAATCTTCACTCTCTTCTATACCTATAATCCTTAGGTTTGGTCTTCTCATTGTGTCCTGGATTTCCTGGATGTTTTGGGTTACACGTTTTTTGCATTTTGCATTTTCTTTGACTGTTGAGTTGATGCTTTCTATGGTATCTTCAGCACCTGAGATTCTTTCTTCCATCTTTTGTATTCTCTTGTTGATGTTTGCATCTATGACTCCTGATTTCTTCCCAAGGTTTTCTATCTCCAAAGTTGTCTCCCTTTGTGATTTCTTAGTTGTTTCTACTTCCTTTTTAATTCCTGGATGGATTTGCTCAGATCCTTCACTTGTTTGTTTGTATTTTCCTGTATTTCTTTAAGATATTTTTGCATTTCCTCTTTCAGGATTTCTGCCTGTTGACCCAAGTTCTCCTGTATTTCTCTAAGTGATTTTTGTGTTTCCTCCTCATGGGCTTCCATCTGTTGATCCATAGTCTCCTGCATTTCTTTAAGCAATTCTCGTGTTTCCTTTGTAAGGGCATCTACCCACTGATTCATTTCTTTAAGCGATTTTTGTGTTTCCTCCTCATGGGCTTCCATCTGTTGACCCATATTCTCCTACATTTCTTTATGCTATTTTTGTGATTCCTTTGTAAGGGCATCTACCCATTGATTCATTTCTTTAAGCAATTTTTGTGTTGCCTCCTTATGGGCCTCCATCAGTTGACCCATATTCTCCTGCATTTCTCTAAGCGATTTTTGTGTTTCCTTTGTAAGTGCTTCTACCCATTGATTCATGTTCTCCTGTAATTCTTTATGAGATTTATTTGTGTCCTTCTTGAAATCCTCTAATAGAATCATGAGAAGTGATTTTAAATCCAGATCTTGCCTTTCGGGTGTGATGGGGTATCCAGAACTTGCTGCTGTTGGAGAGTTGGGTTCGGATGGTGCCATATTGCCTCGATTTCTGTTAGTAACGTTCCTACGTTTGCCTTTTTTTTATCTGGTTACCTCTGGTGTTAGTTGGACCTGCTGTCACTGGCTGTTGATTGGACATCCTGTGAGCCTGCAAGGGTATTTCTGCCCCCCCCCCCGATTACCAGGATTCCCCTGGCACTGCTTGCTTTGGCCTGCCCTGCTCCTGAGTGACTTTGGAGTCCTGATGTGCCTTGCGCCAAGTGATGGTATTTTGGGGAATCCCTGCACATCCAAAGGCTCAGCGTAGTCGATCCCCGGAGCAGAGGTCGCCAAGGGGAGGCTGGTGTGCTCCCCACCCCCTGCGGGTGTGCCCTCTCCCAGAGGGGGGGGGCGCTCTTCAGGGCAGATGTCCCACAGCAGAGCTGGTGCGTAGGTGACCGCAGACCTGCCCAGCTCTTGGGAACAGGGAGCACACAAGCTGGCTGAGACACAGGCGATATTATGCTTGATTGTCCCTGTGTCTGGAGGTCCCAGTTGCCCTGTTAAGGGAGAAAGATGGCGGAGTGCACTCTGCACTCTCTAGGCGCAGATCACTCTGCAGGGCAGATGGCCCACAGCAGAGCTGGCGCCCAGACGACCCGACCGCAGAGCTGCCCCGCTCTTGGGCGCAGATGGAAGCCCAACAGGCTGTGTCCCAAGCGATGTTATATTGGAGGGTCCCTGGGTACCTGTATCCTCAGTGCAGTCGATCCCCGGAGCAGAGGTCGCTAAGCTATCAGTTGCTTTTTAAAGATTGTCTATTACCTTAATCCTACAGCTTTTCCGCTGACCCCCTTCTTGTATTCAACCCTTATAGAGCAGACTTACACTCACCATTCCACAGTGAGTCAGGAGCAACTGGGATCTCGAAGGCAGCCTGGTCCTTCCCGTTTCATGTGGTTCATGCTTCATTCTCCTGTTTGGAACTTCAAAAATGTCTGAACTTATGTTTAAGGAATTGTATCTCCAGGGAAAGGCGGCCTCCCACCTGTTAGTTCAGGTCCCTCTCCTGACGCTGCTGGGGAAGGTGTACAAAGTGCCCAAGATGTGCAGCTTTGAAGAGGAGGCCAGTGTCCACAGCAGGCTCTGAAAGCACTGCATGTCCTTCCTTAACATTTGTCTGCAGGTGACGGTGGATGGGGGCAAGAAGTGGAGGACAGAAGGTCAGGAGTCCTCAGAAAAGGCCATAGTGCTAACATGTCCCCTCCTAGGCTGCCCCCTTCCTAGTAGTCAGTGTGTCCTTACAGCTGCCCTGGGAGGCATGCATGTGATTTCATTCTTTTTTTTTTTAAATATTCATCTGGCAGGTATGACTCTTTTGCCTGCTTGGATGACTGTAGACCACTGCAGTCAGTGCTGGTATGTGAGGAACTAGAAGAATGTGTTGATCCTTTGGAACTGGAGTTTCGAGCGATTATTAGCCACAGTGTAGGTGCTGGGACTCCAACCCGGGTCCCCTTCAAGAGCAGCCAGTGCACATAACCAGTGCACTGTCTTGCCAGCACACCCATATGGCCTTATTAAGGATAAAATCAGATGACAAATTGACCTGTAGGTTATCCTCTGCCGTTTTTATTAAATACATTCCTTCAGCATGGACAAAAGTTTGTTCAGAGGATAAAAGAGTAGCCCATAGTTTTCTCCATGGAATCTCATGGGATAGCCTGAGTTCTCACCATACCACAGATTGACACAAAATTTGAAATATTAAGTATTTTTAGAAATTTACACAAAATATTCATTCACTTTTTTTCAAAATATTATTTTTAGATCTCTTCCTTTCTTGTTCACACTCTGTGTCTTTGTGTCTGTATCTTTGTAAGTGCATGGAAGTGGAGGCACCTATGACAACCAGTAGAGGGCACTATATCAACCTGGAGGGGAAATTACTAGTGATTATTAGTTCTGGAACATGAGTTCTGGGAATGAAAATAGGATCATCTCCAAGAACAGTAAAGCTCTTACCACTCAGGCACGAACACATGCACACACACACACACACACACATGCACACACACACACACACACACACACACACACACACACACGTCCAAACCTGTCACCTTGATCTCCATTCTGTAAGACAAACCAACCTCTGTCCACTAGTCCTTTTCCTGATGCTTTTCTGGTTCATTTTCAGAGGCCCAGCAGTGACTCAGCTGGAGCACGGACTCAGCCTTTCACATCCACTGACCTCTGCATCCTCTCACAGGGCTGTGACTGAGAGGGCACACGTGAGATTAATAGGGGACTAATGAGCATTTGAAGCGCCCCATGACTGAAGAAGGGTTCATGGCTTCTCAGCACTGCGTTCATGGCTGCAATTCAATAGCTTATTGATGACGGGATCAGGGTTTTCAGGTTTGCTGTCTGCCTAGCATTCTGCCTTCATCTCTGTTATGATCATGATCCACGGTTAGTGTCTGACTAGTAGATATTTGAGTGCAGAATGCGGAAACCACTATCTCATGTGTAGTCTCTAGTAGGCAAGCTTCCTCCACTTTTAGGGATTAGAGCCTGTGAGACACAGGTGCAGAGACCATCGCACACAGCACAGTTGCTGGCGGGGGAATTGACCTAGAGATGTGCATTCACAGGTCCTCTCCTCAAATGAGGCTCAAGTCCGAACCCTGAGTTGATTTACCTGAGATTCAGTTGAAATAGATGTAGGAGGGGAGAAAATTAATGGAAGTCTGTGGTCTCAAAGCCTTGGGTTTTCTGCAAAGTTTGGGAGGCACTGGTAACAGCTATGTGACTTGGAAAGGGGAAAAGACATATGGCAAGAGGGATGACTCTAGAGATGATATGGAACTTATCGACTTACATGACTTACTTTTCTCCTCTTGTGAGAAAATAAACAAGAAGTCAGGGTTTCTATTCCAGGAATAGAAGGTGGGGCATCAGGCAGAGAGACATAGGACTCTGGGAAACAGTGAGGATGCCCAGATTGACCTTGAACACTGAGGAAGCCAGAAACATGAATCTCAAGAGAGATAACCATCCGTGTGGCAGACACAGACCAGAATGAATGGGTTCTATCACTTACAAGCTAGCTGGGGAACTGGCCACTGTTTATAGCCTAGGCATTTCTTCAATAATAATAAAGTCTCAGAGTCCTATTCTGGGAACAAAGAGTCTGGTAGAAAAGTTTCCAGTTACGTTTTGTGATGACTTAGCCCCTCACTGAAGAACACTTGTCTAAAATGAACCTAATCCTTAAAAGGTCAAATGGTTTGACATACTCTGGATCCAGCGACCAAGGCCACTGAGGAATTGCTGCCTGTAATCGCTAACAAGTAAATATCTGTCTCTTTGATCAGCTAAAGCAGAAGCTCATAGTGGGTAGCCTCATTTTCATGAGAATGGAAAGGCCCCTGTGGCCCAAAGTGGAAACAGCCACTGTGGGTTATAATCTTCTCTCCTTGGTGCCTTTCCTGCTCTGACCTCACAAAGCACCACTGTGATGAAGGAAAGAGGACCTCTGCATAAGACTGTGGACCGGCCTGTTTCATTTGTCCATACAGAGCAGGGAGCTAGTCTGGGTGACCTGTGGGACTTCTTGATAGCTGTCCAGATTGTCAGTTGTCGGGTTGTTGTACCTCACAACCTGTGTGTGCTAGAGTACAGGGAACGCTTTAGCGTCATGGCCGGCAACTCCAAAAAGAAGGATATGGCAAGTCATTACAAGATGCTTTTCACTCTTGGCCAGGGTTCGTTTGGCACCGTGAAACTGGCCTGGCACCTGAAAACTGAGGCGCTGGTGGCTATAAAAACTGTAGAACTCAGTAAAAAGACCATCAGAGGAATCTGTGCGGCAATAGCAGCGTTAGAAAAACTACACCACCCTAACATCATCTGCCTCTTCCAAATCCTAACGACATCACGGCACGTGAACTTTGTTACCGAATATATCCCGGGAGGCAACTTGTTTGAAATCGTAAAGGAGGATGGCCCACTGCCGGAGGAAGAGGCTAAGAAAATATTCGGGCAGGTAGTGTCAGCTGTAAAGTAGCTCCACAGCCTGGATCTTGTCCATCAAGACATAAAACCACAAAATATACTGAGGGATGAGGACGGTAATGCGAAGCTTATAGACTTTGGTCTGACCACCAAGTGCAGATCTGGCACCTTACTCAAACGGCAATGTGGGACCAAGAGTTGTTTTGCCCCAGAGCTTGTAATCCAGGAGCCATATGATGGCAAGAAGTCAGATGTGTGGAGTTTGGGCGTGGTACTTTATTTCATCACCATTGGACACTACCCCTTCAGTGGAAGCACCATAAAGGAGATGGAGGGAAAGATCACAACGGGGACTTATGAAATTCCACCTCATGTCTCAGGGCAACTTGAGAACCTGATCCATCAAATGCTCACGGTTTCCCCGGAGATGAGGCCCTCCATCGAAGATATTGAACGTCATCCGTGGATAAAGAAGAGTGAGGTATAAATCCCGACTGTGACAGATCCAGATTACCGTGTCATAGACATCCTGTGTGACAGGGGATTTAATGTAAATGACATCCTGGAGTCCCTGCACAACAAAAAATATAATGAATCAATGGGGGCATATTTGATTTTGAAAGCACAGGTTGACAAGGGCCTTGAGCAAGCGTCTACCATTTCGGCCCAGACTGCGGATCAGTGCCCTACGCCACCTCCTTCACCAGCACATCCCTCCATCTCTGGGCTTCCTCTAAAGAGAAGGGCCAGTGAGCCCAACTTTAGCCTCCTCCACCCCTGGCCCTCAGGAGACCAGGGGCCTGCTACCCTGGCACTATCGGGACACAAGGTGGCCAGAAGTGTCACCATGCCTCCCATTGCTCTACGGGGCACTGAGGAAAAGAGCAGCAACTCCAGCTCTGCTGTCTATTCTGGAGCTGTGGCTGGCCCATGTGTCTGCAGCAGCGTATTGGAGGACATAACGTCCTTGCCGCCTGATGAAGAGCGTGACGTGGAAACATCATCCCCCCCTCAGAAGATCGGCTGCTTCAAGCGAGTGAGCAAGAGAATCAGGGCTTGCTTGTCACGACTCTGCTGTTTCCCACGGGCTCGAAAGACCAAACGGAAGCATACATCCTCCGAGAAAGGGGCTCCCCTGAAAGAGGCCGGAGGCAGAAGCCAATGAGAGGGTAAGCAGGTATGGGAGGGGGCATCACGAATTTATATTTTATTTTCCATGTCTTAATTCATCTCTTTTCATTGGAAAAATCAGAAAGGTGTACATTTCTGGGGTCTCTTGGGATGATCAGATGTATTTCTACCCCAGCTGAAGTAAACTCTGATCCTTGGTATACCGCTTCAGGAAGAAATCCTGTTGGAGAATCCCTAGGTGGGATCTGATGCAAATGAACTAGCAGTAATCAGCAAGAGACTGTGGGGACAGTCAGAGTGAAAGCGGGCTTGGGGAGCTATCTATATCCATGGGGAACATATTCAGATCGAGACACTGCTTGGGGACACAGTGCCTGTCAGAGTGACCATGGTCAAAGTACAAAGGGGCCACCTCAATGGCTCCCCAGCATACAGCACCATGCTGGTCTTTCATATCATCTCCTGTCCAGTGCAGACTAGCTGTCAGAGCATCTACACTGCCACCAGGCTCAAGGAAACAAAACCTCATCCTGTTTACCCAGCACACTGACTCCTGGCCTTCCAGGCTATCTTCTCCTCCCATCATTTGATGTGCTACCAACAAGGAGAGATGTGCTCCCTGTGCAGCCTGCAGAGACCTGCTCCACAGCAAGCAAGGAGCAGAGCTGGGAAGTGCCTTCCACAGCTCTGCTTCAAGGTTTACCTATGCATTCAGTGCATGTGCTGTCTTGGGCAGCTCCTGCGCAGGCACAGGACATCCTGAGTGGCATCTCTTCAGCATCCCACACTTGCGCATACCTAGCATGCGCCTTCATGGCCTCTCACATTATCCAAGCTCCCTTAGGTCTCACTCTAAAGCTCAAGCAGCCTGTAACCTTGCCATCCTCCTGAGAGGCTGTCACAGGCGACTTAGGACATTATATGCAGCTGACAGCAAGAGGCTTGGGGGACTTGGAGAGTGGGCTTCAGGTGTGAGAGATACAGGTGCCTCCAGGATGTGACCCAGCACCACATTCTAAAAGTGCTCCAGTTTTGCTTGTCTCTGCCATGACAGTGTGGTGAGTCTCTGCGCTGTGCTGAAGGGCCACACACTGAGGTTTAGAGAACACAGACAGAGTGCTTCCATCATGGAGATCACTCAGCCTGGGTGTCCTGCTTACCTATAAGAATTGTGGGAGCAGGTGCACCGCACATCTCTCTCACCGTGCCCAAGAAAACTGCAAAACTTGTGAGTGAACCTCAAAGGCTTCTATGCCTGAGAAACTAGAATGGTTCCTTCCTAAACATTCAGGAACTCTCTGAAATCAGTCTTCCGCATGTAAACAGCCTGGAGGAGGCTCTGCCCTGATTTCTCAGCGGGTAACCTTATGATCTATGACACTGCATTTCTCTGATACTTTCTTCCCAGGGTATGGGCTTTTCAGTAAGGTAGGGATCAGTGTCGTAGCCATCTAGCTTGACTATTACTATCTGGGCTAGACCTGCCCATGTCCTCCCTCGACAACCACCTGACTTCCAGTTCATTGCTGGAGTTAAGTCTTCTCTCATAGGGCCCACTTCACTCTTACTTGAATGGAAATGTCTTGCAGTGTGAAAACGGGATCTGAGATTCAATCTCTTATTCCAGGTTGACTCTATGTCATGCTGTGATCACTTACCCAGTCAGTAGACATTCACTAAACATGTGCTATGTGCCAAGCCCTCACTACCTGATAGATCCCAGGGATCATTAGGTCTGATGACCTACCCGTCCCCAAGCCGCAGACATGCTGGCAGAGTCCAGGAAAACCATGAAGACAAAAATGGTGGTGCAGGTCTACATGAGAACTATCATGGTGAGGGACCAGAGAGAATGCATGGTTGTCCAGGGAATCTCAAGAGACACTTCTGGGCAGATGACAGCAGCTCAGAGCCTGGGAGGGAAGAATGGAAGGCACAAAGGGCTGTGGCGGAAGCCATGTGACATGCAGCCAGCCTGAATCATAGGACATGAGGGTGTCCTTCTGTGATAGTGCAGTGTTTGAGGTCACCCAAGGGAAGCTGAGTATAAGTTGACTTTAGGTGGAACGTCCTGAAACTCATAATAGCACTCAGGCTCTGGCAGACTTGATGGTGCACACAAGGAAAAGACCTGAAGGGTGCCCTCCCCTGTGCAATGAGGATTGGAAAGCACAAGACGGTGAGCAGAACAGTGGGAAAGGGCAGTGTCAGCCAGAAATGGAGATCGTGGTGTCATCCCAGAATGTAGAGGCCTCATTCCAGCTGTGGGGTTCCACCCTCTTTCATATACACTTCTATGTGTTTCAAAGCCAGTGGTGATTCCAGGTAAAAAGTGTTACCAGGAAACCCCTCCTAAATCTGTGTTGTTCTTTAGCACCTGATGTCTGCTTCCTGTCCAACTCAAAGGCTCAGTGACGTGGAGGAAACACTTTTTGTGTCTTAGGAAACCCCTTCTAAATCTGTGTTGTTCTTTAGCACCTGATGTCTGCTTCCTGTCCAACTCAAAGGCTCAGTGACGTGGAGGAAACACTTTTTGTGTCTTAGGAAACCCCTTCTAAATCTGTGTTGTTCTTTAGCACCTGATGTCTGCTTCCTGTCCAACTCAAAGGCTCAGTGACGTGGAGGAAACACTTTTTGTGTCTTAGATATTTCTTTCTACTTGAAACAAAAAACTTACAGGCAGGGCATGGCTGTACTGATTGGACTATTTCTCTCCTCTCTGACTTGGTCGCCCTGGTCTCTCTAGAATTCTCCAGCTGAGATGTTTTAGTACACTAGGGAGCTGCCATGAGGCTTCAGGGATGAAGTTGCCTTTGGCTGAAGCCACAATCCAACAGGTGTGCATCACAGCCCTTCCCATGTCATATCTGCCATGGACGCAGAGCAGTAGTTCCTACTTGGCTGTGCAGGAAACTATTTTTTTTTGACTTCTCACTCATTGTATAACTATCCCTGAGGTAAGTCAAGAAACCACAGTAGAGGCCATGATGGGAGCCCTTTACTGGTCTCCTCACCAGGATTTCCTCGGCAGGTTTACTCCTCCTAGCTAAGTTACCACCCACACTGACTAAACACTCACAGTCACACACTATTAGTGAGAATGTACTACATACTCACTTGACAGTCTTCTGAGGACATTTTCTCAACAAACATTTTCATCACAAATGGCTCAAACTAGACCAAACTGTCAGAAAACTCTCCAAGCCAAGTGGGGAGTTGCTGTCTATTTCTGTCATGCCAGACAGTTGAGTATGTGAGCTTGTCCTCACCCCAGGAACAGCAGACAGACTGAGCTTCTCTCCTATTACATTTCCTCTCATGCAACTATCAGGTGTCTCAGCCGCTCACCACACCCCATCAATTTTATACAGCATTTGTTTAACATCTGGGATTCAATGCTGCTGTCTTCATCTGCAGAGGATGATCACTTGAGTCAATTTGGAACTTAAGTTCACATAGTCATAGAGGGTCTGGACTCTCCTATCCCAGAGTCAGCATGAAACAAAGCCAATGGCCCATGTGTGGTCTTTCCTCTCACCACCCTAAAGGACATGATGCTCCATTACCTTCCTGACACACCACATGCTGATGTCCAGTAGTCAACGGCGTTGGAGATTCTTAATGGCCATAGCATGTCTCAAGTGCAGTCTTTGGTTATTCGGGAAAAGGGAAAGGGTCCATAACCAGCCTTTTCTGCACTCACCCCAGGATCCTTCCCTCCTGGGCCCTATTGTTCTTTTCCTAGTTGTAGTCTACCCAGGGAGGTCTCTTCAGTAGGAGGTTCTCAGAAGGGGTGGGCCTGCCATTGTCCATGGGACCTGGAGTTCCCTCCCCTAGCATCTAATGCCTTTCCCTCCTTCAGCTTCTCCTCTGCAGATGATGGCGCTGTGCTGCAGAAGCTGGTGCTTATGCGGCCAGGAAGGTCACGGATCCCTGACTACGAGGGCAGTGGTTCATTGTTGCTAAGGATCACATCTCAAGATAACAGCACTGAGCTGGAAACACAAAGTAAAAATCTCCTGCCTGAGCAAGGTGTGCAGAGAAGAGGTGAGGCTGTCATATCCAGGGACAAATGTCCAGATGGAAATAATCTGATGATCCGGTGCCTGTTGATGGACAATGATCAAGGCTATAAGGAGCCACCAAAATGACTCCCAGCAGTGCAGAAGGACACGGGGCCTGAGCTGTGTCCATGCTGTATCAGGATGGAGCATCGGACAAGAATGGACACTAGCATGTATTCATGAGGGGGAGACTGAATTGTTATACTTTTGTTCAGTAAAACAGCAGCCAATCTACTAATGAGGTGTGTACACAATGATACAGGATTCCCCACAGAGATTAAATTTACAAGAACAGGGTCTCTGTGGTAGCTGCCCAAACCATCTGATGAACCGGAAAGAAGCCCTGAGGAGATGCCTTCAATCCCTGTAGTCCAAGAAATAATACCAGTCATTCTCATAGGAATCATGAGCTGGTCCTCGTTTCTCTGCCCCCATTGGTTCTATCTCCTATCAAGGTCAAGACGTTTCCTTGCCATGATCACAACTGAATCTTGTTCCACAACTCAAGGAACGTGGTTGAAAAGAGAATCTGGACCAGTCTATACTCACATGTCTCTATGGACATTCGGGATGCACAGTCTCTGGAATATCCTGTGCCAGCTGCACATGTCCTGAGCATCTGTGCTGTCCACATCTGCTGCAGAAGCACATGAGCCAATAATCTGCCCTCTGTCAAGAACAGTCTGCCCTTGACATGGATGTGATGATTTCCCTGTCTCCACATGAACACACCCATCCTGCGCCAACAGTCTGCTACTGTCCCTATGAGGAAACTAAGGACAGGAGGATTCTGACAGTAGGATGCTGGATGCAAAAAAAATTGAGTCACGTGTTATGGTGACAAAAGAACCTCAGGAATAAGAAAGGTGAACTTTAAGTGAGAGCTGAGTGTTACTCCTGGATCTCAGTCAACACCACCACCCAGGAATCCAGGAGCTTTGGATGGTGGATGCATCTGTCCACCGTGGGAGAGTGATAAGCCCTGGGGTGCACTCATTCTGTGGAAGTTCACAGGGAATGAAAAAGTCTTGGCTCCCTGGATATCAGGGCCCAAAGGTGAAAAACAGCATGCATGGGCTTCTCCATTTGGGAAATGGAATGGGAGTGACAGCAGGCGATGCATATATTCTGACCCCTTGAATGTCATGCATTTTGAGATGGAACTTCTGAAGCCTGAATCACTGTGAAACATGCTGTCTGCCAGGGCCAGAATACTTCCAGAGAGCAGGATAAACTCCAAACCTCCTGAGCCCAAAAGTAAAGGTGAATAAGGTAACAGGTGTCCTAGTGACCTGTAATGCCATCAGGAGCCCTGAGGGCCACCTCCTATAATCAAATGTAAGCCTCATCAGTGCAGGTCACTCCAGAGCAACTGTCACTGCTCCAGAATTGCTGCAGACAGGAAAGGTAAGGAGGTCTCATCTTCCATGCTGCCTCTGTCTTTTCAGGAAGCTTGAGCACTTAAATCCCTACAGATTTCCTAAGGTACCCTGAACTCTCTGCTATTCCAGTGTTCCAGTGCTCTTCAACTGTAAGGCAAGAGAAGACCACAGTCTTTTGAAGCTCTGATCCTATCTACCTGAGCTTCCAGTGCTCAAAGGCAAAGAGAGGAGGGAGATTCCTGAGGCCTCTCCATGTATGCTCTCCAGAACCAAGCCCTGGGGCAGTTCCATATGGGACAATGAGCAGTACCTTGGATGGATTCTGGGGTCTGGGCCATGAAATGGGTTCTCATTAAAGCCAAAGTCACATGAGGGGTGCCAGAGAAGATACACAAGACCTAGAGCCCAAGGCCAGGGGTGGCTTCTGAGCTGTCTAATGCCGGCATGAGTGAAGCTGCCGAAACCCGTGTCCCAGTAGACCATCCTCTAACAAAGCTACTCTGCCCTTCCAGATCATGGGTTGATTGCCCTGTCTCCATATAGGAGAGTTGGTCTTACAAGGTGCTACTGTCACTGAGGTGACAGTAAGGTCAGGAGGACTGTGACAGTAGGAGGCTGCCTGCAAAAATGATGGGAGGCCCAGGTGTACCTGGAAGCTACAGGGTGCAAATCCCCATCCTCTCTTCAGACCTTCAATCTATGCTGGTGTATTCCTAGTGACAGCCCTGTCAGCAAATCAAAGCAGCCTCTCCCTGCCTCTCTCTCACCCATGCTTCTCAGTGTTGAGATTGAAGAGCCTAGAGGATGGCCTCTACAGATCAGTCAGTGGGTTGCCCAGGACCACTGCCACTGAATTTCCTTGAAATTGTGTTCTAACTCTGGGATGTCTGAGAGAGCTCGACTCCCAGTTCTTGCCATGCAGTCTAGGCCTCACTTCTTGGACTGTGCCTGGCTAGTCCTCCAGTAGCATCATGGAAGCCATTGTTTCATAGGCCTGACTTTATTCTTACCCAAAAGGAGTTAGAATGAAGACTGACTCTGAGATGTGATTCCAGGTCCTAGATTGTCTATGTGAAGTGGTTTGATCTGTCCTTTGGTCAGTTGCCATTCTATAGGCATAGTGATGTGAAAGGCCCTCACTAGGTGCTGAACCCCAGGATCACTGGTGTGACAGACAAGCTCTGCCCAAGGTGCTGACATTCTGACAGAGTCTAGGACATCCAGGAAGACAGGTGGTGAGGTAAGTCCACTTCAAAACAGGTAAAAGCAGTAATGAAACTGGGAGCTTCCATCCTAGTCCAGGGTGTTGGGAAACCCACTCCCTGAGAAGACATCTCTGCTGAACTGAGCCTGGGCAGAAAGAAGACATGAGACAGAGTGCCACGAGAGCAGTCATGGGACAGGCAGTCATCATGAATGACTGGACCTGATGAGTGGCTGTGATAGTGTGATTTTTATGGACACCATAAATGAAATTTATTGTAATTTATTTCTTGGTGTAAAGGTGTTCTCCACTCAGATCTCAGACTCAGGGAGTGTTGGGCAACCCAACATACCAAAGGCCTGATTGGTATAGTTGTCTTATGATGGTGATGAGAATGTCAGAAGATGAGGAGGCCATCTTGGGAGGGGGATAATGTTGGAATCCCAGAAACTAGATGCCATGTTCCTGCATGGGGCTCCACCATTCTTCACATATGCATGGTGAGTTTCTAAGCAGGTTATGAGTGCAGATAAAAACTGTCACGGTGAGGATTCCTAGACCGGGGTTGTCCCTCAGCAGTTTAGCCTGCTTTCTTTCCCATGCACCCACCTAGTTTCCTTGAGTACAGCTTGTCACTGTACAGGATTTTTCTTAACTATGAAAATGAGACAGAGTGGTACAGGTAGGAGGAGCTACCTGAATCCTCTGTTTGACCTTCTGTCGCTGTCGTCTCTTCAGATGTCACCAGCCATGATTCTGACCTTCAGTAAGCAAACAAGGGTCACAGGCTTTCCTGACAGGAACAACACAGGCTGGAGCCCAATCCGAAGCTGCACACCAGCTCCTTCCCTGTTTGTGACTGCTGAGGACAGTGTGAACTGAACGTCTGGACCTGCTCTGTCACTGAAAGCACAACCTCTTGAACTCTCTGATTTTGAACTCTAGCTGGAGCAGATGCTGCTGCTGATCCAAACATCTAGTTCAATATGTGAAAATATAAGCTTTCCAATCTCCGACCTAGGACATTCTGTCTCAGACAGGACAGTGTGTACACTTGAAAGACCAGGTGAGGAAGATGTCTCAGCACAAAATTAGTCATAGTTCTAGGAGGAATAGATACCATTTGTGCTGATAGGGACTGAGGGATCCCTGGCTGGCACGTCCCATACAGAGACTCTTCAGGATCTTCTGTGAAGACCTATCCCTCTTCATCCTTTGAACACCATGTGGTATGAATGCTTACCTTGTCACTCACTGCTCAGTTTGCAGACATGACCGCCACGTTAAGAAAGTTCTCCCCCTCTGTTTGACTTCTGGGTTCCAAGTTCCTTTTATATAAAGGTTGCTTAGTGTGGTCAAAGAGGAACATGAATGACATAGTGTATTGTGTAGCTAGACTTTTGTAATGGCTAGAGAAAGCACATGATGGGGCCCCTGGAAACAGCTCTGTTTCTCTCAGAATGTAGACTTTGTGATCAGTCATGAGCTTAGAAAGACACTTTTGTGTGCTTCCACCTTCAGTTGCTAAGTCTTTTTCTGAATGGTGTTTCCCTAGTATAGACATGTTTCTCTAGGAATATGGGAATATCCTGTAAGGTTCTATTACATGTGCACTCTCTGTGTTGTCCTCTCCTTCTGGGCACTTGACCCCTGTGAGTTTCTCTGTGAGGAGCCCATCCCCCCGTTTGTTCATATACCTTCTTTTCAGAGTCTCTATACAGGGTCAGGTTGTCAAGAAGCTATGGGCTGTATCACATCGAAGGTACTAGGGACTCTGTCCTTCTCATTTCGTGGTATTCCATCCTCTCACTTCTCCCTTGCAGATTGTGGTATTTTCCCACAAGACACTGCTGAATATGGCCACCTGGCAGGCCAAGGGCCTCAGCCTGGCAGCGTGAATGACACCATCCATAAGTCAAGAAACCTCATCAGCATCATCACGAGCAAGTGTAGTACGGAGTTCTGCTAAACACAGTATGGACATCAACAGTCCCTGGTTGCCACCACCAAGTGTGATATAATCATCCATTTCAATGCCTAGACCTAGAATTCTTCTGCAGGTTGGGGTTAGGAAAGGGGCCGTGTGCAGAGGTGCTGGCGGTTCTTGTCACTGGTCACTCCTTAGTGTGAGAATTCTGGGTATCCAGCTGTCACAGAGCGCCTTCCCCACTTGCTCTTCACACATGCATCAGCAAGGATGCTGCTCACTGATTTTCTCTCAGTGGAATGGTGGCACCAGGGAAGCAAACCCAGTGTCCCAGGCTTGCCTCTCAACAGGATTGGTATTTTCTGGAAGGTCATTAGGGGAGGGATGCTCAGGGTCTCTGAAAACTCCTCTCTGCTGTCATGTGACACATGGCATGTCCTGACAGAGGTTCCTCTGACCCTTGACAGAACTCCCCGAAGGCAATTCTTACATTCCTGGAGATCAGACTTTCAGAAGGAGTGAGGCAGTGTGTGCTGTTCCCACCACGCACGAGCTGGGAGCCACAGTTTGATAACTTTGACTGACTGAGGGAAACACCAGAGGTCTTCTCTGTTGTCCCTGGGTTTTTGTAAAGTCAGTGCAATTATCTCAAACAAAACCTTTTTAGTTTCATTTCCATCACAGTGACTTGACACTTCCAGGTTATACTGCATTCCCACAGTGAAGCCAAGGAACACGCGCAAAGGGGCTACCTGTGTCATACCCACAGTCAAGAGCAGAGGGAAATGAATGCATGCATGTGAGCTTGCTGGCTTGTGCTCCTCTAGGACTCTCTGTTCTCATGCAGTCTGGGACACAAGCCTAGGTAATGGCACTGCCCAAACTGTTGCAGCTTCTCATGTCAATTAAGGTAATCAAATCTGTCCCTTACAGTCATGCTCACAGGGGAAGTTCATCTAGAGGCTTCCTCTGTGAAGACTCTCCCTCCAGGTCACTTCTCCTGCAATACTTGAGGGTTCTAATTAAAGAGCATGGATTGCTCCCAGTGGCCACCAGAGCTCCCGGCAACGAAAATTGTCAGACTCATGACTAGAGGCTTCACCTTCTCATTTTGCCTAGGCTCATAGCTGACTTCCTGGAGCGTGTCCTCCCTGGCCCTCTCAGTTTCTCCCCACATTATACTTCACACTGTTTTCACTCAGTCATCAGCTCATCACTGGGATGTCTCTACTGGGTCCTCAACTGATTCTTTCTAGACATAGATAAGGTTTCACAGCAGACGTCTTTGACTTTAGGTTGATCTTTCTTCAGTTTCCTCGGCCAGGTCCTCTTCCAGGTGTGAACCCTCTCCTCCATGAAAGGTTAGCGATTGCTGAGCCTTTCACGCCATTTTCCTTCTGCCAGCTTGCACTTCTTTGAGTAGGTCCCATTCAGTGCTACTAGGTATGTATGAGGCTTACAGACCTCACCCTAATTTTCACAGTTGGTATGGATCTGAGAGCATGTAGCCTTGCAAAGCATTTTAAATTATGTATATTTCTCAAGTACTTATCTATTCAATGTCTTCTCTATCCTGTCTGTCTCTCTATTACTACCCCTTGGTCTCTTTCTCTGCATCTGTATCTGACTGTGTCCTGTTGTCATTCTCTCTATCTCTCTGTCTCTCTGCCCCTCTCTCTCCCTCTCCCTCTTCCTCTCTCTTTCTCTATCTCTGTCGTTTTTTGTGTTGGGGGAGGTAGCATGTATATTTTCTGGGGAGCCTATTGATGGAGGTCAGAGGATAACTCTGTTGAGGCATTTCTCAAACTTGCTGACATTCCAAGAGATTGAACTCTTGGCTGTTTTGGCAAAGTTTTTGTAGGTGAAGAACATGAAGGATCTAAGGCAGTGCAGTACATGCAGGAGAAGCATCTGACTCGTCCAGGAATTGGGAGCCACTGCCTTCGCACACACATGTGCTGTTATCCTTACTTGGATGCCAGTCAGGACAACTGGATGATACTGGTCCCACAGACTTGCCTTGTTTGTTTTTTTGCTTGTTGTTGTTGTTGTTGTTGGCGTATACGCAACCTCTCCGCTTAGTTCTCTAACATTAAGTCTTATGGAACCTGACCCTCCTACTTCATTTGCCCCCCTGTCCTTTCTGCCTACCTGTATTTTTCCAGAACTTTCTCTGGCTATGACAGTATGTCTGTGCCACTTTAGGATGGGCAAGCCCACATCTGGATACCCAGAGCCCTTACACAACACGCTCTTATTCACCTGTGAGAAGTCCAAGTCAGTGACTCTAATCTTGACTCAGTGCTGAGAATGAACTTAAATCTCAGAGCATGATCTGCCCCAGTGTGGTTCCTAAGCCTGAGAGCTCCCAGCTCCACTGTCCAACCTTCTTGGCTTATTCAGGGTTGGGACTTTGTCCATTCCTTTCCTAGCAGTGTCAACAACTGCTTCTGTAGAGTCTGGGAGTCGAGAAAGCAAGTGGTGGGTGTTTCTTGCATGATCTTGACCCATGCTGGGTCTCTTGCCTTCCATCTCTACTTTCAGCATTAAATATACCACATCTCTCCAAACATAATGCCTGTTCAAATGTCCTGCACTCAGTGAGGAGGCTGGAGCAAGTGTCAAAGGAGTGAAGGTCAAGGTCTGGCTTTTATCAGAGTCTGAGCTAGACCACGGATGCTCTGGGAAACACTTGCCTTCTCAGTGAGATCTTCACCTGCTGTAAATAACCAACAACCTCTTCAACTTCTTCAGTGTTCCTCTGCCATAGTGAAGACCAGGAAGACAGTGAGTCCACAGTAGGAAATGGGTCCGAGGTCTTTCACCTTAATGCTTCCAATTCTGTCTTCTAGGGATCACTAACAAATCTTCACAGTGCTACCTCCCAGAAGATGAGTCACGGTGTTACTGTAAGCATTATGCATGACATGAGGCACACAGAGGTTCACCATAAATGCGAAAGCTGATATAGATCACCCTTAATATGGTCTTTCCTCAGTCTCCCCTTAGAGGCTGAACTGAAGTTCACTGAGGATCTCATCTATTAGATGCAGATAAGATGATCACCTTGGATAATCTAGCTTCGGATGCTAAGGCACTGGGATTCCAAACAGCTATGAGGGGAGAGAGCTCAAAGTTGAGCCGAGTCCTGCAGCTCATACCATGCATAGCCGATGTCCTGTGATTCTGTTCTAGTGGACAGCATTGGGAAATATCTACATCATGTAAAAGGAAACTCTCCCAAGCACTCTCAGGTCTCTGCACCTAGAGCAGAGGCTTTGATGGCACCACATCGTAAAGCAAGTGAGGTTGGAAAGATGGCTGCATCTGACTATTCCTACCACTCTTCCTGCAGCTGCAGTAAGAGATGTTCTCTGTACATCTCTGTCCAATGCCATCCTGGTATACCTTAGATACTTTTGCTGGAATCACTACAGAATGCATCTAAATTGTCGATATATGGAAGGACGGGGTATTTATTGTGTTTTAGTATAGGTATCCATGTCGGTCTGTGATAGATAAATCATATTCTGTGTCCTTGTGAGAAAGGGGAAACCAAGCTGAGAAAGGTCTCTCCTGAGGATGATTGCTCTGACAACCCAGAAACCCATCAAGGCTCACAGGAAAGGGCCACATTTGAAGTCCTTCTTGACAGTCCCCAGATCCAGGATTTCTACTTCCTCCTAACTTTTGTGGTAAAAACAGTCTCACCCTCAGACAACCCATTTCAGTCATTCCCACAGCCATCACCTTGGCACACAGTCTAGATGTCAGTCAACAGCTCTCCCTATGTGTAGACTGGGAAGATGGTGGCCATGTCCAGTGTCCTAACAGCTCTACAGTGAGCACACGTCACTGCACAGCTAGGCCTGTTTCAGCAGGCTATGCTGTGAGCCATGAGGGCATCTTCTTCCTTTTATATGCTTTCTGTGTAAAGTAGACCTAGGGAATGACATCTGAGGATGACCCTCCCACTCTAAGTCTTCACAGATCCCACATCATGTCCTTGGCATTTTGAGGTGAGCTCATTCACCATTTCCACAGATTGCACACAGCAGCTATGTCCCACCCCATTCTTTCCTGACCTGTCCCAGATCTCACCTCCAAACTACTCAGAGGACTTAATCCATCTCTCAATTGTCTGAGGTCCACATGATTTGCTTGCCCTTGGAGGGAAAGCAGAGGTGAAAGATCCTCTCCTAAGCATCCTCAGAGAGTTTGAACTATTCAGACCCACATAGAGGGAGACCATGACTGCAAGCTGGCCTTTGTGAGCAGCATATCCTCTATGGCCATGAAGCAATGACATTGGGATTCCTCGAAAGTGGCAGTGGACCATACCCTCAAAGCAGACTGCTGTGGCTTTTAAATCTTAGCGAGAGATGGTCTGCTGCTCCCACAGATATGAACTGGTTTAGTACTGCTCATGCTGGGAGATGAGCACGTTCAGTCAGAAGGGAACCTATTTCTTCTGGCCCAGCATGGAGCCATGGATCACCGTTTGGATTCTTTCTGCTGCCTCGAAATCCCGGGCTCTTCTGAGTCTAACATAGGGAGCCACTGGGCTACAGGCCAGTGAGGTCTCTGATGCAGAAGTGACTCCACTTCCTGTGCATTCTGGCCACAGGCCAACCATGCTCTCTGGATTCACAGAATGCTGTGGTGTTCTTTAAGCTTTCAGAGTCTCTTTGAAGAACTCCATCTGGCTGGTTATTAGCACGTGCTGTGTGGGATGCCACCTGAAAGCCATGAGCTTTTATGATTTTCCTTCCATAAATGTACTATTCTGTTCGGTATATGCGAACATTCATGAAGATCAATTTAAAACTCTACAGACAACGTGTTTTCAGAAAGGTTTCAACACTCTTGTCCTCAGCTATGATGCCCCGAGGCCCTGCTCCGCCCTGACAAGTTTTCTCATCCCCACGATTTGCTCTGCCTTTCTACTATTTGCTCAGTTGCATCTGGTCCTGGTTCCCTGGGGATGTTTCCTTCTGGTTTCTAGCAGAGATCCTGCTGCTTTGACATGGCAGACTCTCTCAGCTTTCTCAGGTGGTGGTTGGGGAGGAAACTCATAGCTATCAGTCAGAGGAGAGTCAAGAGAAACAAAGTAAGCTATGAAATCCTATCAAATTCCAGGGATGTGTTCGTATGTGCGATGCTCAATAGTGTGCTAAACTTCAGAGAACTCGTTTGATGCTGAAGAGCCTAAATGGTACTTTTCAAAAGTACCACGGAGAGTTCAAAGAATTCCATTTCCAGGTTTCAGATTTACCCAGGGCTGAGTGACAAATCTAATACCCTTTGGCATTCCCACAAACATGTAAAACCAGCTGCCACCATGAGATATATGAATGATCCTTTTCTTGTAGCTAACTTGTCATCCTTTAGGCTCTTGGACTCCCTTGCTGCTTCTTGGCCTATACCATGCCCTCCTCTTTGCAGTACCAGCCTTTCACAACAATCTGGGATAATACAAAGTCTGGGTGATGTTGAAGTGAGGGGTCTGCTGGCCTAAGCCCAAGTAGAAGCTGAGTGAGCTGTGGGGTTTTCCTGAGTTCAAGGTACCTTAGCAGAGTGAGGCAGGACAGGTCCACACAGTCTGGAATCAGGGGACATGCTTAGCCATACTCTGCTCTATTGTGGAAGACAGCACGGGATAGGAACTACATCGTCACCTGCCTTGTTCTGCCCTACCCTCTCATGGCTTTTCAACTTAGACCACACTTGCTCTGGTCAACGGAACAGTATAGTTTGTTATGAGTTCCTATCTACAGGTTGGTGGATGAGTTAGGATGTTCAATGGATACTGTTTTGTAGACCATTCTGTGCCTCCATTTTGAGCCCTGCGGTTGATAACACCATGTCTTGTGATCCCTCCAGAGTTTATCCCAAGCGTGATCATCAATGAATAAACCTTCAAACCAGCTCTGAGAATTCATTTTCAAGAAAATAGAACATCCTTGAATGGCAATAACATCTCTGGGCCCTCATAAGCTAATCCTGGTGGAGGGTAGAGCTCTGTCAGTCATTGGAACAATGAGTTTCTGCTGGTCAAGATGAGCTGCTTCCAGGCAACTATTATCAAAATGTAATGAGATGATCTTGACACTTTGACTGCTAAGTAAGTGTTCAAAATGGTTCTAGGAATCCCCATTTGCACAACGGAGGTAAGCAGTCTACTTCAGTCTTTTGGGACTTTTGGACCCTGCTTGTGTGTTTAGCAAGGTATTGGTCTGGGAGGACAGCTCTGGACAGTGTCATATCTGCAATGTCTCACCATTTCTTCAAGATGCTTCCATAAGACTGGGAAATGGAGAGGACACAGTCACATTAAAATGTACTGTGTGGTGCATGAATATGGGGCTGTGCACAATAGAGTGGGCACTCATCAGAAGTAACATTTGGACATATTTTCAGTTATGCAGGAAGAACCATTTGGCCATCATCCTCACCCCTGGAAGTGACTATATATGCGTCCTGCCCTTGAGCCTTTGAGACACCAGGGGAAAATTTTCCTGGGGTCCCTGCAGGATCTATGTGTGGGACTCTTTGATGGCTTCTGTGCATGGATAACACAGGTGATGTCTTCTGTAACTGGGTATATGATCTCTGAAGGTGCATTTGCCTCTCTCTCTCTCTCTCTCTCTCTCTCTCTCTCTCTCTCTCTCTCTCTCTCTCTCCCTCTCTCTTCCCCCCCCCGGGGTCTTCACGATCTCTCTGCTCACTTACTCCATTCTTAAAGTTCTTGCACACCTGCTCCCCAGTCATGTGGTGACCACAAGTGACTAGACCTTTGAAATGTCCATGAGAACACCCCTGACTGGACGTTTCCATTCTTAGCCCCATTGTAGGAAGGAGAACAAAGCCTGGAGATGGCATGCTGATCACCAGTTCAGGCAGTGCAGAAGAGCCTGCAACCAACATCAGAACTTCTGAGTGCGAGGGCCCTGTCACTTTCCACAGGGTATCTAGGATGCCTCTGGACAAGCGTTACGGCACAAGTTAACTCTTTCCTAGAGAGCCTGACTGACATGGTGCAGAGAGAGCCACAAATCCCCTGTCTTCGTCTCCTTCCTCTCTTGCAAGTCTCCACGGCTAAAACTTCAGAGAACTTCTGATTCTTCAACAGCAGTGCTCCACCAAAAGCTCAGACTTCAGGTTAGAGGGACAAGTATAGCAATGAGGGTTTTCTTTTTTTTTTTTTTTTTTGTTTTTTTTTTGTTTTGTTGGGAGCACCCTCATAGAATCAGGGGCAGGAGGATGCGATTGGGGGTTTGCAGAAGAGAAACCAGGAAGGGGGATAACTTTTGAAATGTAAATAAATAAAGTAACTGATAAAAATAAATAATAAATAAGAATTTCTGTTCTAATTTACTCTCTGTAAGACCATCTGTCCCTGTTATTTCCCTTGAAGGAAGGCTTTACTTACTCCATTCTTCAATGGCTCATGCATATTCATAAGAATTTTTTTATTATTTATTTTATTTTATTTTATTTTTAATTTACATTCCAAATCATTTCCCCTTTCCCGTTTCCTCCCTCCCCGAAAGTCCCATAAGCCCCCTTCCCTCCCTCTTTTCTCCATTCAACCCCCTCTCGTTACTCTGTCCTAGTGTTCCCCTACATCCAGTCTTTCCAGGACCAGGGGTCTCTCCTTCCATCTTCTTAGAAATCTATTGATATGCGGATTGTGTCTAGGGTATTCCGAGATTCTGGGTCAATATCCCCTTATCAGTGACTGCATACCATGTGTGTTCTTTTGTGATTGGGTTACCTCACTAAGGATGATATTTTCAAGTTCTGACCATTTGTCTAGGAATTTCGTGAATTCATTGTTTTTAATTGCAGAGTAGTATTCCATTGTGTAGATATACCACATCTTCTGAATCCATTCCTCCGTTGAGGGACATCTGGGTTCTTTCCAGCTTCTGGCTATTATAAATAAGGCTGCTATGAACATAGTGGAGCATGTGTCCTTACTGCATGCAGGTAAAGCCTCTGGGTATATGCCCAGGAGTGGTATAGCCGGATCCTCCGGGAGTGTCATGCCCAGTTTTCTGAGGAACCGCCAGACTGCTTTCCAGAGTGGTTGTACCAGCTTGCAATTCCACCAGCAGTGGAGGAGTGTTCCTCTTTCTCCACATAATGAGGGTTTTCTTATGCCTTGGTGGAGTGCTAGGACATCTGCTAGGTGCAAAGACTGCTGGGAGAGAGAGCTGGGAACATTTCTTCTGCAAGAAAACCATTCTTCTCTCAACTTACACAAGCTCCTTCATTTTGTTCTCCATATTCAGTCTCTTGATACTGAACAGATAGTTCTAGCTGATGAGCCCAGGCTTAGAAGATGGACTGCAGCCAAGAAGTCTGGTCACAATAAGGACAAGTCACATCTTTTAGGACATACTTGAAAAGCACCTACGCACAGGAGAAAAGTGCAAGGACCAAAGTCTCATCAGGTGTTCCAGGATACAGAGATCCTGACAGACTTGGGTCAAGGTGACTCCGTATCCTAGAAGAGGAAGAAGGCCCCACTCCACAGAAGAAGCCTCTTACTGATGCTGTTGCAACCAGGGCTATGGTTATGAATATTGTGTCTGTGGATACCAGGTTCAGGAGTCTTCTGCCCAGTTATCCACAGTCCTCACATACCTCATTTGGTAGGACTTTGTAAGTCCTGACATTGCAGTGTCATGGTGTCCCACGTGACACATAGGCTAAGCAAGCTTTTTACCCCTTTAAGGGGCTGGAAATAGGCTGGACTCACAGTCAACATTAAAACTGATGTTCTGTACTTTGTGGTTATTGACACTTTTCAAACTTGTTTGACTGACAAGGCTCAAAGCTTGATATTTCCATGATTTACCCCAATGAAATTCAGAATCCCGCAGTTCAAAACAATGCATATATCACTCTGGAATGAATCCAGGGGAAAGGTACCTGACATGGGGGCGTGCAGATTTATTTATAGGTCCAGGCCTCAGCAACACTAACCCTGCCAAGACTCATTCAGGGATTCCAACTTTAGAAACTGGGTGGGGACATTGAAGAAAATGACCAACAGGAGGCTCACAGAGTCACATCATTGCCTCTGTGACCCTCAGTGCTGTGATTGCCATGCTCTCTGTCAACCTTAAAATCAGGTCACCGTTTACAGAATAGCAGTGCAGGGCAGGAGAGCGGTGCAGTGGCCTAGGGTGGTGCAGTGGGTCATCCCAGGAGAGGCTGCCAATCCTCCATCCTCTACATCTAGGAGGAAAGCAAGAGGAGAGTGGGAGGGATTGTGTGAGGGTGAGATTCATGGTCCAAATGCAGCCTAGGTGTCAGCTTACCTGCCTGGAAGAGCACACGTGTCTCTGTAAGGAGGATTCAGGTCAGGAATGTCACCAGGGACAGAGGAGCCAGTGCTCACCCTATGAAGGCACTGTACCATCTTGTACTGTGACAGAACAAAGACAGGATAGCTTGTCAACACAGGAACCTTCGCATGGCTGGCATAGGGGGATTCTCGGGAAGGTACAGGAATGATTGAGTGTATGAGGGCTGACAAGCCAGCAGAAGTGTAGGACACACGCTGAGATCCTGTGGACGGCAGCATGAGCCATGCGACCACACACAGCTGGACAGATGTGCCTCCTTGTTCTGGCTGGAGCAGAACCGTGGCGGTTCCGGCCTGAGCCCTCCACCGTCCCTGTGGTTCCAGCTGCAGAACCGTGGCGGTTCCGGCCTGAGCCCTCCACCGTCCCTGTGGTTCCAGCTGCAGAACCGTGGCGGTTCCGGCCTGAGCCCTCCACCGTCCCTGTGGTTCCAGCTGCAGAACCGTGGCGGTTCCGGCCTGAGCCCTCCACCGTCCCTGTGGTTCCAGCTGCTTCTCTCTCTTGAGAGTCACAAGCAATGAAGCACCACTCTTGGCTGCCAGCATCGCACGGGCTTTGTTCACACTGCAGACAGGGCTACAGGAATCTGTCCTCATCCCATGAGCTGGACTAGGACAGGAGAACCTCAGAGCCCTAGGTCCAGTCTTCTGACCATTCCCAGCGTGTATCAGAGAAATACTTCAACATCAGATTTCCTGTTCTTAGAAGCCAAATTGAACCTGTCAGGCTAACAGTCTTATCAAGGATGATATTCTGAGGGTCATCTAAACCAGGCCTCTCCCCCAGCTCTTCTTGCTGGCCATTTCCTGATCAGTCACTTTCTCTGTGGTGTTGAAGAGAAGCAGAGAGCTGAGCAAAATCCTCTGTCACCTAAGACTCCACCCTGGTGCTCACACACTGAGAGGCACTTAATATCCCCCTGAGACCTGCTCAAGAGGACACACTTGGGCTCCTCCACAAATAAAAGTAGATCAAATTTGACATGGGTCCAAGAGATTAGACTCTGAACAGTGCTTACACAGTTTGCATTTCACACACTGTACAGTATCCACAGGACTAGAGCCAGAGACACTCAGTGAGTGGCAGGCTGTGCTGTGCAATTAATAGCCAGTGGCATCCTCAGTGGCAAGCCAGGCAGCTTCAGGGAAACCTCTCACCCAGACTCCTGGGTGGGGCCAAGATCCAGCAAGGAAAGCTTCCTGAGAGAAAACTGTTCCCAGGAGAATTACAACTCAATAACACAGATGCTCTGAGATGCTTCTCGGTGAAATAACTCAGGCACTGTTTTCCTTGAGGACAAGGACCTTATATTATGGGGGAGCTGGGATCCAGGGGTAGATGCTTCTGATTGACTCAGTCTGAAATGCTAGAGATGCTTTTAGATTGGAGATGTGTTGTCCCTAAGTGACAGAGTCCTTCTATGGGTTTGTTTTGATCCCGTGTTCTGATGATGATAGACCTTGGTCAGCGTTGGTACTAATGCCTTCTGTTCTCACTTATGAGAATACCTGGGTTTTTTTTTAACAGACTTCAACCTTACGAGGTCTTCTGTCTGGGGGCAGGCTCCATTTTCTCACAGAAAACAACATAACAAAAACCAAGTCATCTAATTAGTAGATGAGGTGGTGAAGTAAAGAGATTGCCCTCAAAGGAAGACACACAAAGTTAGGTATGTCAACATGTGTTCGGCATCCTTATCATCCCAGAAATGGAATTAAATGTGTTTGAGTTGACCAGTCCCCCACCTCCACCATGATTGGGAACAAGGAGACCAAGGCCAACAAATGATGGGCAGCACAGGGACAATCATGGATGCTTACACACTGAGAGTGGGAAGTGAAGCTGGGGCAGCCCCCCTGGCTGCCAGCATGAAAGTTCCTCAGAACAAGGAGAACAGAACTGCTGTCTGATCCATCAATGTGAGGCTGGGATTCTCAGACATCCAGGCTCATAGGTACACTCCTCACTGTGTCTCAGAAAAGGAACCAGCCAGGATGAGCACCAACACACGGGTGGGGATAAGAAATCAGGAACACTGTCACATCATCACAGGTAAAGGAAAGTGAGATACACAGGACATGTGTAGACCTGGAGATAAAGATGCTAAGTGAAATAAACCAGTCTCAGTAAGACAAATCTCAGGTTTTCTATAGTTTGCAGAAGCTACATATGTGTTGTTCATTCTATATGCTTCTCTCTCTCTTTCTCTCTTTCTCTGTGTATGTGTGTGTGTATGAGAGAGAGAGAGAGAGAGGGAGAGAGGGAGAGAGAGAGAGAGAGAGAGAGAGAGAGAGAGAGAGAGAGAGAGAGAGAGAGAATGCCTGAGAGTCCTGTTTGTGTGCCTTTGTGTGTCAATCTTAAGAACAGGAAAAGTAAGAGTGGACCAGTTCTGGGGAAGACAAGAGATATTGTGGGCAAGAAAAGGGAGGCATAGGATGTAATAATGCATATGACACAACATCAAAGTGAGGAAAGAGCTGGGATGGGAAGGAAACCCACATATGAGGGTCAGGAAAGTGAACAGCCCACTGGAAAGAGGATGGAAATATAATCCCTGCACAAGTACACACACACACACACACACACACACACACACACACACAAGCTTGCATGCACACACACAAACACCGCCATAATGAAGCACATCTATTTCAATTGGTTTGAAAAAAGAACCATAAAATATAACACTATTATTATTATTATTATTATTATTATTATTATTATTATTATATCATTTCATTATCATTATTACTATTTGCTTCAGCTGTCGTTTTTTGACATTCAGGTGTTCACTATAGAAACAGGCATAGAGACTGGAGAATATAAGGAAGAGACTGGAGTGTCTGCAGTGACAGCAGTGGATGCACAAGGAGGGTTGGGGAGTGGTGGTGCATGCCTTTAATCCCAGCACTTGGGAGGCAGAGGTAGGTGGATTTCTGAGTTCGAGGCCAGACTGGTTTACAGAGTGAGTTCCAGGACAGCCAGGGCTATGCAGAGAAATCCTGTCTCAAAAAACCAAAAAGTTTTAAAGAATTAAATAAGAAACTAAGATCTTTATCTGGAGAAACTGGAAGAATTCCCAAGAAAAACATTCACTGAATGTTTCCCCATATGCAATTGCACCTATATTTATAAAAGAAACTTTACTAAAACTCAAAACACACATTGGACCCCACAAAATAATTGAGAGAGACTTCAACACCCCACTCTCACTAATGGACAGGATGTTGAAACAGAAGCTTACCAGAGATACACTGAAACTAATAGAGCTTATGAACCAAATGGACTTAACTGATATCTACAGAACATTTCATCCTAAAAAGAATATACCTTCTTCTCAGCACCTCATGGTACCTTCTCCAAAATCAATCATATACCCAGTCACAAAAGAAGCCTCAACTGATACAAGAACATTGAAATAATCACATGCATCCCATCATATCACTATGGGCTAAGGCTAAATTTCAATAACAACAAAAGCAACTGAAAACCCACATACACATGGAAACTGAGCAACTCTCTATTCAATGATAACTCGGTCAGGGAAGAAATAAAGAAATCAAAGTCTTCCTGGAATTCCATGAAAATGATGACACAGCACACCCAAACTAATGGGACACAAAGCAGTGCTAAGAGGAAAATTCATAGCACTAAGTAAAGAAATTGGAGAGATCCTGCACTAGCAATTTAACAGAGCACCTGGGAGCTCTAGAACAACTATAGGCTAACACATCCAAGGGGAGGAGATGGCAGGAAGGAGTCAAACTCAGGGCTGAAATAGAAACAACGAGAAACACACAGAATGAAAGAATCAACAAAACCAAAATCTGGTTCTTTGAGAAAATCAACATGATAGATAAGCCCCTATTCAAACTAACTAAAGGGACCAGAGACAGTATCCAAATTAACAAGATCAGAATTGAAAAGGGAGGCATAACAACAGAAACTTAGAGGATTCAAAAAATCATCAGATCCTTCTACAAAAGCCTATACTCAACAAAACTGGAAAATCTAGATGAAATGGACAATTTTCTAGACAGATACACATACCAAAGTTAAATGGAGAGCAGGTAAACTATCTAACAGGCCCATATCCTCTAAAGAAATAGAAGTCATTAAAAACCTCCCAACCAAAAAAAGCCCAGGGCCAGATGGCTTTAATGCAGATTTCTACCAGACCTTCAAAGAAGAGCTTATACCAACACTCCTCAAACTATTCCATAAAATAGGAACAGAAGGAACACTACTTTAATTCATTCTATGACGTCACAATTACTGCGATACCTAAACTGCACAAGGAAGGACCCAACCAAAAAAAAAAGAGAATTTCAGACCAATTTCGCTTATGAATATTGATGCAAAAATACTCTATAAAATTATCACAAACACATAAAGACCATCATTGACCACAATCAAGTAGGTTTCATGTCAGGGATGCAAGGTTGATTCAATGTGCTAAAATCCATTAAAGATCTCCACTATAAAAACAAGCTCAAAGAAAAAAAAATCAGATGGTCATCTCATTACATGCTGAAAAAAGCACTTGACAAAATACAACACCCTTTTATGTTAAAGGTATTGACAAGATCAGGAATTCTAGGCCCATACCTAAACATAATAAAAGCAGTATAGAACAAACCAACAGTCAATATCAAATTAAATGTAGACATACTTGAAGCAACCCCACTAAAATGAGGGACAAGACAAGGATCCCCACTCTCCCTATGTCTATTCAATATAGTACTGGAAGTTCTAGCTAGAGAAATAAGACAACAAAAGGAGATCAAGGGGATACAACTTGACAAAGAAGTCAAGGTATCACTATTTGCAGATGACATGATAGTATACATAAGCAACCCAAAAATTTCTACCAGAGAACTTCTACAGTTGATAAATAACTTCAGCAAAGTAGCTGGATGTAAAATTAACTGAAATAAATCTGTAGCCTTCATTTATACAAATGATAAGCAGGCTGAGAAAGAAATTAGGGAAACAACACCTTTCACAAAAGTCACAATATAAACTATTTTGGGGTAACTCTAACTAACAAGTGAAAGATCTGTATGACAAGAAATCCAAGTCTCTCAAGAAAGAAATCTAAGAAGACCTCAGAAAATGGAGAGATCTCCCATGCTCATGGCTTGGTAGAATTAACCTCATAAAAATGGCCATCTTATCAAAAGCAATCTACAGATTCAATGCAATCACCATGAAAATTCCAACACAACTCTTCAAAGACATGGAAAGAGATTTCCAATTTAAAGGGCCAGTAAATATCTTCAACATAATTATAGAAGAAAACTTCCCTAACCTAAAGAAAGAGATGTCCATGAACATACAAGAAGCCCACAGAACACCAAATAGATTGGACCAGAAAAGAAATTCCTCCCATCACATAATATTTAAAACACCAAATGCACTAAATAAAGAAAGAATATTAAAAGTAGTAAGGGAAAAAAGACAAGTAACATATAAAGGCAGATGTATCAGAATTACACCAGACTTCTCGACAGAGACTATGAAAGCCAGAAGATCCTGGGCAGATGTCATACAGACCCTAAGGGGACACAAATGCCAACCCAGGTTACTATACCCAGAAAACTCTCAATTTCCATAGATGGAGAAACCAAGGTATTTCATGACAAAAACAAATTTACACAGTCTTTCCATAAATCCAGCCCTTAAAAGGATAATGAATGGAAAACACCAACAAAAGGATCCCTACACACTAGAAAAAGCAAGAAATTAATCTTCTTTTAACAAACCAAAGAGAGCCACACAAATGTAACTCCACTTCTAATAACAAAAATGACAAGAAGCAACAATCACTTCTCCTTAATATTTCTTAACATCAATGGACTCAATTCTCCAATAAAAAGACATAGACTAACAGACTGGATACATAAGCAGGACCCAACATTTTGCTGCAAACAGGAAACTCACCTCAGGCACAAAAAAAAGGCACTACCTCAGAGTAAAAGGCTGGAAAACAATTTTCCATGCAAATGGTCCCAAGAAACAAGCTGATGTAACCATTCTAATATTGAAAAAAAAATCGACTTTCAACCTAAAGTAATCAAAAAAGATAAGGAAGGACACTTCATACTCATCAAAGGGAAAATCTACCAAGATGAACTCTCAATTCTGAACATATATGCTCCAAATACAAAGACACCTACATTCATAAAAGAAACTTTACTAAAGTTCAAAGCATACATTGCACCCCACACAATAATAGTGGGAGACTTCAACACCCCACTATCATCATCAATGGACAGATCAGGGAAACACAAACTAAACAGAGAAACAGTGAAACTAACAGAAGTTGTGAACCAAGTGGATTTAACAAATAACTATAGAATATTTTATCCTAAAAAAAAAAGAATATAGCTTCTTCTCAGTACCTCATGGTACCTTCTCCAAAACAGACTGTATACTCGACGACAAAACAGACCTCAGCAGTTATACGAAGAATGAAATAATCCCATGCACCCTATCAGATCACCACAAACTAAGGCCTGTCTTCAATAACAACAAAAACGGCAGAGAGCACATGGAAGCTGGACACCACTCCACTCAATGATAAATTGGTCAAGGAAGAAATAAAGAAAGAAATTAAAGACTTTTTAGAATTTAATAAAAAAGAAAGCCCAACAGACCCAAACTATGGAACACAATGAAAGCAGTGCTAAGAGGAAAACTCATAGCTCTGAGTGCCTCTAAAAAGAAACTGGAAAGAACATACACTAACAGCTTAGCAGCACAGTTGAAGGCTCTAGAACAAAAAGAAGCAAATGCACCCAAGAGGAGTAGACGGCAGGAAATAATCAAACTCAGGGCTGAACCAAGTAGAAACAAAAAAAAAACTATACAAAGAATCAACCAAACAAGGAGCTGGTTCTTTAAAAAAAAACAAAAACAAAAAAAAAAACCAAGAAGATAGATAAACCCTTAGCCAAACTAACCAGAGGGCACAGAGACAGCATCCAAATCAGCAAAATCAGAAATGAAAAGGGAGACATAACAACAGATAATGAGGAAATCCAAAAAATCATCAGATCCTACTACAAAAGTCTATACTCAACAAAAGTAGAAAATCTAGATGAAATGGACAATTTTCTAGACAGATAACAGGTACCAAAGTTAAACAGGGAATCAGATAAATGATCTAAAAAAATCCCATAACACCTAAAGAAATAGAAGCAGTCTCCCAACAAAAAAAAAGCCCAGGACCAGATGGGTTCAATGCAGAGTTCTATTAGACCTTCAAAGAAGACCTAATACCAATACTCTTCATATTCCACAAAATAGAAACACATGGAACACTACCTAATTCGTTTTATGAAGCCACAATTACTCTGATAGCTAAACCACACAAAGATCCAACAAAGAAAGACAATTTTAGACCAATTTCCCTTATGAATATCAATGCAAAAATATTCAATAAAATTCTTGCCAACAGAATCCAAGAACACATCAAAATGATCATTCACCATGATCAAGTAGGCTTCATCCCAGGGATGCTGGGATGGTTCAATATATGGAAATCAATCAATGTAATTTACTATATAAACAAACTCAAAGAAAAAAACACAAGATCATTTCATTAGATGCTGAAAAAGCTTTGACAAAATTCAACACCTCTTCATGATAAAAGTCTTGGAAAGATCAGGAATTCAAGGCCCATACCTAAACAGAGTAAAAGCAATATACAGCAAGCCAGTAGACAACATCAAACTAAATGGAGAGAAATCCCACTAAAATCAGGGACTAGACAAGGCTGTCCACTCTCTCTCTACCTGTTCAATATAGTATTCGAGTCCTAGCCAGAGCAATTAGACAAGAAAAGGAGGTCGAAGGGATAAAAGTTAGAAAGGAAGAAGTCAAAGTATCACTATTTGCAGATGATATTATAGTATACTTAAGTGACCCCAAAAATCCCATCAGAGAACTCCCTAGACCTGATAAACAACTTCAGCAAAGTGGATTATTGTTTTGATGCATTCTTGGATTCAGTTGGCCAGAATTTTGTTGAGAATTTTTGCATCAATGTTCATAAGGGAAATTGGTCTAATGTTCTCTTTCCTTGTTTGGTCTTTGTTTGGTTTAGGTATAAGCGTTATTGTGGCTTCATCGAATTAATTGGGTAGTGTTCCTTGAGTTTCTATTTTGTGGAAGAGTTTGAAGAGTATTGGTATTAGCTCTTCTTTGAAGATCTGATAGAATTCCCCACTAAATCCATCTGTTCCTGGGCTTTTTTTTTTGTTGGGAGACTATTAACAACTGCTTCTATTTCCTCAGAACTTAATGGGACTATTTAGATGATTTATCTGATCCTGTTTTAACATTGGCACCAGGTATGTATCTGGAAAATTGTCCATTTCGTCCAGATTTTCCAATTTTGTTTAGTATAAGCTCTTGTAGTAGGATCTGATTATTTTTTGAATTTCCACAGTTTCTTTTGTTATGTCTCCCTTTTCATTTCTGATTTTATTAATTTGGGTAGTGCCTCTGTGCCCTCTGGTTAGTCTGGCTAAGGATTTATCTATCTTGTTGATTTTCTCAAAAAACCAACTCCTGGTTTTGTTGATTCTTTGTTTGGTTCTTTTTGTTTCTACTTGGTTGATTTCAGCCCTGAGTTAATTATTTCCTGCCGTCTGCTCCTCTTGGGTGCATTCGCTTCTTTTTGTTCTAGAGCTTTCAGGGGTGTTGTCAAGCTGCTAGTGTCAGCTCTCTCCAATTTCTTTTTGGAGGCACTTAGAGCTATGAGTTTTCCTCTTAGCACTGCTTTCATTGTGTCCCATAAGTTTTGGTATGATGTGTCCTCATTTTCATTAAATTCTAAAAAATCTTTAATTTCTTTATTCTTTCCTTGACCAAGCTATCATTGAGTAGAGCATTGTTCAGCGTCCATGTGTATGTGTTTTTTCTGTTGTTTTTGTTTGAATTCAAGACCAGCCTTAGGCCATGGTGATCTGATAGGGTGCATGGAATTATTTCAATATTCCTGTATCTGGTGAGGCTTGTTTTGTGACCAATTATATGGTCCATTTTGGAGAAGGTACCATGAGGTGCTGAGAAGAATGTGTATTCTTTCGCTTGAGGATGGAATGTTCTATAAATATCTGTTAGATCCATTTAGTCCATAACTTCAGTTAGTTTAACTGTGTCTCTGCTTAGTTTCGGTTTCCACGATTTGTCCATTGTTGAGAGGGGGGTGTTGAAGTCTCCCACTATAATTGTGTGGGGTGCAATGTGTGCTTTGAGCTTTAGTAAAATTTCTTTTATGAATGTGGGTGTCCTTGCATTTGGAGCATAGATGTTCAGAATTGAGAATTCATCTTGGTAGATTTTTCCTGTGATAAGTATGAAGTGTCCCACCTTATCTCTTTTGACAACTTTTAGTTGAAAGTCAATTTTTTCTGATGTATGTATGGCCACTCCAGCTCGTTTCTTGGAACCATTTGCTTGGAAAATTGTTTTCCAACCTTTGACTCTGAGGTAATGAGTGTGTTTGTCACTGAAGTGGGTTTCTTGTATGCAGCAAAATGTTGGGTCCTGTTTATGTATCCAGTCTGTTAGTCTATGTCTTTTTATTGGAGAATTGAGACCATTGATGTTAAGAGAGATTAAGGAAGGGTGATTGTTGCTTCCTGTTATTTTCATTGTTACAGGTGGAATTCTGTTTGTGTTGCTATCTTCTTTTGGGTTTGTTGAAAGATTACTTTATTGCTTTTTCTAGGGTGTAGTTTCCCGCCTTGTGTTGGTATTTTCCACCCATTATCCTTTGAAGCACTGGGTTTGTGGAAAGATATTGTGTAAATTTGGTTCTGTCATGGAATACCTTGTTTTCTCCATCTATGGTAATTGAGAGTTTTGCTGGGTATAGTAGCCTGGGCTGACATTTATGCTCTCTTAGGGTCTTATGACATCTCCCCAGGATCTTCTAGCCTTCATAGTTTCTGGTGAGAAGTCTGGTGTAATTCTGGTAGGTCTGCCTTTATATGTTACTTGACCTTTTTCCCTTACTGCTTTTAATATCCTTTCTTTGTTTAGTGTATTTGGTGTTTTGATTATTATGTGTGGGAGTTTTCTGTTCTGGTCCAATCTGTTTGGGGTTCTGTAGGCTTCTTGTATGTTCATGGGCATCTTTTTCTTTAGGTTAGGGAAGTTTTCTTCTATAATTTTGTTGAAGATATTTATTGGTCCTTTAAGTTGTAAATCCTCGCTCTCTTCTATACCTACGATCCTTAGGTTTGGTCTTCTCATTGTGTCCTGGATTCCTAGATGTTTTGGGTTACAAATTTTTTGCATTTCGCATTTTCTTTGACTGTTGAGTCAATGTTTTCTATGGTATCTTCAGCACCTGAGATTCTTTCTTCTATCTCTTGTATTCTGTTGTTGATGCTTGCATCTATGACTCCTGAATACTTTCCAAGGTTTTCTATCTCCAGAAATGTCTCACTTTGTGATTTCTTTATTGTTTCTACTTCCATTTTTAGATCCTGGATAGTTTTGTTCAGTTCCTTCACTTGTTTGTGTTTTCCTGAAATTCTTTAAGTGATTTTTGTGTTTCCTCATTAAGGGTTTCTGCCTATTGACCCATGCTCTCCCGTAATTCCCTAAGGAATTTTTGTGTTTCCTCTTTAAGGGCTTCTACTTGTTGACCCATGTTCTCCTGTGTTTCTTTAAGTGAGTTTTGTGTTTCCTCTTTAAGGGTTTCTGCCTGTTGACCTATGCTCTCCTGTGTTTCTTTAAGGGATTTTTGTGATTCTTCTTTAAGGGCTTCTACCTTTGGACCCATGTTCTCTTGTGTTTCTTTAAGGGAATTATTTATGTTCTCCTTGAAGTCCTCTATCAGCATCATGAGATGTGATTTTAAATCCAGCTCTTGCTTTCCGGTGTGATAGGGTATTCAGGATTTGCTCTTTTGGGAGAACTGGCTTCTAATGGTGCCATGTTGCCTTGGTTTCTCTTGGTAATGATCGTGTGTTTGCCTTTTGCCATCTAGTTTTCTCTGGTGTTAGCTGATCTTGTGTTCTCTGATTTTGGTTTATCTGTCCTGTAAGCCTGTGTATATGTACTCCTGGGATTCCCATTCTCTCTGTGCACACAGGTATGTAGGCTTTCCTGGGAGACCAGCTCTCATGTGCTCCCAGGCCTCTCCGCACTCCAAATGACCTAAGTGAGGCTAGCTTTCTAGGAAGTATCAGGAGATGGTATCTTCCTTGTGGCAGACCTGACAAGATTCTGCCACAGCAGAAAGAGCAAATGCCCTGAGTGCAGCTGGTTCTCTAGGAAGTACCAGGAGAGGTGTCTTCACTGTGGCAGACCTGGCAAGATTCTGCCACAGCAGAAGGGGCAACTGCCCTGAGTGACTGGTTCTCAACTGCCTGAGTGGCTGGTTCTCAGCTGCCCTGAGTGGTTGGTTCTCTCGAAAGTATCAGGAGATGGAATCTTCACTGCAGCAGAGCTGGCAAGGTTCTGCCCCAGCAGGAAGGGCAGGACCCGGTGGGAGGGGGAGAAGGCTTGGAAGGGGTTGGTTTTCAGAAGGGCGGAGCTTTTGGTGGTTGCTGGGTAGTGAGTCCTGCTGGACCCCAGGCAGCAGCTCTGGGCCTCCAGAGGTGGCAGGGGGGGTCTTACCAAATGCCCTGAGTGGCTGGTTCTCTAGGAAGTATCAGAAGATGGAATCTTCACTGCAGCAGAGCAGAATCAATCCATTCTTATCTCCCTGTACAAACCTCAAGTCCAAGTGGATCAAGGACCTCCACATAAAACTAGATACACTGAATCTAATAGAAGAGAAAGTGGGGAAGAACCTGGAGCACATGGGCATAGGGGAAATTTTCCTGTATAGAACACTAATAGCTTATGCTCTAAGATCAAGAATTGACAAATGGAACCTCATAAAATTGCAAAGCTTCTTTAAGGCAAAGGACAATGTCAATAGGACAAAACAGCAACCAACAGATTTGGAAAAGACCTTTACCAATCCTACATCAGATAAAGGACTAATATCCAATATATACAAAGAACTCAAGAAGTTATACTCCAGAGAACCAAATAACCCTATTAAAAATGGGGTACACAGCTAAACAAAGAATTCTCAACTGAGGAATACTGGATGACTGAGAAACACCTATAGAAATGTTCAACATCCTTAATCATCAGGGAAATGCAAATCAAAACAACCCTGAGATTCCACCTCATACCAGTCAGAATGACCAGGATCAAAAACTCAGGGTACAACAGATGCTAGAGAGGATGTGGAGAAAGAGGAACACTCCTCCATTGCTGGTGAGATTGGAAGCTGGTAAAAACACTCTGGAAATCAGTTTGGTGGTTCCTCAGAAAATTGGACAAAGCACTACCTGAGGACCCAGCTATATACCACTCCTGGGCATATACCGAGGTATATCCTCCAACATGTAATAAGGACACATGCTCCACTATGTTCATAGCAGCCTTATTTATAATAGCTAGAAGCTGGAAAGAACCCAGATGTCCCTCAACAGAGGAATGGATTCAGAAGATGTGGTATATTTACACAATGGAGTACTACTCAGCTATTAAAAACAATGAATTCATAAAATTATTAGGCAAATGAATGGAGCTAGAAACTATCATCCTGAGTGAGGTAACCCAATCACAAAAGAACACACACGGTATGCACTCACTGATAAGTGGATGTAGAGAGCCTTATTGGGGTGCCATACCACCTGGCAGGAACTTGACATTGACCAAGGTGAAATTCCTCTCCCAGCTTTTGAGTAGGAACTCCTGTGTTAGCCATAATCCCCTCCACCTGGGGTGGAACACTCAGACCAAGGTGAAGCCCATTGTTCTTCAAGGACCTGAAGTTTCCTGAAAAACACTAGTCACCTTGAGAGCAACCAAACTGGTTCCATGGAGAGTTTCCAGCATTTGGGGGATGGGTTTTTCCCCTCTATATTTGAAGTCCTCCATTAAATCTCGAGACCTTGAACAGCAGCTGTTGTCTTGGTCTCATCCTCTTTTCGCCGCCTTCCCATACATCTCCAGCTTCCCTTCCAGGTAAACCATTCGATGTAACTGCAGGCAGTTACAAGTGGATATTAGCCCAAAAGCTCAGACTACCCAAGATACAACTCACAGACTACATGAAGCTCAAGAAGAAAAAAAGACCAAAGTGTAGATACTTTGATCCTTATTGGAAAGTAGATCAAAATACCCATGGCTCATAGCCAACCAATAGACTGAACATAGGATCCGCAATGGATCAGCTAGAGAAAGGACCCAAGGAGCTGAAGAGCTTTGCAGCTCCTCAGGAGGAACAACGATATGTACCAAACAGTAACCCCCAGAGCTCCCAGGGACTAAACCACCAACCAAAGAGTACACATGGAGGGACTCATGGCTCCAGCTATGTATGTAGCAGATGGCCATCTCAGACATCAATGAGAGCAGGTGCCATTGGTCCTGTGAAGGCTGGATTCCCCAGAATAGGAGAATACAAGTCAGGAAATTGGGGAGGGGGGTAATCAGGGGGAGGGGATGGGATAGGGGGTTTTGGAAGGGATAACGTGGAAAAGGGATACCATTTGAAATGAAAATAAAGCAAATATCTAATAAAAAATGGAGAAAGAAAAGATTACAGCAGGTCAGAGCCTGGGATGGAAGAATGGAAGGCACAGAGGGCCATGGGGGAAGTCATGTGACATGTGGCCAGTCTGAATCACTGGACATGATGGTGTCGATCTGATAGTGCAGTGTTTGAGGTCACCCAAGGGGAAGCTGAGTATAAGCTGACTTTAGGTGGAACGTCCTGAAACTCATAATAGCACTCAGGCTCTGGCAGACTTGATGGTGCACACATGGAAAAGACCTGAAGGGTGCCCTCCCCTGTGCAATGAGGATTGGAAAGCACAAGACGGTGAGCAGAACAGTGGGAAAGGACAGGGCCAGCCTGAAATGGAGATCATGGTGGCATCCCAGAATCTAGAGGCCCCCGTTCCAGCTGTGGGGTCCCACCCTCTTTCACATATACCTGTATGTGTTTCAAAGCCAGTGGTGATTCCAGGTAAAAAGTGTCACCAGACAGCTTTCCTGGATCTGTGTTGTTCTTTAGCACCTGATGTGTGCTTCCTGTCCCACTCAAAGGCTCAGTAATATTGAGGAAACATTTTCAGTGTCTTAGATATTTCGTTCTACTCCAAATACAAACAAACAAACAAACAAAAACCTACAAAGGGGCACAGTATACTGATTGGGATATTTCTCTCCTCTTTCCCCTGGTAGCGCTGGTCTGTCTAGGTTTCTTCAGCTGAGATTTTTTTTTAGTACAATAGGAAGCTACCACAAGTCTTCCAGGATTAGGCTGCCCTTGGCTAGAGCTACAATCCAACAAGTATACATCAAGGAAGTTCTCTCTGCATGGCTGCCATGACCACAAAGAGCAATAGGTCCTACTTGGCTATGCAGAAAAGTGTTTTTTAGATTGAAGCTCATGTATATAACTATCCCTGAGAGAAGTCAAGAATAGTAACTTAAAGAATTTAGAGGCAGAAACAAAAGTAGAGGCCATGAAGGGTGCTCTTTAGTGGCTTCTTCACCAAGATTTCCTTGGCATGTTCCCTAATCCCAGCTGTGCTACTAGCCAGACTGACTTAAACACTCACAGTCAAGCACTAAAAATGAAAATAAACTATAAACTCACTTGCAAATCTGATAAGGTATATTCTCAACAAGACATTTTCATCCCGAATGACTTCACCAAATTGACAGAAAATCTTCCAACCCAGCCAGGGAGTGGTAATCACTTTCTGGCATGCCAGACACTTCAGGGTGTGAACTTGTCCTCACTCCAGGAAGAGTAGTGGGCCTGATCTTCTCTCCTGTCTTATTTTCACTCATACATCTATTAGGTATCTCAGCTGCTCACCACCCCCTATCAATTTAATCTACTAAATGTTTAATATTTGGGATTCAATGCTGCTGTCTTCATCTGCAGAGGATGACCACCTGACTCAAGTTCACACAGTCAGAGGGTCTGGACCCTCCTGTCCCAGAGTCAGCAGGAGACAAAGCCCAATGGCCCATGTGAGCTCTTTCCTCTCAGCACCCTAAAGGCCATGGTGCTCCATTACCTTCCCGACACACCACATGCTGACGTCCAGTAGTCAATGACCATGGAGATTGTTAATGGCCATGGCATGTCTCAAGTGCAGTCTTTGGTCATTCGGGAAAACGGAAAGGGTCCATAGTCAGCCTTTTCTGCACTCACTCCAGGGTCCTTCCCTCCTGGGCCCTACTGTTCTTTTCCTAGTTGTAGTCTACCCAGGGAGGTCTTTTCAGTAGGAGGTTCTCAGAAGGGGTGGGCCTGCCATTGTCCATGGGACCTGGGGTTCCCTCCCCTAGCATCTAATGCCTTTTCCTCCTTCAGCTTCTCCTCTGCAGATGATGGTGCTGTGCTCCAGAAGCTGGAGCTTGTGTGGCCAGGAAGGTCACGGATCCCTGACTACAAGGGCAGTGGTTCATTGTTGCTGAAGAACACATCTCAAGATAACAGCACTGAGCTGGAAACACAAAGTAAAAATCTCCTACCTGAGCAAAGTATGCAGAAACGAGGTGAGGTGGTCATACAAAGTGACAAGTGTCCAAATGGAATCCAATGTGATGATCTGGTGCCTGTTGACGGACAATGGTCAAGGCTCTAATGAGCCACCTCAAAGTCTCCGAGCAGTTCAGAAGGACACCCAGGGTCTAAGCTCTGTCCATGCTGTATCAGGGTGGAGCATCAGCCAGGAATGGACACCAGCATGCATTCATGAGGGTGAGACTAGATTGCTATACTTTTGTTCTGTTTGCCCAACCAGTAAAACAGCAGCCAATCCACCAAGGAGGTAGGTACACAATGATACAAGATTCTCCACAGAGACTCCATTCACAAGAACAGGGCCTCTGTGATAGCCACCCAAACCATCTGATGAACAGGACAGAAGACCTGAAGAGATGTCTTCGATCCCTGTATCCCAATAACAAATAGCACTCATTCTCATAGGACTCGTGAGCTGATCCTTGTTATCCTTCCCCCATTTGTTCTATCTCCTATCAAGCTGAAGACATTTCCTTCCCATGATCAGAACTAAATTTTGTTCCACAACTCAAGGAACATGGTTGAAAAGAGGATCTGGACCTCTCTGACCTCACATGTCTCTACGGACATTCAGGATGCACAGTCTCTGGAAAATCCTGTGCCAGCTGCAGATGTCCTGAGCATCTGTGTTCTCCACATCTGCTGCAGAAGCATGTGAGCCAATAGACTATGCTCAGACAGGGCCATTCTACCCTTGACACTGATGTAATGATTCCCCTGTTTCCACATGAACTCACCCAGCCTGCAAATACTGTGATGTCACTACAGGGACACTAAGGACAGGAGGACTATGACAGTAGGATACTAGATGCTATAATGATTGAGCCACCTTGTAGTGCTGACAAAAGAACTCAGGCCTCAAAGGACATGGATTTCCAGTGTGAGAGATGAGTGTTACTCCTGGATTTGCATCAGCACCAACACCCAGGAATCCAGGAGTTTTGGATGGTGGATGCTTCTGTCCATAGTGGGAGAGTGGTAACTCCTGGGATACACTCACTCTTTGTAGGTTCACAGGGGATGAAACAGTCTGGTCTCCCTGGAAATCAGGGCCCAAATGAGAAAAATAGTATGCAAGGACTTCTCCATTTTGGAAAGGAGGTAGGCCCAGAAGATGCATATGTACTGACTCCTTGAAAGTCATGCACTTTGAGAGGAAACCTTTGAAGGTTTTGCTGTGAAACATGCTATCTGTGAGGGACAGAATCCTTCCTGAGAGCAGGATACACTCCAAACCACCTGATCCCAAAAGTAATGGTGAATAAGGTGACAGGTATCCTAGTGACCTGTAATGCCATCAGGAGCCCTGAGGCCCACATCCTCCTGGAACCAAATGTAACCCTCATAAGTGAAAGCCACTCCAGGGTAACTGTCACTGATCCAGAATTCCTGCAGACAGGAAAGCTAAGGAGGCCTCCTCTTCACTACTGTCTTTGTCTTCTCAGGAAGCTTGAGCACTTAAGTCCCTGCAGATTTCTTAACATGCCCTGAACTCTCTGCTAATCCAGTGTTCCAGTACTCTCCAACTGTGAGGCAAGAGAAGACCACAGACATTTGCAACTCTGATCCTATCTGAGTTTCCAGTGCTCAAAGGCAGAGTGGAGGGAGATTTCTGAGGCCTCTCCATGAAAGTTGTCCAGAATCAAACTATTGGGAAGGTCAATATAGAAGAGTCTAGAATCTAACGAATGAAGTGGGTCCTCATTAGGGCAAGAAGACACATGAGGGGTGCCAGAGCAGATATAGAAGACTTGGGGTCATGGTGTGGAGCCCAAGGCCAAGGGAGGCTACTGAGCAATCTATCGCCTGTATGAGTGAAGCTGGACATGAACAGTGCGGGTGGACATGGTCCCCTTCACCTCAGGCTGCAGTGTTGCCACCATCTGCTGCAGAAGCACATGTCCCAGTAGACCATCCTCTAACAAGGCTACTATGCCCTTCCAGATCATGGGTTGATTGCCCTGTCTCCATATAGGAGAGTTGGTCTTACAAGGTGCTACTGTCACTGAGGTGACAGTAAGGACAGGAGGACTGTGACAGTGTGAGGCTGCATGCAAAAATGATGGGAGGCCCAGGTGTACCTGGAAACTACAGGGTGCAAATCCCAATCCACTCTTCAGACCTTCATCCTATGCTGGTGTATTCCTAGTGACAGCCCTGTTACCAAAAAAAAAAAAAAAAACCCTTCTTCCGTGACTCTCCCTCAGTTTTCCTTCTCAGGCTTGAGACTTCAAGTTGATTCCTTTTTCTATTTCTTCTGTCAGATCTATTTCCTCCTGTGAAGTCCCTCCTTCCATTAAAAGTTAGCAAACGGTCAGCATTTCGGGCTATATTTCTACTACTAGCCTATTTAATGAATTAGGACCATTTCAGTGCCATTAGGTATGTATGAGGCTTATAGACCTTACCCTTTTCACAGATGGCATGGCTCTGAGAGCACATAACCTTGCAAAGCATTTTAAATTATTTATGTATTTACTCACTCACCTATACTCCCTCTCCTCTATCCTCTTAGTCTTTCTCTTCTCTCTGTTGCTGTCTATATCTGTCTGTTACTCTATTTCTGTCTCTCTGTGTCTCTAATGCTCTCCTCCTCTCTCTCTCTCTCTCTCTCTCTCTCTCTCTCTCTCTCTCTCTCTCTCTCTCTCTGTGTGTGTGTGTGTGTGTGTGTTGGGGGGTGTCACATGTGTATTTCCTGAGGAGGACAGCAGATAACTCTATTGAGGCATTTCTTAAACCCGGTGAAAGACCAAAGGATCAAACTCTATTGTCTATTCTTGGAAAAGGTTTTGTAGGTGAAGGACCTGAAGTTGCTGAGACAGTGCCAGTACATATAGGAAAAGTACCTGACTTGTCTGGGAAGCAGGAGCCTCGGCCTTGGCATGAACATGTTCTCCTTTCTTGGATGCCAGTCAGGACAATTGTATATTTGTCCCACAGACTTGCCTTGTTTGGTTTTTTGTTTGTTTTTGGAGGATACTGAACATCTCAGCTTAGTTCTCTAACATTAAATCTTATGGAATCTTAGCCTCCTACATCTTTTGCCCCTGTTCTGCCTACCTTTATTTTGCCAGAACTTTCTGTGGCTATGACAGTATGTCTGTACCACTTTAGGATGGGCAAGACCACATCTGGATACCCAGAGCCCTTTACACAAGATGCTCTTATTTACCTGTGAGAAGTCCACGCCAGTAACCCTAATCTTGACTCAGTGCTGAGAATGAACTTAAATCTCAGAGCATGACCTGCCCCAGTGTGGTTCCTAAGCCTGAGAGCTCCCAGCTCCACTGTCCAACCTTCTTGGCTTATTCAGGGTTGGGACTTTTTCCATTCCTTTCGTGGCAGTGTCAACAACTGCTTTTGTAGAAGCTGGGAGTCCAGAAAGCAAGGAGTGGGGATTTCTTGCATGATCTTGACCCATGCTGGGTCTTCTGCCTTCCATCTCCACATTCAACATTAAATATACCACATTTCTCCAAAGGTGATACCTGTTCTAGTGTCCTGCACTCAGTGAGGAGGTTGAAACAAGTGTCAAAGGAGTGAAGGTCAAACTCTGGCTTTTATCACGGAGTCTGAGCTAAACCACTGATGCTCTGGGAAATACTTGCCTTCTTGGTGAGATCTTCAACCACTATAAATAACCAACAACCTCTTCAAGGAGCAGTGTTCCTCTGCTATGATGAAGACCAGGAAGACAGTGAGTCCACAGTAGGAAATGGGTCTGAGGTCTACCACCTTAACACTTCCAATTCTGTCTTTTAGGGATCACTAACAAATCTTCACAGTGCTACCTCCCAGAAGATGAGTCACGGTGTTGCAGTTAGCATGACTCGTGACATGAGGCACACAGAGGTTCACCATAAATCCAAAAGCTGATATAGATCACCCTTCATATGGTCTTTCCTCAGTCTCCCCTTAGAGATAGAACTGAAGTTCATCGTGGACCTCATCTTTTAGATGCAGGTAAGATGATCACCTTAGATAATCTAGCTTCTGATGCTAAGACACTGGGATTCCAAACATCCACGAGAGGAGAGGGCTCAAAGTGGATCTCAGTCCTGCATCTCATACCATGTATAGCCTATGTCCTGGGGTTCTGCTCTCAGGAAGCAGCACTGGGAAATATCTACATCATGTAAAAGGAAACTCTCCCAAGCACTCTCAGGTCTCTGCACCTAGAGCAGAGACTTTGACAATGCCACATCATAAAGCAAGTGAGGTTGGAAACATGGCTGCATCTGACTAGTCCTACCACTCTTGCTGCAGCTGCTGTGAGGGCTGTTCTCTGTACATCATTAGCCAATTCTATCCTGATATGAGTTACTCTTGCTGGAATCACTTCACAATGCATCTAAATTGTTGATATATGGAAGGATAGGGTATTTATTGTGTTTTGGTAAATGTATCCATGTCTGTCTATGACAGATAAATAATATACTGTGTCCTTGTGAGAAAAGGGAAACCAGGCTGAGGAAGGTCTCTCCTGAGGATGTCTGCTCTGACAACCCAGAAACCCATGGAGGTTCACAGGGAAGGGCCACATTTAAAGTCCTTCTTGACAAGCCCCAGACCAAGGATTGCTCCTTCCTCCTGACTTCAGTTGTAAAACAAGTCTCCCCCTCAGACACACCCATTTCAGTCATTCTCATAGCCATCACCTTGGCACACAGTCTAGATGTCAGCCAACTCTTATGTCTCTCTCCCTGTGTGTAGCCTGGGAAGATGGTGGCCATGTCCAGTGTCCTAACAGCTCTACAGTGAGCACATGTCACTGCATAGCTAGGCCTGTCTCAGCAGGCTACACTGTGAGCCATGAGGGCATCTTCTTCCTTTTGTATGCTTTCTTTGTAAAGTAGACCTAGGGAATGACATCTGAGGATGACCCTCCCACTCTAAGTCTTCACAGATCCCACATCATGTCCTTGGCATTTTGGGGTGAGCCAAGGCACCAATTCCATCCATTGCACACAGCACCTGACATATACCCCATTCTTTCCTGACCAGGCCCAGACCTCACCTCCTTCCTACTCAGAGGACTTAATCCATCTTTCAATTCTCCAAAGCCCAACTGATGAGCAGACATTTTGAAGGGGAGCAAAGAAAGATCCTCTATTGAGCATCCTCAGAGATTTTAGCCATCAAGACCCATATGTAGGGAGGCCATGACACGAGCTGCCCTTTGTGAGTACCATATCCTCTAGAGACATGAAGAAATGATGCTGGGATTCCTCTAAAGTGGCAGTGGACCATACTCTCAGATTGTTGTCTTTTTAAATCATAGGGGAGAGATGGTCTCCTTCTCCCACAGATATGAGCTGGGTTTACTATGTTCATGCTGGGAAATGAGCACGTTCAGTCAGAAGGTAGCCTATTTCTTCTGGCCCAACATGGAGCCATCAATCACCTGTCTGATTCTTTCTGGTGCCTGGAGATCTCAGCATCTTCTGAGTTTAACATAGGGAGCCACCAGGCTATAGGCCAGTGGAGTCTCTGATGCAGAAGTGTCTCCATTTCTGGCACAACCATTTCTGCCCAACCTCCTACCCTGCTCTCTGGATTCCCAGAATGCTATGGTGTTCTTTAGGCTTCCCCAGTCTCTCTGGAGAACTCCATCTGGCTGGTTATTACCACTTCCTGTGGAGGATGCCATCTGAAAAGGCATGAGCTCTTATTAATGTCCTTGCATGCTTTTACTATACTTTACTATATGTGAACACTCATAAAGACCAATGTAAAACTGTACAGACAAGATATATTTGTAAAAGTGTCAATGTTCTTGTCCAGAGCAATTATGAGCTAGAGCCCGTTCCACTCCCAACAGGTTACCTCATCCCCAATGTTTGTGCCATCTTTCTGGTATTTGCTCAGTTGCATCTGACCCATGTTTCCCTCTGGTTTCTAGCAATGACCTTCCTGCTTTTAGCTGGCAGCCTATCTCATTTTTTCTTGTGTGGTTGTTGGGTAGACCATCTCCCTTGTCTTGTCTGATGTGCAGTTACCATTGGAAAACAGCTTGCTTGCAAGTTGTTGAAAAGACCACATACAAAATTGTGTTTATGCTTAATTGTTAAGGAAACTTGTAGACACGAGACAAAGGTGCTTCAAGAGACACACTGTAAGCTGTAAAATCCTTTCAAATTCCAGTGATGTATTCAGATGTGCGATGATCAGGGGTGCAGCTACACTTTGAAGAACTCATTTGGTACTGAAGAGCCTAAATACTCCTTTTCAAAAGCTAAGCCTATGCCTGGCCATGCAGACATCAAAGGTTCCATGTTCAGGTTTCATGTGTACCAGGGCTGAAAGACAAATCTAATATCCTTCAAAACTGCCAGAAACGTGAAAACCCAGCGGCCACCACTAGATGTCAGGAATGATCCTTTTCTTGTAGCTAACTTGTCATCCTTTAGGCTCTTAGCTTCCCTTGCCGCCTCTTAGCCTATACCATGCCCTCTTCTTTGCAGTACCTGCCTTTCCCAACAATCTGGGATAATACAAAGCCTGGATGATGTTGAAGAGAGGGGTCTGCTGGCCTAAGCCCAAAATAGAAGCTGAGTGAGCTGTGGGGTTTTCCTGAGTTCAAGGTACCTGAGCAGAATGAGGAAGGACAGGTCCACACAGTCTGGAATCAGGGGACATGCTTAGCCATACTCTGCTCTACTGTGGAAGACAGCACGGGATAGGAACTTGACACTTAGCTGGCTTGCTCCACACTACACTCTCTCAACTTTTCAACTTTGACTACATTTGTTGTGCTCAAAGGTTCAGTACAGTGTGTTGAGTTCCTATTCCTGGGTTGGTTGATTTGGGATTGTCCTCGCTAGATGCTGTTTTGTAGACCAATCTGTGCCACCATTTTGACTGCTGCCTTTAGTATCGCCAAGTCATGTGAACCCTCCAGAGAACATCCCCATTCATTGTCCTGAATGAACCTGCCAACCAGCTCTGAGAATTCATGTCCCAGAAAAAAGAACTATGATAGCTATGACATCTCTGGACCCTCATAAACCAATCCTAAAGGAGAGTAGAGCTGTCAGTCACTGGAGCGATGAGTCTCTGCTGGGCCATGATTAGCAGCATTCACAAAATCATCAAGATGAATTGAGATGATCTCAACCCTTTGAGTATTAAGTAGGTATTCAAAAGGGTTGCTGACCACCCCATTTGCACAAAAGAGGAAAGACGTAAGTTCAATGGTGCTTTTGGATCCTGCCTGTTTGGCAAGGTACAGGTCTGGGAGGACATCTCTAGACAGTGGCATGTCTGGACTATCTGACCATTTCGTCATGATGCTCCCAATGACAATGGAAAATGGAGAGACCACAGTCACATAGAAATGTAATCTCTGCTGTATGAATTTGGGGCTGTGCACAGTAGAACAGGCATGCATCACAAGTAGATTTTGGACATTTTTCCTGCTATGGTGGAAGAGCCATTGGCCATCATCCTCACCCCTGGATATGTTTATATATGCATCCCAGCCCTTGAGCTTTTGTCTTCAGGGGCAAATTTTTGGTGAGGCTGCTACAGGATCTATATGTAGGCATCTTTGCTTGCCTTCTATAGATGGACATAACAGGTGATGCCTTCTGTAACTATGTGTACAATCTATGAAGGGGTAGTTGTATCTTCCTTCCCTGGAAGTACCCAGAATCTTCACATATTGTGTTCACTTACGCCAATATTGAAGCTATTCCACATCTGCTCCCCAGTCATTGTCTGATCACAAGTGCTTTAGACTTTTGATGTGTCCATGAGAACACCCCTGACTGGACGTTTCCATTCTTAGCCCCATTATAGGAGGGAGAACAAAGCCGGGAGATGGCATGATGATCACCAGTTCAGGCAGTGCAGAAGAGCCTGCAACCAACATCAGAACTTCTGAGTGCGAGGGCCCTGTCACTTTCCACAGGGTATCTAGGATGCCTCTGGACAAGCGTTACGGCACAAGTTAACTCTTTCCAAGAGAGCCAGACTGACATGGTGCAGAGAGAGCCCACAAATCCCGTCTTCGTCTCCTTCCACTCTTGCAAGTCTCCATGGCTAAGACTTCAGAGAACTTCTGATTCTTCAACAGCAGAGCTCCACCAAAAGCTCAGACTTCAGGTTAGAGGGACAAGTATAGCAATGAGGGTTTTCCTATGCCTTGGTGGAGTGCTAGGACGTCTGCTAGGTGCAAAGACTGCCGGGAGAGAGAGCTGGGAACATTTCTTCTGCAAAACCATTCTTCTCTCAACTTACACAAGCTCCTTCATTTTGTTCTCCATATTCAGCCTCTTGACACGAACAGCTTGGACCTGCTGATGTCCCCAGCTTAGCAACGGATTGCAGCCAAATAGCCTGGCCACTATAAGGATGGATCATATCATTAGGAAGTACTTGAAAAGCATGTATGCACAGGAGAAAGGTTCAAGGACCAAACTCTCATCGGACATTCAGGATACAGAGCCTGACAGACTCAGAGCAGAGGTTACCTCTGAATCCTCTAAGAGGCAGAGAGCCCAACAGCAGAGAAGCCTGTTTGGAAGCTCTTGCTAACAGGTCTGTGACTGTGAATGTTGTGTCTCTGTGGACTCCAGGTTTGGGAGTCTTGTGCCCAGATATCCACAGTCCTTCTCTCATAGCTCATTTGGTAGAACTTGGCAAGTCCTGACATCGTGTTATGGGCTGATGGTGTCCCACTTGACACATAAGCTAAGAAAGATAGGGCAAAGTTTAGACTTAGAACCCCATGTAAGCAGAGAGATGAAATGCAAGGAGGTGTGACACGTATACTGGCTGAGGAGCTCATTTCTCACCTGCTCTCTTGCTAGCATGCACCGGGAGAGTGCAGTGGGGAACAAAAGAGGTACCCTGGGGTTTTCATGGCTCTTTTTAGTTGTATTCCAGGCTTCCTGCGGCAGCTTGCTGCCATATCTACACATCACCTGCAAGCAGTATGTTGCTAATATTTATCCAATGTCTTCCAGCTGGCAAAGCTTTTAAAGCAACCCTTCGGTGTTCCACTGTTTTAACAAGATACATAGCCCTGGTTTTACATAACTCTATGCTTCATCAAGATTCTTAGGTCCCATGAAGATTTTAGCTATGTTAAACCAGATGTCTGGAATGTGAGGTTTGCAAAATTGGCTGTGCAACCTGAGGAGGATTTGTTGCCCCTGAAGAGACATAGATGTCCCATCATGAGTTCCACTGTCCTCAGAAAGACAGTTAACCATCAAGCAAAGATGCTCCCCACTTCGTGGAAGAAGAGATGGAAAGACTTCTGAAGCTTCACCAACTTTCAAAAAGTGATTCTGATAAATAGAGGGCAGTGCCCCTGAAACAAGGAGAAAGCACTGACTTAGGATGAGACCTCAGGCTCATCATATGTTCAATACAACAAATTCATTCATTCATCCATTCACCCTCTCTCCCTCCTCACTCATCCATCCCTCACTCTCTCAGTGAAGAAAAACATGTCCCTAAGATGTCTCCAGGTTCTCCTGCCTGTGAACCTGGTCTCCAAAGTCCCTCAGTTTGTGGTTCTGCCTCCCATAGCAGGATGTTTTTGGATTCAGGTCTCTGAGCTCAATGCCCTATTTCATGGCAGTCACAGAAACTTTGCCAGACTGCTGCCTCCCAGAGCGCCCAGCCTGCACTGCACCAGGCTGAGCCCTTCTGCACTTTGGTGGTCATGGGTTCTTTCCTTTGCTGGGACCCCATTCAGCAGCTGTGCATTGTTTCTCCTTATCAACCCCAACATCCACATGATCCTGTTTGAGTGAGCCCTAGACTTCATTACATCCACCGGGGGTCTTTGTGCTATGTGGAAACACCCTGGAGGAATTCCTAAATGAGACTTCACACGTCACTGGAAGCATGAAAGATTGGAAAAGTCGGCATGCCTCAGCTAAGCAGCCCAGGCTTATCCTGCAGATTACCCTCTCTAGACAGGAGGGGCCTCCAGGTTTCCAGCAAGGGCAGAATGGTAGGGCCTCCTTGTGTACACATAGAAAGATAACCTGGTCAGGATTTCCACTGTGCTTAGGAAGTAAGCACAATAGTAGTGAGATCAGTTCCTGGGAATCCTTTTAACATGGGTCCAGGTTGAGTCCCCATAGAGGAATACATAGAGAAACTTCAGGAAGAAGGGCTGGGTTACAGACTGAAGATAAGGGGAGGGGCCCTGCACTGAAATGCTGTCCTCCCAGCACTTGGGAGATCAGTGGGAGGGAGAAATGACATGGAGTGAATACCTGTTTAGGGCTGAGCTGGGCACTTTGACCTCCAGGTTTTAGTATGAACACAGATACTCGACATACCCTGGCTGTCATGTTAAAAAAGAGCTCTCCATGAGGAGCTCATGGACATATGTCCTGCAGCTTCCAAGGGAAGGCAAGCAAGCAGTTTTGAGGAGCAACGTACATACTAAGGAGTGCAGATTCCATTCAGTGGCTTGATGGAGGTCAGGCAGCAAATGAGGTCTCTGGGTTTCTTCATTCTGCAGCCCGCTGCCCCCTTTGATCCCCTGATTCAATTACTCCTCCCATTGCATCTGCCCAGTGCTCTATTATATAGCTGACACTGCATGCTGTCTCCAAACAAATATCTATTACCATGATTGTCAACTGCATTCAGGAGGATTCTCATATTCGATCATAAAGTTTATGTAGGTTCAACTGTTCTTTTAATTGGGCATAACACATGGATGTTATTCCTACAATGTAAGCTTGCAAACATCGCCATAACAGGTAACAGATAAGTGAATTCCCAGTGACAATCCTTCAAGGTTTACAGAGGCTGCCATTCTCTGGGTCCTCATATGACGGGGACTTCTAGCTGTACATTAGTGTATGCTAAAGCCCTACCCTAATGACAAAATCTTTCCCTGCCTCCCTACAGGAGTCCTATCTCTAAACACTATCCCCCAGATGTGAGCGCCTTACCATTTCAATCTGAGGATGATTCAAGGATGGGACTCTTTTGAGCTGCAGGCTGTAAAAGAACCCTGAAAGACAAGCCTTCATTCTCTCCTCTGCCTTTTCTCGGCTCCTCTCAGTTTGCAAACGGTTGTCAACTAGGTTATTGCCCAAATGGCAAGAGCACTGCTCCTGAGTTTGCTGAAGCTCTCACAAGGGACAGGCACTGAAGAACACCCAAGGGCTGGACTCCTAACTGGGGCTCCCCTTCATGGGACAACAGAAGGAAATGAAAAACAGGAGACACTTTTGCCCAATGACATATCTTCAGGTAGATGTAGTTCTGAGCACAGAGGCCTAAACAGCCATGGACAGGATCAATGCCTCTTACTTTATGAGGAAAAGCATAAGGAGAAAAAAATGTAGGGCACAGAAAGGTCTATGGCCAACATCCAAGTCTTTTGGAGGTCCTTCAGAAAAGTCAAAGTTTATGTCAGCTCTTTCAATATTATGTATGTCCCTATTTTTTTTCTCAAACTCTCTTCTGCACAGATGATATGTGTGTCATACTGGCGTGGGCCAGGCAATAAAGCCTAAACGGGAACATCTATGCCTGAGATGGAACTCAAAGGCCAAGAAAAGCTTACTGTCTCTAGAAAGGACAGAGGCAGGTGGGCCTCACCTCAGAAAAGGCAGAAGGCTGCCGCTAGCATAAGCTCCTGAAGCCAGGCAGAAAGCTGCCGCTAGCACAGCCTCCTGAAGCCAGGCAGAAAGCCGAACCTGAGCCGGGGAATGAGGTGTCTCGGGCCACGATCCTTCTGATGGTCTGGATTTGTCCTTGTGGCTTTTCTATGCAAGTTGAACACCAGAGTCCACCGCCTCCAGAAGGCTGCTGTAGACTTAGCAGTCTGCGAGTGGTTTTGACCTTCTTAGGTCAAATACAAAGGCCAAGTCAAGCAGAGAGAATAAAGAGAAGCTTATACCAGACATGGGTGTGACTTCTCTCGATGAAACTGCAGAGAGAAAAAGGCTGTGAGAATCTCCACTTCAAGCCAGAGAGGTCTGAGCACAGGGAAAAAACCTAACCTTCCGCATAGCAGCAAAAGCAGGTCCAAAGGTGGCTTTGACCTCCACTCGGTCTCGTATCCAGGCTGGCAGCTTCGCCAGGATAGAAGGACGGGCATACCGGTGATCCAGGAGCACAATGCTGGCAAAGTCCCTCTGGTGCCTAATGGCCCTGCCTGGGTAGATGCATAAGTCAAGACTCTTGAGTTCAACTGGCCTACCAATTCTGCATGTGCATTGGGGTCTCCTCTTTCACTGACCCCTCAAATGGACAATACAGTACTAACATCACTCCTGCCTCAAACCATCCATCTGCCCCCAGCAGCAGCCCCACACTTACCTATGGATTGGTTTATAGCCTTCATACAAAGATTCTCTATCAATACCGTCCCTGGCGGGGGCTGACCTTGTATCCTAGGCTGAAAAGAAAACAGAAAATGACAGATTAGAATCTACTTTTGCCTTCCTTGTAGCCTAGGCTTTAAAGTAAGGTCAGGTTTCATGAGTCTGAGTCAACAAACAGCTGTGCTATAGTTCATGCAATAGAGAAGATCAAGTAGGCTAGAGATATACTCCAAAACCTCTAGGGAGGAAAGCAATCATTTGTACAATAGGAGGTCATGCTGCAGGGCCCTGTCATCCAGTCCTAGGGGATGGCACACTGCTTCCTTCTTTTGACCCTCTGAAACACTACAGGTACTCACAAGGGTCTGATCCAAGTAGGCCATCTTCTCTTGCAGCTCTGGAGACTTAATGTTGGGGTACGGCATCCCCACCATCACCACACACCTGTAGTGGATCACATGGCATTAAGTCATCAACTCAGCATGCAGCTATCACTGACACTGGATCAACTGATATTTGGAACAAGTTACATGCAATTTCATGGGCCTTTTATGGTGTATGTGCCTATACACATGTGTGTGGAGGCCAGAGGAAGATGTCAGGTGTTGTCCTCCAACACTCTTCACCTTATTTCCTGAGACATGGTTTTTCACTAAATCTGAAGCTCACACAATCCTAGGGGTTCGTGGACAGAACTACCCAGGGGTCTGTCATCTCTAACACACAATGCTGGTAAATACAGCCATGCAGGCGTTTATGTGTGTGTGCTGCAGATTTGTTGCTGTGTTCTTTTTCCTTCTGAGCACACACTAATCCATGTCCCATCCCTCCTACCACTTTTATGGCCCTCTGGTTCTCCCCATGGAGGTACCACTTGGAAAGGTTGTTTCAGTTCAGAAATCCAACCCAGGCAGAAGACCAGGATCCTAAGCAAATCATGGCTGCCTACTTCTCTGTCTACACAGCCAGATAGACAGTGATTTCAAATAATCTACCCACAGCCTACAGACCCTGAGCAGGCCATATGGGTACTGACCCTATGGCAAGCTTTAGCAGTTAGGGCCCAGTGCCCCGAGCCCCAGAAGACAAGAGGACAACCACACCTACCGACCCAGGTCATCAGAGAAGTTGATCCCTTCACTCATCTTCCCTCCAACCACAGAGAGGAGCAAGGCCCCTGTCAGATGGCCTTCTGAGTGACTGCAGCTCTGTCAGGGGAGAATCACACCAGGGTTCCTGAGCCAAATCTGTGAGTCACACAACTGTTCCCAGCTGACAGACACTGGCGGTCTCTAGATCCGGCCTCACTTCCAGCTCTCACCGTAATGCACTTGGAATACGCCATCAGCACCTGTTCCACCTGGCTGGCTCTCTTGGGCTCTTGAAATATCTGAGGGTAGAAGACAAAGCCTTCCAGGAAAAGGCTTCAAAAGACTGATTCTTGAACCTAGTCTGGGTTTTGAAGCATGTGGATAGAACATGCAGTCAAGCTACAGGGAATCCCTGTGGCTGGTGCCCTAGGCTTCGACTTGGTAGATGCCAAGCTAACAAGGTGGAAGGACCCTAGGGAGAGCTACATGTGGCAATGCCCTCATAAACAGGCTAAGGGGCACTCACCTTTTTCCTGACAGACAAGCGTGCCAGCAGGCCAGTCTTGTCCCAATGTGCATGTACCTGGCGCAGGTACTCATAGGAAGGGAGGAAGCATACCACCCCTCCAGGGACTACGTTGCACAAGTTACAGAGAATGCGGCCTGTCTCCTCCATCTGCAGAAAGCAAAGAGCTAGTCTTGAGCAGGTCCCACAGCCACAGGAAGGAAGCCAAGCAGCTCCCTTTGGTATCATGCAGTGTCCTCACTGCTTTTAACAGACATGCCCAACTGTGGCTTGTGGTGACTCCTTGCATTTATGCCACATTCCATCACTGGTACTTCAGAGATGAAAAACCAAACTCTTGGCACGTCACTGAGATCTCCCTATGTCCCTATCTCATGAGGGACACCAATCAAAACAAATTGGCACTGAGATGCCACTGGAGTTGTGCCCCAGAAATTCACCCTTCCCTGGATAGAGGTCAGGAGCACAACCCCCGAACTGGTCAGCCTTCTCCCACCCTGCACCCTCATGGGATGAGAGGAGCTCTTTAGAAAGCATTTAGCAACATACACTGAGGAAGACAGCTAAGATCTTCCTTGATAAATATCTAAGAAAAGAAAATAACTCCACTCATGTTCCAGATGTGACCACCCATCTCCATGCCAATGCTGGTAGTACTCTCTACCTGGTCACAGGCCAGAGAAGACAGGAAGTGGGTTGGCACTAACCATCTGAGGCAGCTCTCTTCTCTGGTAGGTGTATTCCAGTTGCTGGTTAGAGGGACCATTGCATATAATCAGGGGCAAGATGTTGTCTGGAGGGATCACGTGACCTGGTGATACCAAAAGAAGGCTGAAAACTAGTGTCCGGGTAGGGCAGTTTCTCAAATCATTTCTCCAACTGGGAGCAAAACGTTGAAATGCGCTTAGCTCTTCTCTGCGCTGACACAGCTAGTGCAGACAATGTGGTGAGCAGAGTGCAGACCCTGAGTCTGGAGAGCGCACTGGAGAGAGAGCAAGCCCACTGAGGCACCAGTGCCTTCGCCCAGTCTACCTACCCTCCGCAGCGGCTTACCACAGGAAAACTCCACCACGCGAGCAGCTTCTACTCCACAACATGCCAACAGCTGCTCCCGAAAGTCAGACACCTGCAGGATTACATCAGGGCCTGTGACCTCGAGCTTGGGGCTGTGTGCTCTTGTAGTGAATGTGAGAGAAGTCTGGGATAGGAGGCAAGCCCAGCCAGCAGGAAAGAAGGAAAGGCCAATGACCCAAGCTGAAAGAAATCAACCAGTGTCCTGTGCCAACAGAAAACTTAAGGGAGAGCAGCAACGGAAGCATCAAGCCCTTTCTATATGTTCTAATTAACAATAGGAGGACCACTACCTATAATACACAAAGAACTCGAAAAATGAAACAAATCAAACAATGCAGTCAGGAAACAGAGTAACAAAACAAACAGTTCTCAACACAGGAAATGGCCAGTAAACGCATGAAGAAAAGCTCACTCTTACTAGCCACCAGGTCAAAACTACATTTAAGATTCCTGCCTCATCCCAACAGAATGACAGTCAAAGCTTAGGGATCTTCAGGAAGAGGGGAAGATGGGTTATGAGAGTCACGGGTGGAAGATAACATCAAGGAAATGTTTCAGGACACATCAGGGCAGGTGACTGTGACAGATGAAATACAAAGCAAACTCAAGGCAGGCAGAACCCCAGCAGGGAGGTGGGATTGTAAGGACAAAAATCCCATCACTAACTGAGGACCTACTAGACTCTGACAACTGCTGCAAGGGGAAAGCCAGTTTTCTTTAATGATATGAGCCCCTAGTAAGTTGAACACACAAACGCAGAAAGAACTCACTACAGAGACTGACTGGGCAACACAGAATGGGCTGATGGAGAGAGGAGTGAAGGGGAGGTGAATATGTTCAAAACACATGAGATAAAAGTCTCAAACAATAGAAATACTGTTTAAATGGCAAGAAAAGAAAACAAAGAATTCTGGCAGGGACGTGGACAGCAGGCCTGAGACACGGCGAAGGGGACTATAAGCTGGTCTAGCCACCATGGAACTCGGTGTGCAGCTTTCCCAAAACAAAGCACACTGAAAATGCAGCTTCCATGTGTGCAGCTGAATACAAAATAAAATAAAATAAAAGGAGGAGGACATGCTAAGCCCTAAAGTGTGGGGATTTTCATTGTAGATGTAAGAGAGAAAGCAGGCAGGGGGAAGAGTCCAGGCGGAACATGGCCAGACCATGAGAGGAGAGACTGGAGGGAGAGCAAAAGAGCAGGGGCCGAGACGGGTGAATCATACAGGATTCGAGCAGGGGAGAGGGAAAGTAAGCCTAGCTGCTGGAAGGGAGAGTTTTAGGGGAGGTGGCAGGGTGGAGCGCTGGGAGGAGCCCCAGGTCCTAAAGGACCCAAGAGCTATCTATCACTGTGATATGTTAACAACCGTTTAACCATTTGTCTCGGGATTCTGAGACCTAACACCAGCTTTACCACTCCAGAATACTGAGCCAAAGGACTCCCACCATATCCCAGAAGTATTCCACATCAGTGCTCACTGCCACACTAACACTGAACCCAATTAGCAAAATAAACAGGGTATCCATCAACAGAGGCTTGGACAAAGAAAATGTGGTATACAAGAAAGGTTTTGTTTTACCAGGCAGTGATGGCACACGCCTTTAACCCCAGCACTTGGGAGGCAGAGGCAAATGGGTGTCCTGAGTACAAGGCCAGCCTGGTCTACAGAGCAAGTTCCAGAACAGCCAGGGCGACACAGAGAAGCCTGTCACCGGAGGGTGAGGGAGGGAGGGAGATAACTAAGGGAGATCACATTAGGTGAATTAAGCTCTAGTCCTAGACTCTATATAAAACTCCATCACACAAGAATGACAGAGTCTGAGTGCCACTGTCTAAGGGGAGGGAAAGAAGGGAGACAGGGAGGAGAGGGAATTACTAGGAGGATATATTCAACACACATACACAGACAAAATCTCTAATAAAAACTTGAGGCCTGGACAGATGGCTCCACAGTTAAGAACCTTCATGGCTTTTGCAGAGGACCTGGGTCTGGCTCCGGGCACCCATTTGGTTACTAAAGAGTCTATGAAGCCAGGCAAGGCTACTCATTAAGACTACATGGTAAGACCTGGGCAGGCTGGTGTACACCTTTAATCTCACCACTTGAGAGGCAGAGGCAGATGATTCTCTTGTGAGTTTGAGGGCAACCTGGTCTACATAGTAAATTCTACCACAGCAAGGACCTTGTAGAAAGACTGTCTCAAAACAAACACACACAGGCAAAGACTACTTAATAGTGAGACTCCTATCTCAAATACAACCAAACCAACAAACGGAACAATAATGACCATGCACCATGTTAACACCAAATGAATACACACAAACCCCAAACCGAAAACTACACAAGTATCTACATGGGCTTGGAATGTGCCTTGACGGTAGAGTATTTGTCTGGCACATACACGGTTCTGAGGTCCACTAGCTGGAACACAGGTAACACAACAGAAGAGTCAAAGGAAGTTCTAGCATCCATTCTAGCAGGCAGCCACGGCTGGATTCCATGCTTAGGAGTCCAACAGTGTGGACCACGGAGTGCTCTCAGGATCAGACAAGGAAACAACCCTTGATCGCAGAGCTGAGAAAACTAGAGACGGTGGGAGAAAGGGCATAAAAGCAGGCCTGAGTGAGCAGCACACCGATGAAATGTGACACGTGTGTGGTCAAATGTAACACAGGTCACGTTTAAACGCAGCACAGAGTAGTAGGCTAGAATAAACATTTGCTGACAAGAATAAATAGTAACATCTTGTACAGAGAGAAAAAGCAAATTATACCAATAATGTAGAAGTAGGGTTTTTAAAAAGTATGTACATACATATGCAATAGTACACCAGCATGACCCTTTGGTTCGTAGAATTATGATGTTAAGGTTTGTCTTTGACTTCTATATAATAAACTTTTCAAAAAGCTGGTACGGGGGGTGGAATGAGAGAACAGCATAAGCCGGGTGGTGGTGGTGCACGCCTTTAATCCCAGCACTTGGGAGGCAGAGGCAGGCGGATTTCTGAGTTCGAGGCTAGCCTGATCTACAGAGCGAGTTCCAGAACAGCCAGGACTATGCAGAGAAACCTTGTCTTGAAAAACCAAAAGAGAGAGAGAGAGAGAGAGAGAGAGAGAGAGAGAGAGAACAGCATCTCCATGAAGAGTCTGGGACTACAGAAGGGCTTTTTCTCAGAGAAGCCAGCTCCAGGGGCTGCAGACACACAAGAGTCACAGGGCTACCACCCCATCAGCCTAAAAGGCAAGGACAGTGAAATGGTAGTGGCCCCTAGTAGGCGCTGCTGAGCCTGCATGCGCTGGCCCACTTGTGTTTAGGGACCCAGGAGGACAGGGTCCTTCCCTGGTACCTTACCGGCTGCATGGTGCCACCTGCGATGACCACTGCTCGGCATTCCTTCACCACCTGGGCAAAGTGCACAGCTGGGTTCAAGAGTAAGAATTTAAGGCTGCTCTGGCCCACACTGCCTGAAAAGACAGACAAATGACAAAGGAATAGAGCTGATTAGGCCTAAGAAACCCAGATGATCTATGGAGGCCAGTGAGCTACCATTCTCCCTTTAAAAGAAAAGCATTTCCCTTGCCATCAGTCCTACAGACTATGTGGAAACTCAGGTGCAAAGATAGTCTGGCCAGTGTCACAAGACCCTCAGACAATGGAACAAAGATAAAGTCCAACCCCATCTAACCACAACCTTGAGATTCTAGGTTCTGTAGGGACCTTGCCTGAGATAACTCAGCACCTCTGAAGCCCGGTCTCCAGGTCCATGGGTGGCTCCAGTCTAGGAGGCATGTGATTCCTTCAGACAGTCAGGCAGTGGGACAGAACCTTTCAAGCTAGGCCCCTCGGCTACAAGCAGTGGATTACCTTGGCGGTTCACGATAACCCTGCCGTCCTGGTTGGCGGTCGTGAGAGCTGCCAGGAAGGCCTCAATGTGCATCAGTGGAGACGCAGGTCGCAGGGCTACAGCCTGGGCCTCCTCCAGGGGGTCTACAGAAGAGGGTAGGACGGGAAAGAAGGCCTTCCTTATATAGAGTCCATGTTCTCTCAAAGGGCCTGTGCCTGGCTCCCGGCACTCGCTCACCCTCCCAGCTCACCCTCAGGAGGCCCTGACTGCAGGTTCTTCAGGAACTGCTGGAAGCCACCCAGACCTCGGCTTTCCTGCGAGTCTGAGATGGATGGAACAACAACTCCAAAACATTCTGTGAAGCCAAAGAGCTGTGTCGGGGACAAGAGGACAGATAAAAATGAGAAGAAACTCTGAATAAGACACCCAAGCCAGCCCGCAGCCCATTTCCTCCCAAGCCGGGAGTCACTCCACACTCTGGACAGTGGAATCAGAAGCCTAGAATCCTCGGGCAGCAGAGTAGGGCAAGCAGGGGTACCCGGCTCCTCGGAAACAATGGGAAAGGTACCTTCCGGCTGAGCATGCTTTTCTCCAGGTACCGCTGCACCTGCAAGAAGTAACACAGCCACCGTGAGAAGGAAGCAAACCGTGGGCTAAACTCTCCCGACGGCCACCCCACGCCACTGAAGGAATATGGCCACGGTCACCTCAGAGGAACCCAAAGCCACGTAAGAAAGGGCGAGGCAGTGGACCACGGGAGGTAGCCTGGTCCTCGGTTGAGCTAAAGGCTTTGAAACCCCGGAGACCCTGAAGGGACAATGGTAGGAGCTTCACCTGCTCCAGGCACCAGGCCCTGTCACTAGCTGAAGCCCTCCATAGATTTGTGGTTATCAGTCACAGAAGGGTAACGCCCCAAGACTCTCCACAGGCAGCCCTAACACCTCAGACCAAGACAAAGGGAAAAGAGACATGATCTGTGGTCACTTAGGCTCAAGACAGAGATCTCTATACTAATGAGGTACCTTTAGGCCCGGAGGGCTTAGCCAATAAGCTTCTCTTCCCAGACATTCCCCCCTGCAAAAGGTATTTAATCTTAAAATAGGTTATTTAATCTTAAGCCCACGCTGAGAAGTGGGGTAGTCAAAAGTGAAAATAACAGCTAGAACTATGTTTCTTACTATTTCCATGAATGGTAACAAGGTTCATTTTAATTCTTCTCATTTTTACTTCACAAAAAAGAATGCAGAACCACTAAAATAAAAATGGAAAGTAAACAAGGCCCTGGGCAGAGCCAAGGAGAGATTAAGTTCCTGCATGTGCTAAAAGATGGTAGGACACTGTCAATACACCATCCCAATACAGGGTAGTGGAGATGGCAGTCAGAAGCAGAAAGCTGTGCCTGCCTGGGACTTGCAAGGATGCTGAAGCAACATTCAAGATCCTGAAAGTGATCTAAACCCAGTCTGTTGCTGCTTTTATTCCTCTGCAAACCTTGCCAAGTGTAAAAAAAAAAAAAAAAGTCTTTGCCAGTGTAAACAACCATCCGACATTCCACTTCCACACATCTCCCTTCTCATGACCTCCTTGGGTACCAGGCATGCATACATGTGGCGTTCAGACATGCATGCAGGCAAAACAATCAAATACATTTAAAGGGGGGGGCACTAACTGCATGCTGCTCCCTTCCAAGCGCCCAGATGCAATGCAGACCGGGCCTTGAAGAAGAGGTAAGCTGAAAACAACTCCAAGGCGATGAAGATGGCTCACAAGTTCGCCACACAAGCACAAAAGCCTGAGCTGGAATACTCAGAGAACACATAGAAGCCAGAGACAGTTAGCACTGAGTGTCTAGAACCACAGTGCTCTTACTGAGAAAGGGGATGCAGAGAGCCCGTGAACCAGCTCGCCTGGCACACAGTGGAAAAACAACCAAAAGGCCCTATTTCAAACAGGGTAGAAAGGAAGGACGAACAGGGGGAAATGGTCTGACAAACACTGTGGCACAGGCACCCCTGAAGTCAAAACACGAATGTGTGCTGACATACACATTAAAAAGACAAATCTTTAAAAACTAAAGACAGACAAATAAAAAACCAAAAACCGAAATCATTCTAGGCCAGACTGGTCTACAGATTGAATTCCAGGATGGCCAGGGCTAGACAGTGAAACCCTATCTTGAAATGTCAAAAAACCAAAATAACAGAAAACAAAACAGTCCAGTCCTTTACATCAGAACAGAAAGGAGGTGAGCCTGTCCCAGGGAAGGTCCAGATGTGCCCTAGCTGTGCTCAGTCTGTGGAGGCTGGTGCCTCAGCTCAGCCCACAATGGAGCATAAGAGGCTGTGGGAATCAGATAGACTGCTCCAAGACTGGCATCTGGTGAAGAATGCTTCGCTCAGCCTTCACAGAGTGAAAGGGAGAGGTCTGAGGCGAGCTGGAGAAAGAAGCCTGCCACAAGGGTCACAGCGGAGGTAACCAAGAACCGCAGGGAATGACAGCTGCTCAGAGCTGGACAAAAGAGGAGAAAGGTGCCAACGATGACCAAAGGTTAGTTTAAGGGACGTTGATTTGAAACCTGGAAGGCAAGTAGGGAGAGCAGGATGTAGGATGGGTCTAGCTGGGTTTCAACACTGGCCCCATCCAGCCACCTTTGGTTCACCCGCGTGTAGCCTGGACCAGTCACCCTCCAGAGCAGCTATTCTGAGCCTGTTTCCTTGTTCTTTTGTTTGTTTATATCTCAGGGTTTCTCTGTGTAGCCCTGGCTGTAGACCAGGCTGACCTGAAACACAGAGATCCCCCTGCCTCAGCCTCCTGAGTGCTGGAATTCAAAGTGTGCACCATCACTGCCCAGCAGATTTCCTGTTCTTAAGTGACCATAGTATGTCCTGGCAGTGTGATCAGAACAAAGGGACAGTATGCATGGAGGCTTAATTTAGACACACTAGGTTGTGGTTTAGTGACCTAGTGACCTAACACCTGTGGGAACACCAGATTTCAAAGGCTAACAGAAGCAAAGGTCTGCAAGTACCATCCCACCCAAGGCTCCAGCAGGGAGACCGACCGGCTGGGTGGTCCTAGCCACGCTCACCTGCTCGCCTCATATGGTACAGCATGGATTATACTCTAAAAACAACTCCCTGGAGAGAGATTGACAGAACAGAGATGGACAGGGAAGAAGGCTGTGTTTATCCCAAGGGACACAAAGAGCAGCCTCCCTTACCAAACCCACAACACCTCACCCCAAAATGGTGGACAGGCCCTGGCACAACCATTTGGCTGCTGCTGTCCAGTTTAAAGATCTGGTAACTGCCTAGTCCTGATTTAGATCCTTGGATGTTAGACTACTCAAGGACAATGATTTACATATTATTTCTTCTGTGTCTACTTGATTAGGAGCTAGAGGCAGAACAACAGGCAAGTGTACAACAGCGGACCTCCTCCCCTACCTCTCCTTTCAGAGCCTTAAGGTGCTTAAATCAGAAAAGACCTTTACCTTGAAGAGGTTGATGTTGTCCACCTGGCTCTGAAAGAGAAAGTCGTTGATGCTCTTCAGCTCAGACCCTGTGAGCAGACAAAGGACGCTGGTTTCGTGCCTTGAGGAGTCCTCAGCTCAGTCCTGGAGTAAAGCTCTGGGTGGCTCACACCACCTCCCACCCTTGAAAGCAACCTCCTCACCTGTTTGAGGCAGGATCTGTGCACTAGGATTTTGCTTAACGTTACCTAAAAAAGGGAATTCCAGTGGGTCACGGTGGCAGCTCTCCGCCCACTTCTGAGTCATAACTCTGCCCTAGCTTCGTGAACTACAAGGAACATTCATGTTTCGAGAGACATCTGTTTGGGGCATTTATAGCAAACAAAGGACACACTAAAAAAACAGGTTGCAGGAGCTTTGTAGGTCTGACTCACACACTTCAAATGGAACCCCAGGCCAGGCAAGAGACAGGATCAGAGAAGTGTCCCCACTGTCACTGAGCAGGACAAGGGAGAAAACAGGATCTGCCAGAAGATGGCGAGCTGTGGTACAGGCAGAGAGGGAAGTGGAAGACGTACTAACATGGGACAACAGCTTGCTAGAAAAGCCTCCATCAACTTTCTGGAAACAGAGCTCTAGAGAAGCCTGTAAAACCACTGACATATAATGAAACAGTCCCAGTCCAGAAGAGCCAAAGAACCCTGATGCTGGCTGGAAGCTGTCGCCTCCAGCCTCACGAGCGTCAGGCGGGTCCCACCTTGAGCTTTAGTTTATGAGCCTCATTCTGTGAATGAAGTTTAAAGCTCCTGGACTTCTCTTCTGCCCTGTGTCAGAGCCAGCACACCATATGGCTGTAACTACACCACACAACATCATGTCTTGCTTTACACTGTACAGTTATCATAACCGTACTGTCAGGCTTCTTAAAGTGAAAAAGCTAAGGTCTCAACTAAGATAGAAACAAAGCACCCTAAGGAATGACCAAGACAGTGCTTAAAGCATAAAACTCCCCAGTGTACTCACTGGCATTCAAGGAACAAGACCAACACAACTGGCAGATTAGGGGTAAGCCAGGGGATGGTGCACCTACCTCCCAAAACAGCCACAAACTTCTCCAGCAAGTACCGGATCTGCTTGATGTACATCAGGTTCTTGGCCTTTAGACGCTTCCTGAGGAAGAAGCGACAGAGGAGAGTGGTAGCCACTCCAGCACCTCCCTCCCTCCCTCCACTGGACGCCGCTGGGCCTGGCACACGGAGCTGTGAGCTACAAACCCTCCAGTAGACACAAAGGCTTTTCAGCCCCTGCTGCTCTATCCCAGAAGGCCTAGGATGTAGAGGGCACATCCCAGGACAGACCAATTCAACCCATTCTCCAAGACGTTGGCTTTAGCAATAACCTCCCCTTGTGCTCTGGCGGGCTGAGGGGGAAGCCACTGAGGCTGCGCCTGGGCGGACCTTTTGCCTCGGGTAGTTTCTTACCCGTATCTTTCCATGTACTGGAGCAACTGGGAATGGGCCTGGCAGAGCTGGGGAGAAAACAGAACAGCATGAAGGCATCCCAGGATAGGGTCAAGAGGATCTCTGTAGAGATCTAGGAAATGCCAGCCCAGGACACATAGGTCCCATCAAGGTGACGGGCATCTGGCTAGTAACAGACAAAGGAAAACAATAAAAAAGCATGTACAGGGAGGCCATGGGGCTGATGCGAGATGAGAGGGCAGGGAAGAGACCGAAGCCCAAGGTCCGAAATCCCACAGGAGAACTGAGCTGGGAGGTGACTCACACTCCAAGACTGAGATTCAAGGTGGCTGATATCACATAGGTTTCACGGTCAGAAGCCAGTGGTCATATCCTGGCTCACCTCAGTTTGTGCAGTGTTGGTATAAGACATACAATTTGGCCCTCCATGAATCCCGAAGCTCCCAAAATAAAGCAGGGAACCCCTACCCCAAGAGAAAAGCATGGGGCACACAGAACCCTTTCAATGCTTACCACACACCAGAAGAAAGTAAACCGGAACCTGCAGAGGCCCTGAGCATCCCTCCATTAAAGGCCCCCAAAGCAATACCACTAATGATACAAAGCAATCCTGTGAGAATACCGGTCTCTGAAGCCACCACCCTCCTAACAGAGAACTAGTGAGCAGACCCCTGGATGAAGGAGAGCTGAGGACAAAAGCTGTCACCCTCTTCAAGCTGGCTCCCAAGAGCCACACTCTTACCAAGGAACAAGACAAGACAGGGTTTCAGTTCAGTTCGCCCTCTTCAAAGCCCCACATCAATAGACTCCCTGATCCAGGCATTTAAAGGAATGACCTATGTCACTCTGCCCAAAACAGGAGACGCTGACCCACCTGGGAACCAGTGACCTCTGTGCTGTGGATGTTGGTGATGGTGTCGATCAGGTTGTGAGCCTCGTCAATAATAACCACCTGACCTTGCAGCCTGATTCCCGCAGCCTGTCGGGTGGCTGCATGCAGCAGCATCGGGTAGGGCAGCACCACCAGCTGCAGGGAAACACAACTGACGGTTGGATAGTGAAGCAACCTATCTTCACAGAGCAGAAGGCTTATCATCCTGCAGTAAACTATGCGGGCCACTGACGTTCTAATGACATTGTTTAACTCCTCACTCAGACCCTGCGGATGCGGGAGGGGGATTCAAGCCACAGTGCCACAGCCCAGTATTCTGCCTGTTCCGGCAGCCCTTCTCTCAGATGTTTTCTGTGGGATGTCGACATGAGGAACTCAAATCGGAGCTGATCACCTGGGAGGGAGAGTGCTGGAGTCCCTGAGGTGAAGTGCATCCTCAGGCTCCAAAGTTCGTCAGCACACTGACAATCACCAAGCAGCAGAAAGCAACCCCAGCCTCTGGCCCGAGGGTTGCTACCTCAGCTCATTTAAGAGACCCTTGGTTTCTCATCAGCTAAGTGACTCTGACATACCATGCCAAGGAAGGGTGGGTACAAAATCAAATTTGCAGGAATACGCTGCTACAGAGGGAGCTCACTCAGGTAAAGTGTTTTCCTTGAAAGCAACGGCTAAGTGTGAGCCACAAACCCACGGGGAAAGGGCGAGGAGTGGTGGTGCCGCTCGAGATCACAGCAGCAGGGATGCAGGCAGGCTCACCTGCAGCTAGCTTTGCCACACCCAAGGTTGTTCTCTGGCCTGCACACAGGCAGACACGCATTTGCACACACTCGAGCGCACGCGCGCACACAAAGATACTGACAATATGAAAACCAGGTGCCAATATGGGTACCGCCATTTAAGACAGTGAGAGAAAATCATCTGTCTGAGCCCCAGTGTTCTCACATAAAAATACAGCTATTTCAGTGGGCTGTTATAAAGGAAAATGAGGTGAAAACAGCTTCCGCATGTCAAGAACACACCAGCTTCAGGTCTTCTCTATGGCGGCAGCAGTAGCTCACTCAGACATCTGGAGACAGGGAGAGTCCGTCCGTCAGTCTGTCTGTGAGTACACACACACAGGAGGGACATCTGGAGACAGGGAGAGTCCGTCCGTCAGTCTGTCTGTGAGTACGCACACACAGGAGGGACATCTGGAGACAGGGAGAGTCCATCCGTCAGTCTGTCTGTGAGTACGCACACACAGGAGGGACATCTGGAGACAGGGAGAGTCCATCCCTCAGTCTGTCTGTGAGTACGCACACACAGGAGGGACATCGTGAGTCAGCACTGCACTGAGTAATATGAGAGTCCCTCAGTCTGTCTGTGAGTACCCACACACAGGAGGGACATCTGGAGACAGGGAGAGTCCGTCCCTCAGTCTGTCTGTGAGTACCCACATATAGGAGGGACATCTGGAGACAAGGGAGAGTCCGTCCCTCAGTCTGTCTGTGAGTAAGAACACACAGAAGGGACATCTGGAGACAAGGGAAAGTCCGTCCCTCAGTCTGTCTGTGAGTACCCACACACAGGAGTGACATCTGGAGACAAGGGAGAGTCCGTCTGTCAGTCTGTCTGTGAGTACCCACACACAGGAGCGACATCAGTGCGTAAGCACGGCACTGAGCAATATGATCACCAAGAGTGCTATCCTGGAATCCATGTAAGTCTCCTGGATGACAGATGTCCCAGTGAGTGACAGTTTCAAGGAGGGCTCAAGATAGCATGAAGTGACCCACAGTGAACAGCAGGGGGCTGTCAAAGAAAATCGGCTTTCCTCTGTACAAAGAAAGGTAAGGCGGGTCTAAGCAGACAGTACTGCCATCGGCTGGCAGGCGGGTACATCAGCAGTCCACATGAGAGGCCATTGGTTATTTTTGCGTTCTGGGCTTAGCTCTACCCAACACCCTTTCAGTGTGGTTCCTTGGAATGAACAACACTCTTCCCTGACCTCTTCAAACTCTATGCCCTGGATAAGACAGCTCTGTGCCAGGGACATGAGGTGCAGAGCGGTTGTCACACTGATCTAGGGACATGCTCCTCTCATGAAGAGCGGTGAGGAGAGCCTTGTTCTGGGAGCCCCAGTTAGCACGTGGACTACTTCCCACTTCCCCAGCACACTCACCTGGGCTGCAGGGATGGCAAAGCGGCTTCCATAATAGGGGCAGGCCCGGGCCTCCTTCCCAAGGGCCACCAGTTGCTCCATGTCTTTCACCTCCAGCAGAATCTCATCCCGGAGAAGCTCTATCTGCTCGTGGCTGTAGAAGGGGCAAGAGGTCTGGCTCTTTTGCCTCTTTCTCTTTGGCTTGTCTTCCCCAGTTCTGCTCTTTTCTGTGGTGGCACAGATGGAGGAAAGCAAGGACAGGAAAGGGCTCAGCTACAGCTGGGTCAGGACGAGGTCCCATGATGTAGAACACATTCCTTCACTTGCTGCTTACTGTGGACTCATCAGAATACTCTGGGATTTGTACTTCATGCTCTCCAGAAAGAGATGGCACAAACATGTCTAAGCCCTGTCCCAGGAAGCATGAACATTCTTGTCCAAGGAGAGGCTTGAGGCAGAAACCAGGGCCTGCTTAGCCAATCTTTCTGGTTAACACAGTCATCATGTCATGGCCCTGTCGCAGACCCCAGCACATTTCCGCCACTTCCACGCTGTCCAGCACTCCTCACACAGGTCCCTGTACATACCGCGTTTGCTTCTTTGCATATCCACACAGCGGTCATTTATGAGTTGCACAGAACCCAGGTTTTTCACATCTTCATTCACACAAAGGGTCTATAAGGCAGAAGAGGGAAAGCAGTGGCTTTCGTTTACACTGGGTAACCCTCTACCACCAAGGGTACCTACAGTCAACTCTAAATATTGCCTCATCTTGGCCCTTGCTTACAGAATGGACCATTAATATAAAATCTGACACTAAACTGCTCTACTGCCTTCTAGAAACGTTTGTGCCTAAGCTATACCACACAAAACTCATCACCTCTTCTGAGACTGAACCTATCATTTCAGGCATGATAACCCACTGTTTTGTATCAGTCGGTGATGACTTCTTTTATGTGTGTGGGTATTCTGTCTGCATGTCTGACTGTGTACCATGTGCATGTCTGGTACATGCACCAGGAGGCCAGAAGAAAGCATAAGATGCCCTGGAACTAGAGTTAGAGGTGGTTGTGAGCTGCCATGCAGACGCTAGAAACTGAACCCAGGTCCTCTGGAACCTAGTCAGTGCTCATAGCCACCGGACCATCTCTCCAGCCCGAGTTTATATTTTTTTGAAGGAATCTTCTTTGCAGTCCATTTGTGTATGAGTATTTGAGGGTTTTGTTTGGTTATTTGGTTGGGGGTTTTGTTGTTGTTTTGTGGTTGTTTGTTTTGAAGAACTCACTCATCTCACTATGTAGACCAGGCTAGCGACAAACTCAAAAGATTCTCCTGCCTCTGTATCCCATGTGCTGGAATTAAAGGCCTGTGCCTCCACACCGACTTACATGAAAGTGTTTTAATGTGCTGATATTCTGTTTCTTTCCCAACCAAAGGGTGAGTTTTCTGTGGTTTTTTTTTTCTGCAATTTATTGAATAAAATATACTGTCCTTTGCTGTGGTCTCTGGGCCTGGAGAAAAGACACAGGAACCATAGGAGGACAGCATTTTTTTTAATCTCTTTTGAGATTGAAATACATTTCTTTTTCTCCTTCCCTTTCTTCCCTCCAAACACTCCTTGCTGTCCTTCAAATTCACAGCCTCTTTTTCTCAGATATATGTATCCATATATGTATATGAGCATACATATTATCTTCTTAATTACAGACTGCTCAGTCTATATAATGCTCATTGTAGTATGTCGTCAGGACTGATCATCTGGTCCTAGATAAGCAATGGTGTGCTCTTCCCTGGGGAAGACTATTTCTCCCACTCTCAGCATTTCCTAGTTCAGCTGAACATCTCTGGTATTGAACACTGACAGGTGTCTTTAAAGATAAAGAACAGAAATGAAGGACCCACGGCCCAGTCTGCATCTCCTGCGCCTTCTAAAGAATAATCAGCTAACAAAGGAGCCCACCTTGCCTCACCAACCTCTGTCTAAGCCTAGGCCAAAAGACAAGACACAGGAGGAGGAATCTGTCTGGACAAGAACACCTCCTTCCACTCACCTGCCTAGAGCCAAGGGAGACTAGCCGGGTCTCCTTGCCAAAAGGGCTCTTTAGTACTTCACGCACAAACTGGGCCAGCTGTGAGTGTGTCCGACTGCAGTAATAAATCTGATCAGAGGAAAGTAAAGGGATTCAAAGAGGGGAGTCTCACTAGCCCATACTGGCCTGAGCTCCTGCAGGAGGAAGGAGGGTAGTTATAAATGCACTCCTGAGATGACAGGAAGCCAGCTCAGGTCTGGTTATACCTGATGAGGGCCTAGCAGTACCTAGGATCCAAGTCTCCCACAATTTCAACTCAGCCTCACGTCCTAGGCTAGGAGACGCTGGAAACGTGGGTTCCCACAGTGCTGATCCCTGCCTGATACGGCAATGATCCTCAGCTCTCTAGAGAGCACGGTGGAAGGGTATTCTCTACACATACCCTGAAAGGCAAGGTTGGAGCTTGAGGTACACATCCTGGCTGCTCTGCGATTCAGCAGACTAAGGCAGGAGAGCAGAGCACAAGGACACCCACTTTGCACAGAAAAGATGCGTCTCAGATAAAACCATGGACTTCCAACGTGGAGAGGCGTCATGGCACACACAGCTCACTACACTCTGTGTGTGTGAGACACAGGCAGAAGAGAAGCCCACCATGGGAGTCTAAGGGCAAGGACTGGACCCCTGCTAGCTCCTACCTTGCCCTCACCACTGCCCACTGGAGAGGGGAGACCCTGTGAGCCCTTGGCCCAGCACGGCTGCTCCTCCAAGGCCTCCCTTAGAGGCCTTGAGTCAAGGGAGCAACAAGAAGCCATGCTCTGCATCTGGGAAGCACACACCTCAGAGGCGAGACACTCCTCAATCCCAAGAGTGGGAAAGAGCTAAGACAAAGAGTCAGAGCCCTGGGTCTTCCCTGTCCCCCCTCTGGAAGCGTCTGAGAAGTGGGCAACTTACCTTGGTTATATGTTCTTCCTCCAAGTCATCCTCAGTTTCATCCACCCTAGGAGGCAGACAAACATGGAGGTGAGTCTTCACACAGCACACTCAGACAACTAAATACCTAAAAATAGTGAAATGTGCTCTGGGCTCTCACTGATAAGCAGGAGGGCAGCCCTTTCCTCAGAAGTCAACAGGACTGAGGGGCAAGTTCTGAATACAACACAGACATGACCCAGGAAACTGCCAAGCCCTGCTCCTCAGGACACCCCACATAAGCTCTATAGCTGCTCAAGTCTGTGAAACCTAGAATACACAGAAGAAAGAAGGAAAAGACCTGGAGTTCTTTTTCCTTTCTATGTATTTTGTGCATATGGGTACTTTGTCTGGATGTACATCTATCTGCACTCCAGAAAAGGCATCAGACAGTTCAGAGCTGCCATGTGGTTGCTGGGAATTGAATTTAGGACCTTTGGAAAAGTATGAGTGCTCCTAACCACTGAGCCATCTCTCCAGCCCCAGACCTGCAATTCTTTTTTTTTTTTTTTTTTTTTGGTTTTTTGAGACAGGGTTTCTCTGTGTAGCCCTGGCTGTCCTGGAACTCACTTTGTAGACCAGGCTGGCCTCGAACTCAGAAATCCTCCTGCCTCTGCCTCCCAAGTGCTGGGATTAAAGGCGTGCGCCACCACTGCCCGGCTCAGACCTGCAATTCTTAAAGCCACTTCATATACTGGAAGCCAAAATGTGATCTCTGACCCTACAGCCTCACAGGCCATTCTGCTATAAAATGGACTCCTCTGGTTTCTCCAAAGAACGTCTACCGAGTCCTGCATGGTCATGGAAGGGACTGCATGGCATGATTCCCACCCCTGAACAGAGCCAACAGGCATGGGCCTCCATAAGTGTTGACAGTTGCTAGGCGTGGTTTGTTTGCATAAAAAATATACATTTTACTTTATGTTTCTCCTTTGGGAAATATTCTTCCTACCAAAGCTATGAAGGAAGAGGGGATGTTCTCTCCCTGGAGAAGTTGATGACTCCATTTTAATTAGAAGCAGCATGATTCCTTAAGGTGGGGGGTGTGTCTAATGTCTCAGCAAAATGGTAAATGCTGAAACCCTTAAGGCTGTGGGAAAGAACTCTGAAAACATGAGTTCAAAAATATATAATTTCTCAACTATGCAAAATATAAGAATGCAAAAGTAGCTATATAAAGAGTTTTATGGACCTAAAAGAACAGAGACAGCTTGTCAGATAGTAAGGAAGGAGAGAGAGATTTAGGGAGTGGCGAACACAGGGCAAGATTCCACCCAGTTAGCTTATTGTCTGTGCTTACAAAGACAGGCCGATCTCTGGATTCATTTGCCACATTTAAAAAAAAAAAAGTACTTGCCAGTCCTTTTCTAAGAATCAAGAGGGTAAGGTCCTAAAATGCTGATTCTTGAAATAATCAAAGGGGAACCTGGGATGGATGATCGAATTGATATGTAAACAAAAGACTGGGCTTTGGTCTGAGAGAGCTGAGCTGTCTGGTGATCTTCAGAGTGCTGTCTGATTCATCCCTCATGAATTCATGCAGATTCCTACAAACAGTCATTGATGTGACAACCAGTTTCCACCAGAGACCAGATATGCAGGGCCTGCCATGGCCTTTATAGTAACAGCAATAAAGCTGTCTTAATCCTTGTGCCATTGAGAAATAGCTGTGGGAAAAACTGCTATAGGGAGGAATGAGACAGGCAGACTCCATGACAGGCTTCAAACTGGTAGTTCAGGCCTAGAACTCTGTTTCAAGAACTGGGCAAATCCAGGCAAGTCAGTTACTGGAAAAACCCCAGGCCTTGAGCAGCCAATCAGAAGCTGCCCCACCACATGGCCTGAGGAGAGCAAGGGCAATGGCTCAACAAGTTTTCAGGCTTCCCCAGCAACAGTTTCCATCCCCTCCTCCCCAACAATGGTTCTAGAATGTCCTTAGATATAGAGCTAACCAATAAAGAAAAAGGTCAGCTATCCTTACCTGGAATTCCCCTAATGTGCTTTAAACTGGGCCTGAGAGCTCACTTGGGGGTCTCCATCTTGGTAATGGAAGACCCAACATGCCAGACTTCTGCTGACTAAAACACCCTTTGCTTTTCCATATTATCTGAGCCCAGAGGCCATCCTTCGTGGTGAATCATGGACCCTTACACTATATGGAGGATACCTTCCCCTTCTATGACCTTGTCTAGGGAGTTCAAAGACTCCACCTGTAGAATGTCATGTAGCCTTGGTTAAGATTACAGGCATAACTTCCTTTCTCTGTTAAGAAGAGCCCATTCAGCAAGCACACCAGATTCCTGAAATGCTTCCCCATGCTAATGAGGCATTCTGGTACCCTAAGCCTTCAGCCAATGATCGCTGTCTCTCCCACATGTTTCTACTGCCTAACCCCCAACTCCCAAATTACATAAGCCTTGAATCACTCCCAATCTGCCTCCCTCCAGCTGTCACAGGGTGTCTTCTTCACCCTATGTACTCAAAGGGTTTCCAAACAGCCACCCCCCACCCCCACCTGTCATCTCTGCTCCCACTACCTTCGTAGGCTATTGCCTGTCTGGGCCAATATTACTGACAATCCCTAAGGCCAGGGAGAATCGCAAATAGCTATAAACCATATGCATGAAGAACCTTCCTAGTACTGGAAATGGAACATGCTACTCTCTGGCTTAATTTATCCCTCCCCCAGCATCCTGCTGTACTATGACATCCATTCAGTATTTACTCGGCCTACAGAGACCTGTACCTGCTTCAGCCTTAGGTCTTCTGTCTCTTCCACTCTTTGTTCTGATACTTCCCTCAAGCACACTCTCTCCCCACTTCTAGCCCAGTGAGTTTATGGGTCCCTAATCAGAGCCCTCAGGCCTCAGCAGGTCTCACCTTGGTGTGACTTCACACACTACTACTGTACTACTCCATTTTCCTCAGAGCAAACACAATGGTTTCAAACTGGCACTGTATGCTTATTTACCACCCTAGTCCAGCCTAGAAATGTATGCTGCTCTTGGACAGGCTACACCCAGCCCACTTCAACTGGCTAATCAGAGTCCCCACAGATTAATCCTGCACAGGTTCCCAGATGGGATGGAGTCTGTTCTGTTCCCCTAAAGTCCATGCCAAGCCCTGTGTCTCACCCTGACGTTGATATCTATGGTCGCTGTGCCTATCTAGCATGAAACTCCAGACTGCAGCACCTGGGCCACCAGACTTCCTTCCCCACTAGAATCAACGTGGGAATGAGAAATAGACCTTCTAAGGAGCTGGGCAGTGCAGCAATGACCAAACCCCTCCTGTCAGGGTATCCTGAGTCACTCACAAGTGAAGCTCACAAAGTAAGAACTTTCTGCTCATCTCACAGTCCGGACCCTGCATTCCACACATGCTTATGTTACTGGTGGAGAATATAGAATCCAGAATCAGGTGGACTACATCCAGGCCCAGCTCTCTCCTCCATTCATGAGCCCACAGCAACGGCCAAGACATAGCACCTGACCAATCCACGGCCTCAAGGATTCCACCACTGAATTACAGCGGGGAAAACTAACAACACATACATGGGACTGTCACAGAGTAAAGGGTCAACTGTGGCTGTCACCAGCACTTATGGCCGTTTACATACGAGCCCAGGTTGAGCAGGAGCACTCCGCAGGTCAGGCTGAGGGCTGCAGACCCACAGGTGGCCGCGGTCTCACCTGCTGCCTCTTCTCTCCTCATCACTCTCATACTCTGCCAGAACCAGATGCTCCTCCCCGTGCTCCAGCTGCTCCAGATGCTCCGGTCCTGGTCCTGCAGCTAGCATCTCCCTGCTGAGACGCAGGAGAGTCTCAACCTCCTCTTCCTCCTGTTTCTGGGTAGGAACGAAGATACAAAAAGGAGTCTCGCACTGGAGCCCCCAGCTGACTCCATGACAGACCTGACCCCAGCACGGCTGCCACCAAGGACAGAGCGCCCACATTCTCCTCATAGAATGAGCCCTGCTGCCTGACTCAAAGCCTCCACCACTTGAAAGCCCAACCACTGGCTGAGGAGGTGGTGGCCAGTGGAGCAAGAGTGGGGTTTGCGACTCTGGTCTGTCACATCAGTCCCGTCAGTCCCGGGCACTGTCCAGCTGCCCACACGCCACAGCCCTCCAAACGCTCACCATGCGCTTGGCTGCCAACCTGAGCCTTCCATCCTGGCAGACCTCCTGCCGTCGCTCCTCTCGCTTCCTCCTCCTCACCTGCTCCTCCTACAGGACAAGGACAGCAGAGAGAGATTCCTGCAGAAGTGCCTCCCAGGCCTTTCTCAGTAACAAATCTGCTGAGGGAGCCCCTCCCTCACAGGGTGCTACACCCCACCCTCCATTCTCTCTGCCGGATCTGGCCCCACTGCTCAGTGCAATGGGGCTACATCCTCTCTTTTTCTAAAGCACACAATAAAAGCCGTTCTTCAACTCTGTCCTTTCCCGGGTGAGTGAAAAATGGAAAAGGCTTGCATCAGAAAAAGACAGCAATCGTCTCACAAGTTCACCCAAGGGCTGAGAGGCACCACCAAAAAAAAAAGTAAGAATTCCTCAATCTTGTAATAAAATGAAATTCCTCAATGACACTGTTTCCTGATCACTCCCTTCTCAGTCCTCAGATCTCACCCTCAGCCTTGCCACCAGGTCCCTTTCTTCTTTCTTCTGCACAAATTCGGTGACCCAGTCAGGTTCTCCAGCGGGCCTCGGGGTGTCAGAAAGTTCTTGGCAAGACGAGGGAGGCAGGAGTGAGTTCTCACTACTTGTATGACCAGATCCAGGAGCAAGGAGAAGAGCCTCTGCTTGCAATTTCTTCTGTTCAAAGTCACGGAGCCAGGAGAGGGCCCCACAAATCAGACTTAAGGATTTTCCCTACAGGAAGGAAAATGACCTCGAACCAGGCCAGAAGCAAAGCTTCCCTGGTGACGTCCCCCTTTAATAAGGACATCAAAGAAACCCTGGTTCTGAACATGAGGATCCTCTAAGACCATCTAGAAGGGAAAGGAATTAGTGATCACCAGAAACAAGTAAAGGAAGGTATAAAGCTTGGTCCCAAGAAGTAACGAGCGGCTCTTAAGCCACACCGCTCCATGTTCCAAAAGAATTTAAGTGTTTATTTCAACTTACAAATACCCTGAGTTAATATATCTAAACAATGGTGGGGGAAAAATACATTAACAACCAAGAAATGCAAAGCATGAAATCCCAAATTCTCACCAAGGCCACATCTGACTCTAAGCTTTCCGGCAACAGAAGCCCAAACACACAGAATCAGTCACGTGAGGTGCTATTGTTGAAAATGTCTACTCTCTAAAACACTATTCCTGCCTTGGGTCACACCTTTCCGTGGTACCTCTCACAGGCTGGCATGCATCCCCATGCCATGCTCCTAACCTGAGTCTCAATTAACACGAGCCCTTAGGTGGGTCCTCGTTCTTACAAGGACTGGAAACCTTATGAAAAAGGGGACATGCAGGGAACCAAGGCACCACAAAAAACGCAGGAGGAAGATGGCACCTACCCGACAAGTAGTGGGGCCAACTATTAGTATGCTGACTCCAGACCTGAACCTCCAGAACTGTAAGGGCTGGATTTCTGCTGTGCACACAATCTGCAGCACTCTAATTATGAAGACCAGGAGAGGGACCATTGAGCAAGTTTGTGGAGTCCCCAGGCTGCTGCTCCTTGGATCCATTTGGGTTCAAGTGACTCTTTAGAGCTAACCTTCTGTCTTAGTTAGGGTTTTACTGCTGTGAACAGACACCATGACCACAACTCTTATAAGGACAACATTTAATTGGGGCTGGCTTACAGGTTCAGAGGTTCAGTCCATGATCATCAAGGCAGGAACATGGCAGCTTCCAGGCAGGCATGGTGCAGGAGGAGCTGAGAGTTCTACGTCTCCATCTGAAGGCTGCTAGTGGAAGACTGAGTTCCAGGCAGCTAGGATGAGGGTCTTAAAGCCCAGTGACACACCTACTCCAACAAGGTCATACCTCCTAATAATAGTGCCACTCCCTGGGCATATACAAGCCATCACACCTTCTGTCTACTTAACCCTCTGAGCCTGTTGGTTTCAGGGGTGGCTGAGAGTCTCCGGAGCAGGGTTTTGAACCACCTGCCCTGGGAGGTGTCACACGTAACACACCTCCTCACCTGCAATCCAGGATTAGAGCGAGGCTCATCTTATGAGCTCTGGGACTCTGAGCTGACTCTCAAAGCTTATTTCCATATATATGCAAACATGGGACAGATAAGGGGAGTCCTCGCTCACGGGCCCCATACAGCAACTATGCATTACCTTAGTTAACACATAGGGAGCAGGATCCAACTACCTGGCAGTAGAGTCAAAAACTGGGTACTTGCTACTGTTGAGTGATCACGGAATTTTCATTATCCCGAGACGTGGAACCTACCAGCTTTCATTAATATTTCCAACAGTTCTTGCTACGATAGCCCTTCTGAGGAACACACAGATGACACATCTTAAGCAACACTCCATTACACTGTTTCAGCTTCTGGCAAACATTACATGGAACGGCAAAGAAACCCAAGCAGCACTCCTCCAAAAACCTAGAGATGGTGGTCCTGTGCTGTGCTGTGGATACGGTCTGTGTGTACATATATACGTACATATATGTATGCACATGTGTGTGCGCGCACACACACACACAAGCTGTTGTTAGACAAGACAGGCCAAACAACAAAGGCCCAGGGACCGACGTCTGCTCACTGAGCCCCTCCATAGTCTGCACTAAGGAGCAGAAGTTCCTAAGGGTATGCACAAAGTTAGCTTCCAAAATTAACTGTGCACTCTAACATGAACACCAAAGGGTAACTGAAGCCCAGCTTTAGACACTGTGACAAGACACAAAAGTACAGACTGAGAGTCTGCAAGGTGAGTGGGCGGGAAGAGCTGCGCTGAGGCCCTGGTTTGATGTCAAGCAATGTAAAATAGAAATAACAAAAATAATGACGTTAATGGTACTTAGGTCGGTTGGAACTTATTAAAAAGCTGCATATCCAAATGTTCACCGAAGTCATGGAACTACCTTCATAAGGCAGCCACAAAACATTCCTACTCACAGTACAGACCAGTGCTTCTCAGCCTTCCTAACACTATGACCTTTTAATACAGTTCCTCATGGTGTGGTGGCCTCCCCCAACCATAAAATTATTGTCATTGCTACGTCATAACTGTAATTTTGCTACTGTTATGAATCATAATGTACACATCTGATATCTAACCCCTGTGAAAGGTTCATTCCACTACCACAGGGGTCAAGCCCCGCAGGCTAAGAGATGCTGGTATAAAAGGCACCAAAGGACGTAGGAAGAGTTCTCAGGGAATGCACTTTCTGCCCAGGACTGTCAGTTCTGCACACGAAGATAAGGGTCATGCACTGCCTTTTGCTTGTTCAGAAAATACATATGAAAAGCCTCCAGTGGGCCAACCTTGCTAAGCGCCACTAGATGCCAAGGAAATAGTTCACAGACATCACAGGGTCCCCATTATCTAGGAAGTTAAAGCCTAGAGTTTGAGAATCTTCACATCAACATACGTAGTTCACACAGTACTCACTCACTAGGCACAGGAATACAGCAAAGTTCTGGGAACCTTAGCCACGGCCCTAGTCAGTTCCAACAGTCCACCTCACAGATATCCCTCACTCAGTCAGGAAGGAAAACAGGGTCCCACCGTTGGCTCCCAACAGCACTGAGTATCTTAGATTCCTCATTCTAAAACAGTACGCTGAACCTGGGGAAAAGCCAAAGCTTTTTTTGATTTTCTTCCACATGAAAGCAGCAGTGTGCCAGAGAAATCTCAAAAAATTCTGGTGTTGTGGTTTATGTTGCAGTTTTAAAGGTTCAGCTGCTTTACCCTGTTCTCAGACCGTGGCGCTGCACTGAGCAGTTGAACAGAGCAAGAGACCACGAGGCAGAAAGAGAAACGGATGACTACGGAGCCCGGCCTCTTCTCGAGGAAGGCAATGTCTACACGGGTGGACTGTCACGGTGAGAAAGGCTGCCTCCAAGCTGTATGAGTGACGCTCCCTCACCCCTCGCACTCACCGTGCCAGTTGGACTCTCAAATATCCCAATCTTGCCACCCTCCAAAACCTTGTACAGCTCTGCCATGAAGTCCTTCTGGATAGGATAGGGCGGGAAGGGAAAAGGGAAATGGATGTCACCGGTCTCCGGGCTCTCATCAGCCATTGCCCTAGAGGAATAAAAAACAAAAGATAGAAAGAAAGAAAGAGGGAGGGGGGGAGAGAGGGAAGGAGAGAGGGAGAGAGAGGGAAGGAGAGAGAGAGAGATCTATTACTTTTCCCAGGAGTCACAAAATGGCTTGAAGTCTACTTAGTCCAAAGCCATTTTCTCACTAGTCACACCATTCCCCTTTGAGTTGTACATTTTCTAGCAAGCAGAGACCATGTTCTGCCCACTCACACATATACATGATTATAGCAGAGCCATACAATCCACAAAGTGATGCTGGGCAGATACTGTTTTTGTAGAATCCAGCCCAGAAAGGCCTTAAGATGAACCTCCTGTGCTGCTACCCTTCCACACAAGCAGAGGGCTTTCCTGGCCAAGGTGAGTGCAGCTTAGACCTTCCACACAAGCAGAGGGCTTTCCTGGCCGAGGTGAGTGCCGCTTGGACCTTCCACACAAGCAGAGGGCTTTCCTGGCCGAGGTGAGTGCAGCTTGGACCTTCCACACAAGCAGAGGGCTTTCCTGGCCGAGGTGAGTGCCGCTTGGACCTTCCACACAAGCAGAGGGCTTTCCTGGCCGAGGTGAGTGCCGCTTGGACCTTCCACACAAGCAGAGGGCTTTCCTGACCGAGGTGAGTGCAGCTTGGACCTTCCACACAAGCAGAGGGCTTTCCTGGCCAAGGTGAGTGCAGCTTGGACCTTCCACACAAGCAGAGGGCTTTCCTGGCCGAGGTGAGTGCCACTTGGACCTTCCACACAAGCAGAGGGCTTTCCTGGCCGAGGTGAGTGCAGCTTGGACCTTCCACACAAGCAGAGGGCTTTCCTGGCCAAGGTGAGTGCCGCTTGGACCTTCCACACAAGCAGAGGGCTTTCCTGGCCAAGGTGAGTGCCGCTTGGATCACAGTTGCCCCTTGGGAGACCTTCTCTAAGGCCTCTGTAATGGGCCGTGTGCATGCCCAAGCTGCCTCACCTGCTCCTGCGACCAAGGCCTATAAGCCTGTGGGACATGGCACAGGATGACCGAGACATCCACAGCATCCTGCATCCCATGGCTTGCATCTGCTTTCCTTCATCCTAATCTCTATTTCAACACAAGCAGCACCATCTACTGGTTTCTGTTTCTGGCCTTGAGACACGGGAGCTTTCTGGGGCTCAATGGAAGAATGCTTTTCACAGCCACTCATCTCTGACTGGGCGGGCTGTGCACAGCAGACCTGTCCCCGGCCAGGCCAAGGGCTCTCAGCTCCAGGCGTTTTCGTTCCTGTTTCCTCTTCTGAAAGTCTTTCCTCTACCATGTCTTTGCCAGCTGGAGGAAGCACTCCTCCACGCCTCTTTTCTTGAGAGGTAACTGGGCAGGCCCACCTGTTCTAAGTCCAAATAGTAATAACCCTAAGACCCACTTTATTATTAATAAACCGAAACCTGTTTTTTACTACACTATGCTAAAAGACAGTGATAGTGCCAATCCATTTATGAGAAAAGGTAGCTACCAATGTGTTTCTCCAGTTATGAGGGGAAGAAAAGTCACTACCCAAATGGAGAAATTACTGAACAAAACAACAAGCTGGGCGGTGGTGGCGCACGCCTTTAATCCCAGCACTTGGGAGACAGAGGCAGGTGGATTTCTGAGTTCGAGGCCAGCCTGGTCTACAAAGTGAGTTCCAGGACAGCCAGGGCTACACAGAGAAACCCTGTCTCGAAAAACCAAAAAAAAAAAAAAAACAAAAACCAAAAACAAACAAACAAACAAACAAAGGCCACTCAATGAACTAAGAAAATAAAAAATGTGGTTCGAGGCCAGCCTGGTCTACAGAGTTAGTGCCAGGACAGCCAGGGCTACACGGAGAAACCCTGTCTCAAAAACCCAATCAATCAATCAATAAATAAATCTGCAATAAAAAGAGCTATGCAACTGGAAAACCACTAAAACATGAAGAGAAGGAAAAGAAAAGTAGCCAACGGGAGCTGGAGAGATGGCTGAGTGGTTGCCAGTGAGCACTGGCTGCTCTTCCTGAGGACCCGGGTTCAATTCCCAGCACCCACATGGCAGCTCATAACTGTCTCTAACTCCAGTTCTAGAGGATCCAGACATACAGGCAAAATACCCATACACGTAAAATTGTAAAAGTAATTCTTAAAAGGTAACCACAGATTCTGAGCGTCTAACACGCGTTAATAAGCACCCCTCGGAGCCCCCACCGCCCCCCTCTTAATTTCTCTTAACCTATCAGCGATATCGTGACAGAACATGCTTCTGGATGCTAGTGTTACAGACACTGCAGCCCAGAGCCTAATCTACAACCGAAAGGGGCTGAGTGTTAAGGAGTAACATTAGTTACTTAAAGAAGAAAAAGCACACATTTAACCCAGGTGCGTAGAGCTCGGCTATGGTCAAGGTCACCTAGGTACAACAGGGAACTTAGCAAGACAAAACGGACAGGAAACACCAGGAGCCCGGCTGCGGGCAGTCAGGGAAATGGTACATGAGAACTGCAAGCTAGCTTCAGGACAGGTTCCTGGATACAGGTACCATGTATTTATTATTTAATCCTACTTTTATGCCACTTCCATCACAAATGTGGTAGACTTCTCGAACTTCTTAAACCTTAAAAAATAAATAAAAATTAAAAAAAAAAAGGGCAGTGCAACCGAGAATGTACGGGCCCTGAGGCAGACGGCCAAATTGGATCTCAAGTTAATTACCAGTCAGCCTGTGTCTTCACCTGACGTTCACAATTTACAATAATCCCTGAAAATCGCTTAAAACTGCCTCCCTAAATTATAGAACCCAACCTGTTACACGCATTCAACGAAGGCGCCACCACAACTGGGCAGCCGCTCACTCCAGTCAATCCCCTGCCGCCTCCGCCCCCACGTCCGGCCGCTGAGCGCGCTGGGCTAACACCGCCCCCTGGCAGCCTCCGCTCGGCTCTGCCCGTCTCACCTCTCCGCCTTCGGTCGCAGAGCTTCCCTCACGCAGCACCGAACTCCCTCTCAACCGCAGGGCGGCCTCGCTGAGACCCGCAAACAAGCCTGGGCTCCGCGGCTGAATTTGAAACGCAGCTTCACCGAAGGAGCATGCGCGCGCAGAAAGCCCGCCATGTGGCCACGCCCCCGCGCCACTGCGCCTGCGCGCTGCGGCTCACTCGTGGGCCTGGTGGTCAATAGTGCTTGTAATAGGGCTACGTGTTTGAACCTTAATCTTACCTTCCATATTAGATTTTTAGTATTACCAGTTGTCGGGGGAGGGGGGGTGTTGTTTTCGCAGAAATATTGCGCTTTTTAAAAAATTCTACTTATTTAATGTATGAGTCCTCTGCTGCATATACATCCGCCTGAAGAGGGCGTCAGATCTCCCTAAAGACCGTTGTGATCCACAGGAGTTGCTGAGAATTGAACTCAGGACCTCTGGAAGAACAGCCAGGAAGTGCTCTTAACCGATGAGCCATCTCACCAGCCCCCAAGTTATCTTTTTTTTTTAATAGACTTTTCTCAAAGAATGTTAAATGTAAATATCAGATGTATACAAACCCCTAAGAGCTAAGAGGGGTTTTGATGTGATCATTCATATTTCCTCCTTATCGTAGATATTGAATCTGTTTCACAATAATGACAAAGGTGTACTACCGTGAATTCTTTAGAAACTGTTCCTGTTGTGTAACGGAGAATAAAAAAAAATTTGACAGGCTCTGGGGGACAGGCGGTGCATTGAGATTTGGTTTTCTGTCACTAGTTACAAAAGCATACACAGCACCGGACGTGTACCAGTCGGTCATTATAAACGTCTGTTTATTGCCCTAGGGCCATTGAACATGATTCATTTTCAGAGGCTGTGGCTGAAAATCCTAACCACAACCTCAAGCTTTAATTAGTTCTCTGCCCTTTAATGTCCATCTTATAGGGAGCTGGGCGGTTGCAGGATTTAGTCCTCGGTGGGATCTGCAAGCCTCTGATTACTCTGTTGGTTCTGTTGTCTTCTATGCATATGCTTGAAAGGCTCAAGACAGAGCTTGCAGTCGAAGAGAAGGACTATGTGTGATTATTTCTCCTCCTTAACCATGCTTCCAGGCTCTGTAGACTGGGTTACTATTTCCCTAAAGTTTGATTGTATCAAATTCCAATCCCTGAAGGATTCCTTTCTTTCCTTTCCTTTCCTTTCTTTTCCTTTCCTTTCCTTTCTTTTCCTTTCCTTCCTTCCCAAGACAGGGTTTCTCTGTGTAGCCCTGGCAGTCCTGGAACTCCCTCAGTAGACCAGGCTGACCTCAAACGGAGAGATCCACCTGCCTCTACCTCCTGAGTGCTGGGATGAAAGTGCTGCGCCACCTGGTGAAAACCCAGGATATTAAGTAGTCCCAAGACTCTGTGTTCCTTAGGACCGCTTTTGGGAAGCTTTTGTCTTGTCCCTGTGGATATTCTAAAAACAAACCAGCCTTTTCCTGGTGATCCAATAGGTAGGTTAAGTGCTCTCATGATGCTGCCGTGGTTTTAGTACAGTCAGGAAGCCTCCTCTTCCTCTTTGTGTTTTCTTCCCCATTTCTCCATCTTGCCACCTCTCTGGACTTTTTATTTTTAAGATTTATTTATTATGTGTAAGTACACTGTAGCTGTCTTCAGACACTCCAGAAGAGGGGGACAGATCTCGTTACAGATGGTTGTGAGCCACCATGTGGTTGCTGGGATTTGCACTCAGGACCTTTGAAAGGAGCAGTCGGTGCTCTTAACCGCTGAGCCATCTCACCAGCCCTCTCTCTCTGGACTTTCATAGAACCAAGAAAACGAACCAGGTGGGTCACGTGCTGATGACCCGTGAAGGCCTGGCTTGCCCAGTTTGGATTAGTGGTTCCCCTCCAGTACCACAGCATGGCTGGAAAGCCATCTGAAGGGGCCCTGCTCTTCTCTGTGGTCTGCAGAAAGATAACCAAAGGGATTAACTACTGATGACTTGGCCTAGTACACAGTGCTTTCTTCCCTGCTGGGCCTGAGGCCCCCATGGAACAGAGAAGTGGGCAGCCAAGACATGCTCAGGGTTCGGTTCTTTGGCCTGGACTGGGTCTCAGCTGAAAAACACCCTTTTCAGGTGGCAGGTGCAGGAAGGGTAGGGAAGAAGCCAGAGGGGCTGTAGGAGTGGTGGGTAACAGCTGATGGCACCGTGAAGGCCTGACCACCTTATACCATTGGATCCGGTGTCCCACAAGTATATGGTGACACTGGATGCAAGAGAAAGATAGTTTACTACATCAGACCCCTTCAGATACCTCTAGCATGTCAGAGAACAGGGGAGGGCTGAGGAGCACAGTGGGACCAACCTCACAAGAATGGGACAGAATAGTGACACTCGTACCTTCCCTTTGACTATCAGACTGTCGAGCTGCGGGGACTGGAATTTCCCTCAGGATCTCATACCAGAGGAGGAAGATGGAGGCTCCCATGCTAGGCAGAGGGGAGCATGTCACCATACAGCTCTGACTTGCCATGATGGGCGGGGCCACATTTTGACCTCTTCCCGTTTACTTAAACCTGAACCTCATCTTGGGACTCCAGGGATGGACTTGGCAGCCGTTCAGGGTATGACTAGGTCCCCGGTTCTCTTCCCGGTGGAGTCACGTTGGATACAGCTCCCTTTTCTGCTTTTCACTGTGGTTTAACTGACCTGTTCAGGGCTGAGCCCAGCCTGTTAACAATTGTGGTAACAAGCTTTGTCAACTCTAGGTTGGGGCGACAAGGTCCTGCACTGACTGTACATCATCCCCAGCCCCACAAGGGAATTTGGGCAGCATCTCCATCTACTTGATCTTCTCTATGACGTCATTGCCGGTCCAGGCCTGTGAAACCTGGCCTTGCTGCAAAGCCAAGACACCAGCCATCTTCTATGAACTCCAGTTTGCCTACCCCTGCCCCAGGGAAGGCAGTGGTGAAGAATCAAGGCCGTCAGTCAGAGGTAAGACTGCTGCTGGGAGCCGATAGCCATCTCAGGGAATAGGCTTGTTACCCGCCGCCGTATTTCCCACATGAGGGCAGAGGAAGGGAAGTTACCTGACGGCTACCCACTGAGCTGAGGTACATGTTACTCAGAGCCTCACCCAGAGACATGACCCTGGTAGGGCTACCAGGTTCCAGAGAGGCTGAAGGCATGGGTCTACCCTTCTGCCCTGGCATGCCTGCCAATCTGGTTTCCACACCCAGTAGAGGGAAAGGATCCTCGGTCTTGCCTTCTCTGCATGGACAAGGTTCAGTCTGCCTTTCCCTCCCAACAAACCCTTGGTAAACATTCCTGCATGTGCAGTTTCATCCAGAGAGCAGGTCTTCTGACTGCCTGTGGCACCCCCGAGTGGTCCCCAGATGGCCCATATACCAGAGCGAATCTGGGTCATCTTGAGGAATCAGCAAGAGCGAGCTAGCCCTGCCTGCCTACCCAGGGCAGCTCAGCCCGAGATCTGCCTCTCCCATGCAACAAGGCCAGGATCAGTGTCCTGCTGGACTTCAATGCCGGAGACCAGCCTTGGCTGGGGGCAGGGCCTGGAGCATCTGTGGAGTCAGGAGCCTCTGCCTTCTGGAGGCAAGGCTGCCCTGCCTATGCCCTTTCTAAGGGACATGAGTTGTCCTTGAACTTTATTCTCATCTAACCCACAGAAATCCACATTTTCGGGGTTGTGTCCACAGGGACCTCATAGCAGTTTCCGTTCCTAACTGCAGCCCTATCCCTCCCTCCTCCACAGGACCCCTCCCTGGTTTGCCTCTAAGCCCTTCCTGTGGCCTGCAGTGCCTCCTGGCCTCAGCCACCTCAGCAAACACCAAGGCATTTTTCCAGTGGAAAGACACCCCTCCGTCCCCCTGCGATAGCTGACCTCACCCCCATTTGCCTTCATCCCAGAGAAAGAGGTCCATTCCCCCAGACATCCCACACGGTGAGTGCGTGCATGAGCACGCTGGGGAACAAGGACAGTTCGCACTCTCGGAAGCCGCAGCCCCCGAGGCCGCTCTTCATTTATTAAAGGCCGCTGTTGGCTCGGGTTCAGGTCTATGGTTACTTTCTTTATTCCGCCATGGTGCTGTTTTCTCTCAGGATCCATTGAAGGAAGAAGCTCTTCGGGGGAAGGATCAAGTGAAGCGGTCGCACGAGGCAGGGAAGCCAGCGCACGGCTCACACACCCCCACTCCATGAAGAGAAATTAGGCACCGGCCTGGGACACCTGCCCAAGCCCCTGCACCTCCTAGGCAACAGGCCCTGAAAGGCCCCGGCTGACCAGGAGCCCCCGCCAGCTGCTCCTGCGTGTGGAAGAAGGGCCAATGCGCTCTCAGGACTCCCAGTCATCATCATCCTCGGCTCCCGCTGGTTGCTGTGGGGGTGGCAGCGGTGGGATGGAGTCTGACATTCGAGAGAAGGCTCCGCCAGGCCCCTCACTGGTTCCAGTGCCAGGTCCTTTCCCAGAGATACCTGGGAGGGAGAGATGATGAGAGAGACAGACAGACAGACAGACAGACAGACAGAGGGGCACCACCTCACCAGCCCCTGAAGATGGGTAAGGTGCCTACCTTTACGCCTCATGACGAGTTTGTTGAAGAGATCTGACATCAAGTCCCCACCTTGGCTGGTGGCTCTCACTGTAGTGGGAAAGTAGCCAGTGAGGGAAGTATGACATCAGGGAGTGTCACACACTAAGGGCTCGCTCGCTCGCTCACCCCCGCCAGCACACCCACACCTGCTCTCCAGCCATGGGCTGGTTATAAGCTCTTAGAGCTCTGATACGCCCCTGGGCCTAGTCTTGGCTTGATGGTTCAGTTCTCGGCCTCACTGTACATAGGAGGACACAAGCTCAGAGAGGGCAGGCTGTTGGTATTCGGTCGCAAAGCGAGTCAGAAGATCCAGGATGCAAACCCAGGACTTCTGAGTGCTGGGATACTGAGACTTCACACACGGGTTAACTAGGAGGCTACCAGCAAGGATTACTGGCAGACATAAAGCCTTATCCTCAGGGTGGGGATGGCCTCCAAGGTCCTCTGTCTCGGAGGACCTCAGGTTCCTGCACACTTCTTTGGACGATGCTTGTCAGAGGTTCTATTTCCTCATGGTTTTACCTGGGAGAAATCAAGTCAGGAAAGCTTCCCCGGGGGACCCACAGCACCCCGGAGGGACAAGGACGCCTATCAGGGTAGCCCGGCCGCCGCTGCAGCTTCCTCAGACGGTCCCTCACCTTGCTCCTGCTCCTTCTGCTTCTTCTTCTCCAGCTTTCGCTCCTTGACGCTGCGCAGCTTGGCCTTGCCGATGCCGCCGGCTTGGCGGATGGACTCAAGCAGAGTGGCCCGGCCACTGGACGGGTCGACCACCTCCTTCGGAGCTCCTTGAACAGAGGCTGTAAGGAGAAGGGTGAGGGGCTGCTCGGCATGACAGGATTGGGACAGGCTGCCCGGCCTCAGGCTGGAGGCCACCTCGGGACCCCGGCAAACGGAGGGGAAGCCCAGCTGCGAGGCTGCGGCCCCTGGGACTATTCGGAATGGTCTTGGATTTCTGCAGACAATGAGCTAAGGGGCCTTGTGCCCGGGCCTCTCTCCTCCCTCTCCAACGCTGTTGCAGTGACACAGATCCTGTGAGTCTGATATCCTGAGTGTCCTGACTCAGCATCACAAGTCAACAAGGATTTTCTACTCCTTGAAGTGGCTGGAGACGGACTGAGACAATGGGAGAGTTGAAATTTGGTAATTTCAAGCTTGTTATAGACCCCTTTCCCACTGGCTTAACTAGAAACAGGGCACGACGCCTTTCCAAGGCTTCCTCTGCCCTGAAAGTCAGAGACCCACAACTCTGTAAGCACAGGAACCACTGTATCAACCCTGAAAGACAAGACACCCAGACTGAGAACTCTCTGTAGATCCCAGCCCTAGGAACATGTGACCTACAGAGAACTAACTCTTCAGGGACCGCGGCAGGAGAAAGCCGGGGTGTCTCTTACTGAGAGCAGCCACGGGCCCCCCCATCTGCGCTGCCCTACCTGCGTGGGCCATGCTGTTGCTGGAGTCTTCTACCCTGGCAACCTGGCCAGCCACAGCTGCCACATCAGGGAACATCGGTGGTTGGGGTTGGGGGGTGCTGACCGATGATGTGGGAGCTGGGGGAGGTGGCGGCGGTGGAGGAGGGGGCGGCGGCGGCGCTGCCAACAGCACTCCATCTTCTAGTTCTGTGAGGGAAGTGAGAACACAGGGGGCGTGTTGAGGGAGGGCTGGGCAGGGACCGGCTGGCTCAGCTCCATCCCCCGGAACCCGGCTCACCTGGCTGGAAAGGTTCCGCCACCTCTGTGTGGAAGCTGGGCAGCTCTGGAATGGCCCCAGGAGCAGACGGGGCAATACCGGGGCCTAAATCCACACTGTACATCAGGTCATCTGCCACGCCTGGCAAGTCGGGCAGGTAGGACGGCACATCGATCTCGGGAACCTGGCCCAGGTCTGGAACGTAGAAGTAGTTTTCTGGAGCCTGCAGGGACGGGTGGTACAGGAAATGGGATGGCTCTGCCGGAGCACGGGGCCCACTCGGAGACCATGGGGCAAGCAGCACATGTGGACCACACAGCTGGGCAGACAGAGGCTTAGTGGGGTCCTCCGTGGAACAAGATCGACAGGGCCGGCCTGTCCAGGCACCGCCACCCCCACCTGCCGCCCCAGCTGTCCTGTCTAGCACCCCCACCCCCACCTGCCGCCCCAGCTGTCCTGTCTAGCACCCCCCCATACCCACCTGCCGCCCCAGCTGTCCTGTCTAGCACCCCCCCATACCCACCTGCCGCCCCAGCTGTCCTGTCTAGCACCCCCCCATACCCACCTGCCGCCCCAGCTGTTCCGTCTAGCACCCCCACCCCCACCTGCCGCCCCAGCTGTTCCGTCTAGCACCCCCATCCCCACCTGCCGCCCCAGCTGTTCCGTCTAGCACCCCCATCCCCACCTGCCGCCCCAGCTGTTCCGTCTAGCACCCACACCTGCCGCCCCAGCTGTTCCGTCTAGCACCCCCACCTGCCGCCCCAGCTGTCCCGTCTAGCACCCCCATCCCCACCTGCCGCCCCAGCTGTTCCGTCTAGCACCCCCATCCCCACCTGCCGCCCCAGCTGTTCCGTCTAGCACCCCCACCTGCCGCCCCAGCTGTTCCGTCTAGCACCCCCACCCCCACCTGCCGCCCCAGCTGTCCTGTCTAGCACCCCACACCCACCTGCCGCTCCAGCTGTTCACCCTGCACCCACCTGCCGCTCCAGCTGTTCACCCCGCACCCACCTGCCGCTCCAGCTCTTCTCTCTTGCTGATAGACAGAGGGGCATCAAACAACTTCTCCTCCTCTGTGCCCAGCATCGTGTGCGTTTTTGTCACTGCACCAGCCAGAGGGTCCAGGAAAACATACTTCTTATACCTGTGGAGTAGGCTAGAGTCAGGAGACTATCCCCTGTCCTGGGGTCAGGGAGGCCCGACTGCCCCCTCTTACTGCATTGGGGAAGCATTTCACCCTTTGGATATCCACTCTTAGAAGCCCAATCAAGTCCTGAGGACTGCACCAGGTTCAGGTCCCCGAAGCCTAAGCAGGACCTCCCTCCCTCCCCACCCCCGCCTTCCCGCCAGCCATCTCCTGGCCTTACAGGTTCTCCGTGGTGTTGAAGAGCAGCAGGGAGCTGATGGAGCTAATGTTGCTGGGAAGACCCCCGAGTCCCTCCTCGGCTTCGTCCTCAGGCTCCGACTTGGCGTTCACACACACGGGAAAGTATTTCAGCTTCTCCTGGGGCGGGATCAGAGTGGGTGGCGTTTCAGTGCTGTGCTTACCGACCCAGCGCCATCCCGACCGGAATCCTTATGACCTCCCGATGAGTGACACGCGGGTAGCTTCCGGACCTGCAGAGCCCGCTCATCCAGTGGGCGGTGCTTGCTCTGAATCCTGTAACGGGGTCTCCTCTGCAGACCAGGGGCCAGGGCACCGGTAAAGATGGAACCATACTCCTGCAGGTGCTCTGGGGCTGGGTACTTGGCACTAGAAAAGACCTGTGGATGCAGGGACAACTCTGAGATCATATAGACGGGGGGCACTAAAAAACGGGGTGGCCGTGGACAGGAGGAACGTGAGGTGTGGCTGAGCAGCAGGGGTACAGGACGATCAATGCGCCAGCCAGCCAGCCGCAGAGCACAGAAGTCATGGCCTACCTTGATGGCTTTCTTACTGCCCTTGATCTTCTCTATCTTAGCCTGGGCCAAGGAGACCCTCTCCTGAATGGCCTGCAGCTGCCGCCGACTCAGCTCTACTCGCTGGGAGATCCTGCCAAAGGAGAAATGTAAAGACTGAGGATGACCGCTTCAGGCCGCTTCAGGCTCTGTGCACCTGTGCTGACATCACGCCCGAGCCTTGCCCAGTCCCGCCATGAGTGCTCAACGCAATATAACCTGCCTATCAGGCTGGTCTTAGGGCTGCTGCTTACTTGACCTCTGTCTGCCCACATTATTCAGCCCGAGGAAGTCACGGCCATGAGTTCTGGACAGAGAGGGACGGTCAGCCTGACTCTAGTTTGGTGCCCACATAAGCCATCTGAAAAAAATATGATTCCTGGATCCAGGAGTTTATAGCCTCAGGCAGGCAGACAGTTGTACTAGCTACGGGCACTTAGCAATGTTTACGCCCACACCTATCCTTGTTGGTCACATGGTGTTGACAGACTTCTGGTCTTCTTCGCAGAGAAGACAAGTGTGCAACAAGGTCGAGTGGCCAGTCACACCGGTGGCCTCGCCTAAATTTAATCCCAGACAGATAAGAATTGCCCTATGCACTGTAGATAGCTCACAGAATAAATACGAAGACCTGGTGCTGGCTCACAAACTTGCATAGCCCACCACTAACCTGTCCCATCCTCTCCTAAGTGTGAGGTGGCCCTAACGGTATACCCTGACATACCCTGATATGCCAAACCCAGTGTTGCCTCTGGGCTTGTGAATCAAATGGAATATTGTGAGTCACTCACAGGACCTGCCCCTTCCCTTTCCACACTGGAACTTCCCTGACCAGACTAAAATCCTGTCCCTGGCACTTCCCAGGCCTAGTCTGCTTGCTTTTCCTTGGTGTATCTTTGTGCACCCTAAAGGCCAAGCCTTCCTTACTCCTGACCACGTTCTCGTCTTACACAGAGCCTGGCACAGAGACATCCCCAGGGGCTCCCACTGCACCTATGCGGTTCCGACACTATGTATAAAGAGTCCCCTAGGCTGTGGACCTCTGCAGCCGGGCGAGTGGACAAACTCACCCCGACTCATCCTTTTTCCAAGACTTTGGTCTCACCGCCGGCTGCTACTTCTTTCGAGAGATTTCTTCTCCAGGCCCCTCTGGCTCCTAATCTGTAACTACACCCTTGACCCTGCCTTGTCCTGAATCATTAACTCTGCAGGCTGACCCTAGGACCCAGGACCACTCCCCCGACCACTCCCCTTTTTGTACTTCCTGAATTCTTCCGCCCCACTATCTCTCTGTTTTAGAACCTTACAAGGCCCCATGAGTCCCTGGGATAAGTCACACAGTTCTATGCAAATCACAGGTCCCAACTTTTCACTCAGAACCAAGTCTCCTATCTGAAGTCTTCCCACAGTATGCTTGAGGACACGGAGGACAGCAGGCAAAGTCCCCAAGGCTCACAGCCATCACACTTGGAAGCTGAAAGCAGGGGGATCAGAAGCTTAAGGTCATTCTCCGATACACGGCAAGTTCAAGGTCTGAATAGGTGGGTCAGTGACACCCTGTCTCGGCCACCACCACCAAAAGGAGGAACGATAACAGTAGCTCCTCGCAGGATGTCTCAAGGGTTAAAAGAATTAAGGCTGCTAGATCAGTGATGGCTAATGCTACATAAAAATGTTTAGTTCGAGTGTAGTGAACTACTCACAAAACCAGTTACTTTCATGTCACGTTTTAACCACAGACACAAAGGTATGCCCATAACATCGCAATAGAGCAGACAACCTCCCCTCCCCTAAAGATGCTGTAGCTATGGTAACATTGCCACAACGCAGCATATTTGTCCTGGGTTGGAGGATAGACTGATGAAAATAACTCTGTTTGGCGAGTAGCGTATAGCACAGCACATACAATTATGCACAACACACTTAGTAATGATAATAAATGAGATCTGCTGGCTTGTCCTTACTGTAGAGTAATGGCTATCGTTATCTCACAGCACGTTACCCCTGCTTATAGAAGCCTGCTGTTACTGGGTCATGCAGCAGCGGTCCCAACCATCTCACTTTCACTGTGTGATCAGGAGACACCTGCCGTGGAGGGCCAGACCATCTGCATCTGTGGAGCACACTACCTTGTCCACACAGGGGCAAAGCCATCTAGTGATCTACTCCTCGGCACACAGCCGGAGTTAAGGGAGGCACCGCAGTTCTTAGGCCTGTCAACCCAGCCGGAGTTAGGTTCTAGTTGAACAGTAATACTGACACTCTCAGCTCTACAGCTAGACCTAAGCCCAGGGCTCTGCGCACCGAGCACTGAGTCGGTGAAGGACTGAGAGACCTGGTGGGAAGAGCCTGAGAGCGCCACTGCCTCCCACGGGCCCACAGGAATTCTACGGGGCTACATTACACAGTGAGGAGGGGGTGAGCTCTCGGGCATGTTTCCAAGCTGGTCTTTTCCCTCGCACCCTTTCCATACTGGGAATGAGTTGGGTCATTAAAGAAGTTGTTTGTAGAAGGTACATAGGGCTGTGAAGAATCCCACTTAGAAAATGGGTGGCCCTCTTTCAGGTCAGCTGCGTGGCAGGTCCCACCTGCTGAAGATGTCTCCAGAGATATTCTGTAGGTACTGCAGGGCATCTGCCACTTGCTGGATTGCCTCCTCGCGTCGCAGATCTGGCTGGATAAGGGGCACCGCATAAAGCTGGCCTGCCAAGGATGGCTGGGCCTTCACCGGTGTCATGGTGCCTGTGGGAAAGAACCAAGATATCAAGAACAGAGCCCTGCATTCACCCCCTCTACCTACCAGCCACACACACAAGGTGTCACACGCCTGTGATCCTAACACCTGAGAGACAGAAGCAAGGACTGTCTGTTGTTCAAGGCCATCTTCTGATACAGACAGTTCAAGACCAGCCCGCTACATGAGACACTACCTACGTGGTAGATGGAGAAAACCTGCCTCCCAAGAGTTGTCCTCTGACCCTCATATATTTGGCGAGACATACGTGTGCCTGCGCAACATACACTTGTTGTACACACAAACACATACACGATAATTAAATGAAAGTTTTATAGAAAATCTGTTACTCTTTTTAGGCAAGACATATCCTAAAATGAGCTCCAGCATAAGAATCAAAATTTGGGGCCAGGAGATGTGGCTCAGCTGTTAAGAGCACGGACTGCTCTTCCAGAGGTCCTGAGTTCAATTCCCAGCAACCACATGGTGGCTCACGACCATCTGTAATGGGATCTGATGCCCTCTTCTGGTGTGTCTGAAGACAGCTACAGTGTACTCATATAAGTAAAAGAATCTTTTAAAAAAAATCAAAATTAACGGTGAGGTGACATTGTTTTATTATCCCTATAGCTATCTTTATTCAACTTATTTTCCAGAATAAAATATGCTATATCCCACCACTACTAACACTAATTACTATTTGTAACTAACTATTCTTTTTACTAGCTAATAACAGCTACATACCTTAGAGCAAGTCTGCCAGTCTGCCTCATTTCAACTATGGACCTTCCTTCTCTCAATGTCTGTGAATTTATCAGTGACCCCAATTTTAATTCAGGAAGTTTGACCAAACAACATTTGCAACGGCAAAATATTTAGCATGTGCTCAAGACTGGCTGTGAATCAATTATCTAATTCAAAATTGTTATCAATCAGTATGTTGTCATTTTCATAAACAAAAATGCAAACCATTTTAAGAGCTTGCATTTTTTTTTAAGTCCTAATGGACAGACATCTTGCTTGATACCCAGCCCTGTGCTGACTCCGAGGGTCCTGATGTGAAGGGAAAGACAAGAGATTCCGCACTGAGCCCAGCATCGTGCAACTGCTTGTGTTCACAGTAAACTCTGGAACCAGGCAACGCTATTGCAAAGAGGTTGATGGCTCTCATTGGAAAAGTCTGGAGTGTCACTGTGCAGAACGCTCCAAGCATTAACCATCTCCACTGGGGCAACTGTCACTTCCAAGTGAAGTTCAAGATAGGCCTGTTGACTACTGACATTCTTTCATGGGGTGGCACATGTTCTGCTCCATCCCATTGCACCTCTAGCACGTTATACACAATAATTCTGCCCTCATTGCACATCACCTAGTAAGCCTCAAAGTCCACACTGGAAAGTTAAGTTTGCGGGACTCATCGTCTATGCAGGGTGACTTTCTGGTGATTCTGCTGCTCTGGGACACCCACGTTCTGCAAGTGAACCCAGTAAACTCAGGGGTTCCCCAAGGTGGGCTTCGATGGAATTGTACTTCGGTTTGTTACTGGGGCCCTGTAAGGAGTGGGGTAGATGCCTGTTTGTGGTCCTGCCCACAGGGAAAGTTTCCAAACCATCTAAAATGGATTGAACGTCACTCTACTTGCGGGGAAAAATAATAAATAGCTGAAAAATAAAAGCAATTTACCATAAGTCGTCTTTACCTGAGTTTTGTTCTGAGACAAAATAATTCCTCCCCCCAGCAAGTAACTACAGTTCTATCTTGGCCTCGAATCATTTCTGCTTACCTACTTTTCATTTGTCATGCTGTTTTTTTTAGCATGTGACATGTTCCTAGTGATCGGCGTTTAACCCAAACCACCAACACTCCCTACCCCATGCGCGTGTCTCCCGTGCAATTCGTAATTTCGGAAGTGCCCAGCACAACCCACCCGCACCCTGCAAATCGTCCTCCCACACCCTGCTCCCCGGAATCTTCAGGAAGGCACAGGGCCTCTTCCCTGTGGCCGGAGCTGCGGGGTGTGGGAGGAGCGGCCGCCCGGATCCCTGCACCGCCTTCCCGGTGCGTCCCGCCCGGGGACCCTCACTCGCCTCCAGCCCGTGGGCGCCAGGGTCACGGCCTCCTCCGGGTCCCGGGCTCGCGGTCCGCCCCTCGCCCGCCCCTCGCCCGCCCCGCACGCTCGCCCCAGGGCGGGGTCCTCACGTGCGCATCCCCGCCCCCGGTGACCCGCAGCCCCGGGTCCTAGTGTCCGCCATCTTTCAGCTCGGCTCTCCGACTTCCGGCTCTCTGGGATGCTGGAGGGCGGGGCCCAGACCAGGAAGCCGCCCAACGCTCTATACTTGTTTTCCCTGTCTGCGAGGTTCAGGTCCCTCCTGTTCCCCGCTCCAAGAAGTCCTCGCACTACGTGTGCCCTACTATAGGACATCAAATAGAAGTCCCCAGCAACCACATGGTGGCTCACGACCATCTGTAATGGGATCTTATGCCCTCTTCTGGTGTGTCTTAAAAAGAAAAATCAGAGAAGCTGGGCAGTAGTGGCACACGCCTTTAATCCCAGCACTTGGGAGGCAGAGGCATGTGGATTTCTGAGTTCGAGACCTGCCAGGTCTCAGAGTGAGTTCCAGGACAGACAGAGCTACACAGAGAAACCCCGTCTCAAAAACAAACAAACAAAAACAAAAACAAAAAAAGTCATTGTAGAACTGGTCAGATCTGACCTGGAGTACTCAAGTTCTGTATAGAAACAGACGATGGAATATTGCTTACTAAGAACGGGAAAGCAGTGTAAACACCGTGTGTGTGCGCGCGCGCGTGTGTGTGTGTGTGTGTGTGTGTGTGTGTGTGTGTGTGTTGAGAGCCCAGCCCACAGCTGATGAGCTTTCAGTCAGGCAGCATACAATCAGAAATCTACCCCACCACCCCAGCTGAAAAATAGCAGGGAGAAGCACCAGGCCTGCAATGATTGCCATAGCAACCAAGAAATATGATTTTAAAGATTCATGTGTACAGTACCTAGAGAGAGAGCTCAGAAGTTAAGAGTGCTAACTACTCTTGCAGAGGATCCAAGTATGTCAGTACACTATAGCTGTCTTCAGACACACCAGAAGAGGGCATCAGATTCCATTACAGATGGTTCTGAGTCACCATGTGGTTGCTGGGAATTGAACTCAGGACCTCTAGAAGAGCAGACAGTGCTCTTAATCGACTTACAGCAGGGTCTTTATTATATTCGAGCTAGCTCGCCCCCCCCGCCAACGCACCACAGTCATGCAGGAAGGTTTTGGGGAAGGGGGGAGCCCCAAATGTCTATCATGGCAAAGCTTTATAGTAAGTAGCAAGCAGGGAATACGTGTGCAAGCCTCTAATTGGAAAGCTCCTGTGACCTTTGACAAAATTGGCTGATGCTGGGAGTCATATCATAAACTTAACTTCTGCTCCCCTCAGCATTGGTGGTCATTAGACGGGGGGTGGGCTTGTAACCTGGGGTGCAGGTTTTTTGGGGGAATAACCTGGAGACACTGGCCTTACTGAGGGTGTAACCTGGAAACTCTGCTCTTGTTGGAGATTAGCCTAGACACTGGAGCCAGGCTCAGATTTTGTTGGGGGGCAACTTGGAAACTAATGCTAGGTACTAGCCTGTTAGACTACCTGAGTTTAAACTTAGGTCTCACCATTACAGCAGTTTTGTTGGTAAGTTTGAAGGCATTCTGTCCTGGGTTAACCAATGGGAGCACATCCCACGGCCGTTCCTTCTGTCATCCCCAGGAAGCAAGTAGGCTTCTCTTAGCCCTCCTCCCTGACTGCGAGATGGTACTCCTGCCAGTAAGCTACCCCGGGACAATCAGGCTTGGACTTTCTTTTTCCAATCCAAACCCACTCTCTAGGTGGAGCCAAGTAAGCAATCAGCTTACTTGATAAAGGACATGGGACGTGTGTACACCCGGGCATGGAGACCAATCACCTGGGCATATGAGGCAACTCAAGTTAGGCACCTGAATCTCAACAGTTCGCTCCATCTGGCAAATAAGCCATGCTAGCCCTGCCTTAGCTTTTAAATGAGTGAGTTTAACAGATAGCAGAAAAACATGAGAGCAGCAGATAAGCAACTGGGGCCCCTGATGGACAAAATTTATCTGAGACAGTTGGGAGCTGAGAAGATGCTGGAAAGTGTTGTTCTCCATTCTGTTTTCAAGGTGTGATGGTTTGTATATGGTTGGCCCAGGGAGTGGCCCTATTAGAGGGTGTGACCCTGTTGGAGGAGGTGTGTCACTGTGGACTTAAGCTTTAAGACCCTCATCCTAGCTGCCTGGAAGTCAGTCTTCAGATGAAAATGTAGGACTCTCAGCTCCTCCTACACCATGCCTGCCTGACTGCTGCCATGCTCCTGACAGTGATAATACTGGACTGAGTCTCTGAAGCTGTAAGTCAGCCCCAATTAAATGTTGTCCTAATGAGAGTTGCCTTGGTCACGGTGTCTGTTCACAGCAGTAAAGCCCTCACTAAGACACAAGGACACAGTATTTTTAATCTTGACTTATTTTGACTGCTTCCCTTCTTTACCTTTCCCACGCGGCTGGAAGGGAAACCCTTGCATCCAGAGTCAGCTTCTCAGGGACTTCAACCAGCATGGTCAGCTTGCTCTTTATATCACAGTTGAGGAGATATGACGGATTCAGAGGACAGTTTGCAAAACTGAGATTAGGAGCACCGCGTTAAAGGAGCCCGTGGTGGTTTGAATAAAAATGGCCCCTATAGACCTCACTTCATAGGAAGTGGTCCTACCAGGAGTTGTGCCCTTGTTAGAGGAAGCGTGTCTCAGCCTCCTGCTGCTGCCTGCTATACAGATGTTGAACTCTCTGCTCCCTTTCCAGCACCACATCTGCCTGCATACCACCATGCTTCCCACCATGAGGGTAACAGGCTAAACCTCTGAACCTGTAAGACGTCCCCGACTAAATGTTTTCCTTTCTAAGAGTTGCCTTGGTCGAGGTGTCTCTTCCCAGGGTCAGCTCTACTCCACCCCATGGTGGCTTCCGTCTGGTATCCACCACTGCTCTGCTGAACGTGCTCTCTGCCACTGCTTTCTCTCTGCCTCCTCTTCTGTGTGTCCCTGATGTCTCCTCTGGAAGCTGACTGGTTTTTGGTCTCTATCTGCCTTTCACTTCCCTTGAAGACTCTGACCAGCACTTCCGTTCTTAGGATTCTCCAGAATTCTAAAGCCAAGCCCTTAGCGTAAGCTTCGTGAGAGGTGCCAAGGCTTGTACAACGGTAACACCCAACTTCAATGTACGTTTGAAGGAGTGGCAGGACTGGGGCTACATTCCTCCCAGCTCAAGGGTTCCTCCAAGAAGCCCAATCTGTTCCCCCTTTAGCACCACCAGATCCCTGCCCTGGTAGAAAGAGCGAGGGCATAAGCTTAGAAACTGTCAGACTTAACTTGTGTCCAAACTGGGGGACATTACTTGATGCTTTTGACCCATTTTCCTCATGTACTATGATCCATTTAACAGTGTAGTAATGGGGATTAAATGAATAGCCTGAAAAGAGGGCAAGTGGCACAGGAGCAGAGTGGCACGGGCTCACGGCTTTAGTCCCAGCTCTTGGGAGACAGAGGTAGATGGGTCTCTGTGTTCGAGTCCAGCCTGGTCTGTGGAGTGAGTTCCGTGACAGCCAGGGCTATACAGAGGAAGCCTGTCTGGTGTTTCCAAGCCCCTGCTAGAGTGTGCTATTGGCGTTGTAGTGATCCCTCAGCCTGGCACACAGACTCATCACACAGTCCAGGACACCGTGGTTTCAGCGACTGGTGACAAACGATTAGGATCCTACAAGACTGAGAACGTTTTCTTTCCTGGTCCCAATGGTATAGGGTTCCCCAAGCAAAGCTCAGAGAGAAAATAGCAAGTTGCAGACATAAGTATCCTTTGCCACTTCTTGCCTTGCTTAGGGCCAGTCAGATGTGACTCGCTTTCCTGTGAGCCCAGCAAAGCTGCTACTGCTTGAGGCTGCTGCAGCAGTCCAGAGGCTTCAGGGCTGGGAGTCCCATTTGTTAGGTTAAGTAGACTCCCAATGCTAATTGCAAAGTGTTATGGTGGAATTTCTCCAACAGGATCTTTAGAGGAGCTGGGGTCAGTCTTAGGTGGGGGGTAGCATCGTCCTGAGTGAACCTTTGCCTAGCTTGGTACTGTTAAAGATGCTTGGGAACATATTCAAGACATCTCCACCATCCTACCCAGCAGTTTGCATACAATAAGTGATCAATAAATGTTTCTTGGGCAACTGAGATGGCTCAGAGGATAAAGGCACTTGCTGTGCAAAACTGATAAACCAGTTCAATCCCTGGAATCTATATAGAGGTGGAGGGAAAACAGGGCATGGTGGTTCATGTCTTTAATCCCAGCACTCAGGAGGCAGAGGGAGGTGGATCTTTATGAATTCAAGGCCAGCCTGGTCTACATATCAAATGCCAAGATAGCCAGGGCTATAAAAAGAAACTCTGTCTCAAAAATAAAGAGATAGAGATAGACAGAGACAGGCAGGCAGGCAGGCAGACAGACAGACAGACAGACACACACACACACACTGACACACACACACATACACAGAGAGAGAGAGAGGCAGAGAGAGAGACAGAGAGAGAGAGAGAGAAAGAGAATGGAAGGAGAGGATAGCCTTCACAAAGTTGTCCTCAGGATTGCCTTGTTGGGCATCAATGGGAGGAGAGGGCCTTGGTCCCAAGAAGGCTCGATGCCCCAGTTGTAGGGGAATGCAAGGACAGGCTGGAGTCGGTGGGTTGGTGGGGGAGCACCCTCATAGAAGCAGAAGGAGAGGGGATGGGATAGGAGGGTCCTGGGGGGAAATCGGGAAAGGGGATAACATTTGAAACATAAATAAATAAAACATCCAATAAATAAAATAAAAGTTGTCCTCAGACCTGCACCCACAGAACTGTAGCTATTGTGACAGCCACACACCTATAAAAACTGTCTTTTGACTTAATAGAGCTATATCCCATCGGCTTTGGAGATGCAAACTGAGGAGGGTGTGGTATTACCCTTCACGGACAGCAGAAGCCCTGGAGTTAAAATATGATGCAAGATTAAAGTCTCCCTGAAGTCCTGAGCTCTTCTCCTCCACCAGGAGACGCTCCTTCCCCTCCAAGGGAGAGGCCTGAGCCAGGCCAATCTTCCTGGCTTTCTTGTGGTGTAAGAGACAGTCCTCACATTACAATCCCAGACCTGCAGGGTTTCTTCAGTTTGCAGCCTTTCGAAATTAATATGGTATGAAATCAATGCAAACTCACCGCAGTATAGATGACAGCCCACAGAAGCTGAGAACCCAGATCACACTGCATAGCCTGACACAGCGCAACAGGCTGGAAGTGTCTCTCCCAAGTGACTCAGTTGCTCTGAACCTCTTCCAGGCAGCTCAGATGGTTTCTGTTTCTTCTAGGCAGCTGGTCTTTGCAGCTTGGCTTGTGGTGATGCAGCTGTCTGAGTCATTTCTGCTCCTGAAAGTAACCCCATTAAAACTCATTGGCTCACCATGTTGGACTTGGATGGTATTCACACTTTAGTCTGTCATGGGCTCCCTATCAGGGGTAGACTTGTGTCTCCCCAGGAAGTCTTGTCACACAAGAGCAATTCGTCCTCCTGCAGAGACAGGAATCCCCTGTGCCAGGGTGACAACACACTTTGAGCATTGGAGTCCCTGGGCAGAAAGAAACAGGAACAGCACCAGGTTGAGGAATAATCAAGATGACCTGGTCCCTGGGAGGGGTTACAGTTACGTAACAAGAGCTTTGTGGACACGGGAGATGCCACTCCTAAGGCGCGGGCTTGGTGAAAAGCAGAGAAGGAAGAAGCATCCTTAACTACAGGTCCATCATGATACAGGCTGAGGATATAAACACCTGTACCTCCTCTTTCGGGGTAGGAGGTATAGAAATTGTCTGACTGGTGTCTGGGCCTCCCATCCTGGCCAGTTCCTGAGCATTGGCAGAGCACCCTTATGGACCAACAAGGTGTGTGTGTGTGTGTGTGTGTGTGTGTGTGTGTGCGTGTGCGCGCTCTTGTGTTCAAGAACCAACAGGTGAGGTCTCCTCTGCCTAGGTGACTCTAGCAGTCTATTTATTTATTTATTGGTTTTCCGAGACAGGGTTTCTCTGTATAGCCCTGGCTGTCCTGAAACTCACTCTGTAGACCAGGCTGGCCTCGAACTCAGAAATCCGCTTGCCTCTGTCTCTGCTGGGATTATAGGCTGCGCCACCACTGCCCGGCTTCTTAGTTTTATCCCCAGCCTTCTCAAACTCTATCTGTAGTTCACGGGCGCTTCTGTGGCTGTCTCCTAATAAGTTGGTATGGTGGTTGGAATATGCTTTGCTGTAACTGTCTGCAGTTACATATGAACCAGTTATTGGGTTCTCTGGACGGAGAGCTGGGGAAAGAAATGGGGACAAGAGAAACATGGACTAAGACAACATGGCTGTTCAAAGTCCGTGGTTTATTGGGGGACTGCCAATTTAAGGTTTGGGGGCGAGACCCTTCCCCCAAGGTTCGAGAGTCTGCTCAGCAGGGCATCAGCCCCACTGCTCGGTGGGTGTCCTCGGCTCTGCTGCTCTGTGGGATGGCTGTGGCTGGCGTCAGGTGATTCTCAGAGGGCTACAGGTGACCCGTCAGTAAATTGCAGGTCTTTAGAGATCAAAGGGCTTCACCTTGGTGTGAACTCTCCGCCCCAGGTGGGAAACAATGGCCATCCTCGGAGTTCGCTCCAAGGCTCCAAGGGAGGACACACTTGGCCCAGTGAGTAGCACTATTAGGAGGTGTGGCCTTGTTGGAAGAAGTGAAGAAGTGAAGTCAGTCTTCTCCTAGCAGCCTTCAGATGATGGTGAATTACTCTCAGCTCCTCCTGCACCATGCCTGCCTGGACACTGCCATGCTCCTGCTTGATGATAATGGACTGAACCTCTGAACCTGTAAGCCAGCCCCGATTAAATGTTGTCCTTACGAGAGTTGCCTTGGTCATGGTGTCTGTTCACGGCAGTAAAATCCTCACTAAGATAGCTGGGGAAAGAGATACAGGAGCCTTAACAAGTGCGAGAATGTCCTGGAAGAGCTCAGCATGGCCCGAAGCAAGTAAGGAAGAAGACATATGGAAGTTAGATAGCAGAAAGAAATTTCCAGTACGATAAAGGACTGGAGGGACTGTCCACCTGTTAGCATTCCCTCTGGGATCTGCCCAACAGTTACCTAGCAACAGCCATGTGTGAACCTGGCTCAAGTATAAGAAGGACTAGTTGGGTTCTCTGTCTGTCTCTGTCTCTGGGTCTCTGTGTGTTTCTCTTCTCTCTTCTCTCTCTCTCTCTCTCTCTCTCTCTCTCTCTCTCTCTCTCTCACACACACACACACACACACCCCTTCCCCATGTGTCCTTGGCCAGCTGGCCTCTTTCCCTCTTCTTCTCTATCTTCTTTCTCTTTCTGTTCTCCTCTGTCCCCCTTTCTCTGCCCCTATCCTCTTTCCCTTCCCAAAGAAACTCCCTTTTATACTAAGCTGGTCACATGGCTTGACTGTGGGGGGGGGGTGCCCCGGCATGGGCCAGCTGGAATGTCCCATTCTGATCTATCATTGCATCACCCCAAGGTGGGGTAGGTGGGGGGGGTGGCCGGCAAGGGGCAAGGAAGGATGGGGAGTGGAGTGCTGAGCTATGGCTGTCTCTTTGGGTCCAGCTCAGACTGAAGCAGGGAGTGTAGTTATGGGAACCTGTGGCTGGGAATTGCAAAAGCAGTTGGTTGGGGATCTGGAGGCCTGACTCAGCCAGAAGGAAGCCCGAAGGCTGGGCCACTATGGGACCCTCTTAGCATCTTTAATCCTCTCTCACTGGCCCTCACCCACTCCCTTGCTTCTAAACCTGCCTGCTAGTCCTGTTCAAAACCCAAGCACACCTTCCAATCTGAAGCTGAAGATTTGGATGCAATATACTGGTTGTTTTCCTGACTTGGGGAAAGAAGTTTCCTGGCCTCCAGGTTGGAGTCAAGGCATAACATGACATCTCTTCCTCTTTAAAACAACAACAAAAACAAACAAAAAGGTGAGGCTTTTGTTTTGTCTTTAAGATTTATGTATTTCATGTATATTAGTGCTCTGTCTGCATGTATATCTGCATGCCAGAAGAGGACACTGGGTCCGTTATGATGGTTGTGAGACACCATGTGTGTGCTGGGAATTGAACTCAGGACCTCTAGAAGAGCAGTCAGTGCTCTTAAACTCTGAGCTATCTCTCCATCCCTAGGAGTTTCTTCCTTCCTTCCTTCCTTCCTTCCTTCCTTCCTTCCTTCCTTCCTTCCTTCCTTTCTTCCTTCCTTCCTTCCTTTGTTTTTAAGTTTAAATTATTTTTATTTTTATGTTTACAGGTCTTCTGCCTTCACGTATGTCTGTGCATCACTTGCACACCTGGTGCCCGCAGAGGCCGGAAGAGTGCATCAGATCCCCTGGAACTAATGTTAGAGATCGTTGTGAGCTTCTTTGTGGTACCGGGAATATTAACCCCAGCCAGTGCTCTTAATCACTGAACCATCTCTCTAGTCCCCTCATTTAAATTTATAGCAACCTTTTGAAGATAATTTCAGAATTCATCCAAACTATGAATGGCCACTGGAAAAACAATGAAGTACCACTCTCCTTTGAGAAGCCATATTCAAAACAAGTACCATCTGGGTGACTCTTACACATTAGCAAGTCCAGCTGTCGCACGAGGTACAACCTTGGCTATCTCTGGAACACAGCTTCTTTGTGCTCTCAGAAAACACTTCATAGAAGGTTTCACCTCAGCAATGCTGGTCTCCTTAATCACCGCTAACTTCTTACCTCCAGATAACCAGCATCAATTGTCCCAGAAGTTCCCTTCTATTATGGACTCTAAAGCCAGAGTCACACCGCGAAGCTACCGAGTTCTGCTGCTTGCTGGGCCTGGAACTTGGCCCCTGTATTAGTCAGGGTTCTCTGGAGGCACAGAACTTATGGATAGTTTCTATATAGAAAGGGAATTTGTTATGATGACTTACAGTCTGCAGTCCAACTCCCCAACAATGGGCAGCTGTGAATGGGAAGTCCTAGAATCTAGTAGTCGCTCAGTCCCACAAAGCTGGTCTTCTGTAGAAGTAGATTCCAACAGATGTGCTGGCTAGTAAATGCAAGCAGGAGAAGGAGAGCAAATCTTCCTTCTTCCAAGGTCCTTATGTAGGTCTCCAGCAGAAGGTACGGACCAGATTAAAGCTGTGTACCACCATGCCTGGATCTGGGACTTGTTTTGTCCCAGGCTGACCTTGAACTCAGAGATCTCCTTGGTTTAGTCTCCTGGGATTCATAGCCACTATGCCTCAAGATCTCCATGCCAAGATCCAGGTCATAAACTTGTATCTCCCAGCCTCAAGATCTGGATCACTGGTGAGCCTTCCAATGCTGGATGTTCATTACAGATATAGTCAAGTTGACAACAAGGAATAGCCATTACAGCCCCTTGTTATATTACATTATCACCCGCTTTCTGTTCACCCGCTTTCTGTTTTCCAACTCCTTCACTACCTAAGCTTAGTTGTCCTAGAACTTGCTCTGGAGATCTGCGTAACCTCATGGGATTAAAGGTGTGTACCACAATACCTTGACTTAACTTTTCTTCATCTAGAACTAGCTGTCCCAGGCTGGCCTTGAATTTGAGATCTGCTTGGCTTTATCTCCTGGAATTAAAGGTATGTATCACCACCAGGCAGTGGTGGCACATGCTTTTAGTTCCAGCAAAGCACTTGGGAGGCAGAGGCAGGTGGATTTCTGAGTTCGAGGCCAGTCTGGTCTACAGCCAGAGAAACCCTTTCTAGAAAAAACAAAACAAAACAACACAAAAAACAAACAAGCAAACAAACAAACAAAAGATGTGTATCACCATGTCTGGGTCTATTTAGCTGGGTAGAATCTTGCCCCCAAATCCCTTAATCTGTTATCTCCTAGAACACAGGATTCAGTTCCATTTCACTGTCCCTTTAATACTCAAACTATATATTCTATGTTTTTCCTTTCTAAGTTCGCTATGCTTATTCAAACCACTCTTCATGAGACTCAACCAGAGAACAAAGTCTATGATGGGCGTTTCTGAGACTTCCTTTGTCAATGCAATTAATCTAAGTCTCTTCACCTTAGCCTCAGGCAGACTCTTCAAACAAGGGCAAAAAGCAGCCATGTTCTTCACCAAAATACTACAAAAACAGTCTCTAGGCCACATACTGAAATTCTTCTCCACTGAAACCTCTTGGATCAGGTCTGCACAGTTCAAATCACTCACGGCAATAAAGTCTTCCATACTCCTACTAGTGTGGCTCTTTAAACCTCACTTAAAACATTCCATGGCTTTCCCAATCCAAAGTCCCCAAAGCTACATTCTTCCAAACAAAAACATGGTCAGGCCTATCACAGAAATACCCAAGTCCCTGGTACCAACACAGTTAGTTCTGTTTTAGTTAAGGTTTTACTGCTGTGAACAGACACCATGACCAAGGCAACTCTTATAAGGACTACATTTAATTGGGCTGGCTTACAGGTTCAGAGGATCAGTCCATTATCCTCAAGGTGGGAGCATGGCAGCATCCAGGCAGGCATGGTGCAGGAGATGCTGAGAGTTCTACATCTTCATCTGAAGGTTGCTTCATCAGAAGACTGACTCCCAGGCAGCTAGGATGATGGTTTTAAAGTCCACACCCACACCTACTCCAACAAGGCCACACTTTCTAATAGTGCCACTCCCTGGGCAGAGCATATACAAACCATCACAATGATACACACATGATTATCATAGTCTAGCAAGAGACTGGGTAGGCAAACTATTTGCATTACACAAAGATTTTTATTCAGCTAAAAGATTTATTGACTGCCTTTCATATGCTTAGTATAGTACAAGATGCTGAATCAAAGAAAATGGGAAATTCTTTCCCCATGAAGGTTATAATCAGGTGGCAAATACAGTGGAAGGGAAGCAGGCATATTGTGGAGGTACCTCCATGAGTAATCTAGACTAGGAGGTCCAAGGGACCCCTAATACGATACGATGACGCCACATTGAAGAATCCGTACAGTATTAGTATCATCCACCTATGAATTCCTTTGGTTTAATTCATAACATGATCTGGTTTTAGTTGTATAAGAATCATGTGTATCAATGTCGTGAGTTCAAGACTAGCTTTACCAATAGCAAGCCTCAGACCAGCTTGGGCTACATAAAACTCTGAAAAGGCCAAAGTGCTATTGATGATGACAATATGTTTGGGTGCACACACACAATAAGATAAATCAGTATTGGGACCCGGATTATCTTTTCTTTTTCAGTATCTTTTCAGTCCCTAGGAGAAGTACTGAAGGAAATTTAGAAGTGGCAAACAAATACTGGAGCTAATGCAATAGGAAGCAAAGTATTTAGTATCATTGATACTTTGTATGAATGAAGAATAATTTGTAGAATATGATTCACACAGGTGGCAATGGATATCTTAGTTTAAAAAAAAAAACTCATGAGGGATAACATTTCAGAATCTTCATACTGTTGTCAAAATTCCAGAAACTATTCACAACTTTATTATAGCAAAGGAAAGGGGTGGATTGAGAAGAACACACACACACACACAACGATAGTCAAAGGAAGACTCAAGAATAAGTTAAAAGCCTAAGGTGGCAGTAGGCGCTTTGCCTGAAGGCTGAAGAGGATCACGCAGAACCTTTGTAAAATATCCACAGCTGGAAAGAGCACAATGCATACTATGGCTGCTAGGAATTTCCAGAGACCAAACAAACATCAAGAAGACAGTGGGTTCCTCCCTCCACCAGTTTCATTATGGAAAATGTCTAGAGCAAACACGAGCACAAAGAATACTTGTTCGCCTACCGCACAGCATCGACAGTCATCATTTCTACCTCCCACTCACTGGCATTCCGAGGTCAATTCCTGCTAGCCTATCATTTTGCAGACTCTACAGCGAAGGCTCGGGAGCCAAGGTACTTGCAGTCCAGGTCCACTAAGTGGCAGCACTTTAAGTACGATCGCGTGTAAGATAAGACTCAACCAAACGGATTTTGAAAGAAGTGACTGCAATACCAGAGGAAGCGTTTGACAGAACAAACACAAGAGCCTCCAGGAGGCGCGCTCCGTCCTCAGGGCGGGGACTCAGTTTGTCCAGCCTGACCGGCCTTTTAGGGAACTGGGCTGTTTCGGGTCCGCCTACCGGTCCCAGCAGCCCCCGCGCGCCCCCGCGTCAGGAGCTGCGAACTGTTTCGGACTCCCAGACCCGACCTCGTGAGCGCGCGCGCGCCTTTGCGTCCTGGACTCGTGGGCGCGCCCGCCGTGCGTCCCGGGCTCGGGGCCGCGCGCGCCGGACCTCCGAGCTCGTTCGTTCCCAGTCAGCCTAGAGCGGCCCGGGGTCGGAGAACCGCGTACCCTGCCATGTTCTCCTTGGCGCTGCTGGCCAGGGCGACCGGCCTCACTGCTCAGTGGGTAAGAGGCTCAGGGTGGACCCGGGCACTGTCGCCACAGTCTCCCGCTCTTCGTGCCTCCCTTAGCTTTGGTACCGGGAGACCCCAGGGCGCTGGACAGGTCAGCTGGCGGCGGCGGGGACGCCGCGGCCTCCGTCCTCGGTGCCTCCGGGATGCTCCGTAGCTGCGGTGGCGGCGGGCGGCGGGCCGCCCGCACCAGGCCGGGAAAGTCACCCCTAACTTAGTCAAGGTCAGGAAGGCGGTTGTCATTTGTCCTGGCGCGGCACCTAGGGGGGCCCTGGCGACCCGCTGCTTCCAGGATCCCAGCCGCGAAGAAAGGGGCTTTTTGTCTGTCAGGCTTAGCGGCAACGCTGCAACAGAATAAAAAGCATGCTGGAGAAAACGCTGATGTGCTCGAGTTCCTCCAGGACTAGATAGAGGTGCCCAGCGTTTAATTTACTGAAGTTGTTCATTCATTTTAGCAAATGCTCGGCAGAAAATCGTAGAAATTAACCGTGAAAGAATAGTAGCACGAGCAACTGCACTGATGAAGGAGTCGTAGTTTTAAGGCCATTTGAGTGTCGGGTGCATCTCAGATAGGCGAAGGAATTGACGTTGAAACACTAAAGCGAACCTAAAATGCAGATTCCAGGGCCTGCGAGATAGCTCTATGTGGAAAGGCGCTGGCCTCCAGGTGTGAGGACTAGTTGTCCTCTGACCTTCACGAGCATGACTTGTGTCGGGAGAGTGCATGGACACACAGTAAATAATGGCTGTTGAAATTAACTACATGGCAATTACAGGAAAGAAAGAAGCCTTATTTGTTTGGTTGGATTTTATTTTCCCAACAGTAAAACAAAAACCAAGTGCTCAACAAAACACTATATATATATACATACATACACACACACACACACACACACACACAGTCCATTAAAGGCTTTAGACTTAGGCATCCCAGGTGACCTTTTGTACTTATGTGACATGACCTAGAGCAGTTAGTCTTTGTTTCTTCAGCTGTGAAATGGAAATATTGAGTCTGACCCTAGTCATTTGAAGCCTTAATGTACTTCTGGGTACAGGTATCAGTGTGGATTGGATTATAGTATTTTTTTTCCTTTTGAAACTAGATCTCACCATGCAGCCCTGACTGGCCTGAAACTAGCTAAGTGTACCATGTTGGCCTTGAGTGTTTGTTGGTCTTCTTGCCTTGAGCACTGAGATTACAGGTGTGAGCCTCCATGCCCTGCTGGAGTATAGTGATGATGGGTGATGTTTGATGGCCCTTTGCTATGTATTTAATAGGTGAATTTATATCTTATTTTAGAGGGTGGTGCAGTGTTTTCATCACTACAAATTAAAAATAGAATTCCCGTTTTTTTGGGGGGGGGTTATTTCATGTGAGAACACTAATAAGGTTCATATGAGTATGGTTGGTCACATCTGATATCTGAGCATTCAGGAGTTAGAGGCAGGAAGAGCAGAAAGTTTGTTATCCTTAGCTATATAGTGAGTTTGAGGCCAGCCTGGCCTGTATAAATTCCTGTTTGTAAAATATCCCCAACTCAAATCCCAGCCCCCTACAACAAACAAAAAGGAACCCACGGTAGTGTGGAATAGTAAAGAGTCAGTGAAAGGTTTTATGTCCAGTAAGGGTTCTGCTTTGAGTAGATGACCATTGTAGGAGTGGGGATGGACTAGGTCTGGTTGGAGTCAGAAACTGGAGGGTTAACGTAGGTAAGAGAGAAGGTTAACCATTCAGTTGAGGAGGAGACTAAGAAGTAGGGGCCAAAAAGTTCCCATAGACATCTTCTGTTTCTTTTTTTTGTTTGGTTTTGTTTTGTTTTTGAGGCAAAGGGTAACAAGAGGTGTAATTGAAAAGCAGGGTTTTGTTTTGTGGGTGTTTTTTCGAGACAGTTTATGTAGCCTTGGCTGCCCTGGAAGGAAGACCAGCCTGGCTTCAAACTCACAGAGATCCACGTGCACTCTCAGACCTCTGCTTTCAGTTTTGAAATGGTTTTCCCCCTAAGATAGTCGGTTTTGTGATGTCACCCCAACATGCTCTCCACAATGAGTAAGTTTTGAATTGTATCCTGGACACTGTGAATGCATAGGTTACATAAACACTACAGTCTAACTGACTTCTTAAGGAATGTCCATCCCATTGTCATGAGTGGTAGACCAATATTGGTTCTGTTTTAGCTGGGCTGCCTAGAATCCGCCATTACACAGGGTCAGACAGGTCTGAGTAGTTGCTGCCTCCATTGGTCCTTCCTTTCCTGGGACCTCCCATTTGTCCATGCCTGAGATTATCCACTTCCTTGGCTAAGTCAAGCCATTTAAGACTGCTTTTTAATTTTTTTATATTTATTTTGGTTTCTTAGTTTGTAGAACAGGGTCTTACTGTGTAGTTCAAACTGGCTTTAAACTCTGGTAGTGCTCTCAGCATACCTCCTAAGTGTTGGTATTACAGGTGTGAGCCATCATACCTGGCTTACATGAAAGACTTTTGGTTTGTTTGTTTGAAACACAGTTTCTCTGTGCAGTCCTAGTTGGCCTGTTACATTAGAGATACTCAAACCTAACTTTGTAAAATCCCAGCAGACCCAAAAGAGATTTTTACCTTTTAGGATAGACATATTGATACATGCCTTTAATCCCAAAGGCAGGAGGATCTCAGTGAGTGTGAGGCGAGCCTGGTCTATACAGCAGGTTGCCGGAACATCATGGCCTACTTAGTGACCTTTCTCCAAAACAAAACAAAACAAAAACCCAAGAAATTTTATCTTAGTGTGTATCTTAAAATCCTAAATCCCGCCGGGCGGTGGTGGCGCACGCCTTTAATCCCAGCACTTGGGAGGCAGAAGCAGGAGGATTTCTGAGTTCGAGGCCAGGCTGGTCTACAAAGTGAGTTCCAGGACAGCCAGGGCTAAACAGAGAAACCCTGTCTCGAAAAACCAAAAAAAAAAAAAAAAATCCTAAATCCCAAAACATTTTACAGATTTTTCTTAGCTTATGCTGGGTTTACATACACTCCTACTTTGAAGGTCAAAGATTTAATAATAAATGAAACAGTATAGTTTGCCAACATTGTATTCTATAGTTTCACCCTTTTATTTTTTTCTCTTTGTGTGTATGTATATACGTATGTACAATGTGTGAACAGTGTGTGAGTTTGTATTTAAATATTCCTTTTTAAAGCTACCCAAGGAAATTGTTGTATATGAAGAACAACTAAGTTTAACAAGTGCTGTTACTATGGAAGCATGACCGGTTCCTTTCTTTAGTGGCTGTCCAGGCTGAGAGGAGGGAGTTACGTGGTCACGATGGGTGAGTGGGAGACACAGAGTGCTGAAGTTGAAGTAGCCGCATGCACAAGGAGTGAGGTGCATGGCAGGCTGGAGAGAAAATAAGAGGGTCGAAGGCCTTTTCTATGACATAGGAGGATTTGGATTTTATCCAGTAAGACATGAACAGTTTGGGCAGATTTGTAGCATGCTCAGATTGAGTCCACTGCTACCACTTTCAGTCCTCTGCTCATTAGAATTTTCGTGAGCTTCTCTAGAGATGTGGAAAAGCATAAGACAGTCATGGAACCAACCACGTTATTGTAGTCTGGAGTGGAGGAAGAACTAGGATAGAAGCAGGGCTGGGGAATGCAATAGCAGGAATAACAAAAATTATTCAGTAGAATGTCTAAGACCTAGTGGTTAATAAGTCAGGAAAAGTATATTGAAATATTTTCTCAGGTTGTGCATGGCATTAAGATATTGTCTATAAAATACTTTTAACTGCATGTGATGGTCTATACCTATAATCTTGGCACTTGGGAGACTGACATAGGAGCATAGAAAGTTTAGGCTAGCCTGGGCTATCTAATGAGACTGTTATTTCAAAACAACAAAAGTAAGCCTGGTGGTGGTAGCTTATGCCTTTAGTCCCGACTTGAGAAACAGGCAGATGCTTATGTGTGTAAGAGAGGCATCCTACTGGAAGGGTTATATTATGCTCCAAACTGGCACTAGTATACTGGAGTGTAGTGGCCTGTGTAAAGTGATGGCTTGGTTTGCTGTGCTCTATCTTGTGTGTCTTGAATGAAAGGGTTGTTTGCATCCTGGTGCATCAGATATCTCGCAGGTGGCAGTACATTATTCGCATGAATAACTCAGGAACATTAACATCCCTTATGGGAACACCAGTGCATCTCCCAACCCTTGCACTTCCTTTAAGTAAAGGGGGATTTATATATTAATTTCAGCAGAGAGGAAGTAGGTATTTTTCAAATATCTAAAATATAATTGTATCAGAAGAAGTCAGGGCCTGATTACAGCGTGAGAGACTGCATACTAACAGATGCAGGAAACCATCTGCTCTGTTTTGAGAATGACTGTAAAAGGTTTTGCAAACAAAAGACAATTTATCTGTCATGCTGTAAAATTATCTTTAAATCTGTCTTTCAGTTACTGTTCTATCTTGTGTCTGCTAAGAACAACAATGCTTTAACATATTAGGAAGTTCTTTCAGAGTAATTTCATTATCTTACAACAGCCCATTAAAAAGACACCCATTTTAAAACTAACAAGAGCTCATGCCTTTTATCCCAGCACCCAGGAGACAGTCAGGAGGGTCTCTGAGTTCGAGGCCAGTCTGATCGACAGAGCTAGTTCTAGGACAGCCAGGGCTACACAAAGAAATTCTGTCTCAAAAAAACAAAACCAAACCAAAAAAACCAAAAAACAGTAAGCTTTAAAAATATTAAATGAGGGGCTGGAGAGGTAGCTCAGTGGTTAAAGCACTGGCTATTCTTCCACAGGATGGAATTCCAGTCCCAGTGCCCACATGGTGGCTCCTGACTGACTGATCCTTCAGTTCTAGGAGTCCAACACTGTGTGTGTCTTCCAAAGGCTCCAGTCTTGTCCGGCACGCAGTGCACAGACACAGCAGGTGGAAACCCGCACATAGAATTTAAATAACAAAGTGGGAGATTAGGAGGTGGCAGCTCAGCAGTTAGGAGCCCTTCCTGCTCTGAGGGCCGGAGTCTGCAGCCAGCACACACCGGGCAGCTCCCAGCTCCCCGAACTCCAGCTCCAAAGGGTCTTATCCCACTTCTGACACCTATACACACACACCAATCTTTTAAATAAAGATATTAAGTACAAAGTTGCATATTAGGAAGTAGTGAAGTATTAATATAAACTCTTTACCGTGGGAAAAATTAAAAGCCAGAAAGTCCTGAGTTTATACTATTTAGCTTTTTCTCCCCACTTTCTTTTTTAAGATTTATTTTATTTATTTACTATGTATACATGTATGCCTGCATGCCAGAAGAGGGCACCAGATCTCATTACAGATAGTTGTGAGCCACCATGTGGTTGCTGAGAATTGAACTATGCACCTCTGGAAGAGTAGCCAGCACTCTTAATCACTGAGCCATCTCTCCAGCCCCCTTCCCACTCTTCTTAATCATTCTGTCATCAGTGATTTGCAGTGAAACTTTGATTTTTTTTGGATGGAAATGTGCATAAATTCATGTGAATATGCAAAATTACTGGTCAGCAGTATGCCTCAGAAATATTTTTTCCAGGGATTGGTAGAGCAGTTCAGTGGTTGGGGTGCTTGCCACCACAGCTGCCATCTTGAGTTCTGTCCCTGGGGCCAATTTCTGTGAGTTGTTCACAGCAAATAAAATAAAATAAAAGCAATAGATAAATGTTAAGGAGATTGTCCAATTTGTAGTAGCATAGATTTAATGAACAACTTTTTTTTTAAATACAAAATATGTTTATTGGGATAGGTCCCACTTACCCTGAAGGGTGTTCATTAAATCAGGTGTTCAGCCTTGCCTACCGTGTGTGCACGGGGAAAGACTGGTCATTTTATAGCATCCTGGGCATTTCACATCCATAAAGTAGGAACTGGGGCTCTGCACCAGGCACTTTTCCTGTGTTCCCTCTTCTCCTCTGGAAAGGGATGAAGGAGATCCTTCGTGAGAGTCATGTTCTTGTAGGGAGGTCTTAACCACCAGAAAGCCAATGGACAGCTTTTCCAAAATTAGCTCTGCATTTATTTTAAAGGTTTATTTTCATTTTTTGTGTTTAGTGTTTTGCCTACATGTGTGTATGTATACTGCATGTGTGCATGGTGCCCACAAAGGCCAGAAGAGGGCACTGGATCCCTTGGGACTGGAGGTATAGACAGTTAAAATCCACCATGTGGGTGCTGAGAACCAAACCCCAGTCCTCTGCGAAAGCAGGTCTCTTAACACTGAGCATCTCTCCAACTCCTCTTTATTCATTTTAAATGAAAATATATGCATGAAATATCCTGAATAAACAAAAACGGATCAAATATTGACCAAAAAGAACTCAATGCATTTCATTTGTGAATGTTTTAGTTTAAATTAATCTTTTTCAGTTTGTGTATCAGTGTTAAATAGGAATTTGGAAAATAGAAAAAAATGTATGAGCCTTTACAATCTTATAATAAAAATAATGGTGACAATTATTTATGGCATTCAATTTTTATTATTTGTTATAATAGGGATGATAGACTGTATTTTTTAAAAGTTAATTTTGTTGTATTTTGTGTATGCCTGTACATATGGCTGTGCACTATGTGCACCCTGTTGCCCAAGGCCATCAGAAGAGGGTCCCTAAGACTGGAGGTACAAATGGTTATAAGTCACTTGTGAGTCCTGGGAATCGAACCTGGGTCCTCTGGAAGTGTTCATAACTGCTGAGCCATCTCCACAGCCCTATTTATGTCCTACAAAAAGAGAATTCTTGGTCATTTCTGGATGTAACTGTGGCATCAGTACTTTTTTCCTGTGTCGTTTTTATGAAAATTAACAGCTACTTAATACTCCAATATGGAAACTTTGCTCATTTAGAACTTCCCTTTGGGTTGGGAGATAGCTCACAAAGTAAAAACTTGCTGTGGAAACCTCATGACCCTGGATCTCAACGGTGGAAGGAGAGGACTCCTGAGAGTTGTCCTCTGACCTCCACACATGAACTTGCATTCACACACACAGATCCTGTCGCATTACACTCTAAAAATACTTTAAAATTAAAGCTTCTCTTTGCTTATGTTTTTTCAATAACTACGCTAGAAACAGTTTTTGTTTTATTTTGATTTTTTTTTGACTGTTTTTGTATATTTTGAGACAGGGTCCCCTGTGAACCCTGAATTCATAAGAGATCTGTGTGGCTTTCCCTCCTCAGTGCTAGGGTTAAAGGTGTGTGCCACCATGCATGGCAAAATACTCTTATGTCTTTTGTACTCATTTCTTGTAAAGATGTATTATTTTTAAATGTGTGTATATGTAGGTATGCCCTTGAGTGCAGGTGCCTGCAGAGTTAAGAGGTCTGGGATTTCCCTGGAGCTAGAGTTATAGGCAGTTGTGAAATGCCCCAGGTGGATGCTGGGAACAGAGCTTCTAAGAATGGTTCCAGCTTAGAGTGGGAGGTCAGCAGTACAGGAGAGGAACAGGAGGACAAAATGTCTCAGATTCCTTCAGAGCAGTTGCTCCTGGTCAGTCTGCAGAGCATTCGAAGTAGTTCAGAGTGTGGCTCGAGCTGAAAAGGACACGTCCTACACACACACACACACACACACACACACACACACACACACACACACAGCACCTCTCCTCCCCATGAGACAGGGTCTTCATATGTACACACAGATTCACAGCATCCTCCTCTCAGGCTTCCTAGTGCTAGGATTGTAGGCAGGGCCAATATCACCCCACCTACTACTGCAATGCTCTTTAAAAGTAAATTTCCAAAAGCATTACTGTGTTAAAAGAAGTAAATTTATATCAGGCATGGTGGCTCATACTTTTAATCCCAGCACTTGGGAGGCAGAGGCAGGTAGATTTACAAATTAAGTTCCAAGACAGCCAAGGCTCTGTCGCATAGAGAAACCATGTCTTCATCCATCCCCCGCCCAAACACCCTCCCAAAGGATATAAATTCTTTGAAGTTTTCCATAAATCATACTAGTTTGCTTCCCTAAAAGGCTTGTGTGAGTGTTTGCCTAATGCATTAGCAAGTCCATTTCTCTCATGCTCTCAACAAAATGGAATGCTATCTTTAAAAAAAAAAAATGTCCCAAACCAAAACTTTTCCTAATTTAAGCTGGCAGTATTATTTTAAATTTCATGTTTTTAATTGCTATTAAGTTTTTAAATGTTCATGATCTTTACTAATTTTCCTCATTAACTTTATGCACTTAAGGTCTGTTATCCCTTTATCACTAGAAGTGTGTAAGACATAGTAGTCTTCAACATAGTCGGTAGATGATGCCAGAGAGAGGGGGTCTAAGGGACAAACAGAGCAGTCAGAGCTGAGTCCGGAAGGAAGGTGGTGACTTTCAGGTTGTGGCTAATCCTCAAGAAATGAGTATGTGAGGCTCAGAAGGTTAAAAGAGGGATTACTTCCCCTGCCTTATAATTAACCATTATTATGAAATAGTTTTCTCAGTGTTTACTTAAGTAATTCTCTGTTATTCAGAAGTTGTTTCTATATTTTCTTGTGTTCTCAGCTAGAGTGACGCAGTCCATGTTTTCTATAGTTTAGTGTCATGTTTCACAGCCTTGAATGTGTTGAATTATTTTTTAAAGTTAAATATTTAAAGGAAAAGCAGCATAAAGTAGTGCATGTTTATCTACTAGCTGCCTAAGGGGTGGTGGTGGAGAACACAGTTGAGGCATAGCCCTCCAGGGCCCTTCCTCTGGTTGTGAGTGGTACAGAAAACTATAGTTGTGATCACTGTATGCTGTACCTATGTCTGTAACAAGGTTTTCTAGTTAAGGCAACATGAGGCCCTATGATCTGTGGTAAGGTTAAATATGTTGTTGGGTCATGTCACTTGCACTTAGTCTCTCTGGTAGCCAGTCCCATGCTTGGTTTAATTCAGTGCCCACCATTTGTGGTTCACAGAATTAAGAAATGCTGGGATTTAGAATAATACTTCATTTGTTTAGAGAGGGAGGTCAGCAGTACAGGAGAGGAACAGGAGGACAAAATGTCTCAGATTCCTTCAGAGCAGTTGCTCCTGGTCAGTCTGCAGAGCATTCGAAGTAGTTCAGAGTGTGGCTGGAGCTGAAAAGGCCGGCAGGTCTGGTACATGCCTTATAATCAGTCCAGCACCAGGAAGGCTGAGGCAAAAAGAAAAAAATTAAAGTCCAGCTTGAACTATATATGGAGACTCTACCAAAAAATTTTAGAAGAGTATAATGTGACATTTGTGCATAGCTGTGACACATGTAGAATAAAAACATCACCATATTAGGGCCAGGTGTGGTGGAGCAAACCTTTAATCTTGGGAGGCAGAGGCAGGTGCCTCAGTAGAAAGACAGCCTGGTCTACAGGACAATCCAGTAAAGCAGGACTACACAGTGAGACCCTGCCTCAAGCAACAAAACGTTACCATATTAAAAAGCTAGCATCAACTCAGACAAAAGGAAAGACAGCCACTTAATTCTCTGAGATTCATGCCAGTCTAATGTGAATAGAAAGTGTGCAGGGCACCTGGGCACCTGTGCTCAGGGCACCTGGGCACCTGTGCTCAGGGCACCTATGCACCTGTGCTCAGGGCACGTGGGCACCTGTGCTCAGGGCACCTATGCACCTGTGCTCAGGGCACCTATGCACCTGTGCTCAGGGCACCTGCGCTCCACTCTGGCTTGGGTTTGGGTCAGTTCTTCCACTGACTCCCACAGGTGAGTTAATAATGTGCCTTTATGCATCTATTTCCTGATACTTCTGAAAGAGAAGGGCATAGGATATAGGCCAGCTCTCCTAAGATGATACCCAAGATAACTTGATTCCCTGTTTTAAATTATGACTCTTAAGATATTTTCTTCCTGAAATTTTTCTTAAAATTTGTGACTAAGTTTTCTTAAAAATTTAAACTCTAGGGAAGACATGCAAGGAATTTGCATAAGACAGCAGTACAAAATGGTGCTGGAGGAGCCTTATTTGTGGTAAGTAATTGGAATTCCTCATAATGGAAAGACTTGGGTTTTTTGAGTGAATCCACTATAATATCATAAATTGTGGGATATATTACCATAACTCCATGGCAGAATACTTGCCTAGAGTATGCAGGGTCTGGATTCAATCCCTAGTACTGCAAAGAAAAGAAGTAAACAGCTTTAAATGTTTGTTCTAGCTTTATGTGTGAGTGTAACTGAGAACATATGTATACACTGTGTACATGCAGGCGCCAGAGGTCAGGTGGTATTAGATCCTTATGAACTGGAATTGTAGTCAGCTGTGAGCTGCATGTGGGTGTTGGGAACCAAATAATGATTGCTTTGCAAGAGCAGTAAGTGCTCTTAACCTATGAGCCACTTCTCCTGCCCCTGAAAAACAAAACCTAATGCCTGTGTCTTTGGAATATATTGATCACCATGGGGGTTTAATTATAGCTTGTTAAATTTGTTATAATTCAAATGATGTTTGGTTTCAGCTGAACCTCTCAAATAGAAACTAACACCTAGGAATTTAGGAGAGTCTAGGATTAAAATTTTTGGTTACTGTGAGTAGGGCATGATGGAGCATGCTGTTAGCCCCAGCACTTGGGAGGCAGATCTCTGAGAGTTTAAGGCCAGCCTGATCTGCATAGTGAGTTTTACGACATCCAGAGCTATGTTACACAGAGAAACACTGTCTCAGAGGGGGAAATTTTAGGTTATTGTGTGGTAAAACTGCTATGAGTGCTAATGTGATGGTCAGATTACACGACTGTAATTTGAGAAATCCCTAAAGGGCATTTGTTTGAAACTCAAGAGTTTATAGTAATACAGTTAGTGCACTACTACATAATTAATATATTATTTCACAAAGCAGTTGGTTTTCATAATTTTGGCTTCACAGTTTTAACACTAGGAGGTATTTATAAACTAGCTTTAGATACTGTGTCTGTTTTTAGTAATTAATCTACTATTTTATGACAATGGTAGTAAACTTGTATGATGATTTAGAGTATATACTTCAAATTATTGTCCAAAGCTTCTATTTTCTTCCCTCTTTTGCTTGATACCTTTTTAAAAAGCAAAACTCTGAGAACATCAAGATGTTCTGTTAATATTAAGCTTATTCTGCTCTTTAAAAAAATAATAATGTACATATTTGACTATTGCTGGCTGGCCTGGAACTCATAGAGATCTGTTTCCCCAGTGCTGGGTTCCTGCACTTTTAATGTTTGGCTTACTCCACTGGGCTTTTGTTTGTTTTTGTTTTTTGACTATAGTTGAGGTTTTAGTTTTTTGCTTCTGATATTTACTTTTATATAGGATTTCACATTGCAACCCAGGTTGTCCTTGAATTCTTAGAAATCCTTCTGCCTGGGATTCTTAGCAAACTAAACCTTCTAAATGTTAGCTTGATGGTTTCTCTGTGGAACACTTGTTTGGGGAAAGATGTCATTTTGTACCTCTTGAAAGAGTATAGATCTGTTGTTCCAGACATCTTGGACAATCGAATTCCTTTGCTTTTGGATACTGTGCTTGTCAGGATTTAGAATTTTTATTTAAAATTTTTATTGGTATATATGTCTACCTGGATACGTGCATGTGGTACAGGTGCCCTTACAGGCCGGAAGGGACTATTGGATACCCTGGAATTACTGGGAGTTGTTTCCTAATGTGAATGCTGGGAACTGAACTCTGGTTCTCTGCATTAGCAGCAAGCATTCCCTACCCACCCCTCACCCCGAGATAGGGTTACTTGGTATAATAGAGCCCTGGCTGTCCTGGAACTTTCTCTGTAGTTTAGGTTATCCTCAAACTCAGAAATCCACATGCCTCTGCCTCCAAAATGCTGGGATTAAAGGCATGCATCACCATGTCCAGCAACAGCAAGCATTTTTAACCTCTAAGCTATCTTTCCAGCCCATATTTAAATTTTGTGTCTTAATTACATACTGCTGCCAGTTTGTATTTGATATTTGAACTTGAATACCCCATTCCTAGTGAAGCTGGGTAACTATTTTTTGTTTTGAAACCAAAAAGTATGCCTTAATATTTTAGGGTTCATTTTGAAACTATTCTAAAAGTTTTAGTTCTGCTAACTTTACTTTGGTAAACAGTCAACAAGTAAGTATTTTTAGTCATTCCCGCTACAAAGATAGACTGATGGGATTAAAGTAGAGGTTAAAAGAGCAGCAACTATATACTGTAGTCTACAGTGGTAGTTCAGGTTTAGAGAAAATGTTGATTATTTTGGGAAAAACATTTTTTTTCTAATTTTTTGTATAGCATAGAGATACTCCTGAGAATAATCCAGATACTCCATTTGATTTCACACCAGAAAACTATAAGGTATGTTTAATAAACAACATGGTTGATTTGTCAAGTATTGAGTGCTTCCATACATATAAAGCGGGCACTTTTCCTTCTACAGAGGATAGAGGCAATAATAAAAAACTACCCAGAAGGGCATAACGCAGCAGCTGTGCTCCCAGTCCTGGATCTGGCCCAAAGGCAGAATGGATGGCTACCCATCTCCGCCATGAACAAGGTATCGAACTCAGTTCGCCTTAGGAAGGAGGAAGATTGTATGTGGTAACTTAATATAGAGATCATCATGATAATCATTAATACTAGAGTTTACTCATACATTCATATGATTGATAGATCGATCGATCAATCTATCGATCTCCTCTTTAGTGTGTTTTTGTATACAGCTTCCATTCTTGCAGGAAATAGGCACCAGTGTGAAAGAGGTGTTTTTTCCTCCCCATGCCTTTTGAGGGAAATGGTCATTAATGAAAATATCTCAAATATGTATAACTTGGTATCAAGGTATTTTGGAAATTAATGCAGTAGTGTTTCAACATTAAAATCACAAGGGAAAAATCCCTTACCAAATGTAATCTCATAATATCTTTACTCCTTTGGTTCTAGTCTTTAACACAAATTTGTATCTAATATGTGGTATGTATGGCATTTGGTTACCTTCAGAACCGCCAAGCAACCCACTTCAGCCTACTTATAAACTAAGACTCATCCTCTCTCCTTCCAAGACAGTCTGTCTGACACACTTAGCCCAGTCTATTCTTGAGCTTTTGCCAATCCTCCTGCCTTTGATGTGAAGATGGTTTTCAAATAGTTTGAGCAATAATCTATATTTCAGATTTACTTACATCCTGTTACTATGGTAATTACATTCATGTGCCAGTACAGCACATCATGTACAAAGTACGTATAAGAACCGCTCGTTGCTTTCTGCTTGACCACGGTCATGGTCATGGGTACTCCACTGTAGTATGCTCAAGCTTATCATTTTCTAAACTTGATTTGATTACAAATAAAATCCACATTAAGGTGGATTATCACAAAAAAGAAAAGACAAACATTATCTCATCTTTGTTGGGAGAACAATAGACTTTATCTAAAAACTGCAAATGCAAACTTTAGGTTGTGTTGATTGTACTATTTGCATATATACTTCCCTAATACTGATATAAGTTACAAAGCTTTATTTAATAATTAAATGCTTTCCTTAGTTAATACAGGTGGTTAATTTTTCCAGAAACCTTGTTGAGAACTGGGTATGTAGCTAAGTGGAAGAGCATTTGCCTACCAACTCCAGAGCCCTGGGTTTAATCCTTAGTACTAAGAAAGAAAAAACAAAAAATAGCATGCTATATAGTTCTTGTGAAAAATGTTTCATTTGAAATTATACCTTCGTTTTTAAACTCTTAAAAAATATTTTTAAAAATTAAGCTTAGTATGTAAAGTGCATGTGGAGGTCAGAGGACTTCTGTGGTTACAAGGTCTTTTACTTGCCTAACTGTCTTGCCAGCCCATTCTTGTTTTTTTTTTTTTTAAAGGAAAATGATGTTTTATTAATGAAAATATTTAGGTCTCTTGTTGAATAGTAAGACTATAGAGAAAAATCAAACAAGTAAGAGAGTGTAAGAGCATTTAGGACACAGTGTGCTATTTAGAGCTGGATACATTAGCTTCAGGTTATGTGAACAGTATAATCATTTTTAATGTTTTAATATTTTAGGTGGCAGAAGTTTTACAAGTACCTCCAATGAGAGTATATGAAGTAGCAACTTTTTATACAATGTATAATCGAAAGCCAGTCGGGAAGTACCATATCCAGGTCTGCACTACTACACCTTGCATGCTTCGAGACTCTGACAGCATATTGGAGACCCTTCAGAGAAAGCTTGGTATGGAATACTAAATTTCCTTTATTAATACCAATAGCCAGGGTGCCTTGGGACACAACCGTAATCCCCCAGTACTTGGGAGGTAGAGACAGAGGGATCTCTAAAATAAGTTCCAGGACAGCCAGGGCTACACAGAGAAACCCTGTCTTGAGACACCTTTCCCCACCCCCAACCCCAAACAAACAAACAAAGCAAGCTTCATCTATCTCTATACATTTCCCGATTTCCAAACAAAATTATCTTTCTCTCTTTCTAGATCTGACATTTTCCACCTAAAATTTTCAACTTCAATTTATCTCATTTGGCTTATACTTACTTAGTACTTAAAAAAGATATTATTTGCTTACTTTTATTTGTTTCTACTTTGTGTTCATCTACTCAGCCCCAGAGGACCTGAGTTCACTTCCCACCCAACATCTACGTCTGAGGCAGGACACAACCACCTGTAATTCCAGCCCCAGGTGGATCCGACACTTCTTGAGGCACCTGCACTAATGTGCACACACACATAAAAGCAATGTTTAGAGTGTCCATGTACTTTTCTAGGGAAGCCATAGAAGAATAACAACATAGTAGGAATATTTCACCAGGGAAATTTTAGATATATTTATAGCATATTTATAAAATAAAATAAATGAGTACTTTTAATACTTTCCATACAAAATTTGCCATTGTTGCTGCTTCTCCCTTTTTTTTTTTCGAGACAAGGTTTCTCTGTGTAGCCATGGCTGTCCTAGAACTTGCCCTGTAGACCAGGCTTCAGACTCAAGAGATCTGCCTGCTTTCCCTTGAAGTACTGGGATTAAAGGTGTGTGCTACCACTGCCTGCCTGCATTTATTTTTAACTGTGAGGTTAAAACATCTTTTAGCTGGGCGGTAGTGGCGCACGCCTTTAATCCCAGCACTTGGGAGGCAGAGGCAGGAGGATTTCTGAGTTCGAGGCCAGCCTGGTCTACAAAGTGAGTTCCAGGACAGCCAAGGCTACACAGAGAAACCCTGTCTCGAAAAAACAAACAAAAAAAAAACATCTTTTAATTTTCCTTCTTGTACTGAGGAAGTACAGGCTTCATTCATACTAGAGGCGAGCACACTTAGCACTGACCTGCGCTCTCAGTCCCGTTCTTAGAGACGGGCTCTTCTGAGCTGACCCAGCTGCTCTCGCTTGCAGTCCTCCGACTAAGTTGCAGGGGACTCTGTGTCTTCAGTTGTAGCTTTTTAAAGACATATGTCCTCGCATGTCACAGATATATTTGGGCAATATCAAAGTATATAAGGCTGTAAGATCAAGCTGGCTCCCAAAACACACCTCTGAGGTATAGACTCTGGTAACTGCTTGGTATATAATAGGTTACAGGTTTTATATCCTTTTTTTTTTTTTTTGGTTTTTCGAGACAGGGTTTCTCTGTGTAGCCCTGGCTGTCCTGGAACTCGCTCTGTAGACCAGGCTGGCCTCGAACTCAGAAATCCGCCTGCCTCTGCCTCCCAAGTGCTGGGATTAAAGGCGTGCGCCACCACCGCCCGGCTTTATATCCTTTATTATTTAGCATATAAATGTAATATATGTGCTCTTATATTATGTGCTGTAACTGGACTTCATGCGTAGCACACACTGTTCACACACATTTTTTTGCTGTTATAGATAAGAATACGCTAGTAATTTCTTTTCTTTTTTCTTTTTTGAGACAGGGTTTCTCTGTGTAGCCCTGGCTGTCCTGGAACTCACTCTGTAGACCAGGCTGACCTCTTAACTCAGAAATCCATCTCCCTCTGCCTCCTAAGTGCTGGGATTAAAGGCATGCGCCACCACTGCCCGGCTAGTAATTTCATATATACACACCTTTGCATGTTTTTCATATTAAGATCATTTATAAGAAATTGCTGAGTCATGCTTGCTGTATTTTGTCAATCTCTTCCCTTAAGGATATGAGTATTCATTTTCCTTACCTCCTTAATGATCTGAATCTTTGCCAATCTAATGGTGTAACTGTGTGATTAGCAGTCCAATTGGTTACTTGGTTTTTTTTTTTAAATTCGATATTTTGTTTACATTTCAAATATTATCCCCTTTCCGAGTTTCCCCTCTGCAAACCCCCATCCCATCCCCCCTTACCCTGCTTCTATGAGGGTGTTCACCCACCCACTCCCACCTCACCGCCCTGGCATTCCACATCTGTATTGGTCAGGATCTGACAGAGCCTCTCAGGAGATAGCTGCATCAGACTCCTGTCAGCATGGTTACTTGTTTTTTTTGACTTGTTTATGTGTGTACAGTACCCTTGGTGGCCAGAAGGGGGTGTTGGGTCCCCGGGACTGGACTTAGGAGATGTTTGTAACCCACAACTGTATGGGTGCTGGGAACCAAACCGAGCTCCTCTACAAGGACACCCAGTGCTCTACTCACTGAGAAGCCTCCAGCCCCTATTTATTTATTTATTTTGAAGCTTGAGAACAATTTTATTAGTTTAAAAGAAAACCTCAAAGCAGGCAAACTATGCCTATCCATTGCTGCCTGTAGGAGTGAGACAGAAAAGGGAGTGCAGTGCTGTTTGAGGTCGGCTGGAGGTCAGCCATGTGGCAGGCAAGCAGCTCGGAGGGATGGGCAGCAAGCTCAGTATTAGCACAGAGTGAATGGAAACTGTGAGCACGACTTTTATTGATTTTAAAGGAACACGCTTACTCAAGAAATAGCCTGAGCCAGGCAGTGGTGGCACATGCCTTTAATCCCAGCACTTGGGAGGCAGAGGCAGGTGGATTTCTGAGTTCGAGGCCAGCCTGGTCTACAGAGTGAGTTCCAGGACAGCCAGGGCTACACAGAGAAACCCTGTCTTGAAAAACAAAACAAAACAAAAAAAAAATAAAAAAGAAAGAAAGAAATAGCTTGAAGCTAGGCAGGTAGCTTTGGCCTATAATCCCAGACCTCTGGTACCTAAACCAGGAAGGGTCATCAGGAGTTAACAGGCCAGGACTGAGCTTCAGTGTGAGACCCTGTCTCCAAAACAAAACAAAAAACCTAAAAGACAAAAATATCAAAATGAATATTATGTTGTTACCATTATGTTTATTTTTTTGAGACCAGATTGCAATGTATAGTCCTGGCTAGCCTTGAGCTTGAATCCTGTCTCTGCTTTCTAAGTGCTGAAGTTACATGTGTACACCATGATGCTTGACTCTTTTCGTTTTTACAGAAATTTAATGTATGTCAATACTTTTATGTGCCTCTATAACATATTGTTGATATTGTCATTTTTATTAAGCAGTATTGCTTTTATGCTATAATCCATTTCTTTTAATGATTATTTACATTTTTAGGAATAAAGGTTGGAGAGACTACACCTGACAAACTTTTCACTCTTATAGAAGTGGAATGTTTAGGGGCCTGTGTAAATGCACCGATGGTTCAAATAAATGATAACTACTATGTGAGTATCCATCCAACTTGATGTAAGCTAAAGTTCTGAAGTATCCTATTGGTTCTTGAGTTACTCATTTAGAAGAAACTAGTAGTAGTATAAGTATCTAGAAGGTTTTAAAATAATTATCTTTAGACATTTTGCATTTTTCTACAGGATATAAATTTGTTTTAATTATGACAAATTTAGTCATTTACATATAGTAGAAACCACAATGAAATAGCAACACTTTAGAGCACTTAGATAATATTGTCATTATCATTATCTGCAGAAGAAATTACACATATAAACACCTCAAATATTTTTTTCTCTAGATAGTATCATGAATTTAGCATGTATTCTTTTTGTAGTTTTAAAGCTTTTTCTGTAGTCTGTATCTATAGTAATATGTCATCGTTTGCTTAAAGTTTTTTATATAGATGAAATATACAACATACCTCTACTGCCTTATCTGTATCTCGAAAGGCTTTTTTTGTTTTGTTTATCTCTTTATCTTTGACCTGTAATTTTTTGGAGGTGTTCTTTATATCCAAATACGTGGAGTTTCCTAGTTAGCATTTTAAATGATTTGCTGCCCCTATTATATCATAGTTTTCAATTATGATATTTTGTTAGTTTTTATTTCTTAGAAAATAGTTTATGGAGATTCTTTGAGGTCTTTGCTGAAGATAGCATTTTCAAGAACAGACTTCTCTCCTGCTCCTAGAAGTACTAATTGCACCCCCAAAGGCTGATCTCTTTTACTTAACCATTCTGCAGTGACATGGGTTCCAGCCTAGAAATTTTCTTTGCAGGACAGTTTACTTTCTAACTTATCTTTGTATTTAATATATAGATCTTTTTGATATTAACTGTGGTTTGGTTGGTCTCTTAAGAAGACTTTTTTTTTTTTTTTTTTTTTTGGTTTTTCGAGACAGGGTTTCTCTGTGTAGTCCTGGCTGTCCTGGAACTCACTTTGTAGACCAGGCTGGACTCGAACTCAGAAATCCTCCTGCCTCTGCCTCCCAAGTGCTGGGATTAAAGGCGTGCGCCACCACCGCCCGGCTTAAGAAGACTTCTTTTGTGCTGATCTGGGGTCCTGCTCCAGCCCTTCTTGGGTATTGAAAACTTGGAGAGTTTTCTTGCTGAAATTTCTTTGAGGGTTTTTGTTGTTGTTGTATTGCTTCTGTTATGTATACCTCAATCAGGAATTAGTCAGGGCTTATAAGAAACTTAAATTTTGATATAGTAGCCCACAGGCCTTGGTGTCTAAGAGATTTTTTTCCACTTTTTTTTCCAATTAGTAGTTAGAGCTTGATTCAGAATAGTAGGTCTGTACTTATCAGGTGACAGATAATCACTCTTTGAACCACAGTGCTTCTTTCAGATTAGCATTTGTTTTGTTTTTGGTGCTTTTCTATTTTATATTTTCTTATTGCTGTGAAGAGACACCAAGACATGACAACTCTTAGGAGAAAACACAACTGGGGCCTTGCTTATGTTATGGTTGCAGACGTTTAGTTCAATTTCACCATGACAGAAGAATGGCAGTGGCGTGATGCTGGAGAAGTAGTTGAAAGCTACAGCCTGATCTGCAGGTAGTAACAGAGACCCTGGGCTTGGTCCTGTCAGTGGCACTTCCTTCAGCAAGCCCACTAAGCCTCCTAATCCTTTCAACCAGTGCCACTCCCAGGTCACTGAGCATTCAAATAGACGAAGGGGGGGGGGGGCTCTTATTCAAACTAAGCAATCTTCAAAACCAGTTCAAAATGAGTTCAATAAAGAAACTTGGATGACTCCTCTAAGATACTAGTGAGCCCAGAATTTAGACACAGTGTTTTGCCTTTTCAGCTAAAGCTCTCAATATATATCACATTATATATTAGAGTTACTCAGTTGTAGATATCTTGGTAAGTAATAAATGAATTAATTTTAAGGACTTGCAGATTTTTTTTTTTACAGCAGTTTGTTAATGTCTTCAATTTTTCTCTAGGAGGATCTGACACCCAAGGATATTGAAGAGATTATTGATGAACTCAGAGCTGGGAAAGTTCCCAAACCAGGGCCAAGGTATACTTTTATTTATATATATAAACTCTAATGGCATAACCTACACTGAATTGATCTTTCACAGAAGCTTGATTTTAAAAGTTTTACACTCATTCATAGATGACTGGAAGTTTGCATATCTAAAGCTGTCATCTAGAGCAAGATTTTTTTTTTTTCTTAAAAATCCATAAAGTAAGGCTGGGAGATGGTTCAGTGTTCGTATAGTTCTTTCCAAGCAGGCCTTAGGATGGGCGTTCAGATTCCCAGAACACACGAAAAGCTGAGTGGGGTGGTGTTGACAGGGATCCCGTGAGCAAGGTAGCCAGCCAGCCTAGCTAGACCAGCAAGTCACAGTTCAGTGATAGAGGCAGGCGTCTAACATTGACTCTGGACCCCCACGTGCACATACATAATCACACACAAACACATGTGCAAACATCTCTACATACATCGAATATACATATGGAAAAAAAAATTTGTTAGATAATTATTTGTGATCTACTAGAACATTTAAACTGAAAGAGAAATCTCCTACAAATAGAAATAGCTTAAAAGTTCATGTTACTAGAAGATTGTTGATCTGAAATTAGTCTTCCTCTTATTTCCACCTAAAGATCCATTTCCCTTTCAATCAATACAAGATAATTTAAAATATTTTTTTAATTTTGATCATATATAATGTATATGTGGAGGTCAGAAGACAACTTTGTGGAATTGCTTCTCTCCTTTTACCTGTACAAGTTTCAGACTTCGAACTTGGGTTGCTATCCTTTTCAACAATCACTTTTTCCCATGTTATTGACCCCAGACAAGATGATCTTTAATTATTACTTTTCTTGAAATAGCTATCTTGTATTCTCCCTATCTTTTTATCCTATTTAATATCACAGATCTTTAATTAGTTTCCTTATGTGCCATAGTTTGATCTCCATGGGATTTCTAGTTGGCTTGTGAATTCACGGTAATGCTTCAGACTAACTGTAGTACAGTCATATGTCACATAACGACTTAACTAGCAATAGACCACAGATACAATGATAGTCCCATAAAGTTACATTAAAGCTGAAAAGTGCCTGTTAATATTATTTTGAATCGGGTCTTATTATAGCCCTGGCTGGTGTGGAACTCACCATATAGACCAGGCTAGCAACTCAGAGCTCTTCCTGCCTTTGCCTCTGGAGTGCTGGCTGGGATTAAAGGTGAAGACTACTCCACCCGGACGATTTTTTATATTACTCACTAATAATCATTTCTTGCTTTTCTTTTCAGGAGTGGCCGCTTCTGTTGTGAGCCAGCCGGAGGCCTTACTTCTTTGACTGAACCACCCAAAGGACCTGGCTTTGGTGTGCAAGCAGGCCTTTAACTTACATTCAGCTGTAAAAATGTCACTGGAGAAATAAAATGAACTTACCTACATAAGCTTTATAATTGCTTATTCCCACCTGTACATCTTGGTAGTGATCTAGTAAAAGCACTATTTATCAGAAGAAACGTTAAAATAATTTTATAATTCTTTAGCCATATTTATTAATTTAGATACAGGATCTTACTTTACTAGAACTCATAGAGATCTAGTAAAGGTGTTCAACAGCCACCACACTTGGCCTTTAGCTGTGTCTTTGTTTTGTTGTTGAGGCAGGGTTCAGCCATCTTTGGCTGTATTTTTAACACTGGAGGCAGCACCCTAAGAAAGAGCTGGTGGAGCGGGTTAGTTGGACAATGTGCTTGAATGAATAAAGCTATTACACTCAACTCAAGAAAGGAGGTAACAGCACTTCTGAAAATGCAGAATAGTTTTTATTCATGGCATAGTCAGATTGCTTCAGGATTTACCAGCCTTACAGGTGCCTCATTATAGTAGCAGGCACTCAGGAGGCAGAGGCAGGTGATCTCTGACAGTTTGAAGTCAATCGGGTCTATGTATGGAAGCCCACACCAGACAAAACTAATGAGATTGTGTCTTTTTTTTTTTTAAGGTAGATTTATTTTATATTATGTGCATCAGTGTTGCTTGATGTGTACTTGGTGTGCACCAAAGCCAGAAGAGAGGAGTGGACACCCAGGAACTGAAGTTACATACGTTTTGAGTGGTCATGTGGGTGTTGGGAACAACGGAACCCAGGTACTCCAACAGTGCCTTCAACCCCTAAGCATCTCTCCAGCTCTGCCTATAAAGACCGACTAACTGGTTGAGAGTGCTTATGATTTAGGGTTTAAGGTAGGTCTTTAAAGTTGTTTTCACCAGAAATATAGCTCTCTATATACGCCACTTTTGGCTACTTGCTTGGCATGAGCAAGGGCATTAGGTTCAGTCCCCAGTACACACACACACAGAAGAGTTCTCTAGAAGGGCTGTTCATACCGAATTTTTTTTATAGGTGAGAACATGGAAGAAAATTTGGCCTAATTTTTTTTAATACAGGTTCAAGTTCAATACTGTCAAGTTCAAAAGTCACATCAGAATTTTCAGATTATGGATACGACAGTCTTAAAACTCCCCATTAAGGTACTAACGGATACTGAAGGAGGCCACAGTTAACCATGAGGGAGAAGATGGTTTCCTGTGGAGTATGTAACTTCTAGGGGTGGTTAAGGCACAACGGTTGCAGGCTAACCGCTGTAGATAAAAGCATTCAGAAGGAAGTCAGGACAAGCTGCCGCGATGGTAAAATTTCCTCACACGCCCTGAGAGTACCACAGGGACAAATTTAGAGAAATTTCTGTTCAGAAAGGTCACAGGATCGCATGGCTAAAACCGGGCATAAGGACGCGTTCTCTGCATCCAGTGCTCATAGCTCATGCTTCGGGGAGTGGGTGCGTCTGACTTGGACGCCGTCGGTTCGAGCCGCGCGACGCGGCTCAGACACGCAACCCGAGCCCGCCCCACAGCGCCGCGGTGCCCTCTCGCCCGCGCGACCACCGCTAACAAAACCCTCCCGGTTTCCAGCCGCTCTCGCCGTCCCAACTCAAACCCGGCAAAAATATGTGCGTTCCCTCCGCCGGGCGCCGCACCCACGCCGCCTTTTGCACATCTCGGGTGGTGGTGGCTGCGCATGAGGAGCGCCGGCCGACGGCTGCTCCGGCTCCCACGCGGCTCCCGCAGCTCCTCGGGCGCGGCCGGCTCCGGAGGCCCAGGACTTCCGGCCCCCGCCACCCGCTCCGTTCCGCTCCGCTCCCCACGAACGCCACCCGCCGCCGCGCGCTCCGCTCCTCCGGAGAGCCCAGGGACGGGCGCGTCGGGGGCGGGGCACGGCGGTCACGCCGCCCGTCCCGTGCCTGCAGGAGTCACGTGTCCGTCCGGGTCACGTGCTCGCGCCGCAGCCAATCGCGGAGAACGCTGTCCAGGAGCAAGGAGGCTGTGGTGAGAGACCGACCAAGACCGGAGATGTTTTCAAGCCTGGCCCCGGCGGCGTCAGGGGCTGTTGCAGCGGCGACGGAGACACCGGCAGCGGCGGCCACCCGGAGATCCTCGTTCAGGGGGTGAACCCTTCTGCGCCCGCCGAGCCTCGGGTCTGTGCGGGCCAGGGGGGCGTGGCGACCAGAGGGGAGGAAGGAGGGCGCGGTTTCGAGTCTGTCCCGGGTACCAGGGAGGAGACCCTCAGCCCGAAGTCCGGTGCCCCGTCTCCTCCCCGGAGCCAGGTAGGGGGCTGCGCCTCTGCCAGCCGCGCCCAGCCGTGTGCCACGCGCCGCTCGGCCCGGCCCGGCCCGGCCCGCAGCGCGGCCGGCCGGACACTGACAGGCCGTTGGTGGCCGCCCCGCCCGGCATCCTGATGGGTCGCGGCGCAGGTGGGGCTGCCGCTGGGCGACGCTCGGGCGGCGGCTAGCGCGAGCGCCTTGGCCGCCGCTTACTGGAACATGGCGCGGCCGGGAGGGCGCCGCCAGCGCACCGGGACGGACGGCATCGCGGGGGCGCGCCGTGCCGCCGCGCGCTCCCGGTGCCAGCCGCGCTGCGTGCGCGGTTGTCGAAGACTCGGTGCGGGCCGGGGCGTAGGAGTCGCGATGGTCCCGGGAGAGGTGCGTGAAAGCGAAAGAGCTGCGGCTAGAGGAGCCAGTTCGGTCCTAAATGCCAGTGTGACCTGCCCTTGCCGCGTTGAGCGATCAGGTCTAGTTTGTGCCAGTTCCGATTGGAATGACGTCCAGAGACCTTTAAGTGCGCGTTGGAATCTTAGATCTGGGTTTTGAAGAGTAATATGGGAATGACGCATCCTTCAGGATCCACAGCGTTGAATAAAGACGCTGTACAAAGAGGTCACCGAAGCCCAGCTGACAGCTGTTTTAATAATTACAGTGAGACTAGTTGAGGATGGAAATGAACAGTATTGCACTAGTTGAGTACGTCGGAAACATTTGAAGCAGTGTGATTGTGTGGATTGTAATTTCCGCTGGACACCCCTTGAACTGGGGTGAAGTATGTTGCAAATCCGGCGATCAGTGACGCTCTGGGATTATCGCTAATTCTGTGGTTGAGATGAACCTGCATTTTCAGCCATGTGTTTCTTCTTATTTTGAAATGGTCTGAGTCAATTATAAAGAAAGATGAACTATTCGAGTAAGTCATCTGTTCATTAAAAACATATGCCCAAATAGGCCTTTAAAAATCTTGGTTACTGATCTTTTTCATTCTCTTGAAGCGTTATACACAAAGGCTTTCCTGGAGATTTTACTCAGAACTGGCAAAATGTGCTCTCTTGATGCCAAATGGTTTAAAAGCAAAAATTCGTTAGAATCGCCGATGTAACGATGAAGACATTGTAGTTCCCTTAAAAACATTTCAGTATGACGTTTAATATTCTAATACATTTGTTTACATGGTGAATGTGGAGGGCAGAGGACAACTTCCTAGAGTTGGGTTTCTCTCCTTCCGTTATGTGGGTTCCAGAGTTCCAAGCACTTGGGCTTGGTAGTACACACTTCTATGCTCTGAGCCATCTTGACCTCCTTCAGTTAACCTCTTGAGAGTGCTTTCATTTGGTTTAAAAGTAATATATAAAACGCTTCTCCTGAATTTGTAGATGCAGAGAGAAAGGCTTTGCTACTTGAGAATCTTTCATAGTCGATAGAAATACTAATCGAATTTCTAACACTCTACAAGACAGCTTGGCCCAGGACAAACTTATTTGTTCAATGTGTGGGTTCTGTTTTAGAGACTGGCAAAGTTCTCTGGGAATGAAACCAGGGGGTTAAGTGTATTTGTGGAAGGAATATTAGAATTAAAAGTTGGAAGCTTTTCTCAGTTTGTTACAGTTTGTGTATTTTAAAATTGTTAACATAGTCTATGGACTAGGACAGTTGAGACAGAGGTGATCTCTGGGTACGCACCCTATGACGTATATTGGAGGAGGACTTAAGAGCAACAGTGAAAGAACTTAGTTGCTGAAGATGTTCTGCAGTTTTGGTATTGGCTCTTTAATATCCAGGAAAAACAATGGTTGGACTTTATATGGTGACAGTTGGAATACATGGGGAAAGAGGATGCTTTTTTATCCAGATTACAGTGTTGTGGAAGTGCAGCTTGGGTGGAAGCCCTCAATTTCACCCCCAGCATTGCATGAAGCAGGCTTGATAGTTACACGTGTAGTGTCTGTAAACCCCGCACTCAGGAAGTAGAAGTAGGAGGATTCGTTCAAGGCTGGGTTAGAGAGATGGCAGTAAGGCTTAAGTGTGAAAATGTTAATTTAGACGCCAGCATCAGTGTAAAAGCTGGGAGCAGAGGCGCTGAGGCAAGGAGACTCTCTGGGGCTTGCTGGCCAGCTCGTCTAGTCACATTATCAGGCTCCAGGTTTGGTGAGAGACCCTGTCTCAAAAAAAAAAAAATAGCGTGGAAAGCAATCAAAGAAGATGTTGACAGTGGCCATACTTATATTACACACATGCATCTGTGTGCATGTGTATGCACAAGCACACCCACCACCACACACAAAATAGTTCATGCTACATGGTGGGTTCTAGGCCAGTCTCAGATACATCAGACTTTCAAAAAAAAAAAAAAATCACCATCCTAATGCCTTTCTTCCTCCATAGAAGTTACTGGAAAAGTGCTTGATAGTTTTTCAAGTTGGTTGGAGAGATGCTACTCAGTTGGGGTATTTGAAAAGGATTTTTTGTTTGTTTGTTTGTTTTTCGAGACAGGGTTTCTCTGCGTAGCCCTGGCTGTCCTGGAACTCACTCTGTAGACCAGGCTGGCCTCGAACTCAGAAATCCGCCTGCCTCTGCCTCCCAAGTGCTAGGATTAAAGGCGTGCGCCACCACCGCCCGGCTAAGGATTTTTTTTTAACTATGAGGTTTTTCTTTAGCTTATTAGTAGTTAATTTTTCTTAATTTTTTTTTTGAGATGTCGTCTCCCAGGTCGACTTCTAATTCACAGTGTAGTTTAGAATGTCTTTGAACTTGAAAGAATTCCCTTGAGTACTGTACCTTTTTTGTTTGTTTGTCTGTTTGTTTGTTTTGTTTTGGCAAGCAGGCTACTGAATTACATCCCCAGCTCCCAAACCCCCATTTTAAAGCTTTTTTTAAATACGTAATTTATTTTTATTCCATGTCCATTGGTGTCTTGCCTGCATATATGCCTGTGTGAGGGTGTCAGAAGCCCTGAAACGGCAATTACAGACAGTTGTGAGCTGCCATGTGGGTGCTGGGAATAGAGCCTGAATCTTCTGGAATACCAACCAGTGCTCTTAACGGCTGAGCCATCTCTTGAGCCCCTTAAGGTTTATTTTTAATTATGTGTCTGTGTGGGTGTGCCAGGAGTGCAGGGTGTCTGCAGAGGTCGGAGGTCCTGATCCCCTCCCGGAGCTGGAGTTACAGGTGCTGTGAGCCGCCTGATGTGGCTGCTGGGAACAAAACCAACACCCACGCCCTCTTAGTGTTTCCTTTCCAGACCGGGTCTTGCTAAATTGAATAGACACACACACTTTCCATCCTTCCTGTCTCGGCCTCCGAAGTAGCTCAGATTACCAGCCTGCTGGACTACTTCCGGTTTTCGTTAAGAACATTAATTTCAATCAAAAAGAGAATGGTTAGTGAGATGAGTCATTTCTGTCATTGTAAGATCAAAGCACTTCCCCCACACACGTAAGGATATTGGAGTGGCATCGTTTGGGCAGAGCTTCCTTTACATTGCAGGGGTTGCTCCAGCGTTGTTGCTGACATGTATCTGTTAGCAACTTGTACGTGTACAGAGCACATTTAGAGAGTTAGCCACAGAACCAGATGCAGCTTCACACTTTGTAATCCTTGTCCCTCTCTTTTCAGATGAAAAGGGAAAAGCTTGGCCTTGACTTAGAGTTGTCTGCCTCACTGATTTGTCTAGAAGCTTCTTGCTGTGAGATGCTAATTTGTTCTTTATTTGGGAGTAGTTGTGAGAAGCAGAAGGAAAAAGACCTGGAACTAAAACTGAGAAGGTCTGGATTTAAGTTATTCATCACTTTTTGGTTTTGGTCTTGTTTTGACAAATCATGTAACATTCAGAACCTCAAATTCTTTAACTACAAAGAATCACCTCCTGGGGCTGTAGACTGCCTACTTCCCATATGTGAGGCCTGTCCATTCAGTGCCATCACCACCACCGCCACCTATAATGATAATGATTTTCTTGTATAACTTAAAATGAGAGTGCTATAGAAAGAACATTGTACACTGGGAACCTTTATACAGATAGGTGTGATGATGATGCTTTTAAAGACAATGTAGTTCTTGAAGTGTAACAAGATGTTTCAGTCCCTAGGTTTTTGCTTAGCCCTGGCTTTATTATTTTCTACACCTGCTATTTTGGGGATTATAATTCCTTGTAGATACAGTTTTTCCCAATCCCCACTTAGTTCTAATCTTAGTAAAGCTGCTTATGAACACTCTAAATATTGCTTTAGCCCTCCGATGTCTCCTGGAGAATATAAAGTTGCTTCATACAGCATTTGAAAACATTCTTGTTATATGCTCATGCATGCATAATTTGTTTCCTTAGCAGACAATGGCCTTTAAAAGCAATAGTGAAAGTATCATAGTAGTGATGTTTGTCTCTCGGTGATTTTTAGATATGGCAGTAGCAGGAAATAAATTTCCTTTATAAACTTGGTTTTGAATAGTTCATGTTTTTTGGTCATCTAGAAATACATAGAAGTGCTGTGGTGCCTTATCCCTGTAATCCCAGCACTTAGGCAGCTGAGGTAGAAGGATCACCCCAAATTCTAAGCCAGCCTAGCCACAGCTTGAATCACAGGTCAGGCCTGGGTTAGAGACCCTGCATAAATATACAGAATGTGTCTTAACTTTATACTTGTCTATCTGTTATGTCTTTTCTCCTTTTATCTTCTCCTCTCCTCTTCTCTTCTCTTCTCTTCTCTTCTCTTCTCTTCTCTTCTCTTCTCTTCTCTTCTCTTCTCTTCTCTTCAGAGAGTCATCTTATAGCCCTGACTGACCTGGAACTCACTATGCATATCAGGCAGGCCTTGAACTCACAGAGATCCATCTGTCTCTACCTCTCTAGTATTGTTGTATTTGTTTTTTAGGTAAAGTTTAATTTAGTGTTTTCATTTGATATTGAAAATTAATAAATTGATGTTATAGTGTTGCCTAGATTATCAGAGCACGTGTCACATAAAATATTGATAATCAACCGGGTGGTGGGAGTGGCTCATGTCTTTAATCCAGCACTAAAGAAGCAGTAGCGTGTGGATTTCTAAATTCTAGGTAGCCTGGTCTTCTTTAGAGTGAGTTTCTAGGACAGTCTGGGCTACACACACTCACACACACACACACTCACACACACTCACACACTCCCTCACACACACACTCACACACTCCCTCACACACTCACTCACACACACACACACACACTCACAAATGCATTGGTAAAACTTTTACTGAGTGCTTTATGGAGTCTTTGTTCAAGGCTTAAGTGCAACATTTCAGTAATTTTCATTAGTCTAAAGACAAATTCTATTCTAAGATGGCAAATTAAACTGAGACTATGGATAGCTATGAGATTTAGGGATTCACAAACTAAGTAGTAGCAGTTTTCCATGTATATCAGCCTTTTCTGTTGTCTCTCTTTAGTTAAGAAATCTTAACTGGTTTTGAAGAGCTTTAGGGAAGTATTTATTAAATTTTGAATTTCATGAAAAATACTTGAGGGCCAGCTGTTCCACCAGCTGGGTGGCCAGAAAGGAAAATGAAAATAAGTATTATATAAGGATACTGGAATAAGTCAGTAGGGTTTTTGTTTTGTTTTGTTTTATTTTGTTTTTGTGAGATACATGTGTGGGTTGTTCTCCATTTCTTCCACTACCTGTCACTGCTGAAGACAGATCTCAGGGCCCTGATCAGAGTCATTCTAGTCAGTGTTTGTATATATTTTGTCATGCATTGTATCTATGAGCTGCATCTCCAGCCCAAGATGAGGACTTGCCACCAAGTGTGAGGTCTTTACTTGGATTCATGGTACCATGTGGTGGAAGGAAAGAGCTGGCTCTCCAGAATGGTCCTCTGGCCTCTGTGTACATACTATTCCCATGATTCCAGGAGAGAGACACTCTGACCAAGGGGAAAGAACACACTGGGCTCAGGTAACTTTTAGAATGGTCCTCTGGCCTCTGTGTACATACTATTCCCATGATTCCAGGAGAGAGAGACACTCTGACCAAGGGGAAAGAACACACTGGGCTCAGGTAACTTTCAGAATGGTCCTCTGGCCTCTGTGTACATACTATTCCCATGATTCCAGGAGAGAGAGACACTCTGACCAAGGGGAAAGAACACACTGGGCTCAGGTAACTTTCAGAATGGTCCTCTGGCCTCTGTGTACATACTATTCCCATGGTTCCAGGAGAGAGACACTCTGACCAAGGGGAAAGAACACACTGGGCTCAGGTAACTTTCAGAATGGTCCTCTGGCCTCTGTGTACATACTATTCCCATGGTTCCAGGAGAGAGAGACACTCTGACCAAGGGGAAAGAACACACTGGGCTCAGGTAACTTTCAGAATGGTCCTCTGGCCTCTGTGTACATACTATTCCCATGGTTCCAGGAGAGAGAGACACTCTGACCAAGGGGAAAGAACACACTGGGCTCAGGTAACTTTCGGGAAGGTCTAGACCAGCGCTGGAAAGTTTGAATTTGTGCAGGTCAGCAAACAGCGTCCAGGAATAGGTTTTCTTATTTCTACTATTCAGGACATCCAGAAGCCTGCAAATGAAAAAAATTAACTTCAGTTCCTAGAAAGTTAAATTGAAACACAGAAATTAAGTACACAAGGCAAATTGTGAAGTAAATTGTAGTATAGATTTTTAAAATACATATTATTAAAATATGTAGTGTAGTGTTTTTCAAAATTCTTAAAATATAAAAGTTGTTTTGTATGGGACTGCTAAAGAGATGGCTCAGGGGTTAAGAGCCCTTCCAGTTTGTCCAGAGGACCTGAGTTCCTTTCCCAGTATCCACATCGGGTGGGTGACATCCACCTATAATTTCAGCTCCAGGTAGTCAATAACACCCCCTCTCCCCCCCGCCCCTCCCTCCCTCTCCCCCCCCTCTCACACACACACACACACACACACACACACACACACACTTAACATTTTTTTTTATAGCCAGGCCAACTAACAGTTGTTCATTGTATTGAAATTGATTAAAAATACGTAGTAGTTTGCCTTTCTGGTTATCAGTATGTATTTGGGCTACAATTAGAACAGTTATCACAAATACTAGCAGTAAATTCTTTGCCTAACTACTTTATTGAAACAAGTGTATGCCATATGTGGTTGGTCTCTTTTCTGCCTAGAATAGCTGTACTGTCTCAAGACTAAAAAAGAAAAAAGGATGCCTTAAAAGTTGCACTGGTTTGCTGGCAGGCTCACCCAGGCTGTTCGAGGTCAGCCTAGTTAACTAGTAAACTCCATGCTAGCCAAGTCTACATAGTGAGATACTGTCTCCTCTCCCAAACCAAAAAATAAAAATAAAAAAGCTAGAGCAGTTTGAAGTTTATAAGGTTTGCATCTGTTTTGCTTTTTTGTTTTGTTTTTAATTTCACACCTATGTGAGGCAAGAAAGATTTGTCAGCTGACCTCACAGGACCATGGATGCATCTAGGTTAAACAAACTCACTTGGGTAAGCCTGGGCTACCTTGAAATTTACTTCCAAATGAGAATTATAAATAAACCTAGAAGAATAGAGAAGAAAGAAGCAATTTTAATACCTGAGGGATTGTTCAATCTTTGGGAATTCTCCCCATCTTCCAGGATTTCTAAAAGATAGCTCACGTGGAAGACTGTGCTGTTTGGGCTCCTGCTGGACGGGACAGAAAGCAGCGTTCACTGTTTCCATTTGTGTTCTCGTTCTGAAGGGTGAACAGGGTTGCTCGGCGGCTGTGACTTACTCATCCTGGCCTTTGTCATGAAGAAAGAAACGCTTCCCGGCTCCTACCCCTGGCCTCTGTGCTCTATAGATTACTGTTCAGAATAAACACATGCTTCTGTGGGCATCTACATACACAGGCTTGTATAGAGATTACATGCTACATTTACTAAAACTATGTCACCACACTCTACTTTTTAAAATATTTATTTTTTTATTTTCTCCGTGGTCCCCGTGTAGTGGTCAGAGAACAGCTCCAAGGAGTCAGTCCATGGGTGGTCCAGAAGTTCAGACAGCTCCCTCAGGTCCTCAGCCTGGCTGCAGCTGCCTTACCCCTTATCTAGCAGGCTGCCCCACTGGGCCCTCGCTGTACATTTTAAGGCTTTAGTCTGTGTTGTTGTAGAAGGTATTTGACTCTATCTAGATGAATTTGGATTTAGGGAGTATTTATGTTTGTGAGACCTTCATACCCTTTGGACATTTTTTCTCTTTGTTCCTCCTTATTCAGACTTTTAAAATTTAAGCAAATACTATTCTAATATGTATATTAGGGTTTTTACCTTATAAACTTGTGCTACTTTTTTTTTTTTCAAGACAAGGTTTCTCTGTGTAGCCCCCGCTGTCCTGGAACTCACTCTGTAGACCACGCTGGCCTCGAACTCAGAAATCCACCTGCCTCTGCCTCCCAAGTGCTTGGATTAAAGGCGTGTGCCACCACTGCCCGGCAACTTGTGCTACTCTTAATAGAAATAGGTTAGTTGTCTTTTAACCCTTTTGTGCAGTCTTGTTATTAGATTTCCACATCTTTTATTTTACAAATCATTTTCCTTTAGAATCATGACTTCTGGACCATTTAAAAGCTCCAGAAGAAACTTCAAACTGTATCATATCATTCCTCTTCTAGTTATCAGGTGAGGACTCTGGTTGGTGGTGGTGGTTGTTGCTGTGTAGCTTAGATAAATGTACTTAACTATGTAGCCCAGGCTGACCCAAATTTATGATGCCCCCAGGTCCTAAAATTGCAGGTGTAAGCCACTATCCTGTGCTGCTGCCCATAGCTTTTTTGTTGGTTTGGTTTGCTTGTTTGTTTTTTTTTGAGACAAAGTTTTTCTATGTAGCTCTGGGTGGAAGTCACTCTGTAGATCTGACTGACCCTGAACTCAAGAGATCAGCCTGCCTCTGCCATCTGAGTGCTGGAATTAAAGGTGTGAGCCACCACTGCCAGGCTTACTGCTTCCTGTAACCCTTCTTTTCTAAGTCTGTTGAGAGGATCCCTTCTGTTAGGGTTTCTATTCCTGCACAAACGTCATGACCAAGAAGCAAGTTGGAGAGGAAAGGGTTTATTCAGCTTCCACCTTCCACATTGCTGTTCATCACCAAAGGAAGTCAGGACAGGAACTCAGGCAGGTCAGGAAGCAGGAGCTGATGCAGAGGCCATGGAGGGATGTTCCTTACTGGCTTGCTTCCCCTGGCTTGCTCAGCTTGCTCTCTCATAGAACCCAAGAATACCAGCCAGGGATGGTACCACCCACAAGGAGCCCTCCTCCCTTGATCACTAATTGAGAAAATGCCTTACAGCTGGATCTCATGGAGGCACTTCCCCAACTGAAGCTTCTTTCTCTGTGATAACTCCAGCTTTTGTCAAGTTGACACACAAAACCAGCCAGGACACCTTCCTAACTTCATAAAGACCATGGACAAAGGAAAAAAAAATTACCTGATCGCTGGCTTGTATTGCGCAACAGTGATTATCATAAATGTTGGGTTTTTAATTTATTTTTTTTAATATTTTAAAGCACTTTTTTTGCAATTTCATAAATGTATACAATGTATCATGATCATATCTACCCGGCCTCACTATTTATTTATGGTGCTGGAGATTGAACAGAGTCTCCTGCATGCTAGGCAAGTCCCCTGCTTCTGAGCCACACTCTCATCTCTGCTTTGGGTGTGTGTGTGTGTATGTGTGTGGTGCCATGTGTGTGCGTATGGTGCTATATGCGTGCCTGTGTGTGTGTGTGGTGCCATGTGTGCCTGTGTGTGTGCCTGTGTGTGTGTATGTGTGTTGTGTGTGTTGCCACATGTGTATGGAGGCCAAAGGAGAATAAAGGTGCTTCTCTTGGAAGCTGGAGCTTCCCTGCAGGCTACCAGCACCTCAGCCTTTCACTGCTGGTATTGCCGGCAGATAGCACTGTTGGAGTCTTTCTGCAATACGCACTCAGACACCCATGAGAGTGGACGAGAGATGTCACCGGTAGAGCAAAGTCAGGATAGCTCCTGAAAGGCCTTGGTCCTGGGTCCAGTCTGGATTTTCAGTTTATACTGTAAAACCGCAAGGTGGGGCAGGCAGGCAAGGAGATTCTACAGAAGTGTGTGTGACAGTCAGCAGATTGTGAAGGGCAGTGAGCAATTGATTTAGCTGTTCTCCAGGTCATTCTGTTCCAGGCCGCAAGTGAAGCCCTGCTTGACAAATCAGCAGTACAGTCAGTCACTAAATAAGTCAGCGCATCAGCATCTAACAGTCATTTTTAAACCTCATTCTACTTCATCTCCTCCTTTCACCTTCATAAGTGTGCTGGAAGGAACAGCTTGGCACTCCACGAACGCTATCTGTATTGGACTCTCACTTGAACCTCCAGCCTTAATCCTTTCTAACAGCTTTTTGGCATTTTCTTGTACCATTCCTGACTGATTACATACAAACAGTATTTGAAGCCTTTGTGTGTGTGTGTGTGTGTGTGTGTGTGTGTGTGTCTGTCTGTCTGTCTGTCTGTCTGTCTGTCTGCCTGCCTGCCTGCTTGCTGTCTGTCTGCCTGCTGTCTGTCTGTCTCCTGAGTACAGGTGTAAATAAATAACCCTTGGAGCAGGTGAAGTGTGTCCCATTAGGAGTTACTGCTCTTTTAGCTAGTCTGGTACAGCCCTTTTTATTTTGTATACACTGGGCTTTTCCTATGACCTGAACAGGTACCCAGTTGAGCACAACCTTTGTGTTGGCTTTGGTTCCCATTCCAGTGTAAGTAACCTGGCTTGCTTGCGTGCAAACCCAGCAGTCCTAACCTAGGTAAGGAACCCATGCCTGGCTTTTACTATCACTAGCATTTTGAGACATGGCTTTCTCACATGAAAGGCAGCTCTCATGGTCAGTCTCCACATTGTTCCTCTCAGGTTTTTCCCTTTAAAAGGCCCATTACATCCTTAACTCCTTATCCCTTTGTGGGGACCCTCCTCTAGGCCCTTTTTGAGGCAAAGGTCACACATGATGAATATTTAAGCGAAGACTACTATGTTCCCCCACAATCGTTTATTTGCCCGCCCTCTGGCCATTCGTCCACAGTTGTCACGAGCTGTGGCATGGGCAGTTCCATCACAGCATGATGAACGCTGAGGGCAATCTGAGGCTGGCCTGTTCACAAGTACCAGAAGAAGTTACCTCCTTCTGAAGGAGGTAAGACAGAACCCCTCTGGGGCAGTCAGTCATATTGATGGGTGTCCAGGAGTTGGAGTTGCCCTGGGACAAGGTTGCTCTCCAGACTAATTTATGTGACAGGGCACTGGCTCCGATGTGCATCCACAGAACAGGGAAGACATCAGGAGGCAGGGTAGGAGCTGAGCTGTTGTTCCTGCTCAGAGGTCACTGTGAGATGGTCAGTTCCGGAGGCTGGTCTGGGCCTGGGGCTCTCATGGTTGATTCTTGGCTGGGGTCCATCACAGCCCTGGTGTGGCTGTGGTATGTCTTAGGCTTGATACCTGCAGCTTTAGGAGCTGAGGGACTGGCGAGGATTGGGCAATTTGGGGGGAAGTGTCAGTCAAGTCTTTGAAGAACCACTGGAGGTGGGCGTGTCCGCACTCTCCGAGGTCCTCTGAACCCCTTGGGAAGGTGCAGGTGGGCAGCCAAACATGATGTCAAAGGAGAGCAACTGCATTTATAGGGTGTGCATTGCACCCTAAGCAGTACAAGAGGCAGAATTTCTGGCCCCTGGAGGTCTGTTTTTGGCAGTGGTGGCCAGTGCTATTCTAAAGTTCTATTCATTATCACAACCCTGCCTGATGATTGGGGTAGGACCGTGTGTGCAAGATTCACGCTGATCTTCTCTGCAGGTAGGGAAAACTTCTACCCACGCTGAAAAGTGCAAACAATAACCAGCAAATACTGGTACCCTCTGCTGCGTTGAGTGTCAGTAAAATCCACTTCTAGATGTTCAGATGGTAGGACCCCTGTTTTTACATCAGCATCGGGGCCTGGGTCCCTGCTTGGGATTGGCCAAGCACCCTTAGACACTTTGCTAGGTTGTTGGTACTAATATTTGGCAGCCTCAGAACCACCAAATATCTTTGCAACAATTCTGTATGGCAGTTTCTCTAGATGGAGGGCTTCACGAGCTTGCTGGCCTGGCCTGGGAGACGTCACCTCTGGAGTTATGCTCCTGTCTGAGGTGACTGGCAGGACCTGACTTCTGGCAGCTCCTTCATCAGTTTTTCTTTTCTTATTTCCTGGCTTTTATGAGGGGGGATCTGCGAGCCCCTGAGTGCAAGCATGCCTTCTGGATGGGCGTAGTAGAGGAGACTGCAGGACTGTGTCTCCACAGAGGGCAGCCTGTGTGGTTTCCCCAACTCACCCGACCTCAACTTTGCCTGAGTCTGGCAGTGCAGCGCTGCGGCAGCCGGGGCTCAGACAGCTTCTAGGAGCGGGTGCAGTTGTTCTTGAGCTTTAAACGCCTTGCTCCCTGAGGTAATCAGCTCTCTTTCTAGGTGTACTGCTTCTTTGAGTCTCTGGATAGGAGGAGCTAGTCCCCTGTTGAGTACAGGAAGGACTGTACAGGTCTCACATCAGGACTGGACAGAGCTTATGACCAGATTTCTCTAACCAGTACCTTGGGGGACTTTATATTCATCTAACCCAGTGAGGTGGAGAAGACCTACTTCTCCCTTAAGCAGGTACCTGTCGGGCCTGCCGCCTTACAGTGACTTAAGAGATCTTACTTTAGGGTCACATGTATAAATCCATGCTTAGTCACCTGTTACAATAATTGAGTCAGGTCAAAAGAACTCAGAGGAACCACAGGTTGGGCCCTATCAGATCCCATAGCTCTGATCACACACTCATTCACCACGCACACACAAGTTATGGACATGAAGTCCGTGTCTAGAGACCAGCACCAGTACCTTGGTAGTCTTTCAAGGCTTTTCCTTGGAGACCTGTGGCAGCTCAGCATCCCATCGAGGCTCTGGATGCCATCCATCTCCTGCAGGATGGTTAAGTCCACGTGGGCTCTTTCTTCCTAGCTCCCAGCAATTTCCACATGGTCTGGACGTCAGCCTAGTCTAGCCTAGATTCAGGTCCTGGGTCTCACAGTCCCCTTGGCATGTTGGCAGCATGTACTTCTGAGGTCCAGAGATCTTCAGTGGGTGGAGACCAGAGAGCAGCAGTCACTGTCAACCAACTAGAGTCCTGGTGAGGATATCTTTCTGGGGTTTCCAGAAGTGTTGTGGGCATCTGTCTGGAGTAATAAGCATTCCAACACCAATGAGAATGGAAGAGAGATGTCACTGGTAGACTGATCCTTTCAAGAGCCTTTCTGACTAGTGCTGGCATGTTTATTCCAGAAAGATGTCAGCACTACCTCTAAGCCTAGCTTCCTGTGGTTCTGAGGATCTGAACTCCAGCATCATGCTCACGCTCACATAGGAGCTGCTTACACACCGAGCCATCTTCTCAGCCCCACTCTTTTGGACTGTTAAAAGCTTTGTTTCCGTGGGAAGGTAACTTGGAGAATGGTGGGATACAACATTTTCATAGTGCAGTCACATGATGTGCTTGTACTCACCCCTAAGCACTCTGTTGTCCTTTCTCTTCCTGCTGATTCCTTTCCCTAACTGTTCTACTGATGCCTTCGTGCCTTTCATATGTTAAATCTGGCTTCTGCATATGAAGGAAACTATGGAGTATTTGTCTCTGAGTTTGGCTAACTTTGTTTGACATAATGAACTCTAGTTCCTTTCAACTTTCTGTGATGGACGTAATTTCAGTCTGCTTTATGACAGAATAAAATTATACATATATAGTAATATATGATGAATAAAACAATTATATTTAATGTGTTTTCTTTACCAGTTGATTCCGTAATATGGCAGTATGTCTGTCGTATGCTGGTCTAGATTCATTCAGACTTAGACCTAGGAGTGGTGATAAGTTTTTATATAGTCCTAGCTGGCTTGGAACTCACTATGTGGGTCAGACCAACATTGAATTTGCAGTGATCCTTTGAACCCCTGCTTTCTGAAGGTTAGGATAACCATCTTACCTCTATACCTGTATTTTTAACTAGCCTTAGGGATGACCTTGAACTTGTGATCCTCCTATATCTACTTGCTAAATGCTGGGATTATAGGCATGTAGTTAGTGCTGGGAACTAAACCCAGGACTTAGGCAAATACTCTACCAACTGACTATAGTTGCTAACCTTACTTTTAGAGTTTTTGATACTGATTTCCGTAGTCCTATCTGTACTGTACTTAAATATCTACTAACTATATAAAGATTCTTCTCTGCTTTTAAAAAATGACCTTGTACTACAGTCTATTTGATTTTGAGTACCCTCTCCCATTATCTACCATTTTTAAAAGTACACTTGTCACACTTGTCATCAAAGCAAAAGTATACACTTTTTTTTACATTTTTAATTATGTGTGTACATGATGTGTGTGCACATTCGCGTATACACACACACACACACACACACACACACACACACGTTGAGTCCCAAAGACAGCCTATGAAGTTAGTTTGCTCCTCCTATCTTTACCCCTAGGGTTTTAACACAGGTGCCAGACTTTCAAGGCCAAGTTCTTTGCTCAGATTTCTTTTAGCGTAACAACTTTTTAAAATGTATTTTTTTATTTTATATACATTGGTGTTTTGCCTACATGTATGTCTGAATGAGGTGTTCAGTCCCCTGGAACTGTAGTCACAGACAGTTGTGAACCACCATGTGGGTGCTAGGAATTGAACCCAGGTCCTCTGAAAGACCAGCCAATGCTCTTAACTGCTGAGCCATCTCTCCTGTCCTGTGCCATTGAGTTTTATAAAGGAATAAACTGTGAGCAATATTTAGAATAGCACAAGGATAATTCATAAGTAGTATGATATGTTTAATAAAAAAATAGACTGCAATAATGTGCTTTGGTATGGAATGGGAGAGAAGACAAACAATCTGTTTAAAAAAAAACTAGGCCTGGAAAGACTGTTAGGAGCGCTTGTTCTTCCAGAGGACCAGGTTTTAGTTCCTGGTTTTCACATGGCCGCTAATACCATGTATAATTACAGTTCTACAGGCTTGACACCGTCTTCTGGCCTTTCCGCAGAAGTGGTGTGTACACATACCTTAGGCGAGACAGCCACACAAGTGAAAGTAAATGCTCTTATAGCTGGACGTGGTGGAGCACACCTTTAATCCTAGTACTCAGAAGGCTGGGCTGGCAGACCTCTTGTGAATTCAGGTCCAACCTTGTCTACATAGTAAGTTCTAGGTCAGCCAAGACTATACAGTGAGATCTTGCCCCAAATGAATGAATAAGTAAATAAAAACAAAATAAAATATTGGTTTTTTTTATTGAAATCTCAGTGCTGGAGAGATGGCTTAGCGGTTAAGAGCACTGACTGCTCTTCCAGAGGTCCCGGGTTCAATTCCCAACACACTCGGCCGCTCACCACTGTCTCTGACTCCAGTTCCAGGGGATCCAGTACCCTCTCTCAACACAGACATATATGTATAAGCAAAATGCTAATGCATAATAAAAAAATAAATCGTTTAGAAAATTGAAGTCTCTTAAGTGACTTAAGTGGTTCAGAAGATAGTGTAGTAAGTGTGAGGGTGGGCAGGTCACGTCCTGCTGAAGCTCCACGTGGTCTTCCCATGTGCAGTTTTACCTCCAGCTCTGCGTGGATTTTTTTTTAGCAGTGCCTTGTCTTTTCCTCTGACTTGCTGGGAGTCTCTTTTTAAAGTGCATCCCCAGCGTATCCACACTTTCTGCAATGAATCCTTCACTTTCCTACTATTGACTCTGTTGTGCATTGTATATAGCAGTTAACAATATCTGGCTAGGGAATGTGACCTAGAAATTTACTTTGCAAAATTGTTTTTATTTTTATTTTGAGCCGTTCTCACTATGTAGCCGTGCCTGGATGGCCTTGGACTTGCTGTGTATACAGGCTGGTCTTAAACTGAAGAGATCCACCTGCTTGTCTCCAGAGTACTGAGGTTTACTTTGAAATTTAATGAAAGTTTTACTTCCACTCTGTTGTGTGTGCTGAGGAGATCTGATAAAGTTAGACTGAGAGCATCCTAACAAAAGGGTCATTTTAAGGTTGGTCTGGAGCCTTGGGTAGTGGTCCGTGAGGCAGCCGAGAAGACTGAGGCATTTGGAGCGGGTTCCCTCCTTGTGACTCTGTGCTGCTGGCACTTTACCTTCAGAGCTACTATTCTGTAAAAGGAGAAAGGGCGAGAGTTGTTTCTAGGATTTGGAGGTTGTGCGTGACTTGGAGGTTGTGCGTGACCTCTTCTGGAATCTAAGCTTTTTCCTCTGTTAGTGGAAAAGTTACTGGAGTCGACACTAGATACTTTGAGCCTTGGTGATTTTTCTTTACTTTCCGTTGCCAAGAATGGAGGGGAAGGTACCATTTCCTCTTGAGCTACCGCAGCCCTCTGCTGGATTGTGGAGGTTGCAGGATTTTAGAATCTGTTGGGGCAAAAGGAGCATAGTGAACTTAAGCCTGCCTTGGCAAGTCATCTGTACCAACACTTTCCCCATTATTTTATTTACTCACTGTACATACTGATCACAGCCCCCCTCCACCCCCTCTCCTCTCAGTCCCACCCTCACAAACCCCCTCCCCTACTATTCCTCCCCTTCTCAGAGTACCAGCCTGGCGCATCAAGTTGCAGCCGGACTAAGGGCGCCCCCTCCCACTGAGGCCAGACAAGTAGCCCAGCTAGATGAAAGGGATCCAAAGGCAGGCAACAGCCCCTCCGATTACTAGGGGACCCACATGAAGACCAAGCTGTACATTTGATGCATATGTGCAGGAGGCCTACATCCAGCCCATGCATGCTCTGTAAGCCCCCAGGGCCCAAGTTAGTCTTCTTACTGTGTCCTTGACCCCGCCAGGACCCTCAGTCCTTCCCCCCACTTTTTCACAAGACCCCCAAGCTCCATCTGACGTTTGGCTGTGGGTATCTGCATTTGTTTCCGTTAGTTGTTGGATGAAGCCTCTCAGGAGAGTTATGCTAGGCTCCCGTCTCCAAGAATTGCACAGTATCATTAATAATGTCAGGGGTTGGCTCTCTCCCATGGGATGGGTCTCAAGTTGGACCAGCATTGCTTGGCCATTCCCTCAATCTCTGTTCCACCTTTATCCCTGTGCATCTTGTAGGCAGGACAAATTTTGGGTCGAAGGTTTTGTGAGTGAGTTGGTGTCCCCCTCCCTCCACTGGAATTCCTGCCTGGCTACAGGAGATGGCCACTTCAGTCTCCATATTCCAGATGCTAGGAGTGTCAACTAGGGTCATCCCCATAGATTCCTGGGATCCTCCCTGGTCCCAGGTCTTTCTCATCCCAGAGATGCCCATCCATCAATTTCTGTTCTCTCTCCCAGCCACCCTCCTGCTCTCCCCACACCTGATTCCCACTGCAGTTCCCTTTACCACCCCCTCTCCCACCCACTTCCCTCCCTCTATCCACCTCCAATGTCTGTTTTATTTCCCCTTCTAATGAGAGTCAGGCATCCTCCCTTGAACTCTCCTTGTTAATAACTTCTTTGGGATTGTGGATTATAACATTTATATCCTGTTCTTTATGGCTGATAACCACTTATAAGTGACTACATACGATGCCTATCTTTCTGGATTTGGGTTACCTCACTCAGGATATTTTCTAGTTCCATCCACTTGCCTGCAAAGATCTCTCATGCTCATGGATCAGTAGGATTAACATAGTAAAAATAGCCATCTTACCAAAAGCAATCTACAGATTCAATGCAATTCCCATCAGGATTTTAATACAATCTTTATAAACCTTGAAAGAGCAGTTCTCAACTTCATTTGGAAAAACAAAAAATCCAGAATAGCTAAAACAATCCTGTACAATGAAAGTACTAGAGGTATCACCATCTCTTATTTCAAGCTGTACTACAGGGCAGTAGTAGTAAGAGAAATCACATGGTTCTGGCATAAAAACAGACAGGTTGGTGAATGGAATAGAATCAAAGACCCAGAAATAAACCCACACATCTATGGACACTTGATCTTTGATAAAGAAGCCAAAACCATAGAATGGAAAAAAAAATAAAAGCATCTTCCATAAACGATGCTGGTCTAACTGGATGTCTGTATGCAGAAGAGTGCAAATAGAACCATATTTATTACCCTACCCAAAAGTCAGGTCCAAGTGGATCAAAGATCTCAACATAAAACTGGATATACTGAATTTAATAGAAGATAAAGTATGGAACTGCCTTGAACACATTGGCACAAGAGACAACAGAACACCAGTAGCTCAGGCACCAAGATCAACAATTAATAACTGGGACCTCATGAAAGTGAAAAGCTTCTGTAGCACAAAAGACACCATCCTTAGGACAAAGCAGCAGCCTACAGAGTAGGAAGAGATCTTCCCCGACCCTATATCCAAGAGGACTAATATCCAAAATGTATAAAGGACTCAAGAGATTAGACACAAACAACCCAAATAATTCAATTAAAAAATGGGGTACAGAGCTAAACGGAGAATTCTTAACAGAGGAACCTCTAATGGGTGAGAAGCATTTAAAGAAATGTTCAGCGCCCTTAGTCATTAGGGAAATGCAAATCAAGACAACTCAGATTCCATCATATACCTGTCAAAATGACTAAGATCAGAAACTCAATTAATGGCACATCCTGGGAAGAATATGGAGCAAGGGGCACACTCCTGCATTGCTTGTGGGAGTGCAAACTTGTACAACCACTCTGGAAATCAATTTGTCGTTTTCTCAAAAAACTGGGAATAGTTGTACCTCAAAACCCAGCTATACCACTCCTGGGCATATACCCAAAAGATGTTCCACCATCCCACAAGGACACTTGCTCAACTATGTTCAGATTTATTTGTAATATCCAGAAACTCCCTTAGCTGAAGAACGAATAAAGAAAATGTGGTACAATAGAGTACTACTCAGCTGTTAAAAACAAAGACATCATGAAATTTGTAAGAAGTAATTATATTTTTATTTTGAGACAGGGTTTCTCCATGTAACAGCCCTGGCTGTCTTTGAACTGCCACCACACCTGGCCTCTGACATTTCTAGGAGTTGCACTCTCAGGGCACACTTCCTGTTCTTTGGGACTTAGTCTTCGCTCTTCTACAGTGGTCTCAGAGCTTTAGGTGCAGGGTTTGTGCAGTCTTATCAGTTGAGGCTGGGCCTCACACAGTCTCTTGTTCTACATTTGATTGGCTGTGGTTTTTTGCATTTAAGAATGGCTGTAAGGCTAAATATTTAGATTATAGTTAGCTATCATGCTGTTTGGTAAAGTGGCTGGTGTACTCCAAGGTCAGGGCTTCAGCAGCTCTGGGTAGTTAGCTAGGTTTTCAGTACCAGATATGGTTTCCCTCTTGTTGAGGAGGCCTTATGTCCAAGTAGAAAGCTGTTTGTTCCTACCAAGGTATGCATGTCACTACCACACCCCTATAGTTATCCCACCATCTGGTCCTTGTGATGCAGAGGCATCAGAGTAGGGTAGAAATAGTAATTGCCTTCCTCCCTTGACATGGCACCTTCTAGAACCATGAGAAGTCCCCTGGGTCCTGTGTCCAAAGAGTGTGATATTTTCAGCAAAAGGAACTTACATCCAAAGGGAAGATGGAAATTTTCCAATTAAACTATATATGTATACGTAGAAAGGTTTCATCTCTAACTGTATATGTTTTTGTTAGTGGGGAGACGTGCACATGAGAATAGGTCCCCACAGAGGCAGAGGCATTGAAACTGGAGTTTTACATGGTTTTGAGAGGCCTGGCATGGATGGGTACTGGAAACCAAACTCGGCTTCTCTAGAAGAACGATTTATGCTTTTAACCAGTAGGCCTCTTCTCTGGTCTCTGGCTTGACTATTTCTACTAATAGATTAAATACAGTGGATACATACTAATTGCTCCTTTAAATAATTTTAAAAACTTTGTTACTGGAACCTGAAGTGTGGCTGTCAGTGAGCCTGCTGTTCACCCCCTGCTCTGGTCTTACGCTTTGATCTTTTGTCGACTGACTGTTCCTCTGCTGATGGCTTTCTTTGCTGCGCAGGTTTTAATATTATAAAGTCTCATTTGTCAGTTAGTTATTACTTGTGATATTGTCTTCAGAAAGAGTTTGTGTGTGCCATTATCTTTTTGGGTTTTTTGAGACAGTCTCACTACACAATCTCATCTGGGACTTGCTGTGTAGCCCACGCTGGCCTTCCAGAGATCCCTGCCTGTCTCATCTTCCTGACTGTTGCTAGGATTAAAGGATGCACCACTGCCTGGCTGGTACCTTTATTTGATGTTTTTGCCCTAACAGTTTTAAGTCTTACATGAGGTCTTCATCTCATCTGGAACTGGTGTATGTAGGGTGACATTCTGAGGACCATTTGTTGGAGAAGCTGTTTGTTTTTGTCACACAGTACCAGTGTGTCTTTCTGACATGCTTGTTGAAAACTGATTAGCTGTATGTGCTTAGTTTCTTCGTCTTCTGTTCCATAGTGTACATGCCTGGTTTTGTGCCTTACAGTATATATGCTTAGTGTTTATACACTTATAGCCGGTGTGTCTGAGGTCAGCAACTGTGGTATGTCCAGCACTGCTCTGTCTTTGCTCTTGCTGCTTAAGGCTGATAGACTGGCTGTTCAGTGTCCTTCTCTCAGTTCGTTTAGGATGTTTTCTGTATCTACCCATGGGATTTCTGTCCTTGAATCTATGTGATGTATTAACATTACTGATTTTGAATGTTGAATTTGGATCTCTGGAATGATGTTCACTTTATCGTTGTGAATGCTATTTTTTCTTTTGAGTTGTTGACACTGAAGAGATGGATAGTGGTTTAAACCTTGTCGCTCTTTTAGATGATCCAGGCTCAGGTTCTCGCACTCATAGTCTAGCTCCTAACCACCCCAAACTTCAGGCCAGGGATTTGACATCCTCTTCTGACCTCAGCAGGCACCAGTCATGTAAATGGTACACAGGCATACTTGCAGGCAAAATACTCACGTAAATCTAACAAAAAAGGTGTCTGTCTCTATGTGTGTGTACACAAGTGTTCATGAGCAACAGCACATTTTGAGGAAGACTAACTTTTTTTCTTGGTTTTTAATTTTTCAAGATGGGATTTCTCTGTGTACACCCTAGCTAGCTGTCTTTGTCTACCAGGCTGGCCTCAAATTCAGAGAGATCCCTCTGCCTCCCGAGAGATGAGATTAAAGGCATGGACTAGCACTTGATGCTTTGTAGATAACTCTTGGTATTGGTTCTCTCCCACCATGATCCAGGGATGGCAGTCAGTTCATCAGGGCAGTACTCAAGGGTGACAATCCTTTTTTATTGACATTGGCTTGTAAGGTTTTTTTTTTGTTTTTGTTTTTACACATTTTTTTTCATCAGAAAGGTAGGGCCATATTGTTTGTTTGTATGTATGTATACATGTATGTATGTACATATGTATTTTTACTGTGTCTTGATCTGGTTTGGACAGCAGGATGATACTGACTTTGTGAAAAGAGTTTGGCAGTGTTACTTCATTTTCTGTTTTATGGGAAAGCTGGGAAGTGTTGGTGTTCTTTGAAGGTCTATTGAAATCTTCCACTGAATCCTGAGCTGAAGTCCCCCGTGCAAATGATAAGTGTATGTGTGTTTATGTGCACTTATGTGCCTGTGGAGGTCAGAGGTACTGAATCTCCTGAAGCTGGAGGCACAGGGAAGCTGTGAACCACTCCCCGTGGGTGCTAGGAGCTAAACTTAAGTCCTACTCTGTAAGAAAAGTGTGTGTGTGGCATAGCCTGGTGCAAGCTTTTGATCCCAGCAGGCAAGCAAGTGTCTGTGAACTAGAGGCCAGTCTGGTCTACAAAGTGAGTTCTGGGCTCTGTTACATAGAGAAACCCTGTCTCAAAAAGCAAAAACAAATAAACAAAACACAAAACAAAACAGGATGTGTGCATAATATCTGACTTATCTAACATCTCTAAGAGAATTTCAAAAAACCGTAGGTGGTAGTAGTACACAGTTTTCATCTCAGTACTCTGGAGGCCGAGACAGGTGGATCTATTAGTTTGAGGCCAGCCTGGTCTACAGATCCAGTTCTGGGATAGCCCGGGCTACACAGAGAAACCTTGTGTCAAAAAACTAACTAACCAAACAAAAAAACACAAAACAACAACAAAAAATTATTACTGCTTCATTCTTACTGCTTGTTACAGGTCTTTTAAAATTGCCTCATCTTGGTTCAATTTTGATAGGTTCAATTTTTAGAAATTATCCATTTCTTTTAGAATTTCCAGTTTAGTGGGATATATATTTTTAAGATATGATTTTTAACTTTCTTGGTATCTGTTATAATGGTTTCCTCTTTAATCTTACTAAATTGTGTCTTTTTTAATGATTTTATTTTATACGTATTCATATTTTGCTTATGTGTACCTCATTAGGTTATTAGATAGCTTTTTTTCTATTTTTTGTTTAGTTTGTTGATGGTACTTGGTTTGGTTTGGTTTTTTGAGATAGGGTTTCTCTGTGTAACAGAACTGGCTGTTGCGGAACTCATTCTATAGACCAGGCCAGCATAGACTTTAGAGATTCGCCTGCTTCTGCCTCCTGAGTGCTGGGATTGAATCATGTGCCACCATAGTTTAGCACTTTCTGGTCTCTCAATACAGGCCCTGTACATGTCCCTCTTAGGACTGCTTTGGTGTGTCTTGTTGGCTTGGGTATGCTGTGTTTTCATTTTCATTCAGTTTTCATTTCATTCAATTTAATTTACAAAATTCTCCTTGATTTTTTTTTTCAGTCACCATTCATCATTGAATCTTGTCGAGTCTCTGTTTGTGTGCTCTATAGTCTGTCTTGCTATGAGGACAGTTTTTTTCTTTTGTGATCAGGTATGATGTATAAAATTATTTAACTTTCCTGTATTTAAGATTCTCTTGGGCTGGAGAGATGGCTCAGCGGTGAGGAGCACTGACTGCTGCTCTTCCAAAGGTCCTGAGTTCAAATCCCAGCAACCACATGGTGACTCACAACCATCTGTAATGGGATCTGACGCCCTCTTCTGGTGGGGCTGAAGGGAGCAACAGTGAGCTCATGCACATAAAATAAACTTAGAAAAGAAAAGAAAAGAGACTTTCTTGGTGTCCTAATGTATGTTCTCTTTTAGAGAAAGTTCTGAGGGCTACAAAGAGATGTATATTATATAGTCTTTGGGTAAATTATTTAGTGGGCTATGGTGGGGGTCAGAAGACAAAGCTTGGGAGAATCACTTACTTCCTATCTCCAAACTCAGGTTATCATGCTTATACCAAGCCAAGGGGAAAATGTTCTGTAGTTGTCTCTTAAATCCACTGGTTTCAGATGTAATTTAATCCAAACATCTCTTTTGCTTATTTGTTGCTGGGATGGCCTGATAATTATTTGAAGCAATTGTTGAAGCCACCTGCTGTCTCTGTGCAGGCTCGATCTGATTTTAGATCTGATTGATAGAGTGCTGGCTTAGGTCTTGTAGTATTTGTTTATGGATTGGGTGCACTTGTGTCTGGTTGCATATATGCTTAGAATTTTAATGTCCTTGTCAATGCAGAAAACACAGCTCTTACCTTAAAGGGATTAAGGCATAGTTTTATTCCGGAGCCATTTTGATTGACCATGACCCAGGAACACAGGTTTAGGGTACCCCAGATTCCATGTTCTAACATAGAAGCAGTCTCATAGCCTTATAAGCTAAAGAAAGCTATAAATCCAGGCAAGTTCAAAGTACATTGGTAGGTATGTCAGAGAGATGTTCACAGCAAGACAGGGGGCTTTGCTATAAGCCTTAGGTGTCATCTGATGACATTCTTAGTTTTTGTGTTGGTGGAAGGTTGCAGTCTGTTAAATTCATAGATTTCAAAAGGTTTTTAAAATCTGTTACATCACAAGATCTTATTCTGACAGGGGAATGAGTAAGGAATGGCTCTGTAGGGACTGAAGCTAGCACGGAGTAAAGTACGCAGCCCGGCCTGCGACCTCTGAACAGCACTGTAGTCTTTGCCAGTCTTGGCCGACAGTCTCTTTCTAGGAACTTTCTCTCCTATCCTTGATGGACTGTTGATTAATCAGAGTAAAGTGACCTTCTTTATCACTTGTTATTAGCTCTGGTTTGAAGTCTGTATTTGTCAGATTAGAATAGTGGCACCTCATTTTATAGCTCCATTCACTTGGAATGCCTTTTCCATCTTCACTTACGATAGCACACTCCTTTTCTAGTGAGTCATGTTTCTTACAAGCAACACATTAGCAAGATTTTGTCTTTAACCCATCCTTCTAGTCTGTTGTCTTAGGATTTTTATTGCTGGGATGAAACACTGTGAGCAAAAAGCAAGCTGAGGAAGAAAGGGTTAATTTGGCTTACACTTGCAGATCATAGTCTATCATTGGAGGAAGTCAGGGCAGGAACCTGGAGGCAGGAGCTGATGCAGAGGCCATGGAGGGGTGCTGCTTACTGGCTTGCTTCCCCTGGCTTGCTCAGCCTGCTTTCTTATAGAACCCAATACTACCAGTCCAGGGGTGGCACCACCCACCATGGGCAAGGCCTGTCCTGTCTCCTTTCACCACTAATTGAGAAAATGCCTTACAGTTGGATCTCATGGAGGCATTTTCTCAATTGAAGGTCCTTCCTCTCTGATGACTCTAACTTGTGTCAAGTTGACACACAAAGCCAGCTAGCATGGCTGTCATTTGACTCGGAGATTGAGACCACGAACTAAATCTTTAATTTTGTTGCCTATTAGATTTGTTTAATTTTTTTATTGTGTATATGTATATGGGTGTGTGCACCCATACCACACAGTGCACATGTGAAAGTCGGAGAATAACTTTTGGAAGTTGTTTCTCTCTACCCTGTGGGTTCTGTGACTCAAACTCAGGATACTCCTAGGCTTGGCAGCAAGTGCCTTCGTCTGCTGGCCCAGGCGGACAGCCCTGATTATTTGTTTAGCCTCAGTATTGCATTTCTCCTGCCTTTTATGGGGTTATTTGTATATCTTAAACTATTCATTATAAATATATAGTGTGCTTTTATATCTCTTTGTATAGTTTGCTGGTTATTCTAGTGGCTATGATTTATATTAAATCTTTATGTATCAAACATTTAATATTTTTGGAATGTGTTGTGATTTTTTTTTCCTTATGTCTTTGCTAATTTTTTCTAAGTAAAGATCTTTTAAGATAATATATAAACTTCTCTAACACACATTCCTTTAATACAACATTAATGCCCTGGAATTGTTTTTCAAAAAATACTCATGACACTTCTTTAGGTCACTAATAACTTGACTCCACCTACAAAAGACATAATGTTTTGTCTACAGAGCCTTGCTATGTTGATGTCCGTTATTATTTGTCTACGTGGCCTCGCTTTGTTGATGTCTGTTACTAAGCAGCTTAGTTTTGATATGGATTGGAAATTTTCTACTTTTCTGTGACTTGTGATTCTAACTCTGTAAGCATTACTGATAGCCAGCTCCGAGGAAAGTCGGTTTAAAATGCTTCTGTTTATGATCGTACCTAAGCGGTTAAATGGTCTCAAGATACACTCTGACCCTATGTGTAACACTGAAACACCCATGGAAAGTTTCTCTCCTTCAGCTTTGTTTCATGTTCTATAAAAGGAAAGATTTGAACCATGAGCTAATTGTTTTTGTTGTTGTTTTGGCTTGATGTGGTTGAGTTGCAGACCCTAATATATACTAGGCAGAAGCTATAACTGTAACCGTCATCCCCAGCCACTTTTACTAGCATTGAAAACCAAAACCAAAACCAAATAAACCTCATTTGTAAGTGCGTGCAGACATGCATGCTTGCGTGTGAGGGGGTGGCCAATGGTGTGTTTGTGTACATGTGTGCATGTAGAGTTCCGAGGGCAGCTTGTGGAGCAGTTCTCTCTGCCACATATGGGTTCCAGGGTTTGAGCTCCAGGGTTCCAGGGTTATCGGACTTGACTGCACGTCCTGCCCCTGCACAGCCAGCCAGCCCTAGTGACATAGTTTTTGTTTGATTGATTAAATACTCCACTTTAATTATCTAGTATGCTTTTAATTTTTTAACTATTTTATTCTGTTTTAATTTAGGTTTGTGTGATGGTTACTCTAGTGATTGTAATTTACATTGGGCCAGGAACCAATTATATTTTAATTGGGTCTATACAGATCTATTTACTATATTTTTGTTAGTTCAATTCATTGAAGGTATTTTTACCCCTTCCCCTTTATCAAAACCAAATAAATTCCTTGAAGGTATTTTTATCCCTTTACCTCCTGTCAAAATCAAATAAAATATCAAGCACCAATAGGACAGACAATTTGGAGAGTTTAGCAGACAGCTAATACTCCAAAGTGGAGTTTTATAGTTCACATTGGCTCTGAAGTGGCAGGTCTCTTAAGACTTGTGATACTCACTGGAAATTTATTGCATGAAAGAGTTGAAAGTAAACTTGTCAGTCATTGAATTTCTCAATCTATTGTGTAATGCTCTTCTTGGCCAGGGACATTAATCTAGGTCAGTGCTGTACAGGGAAGCTTTTCCAGGAGAATATAAATGTATACCTATATTATTTCATGTAATAGCTACTGTAATTTTTGTCTAATTTTTATTTATTTAGCTACATGTGGCCATTAGATCATCGGTGAATGAAACAGTTTAGACTCACAGCTTCCTCTTTTGTATGTGAAACTTGCTGAGAATGTTTGCTGCATCTCCCAAGGCCAAGTGTGTTACAAGCATAAGCTTCTGAGAAGGCCCTTGTTGAACATAGCTTGCAGAGTAGGAGAGAAAAGAACTGTGTGTAGAGTGAATGTTGTAGCCCAGCATGAGCACATGAGCAAATAGCTTGCTAAAGTCACAGGATAACTGAGTGCAGGGAGGGAAGGACACGTTGTCAGGGTGGGTCTGAGGAGAGGCCTGTTTGAAGTTCCCACCTCTGGATCCATGCTGGAGTCAGGACCCTTTACCCCTGCTCTCCTCTGCTGCTGTCGTGGATGCACAGAAAGCTGTAGATAGTCGTAGTTCAGAGATGAAGTCAGTCTTTTCCATTGACAAGCTGAGTAGACTTACATAAGAGAACTTTAATAAAAACTCAGATTGATAAGTGAAAACGTAGGTTATCTTTTCTGGAAAAAATTATTGAAACTGAGAAATGTAACTGTACTAATTGTGGCACATAAACATTATATTGTATTTTATATATATATATATATATATATATATACACACACACACACACATACATACACACACACACACACACACACACACACACACACACACACACACACACACAAATAATGCTTTTTATATCTGTTCACAGATCCAGGATGAGAAGACTGATGAAAGAAGCAGCTAGCTGAACAGCTATAAAATGCCCAGATCTGGGTTCACAAAAGCAGTTCAGAGTGAGAATTCTGACAGTGACAGCAGCATGGTGGAGAGGCCATATGGGAGAAAGGTACCGTTCACAGGGGATCCAACCTTAGTAATTGCTAGAAATGTGACATAGATATCAAATGTGTGTGTGAATGCACATCTTAATGCAGGGGCCCTCAGAGACTAGGAACGGCAGGCCTAGATCTCCTAGAGCTGAAGGTACGGGCAGTTATGACCCAAACCCAGATCTTCTCCAAGCGTTAAGTAGTGCCTGCTCTTAACAGCTAATTAGAGGTTTTCTAATAAGGGACTGACTACCTTTGCATTGTCTGGGTAAATTATGTTTTGTTAATTTAAAAAAATATTTAATTTTTTTATTTATGCGAATGTATGCATGTTTCTCTGGCCTTGGAGGCCAGAAAAGAGTGTTAGCCTGGAGTTGGAATCACAGGCAGTTACAAGAGTAACTGCCATACGTGAGTCTAAGAAATTAAACTACGGTCCTCTACATGTAGTTCATGCTTGTGACTGCTGGGCTGTCTGTCTCTCCAGCCCCAGAATGATTTGATTTGTTTTGTTTTGTTTTTCAAGACAGGGTTTCTCTGTGCAGCCCTGTCTGTCCTGGAACTTGCTCTGTAGATCGGAGCCTAGAACTCAAGAGATCCGCCTACCTCTGCCTCCCAAGGGCTGGACTCAAAGGCAGACACCACCATGCCCAGCCAGAAGGGTTTTTTGGGTTTTTTTAAGATTTATTTATTTTATGTATGTAAGTACACTGTCACTGTCTTCAGATACACCAGAAGGGGCATTGGGTCTCATACAGGATTTGAACTCAGAACCCCTGGAAGAGCAGTCAGTGCTTTTAACTGCTGAGCCATCTCTCTACCTCCCCCCACCCCCCAGAATGTTATTTTCTGATGACATTAAATTTGATTTGAAAAATTTTAAGATTTTTATATTTTCTCCATCTACAATTTTCTGTCTTGGGCTTTTTAAATATCAAATTTATTTTAGACCCGTAAAATGGCTTGGATAGATAGATCTTCATTTTATTTTTATATTGTTATATTATTTGTCTAGAACAGGAAATACCTGTTCCTTGAATTTTCTTGTGAAGACTCTTGTAAAAAATCACGTGAAGGGTGCCAGTTCTTCTCTTGTTGTTGCTTTAGAATATTTCGCTGTGTGCATGTTTGTCACTGTGTGTGGAGGCCGGAGGCCAACTTGTGGATCACTTCTGTCCTACCACAGGTGGTCCAGTGTCACATGCGGGTCAGTCACCTGCTGAGACAGACCCTGGACTATAGGCTTCTGTGTGTGGTCAGGGTAGACGCAGGCTGTCTCTCTCTGCTGCTTTGTTGTGAGACAGGCTCTGTGTCGTGTGTAGCACTGGCTGTCTTGGAGCGCTGTGGACCAGGCCAGCCCTGCACTCCTGAGTGCTAGGATTAGAGGTGTGTGCACTGTACTCAGCTCCCTTACCCAGTTCCTAGGGATGTGTGTTTCTAGGAAAATTGTACATTATTCTAGGCCTTAAGGTTTCTATTGATTAGAAATAATAGTCTTTTGTAATTTTATTATTCTCTTGACTTATATTTAAGCTCAGTTTCAATGATTATTGCTTTCTTTTCTCTTACTCTCTTTCCTCTCCCCCTTTTTCCTTTCCTTTTTCTCCCCTCCCCTCTTCTCTCTTCTTTATGTGTTTATTGTAATATGTCTAGTTATATTTAGATAGATGATTTTGTTGTATTCAAGATATTATAGTATTATTTAAATTTTCTGTTATTGAGTAAGAGTGGAAGAATGTGTAATAGCTTGGACAAAATGTTATAATTAGGCCAGATATGGTAGCTAACACCTATCTGTCATCTTAGTACTTGGGAGGCTGCAGTAGACGGGAGACTGTGAGTTTGGGGCCAGCCTGGACTACATAGTGAAGCCTTCCCTTAAATAAAACAAAACAAAACAGGATTGAGGGAATATCTTAGTCAGGGTTTCTATTTCTATGATGAAACATCTTGACAAAAACAGCCCAGGGAGGAAAAGGGTGTCTTTCACTCACAGTTCTATATTACAGTTTACCATCAAAATCGCACAGGGCAGGAACTCAAGCAGGGCAGGAGCTGATGCGGTGCCGTGGAGGGACACTGCTCACGGGCTTGCTCCCATGGCTATAAGGACGCTTGCTCAACCTGCCTTTCTACAGAACTCGGTACCACCAGCCCAGGGCTTTCACCACTCTTGGTGGGCTGTACATTCCCACATCAGTCATCAGTTAGAAAATGTCCGGGCTGGAGAGATGGCTCAGCGGTTAAGAGCACTGACTGTTCTTCCTAAGGTCCTGAGCTCAAATCCCAGCAACCACATGGTGGCTCACAACCATCCGTAAAGAGATCTGATGCCCTCTTCTGGTGTGTCTGAAGACAGCTACAGTGTACTTACATATAATAATAAATAAATCTTTACAAAAGAAAAAAGAAAAAGAAAATGTCCTACAGCCAAATCTAATGGCAGTTAGATGACTCCTTTTAGATGACTATCTTATGTTAAGTTGACGCAAAGCTAGCCAGCACAAACAACATTTAATTGTTGAAGGCTCTGTGTTTAATACATTAAATACGTTAATGGATTATAATGTGTTTTTATATTTTAAAATTCCTTAACAGGATTGGAAAAATCTAAATTTTAAAACAATGTATAGCTGTTTTGTCTTTCTGCATGTACATGCATATATACTCATAAATGTGCACATATGTGTGCGCCACTGTGTGCAGTGCCTGGTAGGTCAGAAGAGGACATGGGTCCTAGAGACAAGGTGACACACAGTTCTAAACTGCTGTGTGGATGCTGGGAACAGCAACCGCTCCTGATTTCTAAATCATTGCTCTATTCCAAATAATAAAGAGAATTTAAAATACCATACTGTTTAGCTAATATTGATACTACTTTATGTTCGTTTGTTTTTTTTTTTTAACAGAGTAAAGACAAGATTGCATCTTACAGCAAAACTTCAAAAATTGACCGAGGTGATATGGGCAAGGAAATGAGAGAGAAATCATCCATGAAACGTAAACTGCCTTTTACAATCAGCCCATCGAGAAATGAAGAGCGAGAGTCAGACACAGGTAGGATAATTTATCTTCCGATAAACTCACCATATTTATAACTATGATTTCTTTTTGCTTTTCTGTCTATCCCTCCTTTTGATATTTGGGTCATAGAGAAATACTATTTCGGTTTTATCATGGTGGCAGAAGTCCATCTGTTTATTATCCAAATTGCGATATGTAATATGAGATTAAAAATAAAAAAAGCAATTTTCTTACTCTGGATATTTATTTAGTGCATTTGGAACTTAGTTTTGAGGTTCATTTCAGTAACTTGTTCATTAGGACAAGTTGTTGCTTTTTTGTTACCCTTTGGTCACAGCAAAGATGTTTTGACATATTTGATTCATGAGTGACATCAAAATATGTAGCATTCCCCGAAACAAGTCTAATGGCTTACTTCATAGTTCTTTTATTCTCAAAACTCTAGCTATCAGGGGCTACCAGATGTGTGTCAGGGTGCTAGCCACCAAGCCTGTGACCTAGGTTCTATCCCTGGGACCTCCATGGTGGAAGGAGAGAACTGACTCTCCAAAAGTAGTCCTTTGACTTGCATCTGTGTGCCCTGGGTATGGGGTGGAGGTCTGAGTCAGTGCTGTGCTCCAGGAAGACACCATGATCAGAGCAACTCTTATAAAAGAAAGCATCTAACTGGGGCTGGCTTACAGTTCCAGAGGTTCAGTCGAAGCATGAAGCATATTGGCAGACATGGTGCTGGAGGTGTAGCTGAGAGTTCTGTATCTAGATTTGCAAGCAGCAGGAAGAGAGAGTTGGTAATGGACTTTTGAAACCCCCCAAACCCAGCCCCAGTGACACACTTCTTCCAACAAGGACACAATCCACTTCAGTGAGCATGGGCACTTTTGTGAGTGTGCATGTGTGTGTGTGTGTGTGTGTGTATACCACGTGCTTGTGGAGGCCAGAGGTCATTGTTAGGTGTCTTCTTCAGTTGTTTCCCACCTGAGTTTTTTTTTTTTAAGCTTGAGGGCTATCGTATTAAATTGCTGTGATCTCAGCAGATGTTAGGAGGAAGGGAGCAGAGGAGAGATAGAGAAGAAAGTCCGCAGGGAGGTCAGACACAGGGTGGACAAGCAGCCAGTAGTGGAGGTCTTCACAGAGTAAGAAGCCCAGAGTACCAGACAAAGTTCACTTAACAGGAAGAAAGAAAAGGTCGCGCCTTTCTAGTGCTAACCCGGCTGAACATGAAGACCTGTCCTTAGCTTGCCTCCAGGTGAGCCTGTGTTCTGTGCTGCTCGGATTTCCTGGGGCAGTCCCTTAGTCAGCTAGAACTTGTGTCTCTGACAGAAAGCTTTCTTTACTGTGCATTTACTCCTAGTGTTTTTCCCCCTGAAAAGACAACCTTAAAATCATTTAAGAATCTGATTCAGAGATCAGAGTCCCCAAGCCCAATAATTCTTGCTTCTGGTAAGGTGGTCCTCTAGGCAAGCAGCCAGTGCTCTTCACTGCTGAGCCCTCTCTCCAGTCCTGCCCAAGGATTTTCTTATTTATACAACAGGAGGATCAGGCATGGTCAGTCCAGAGTTGATACAACTCAGTTATGTGAAATGGAACTAGATTCTTTTTAATCTGTCTTTTCTGCCTCCCTTAGCTCATATGTGAACTTTGTAATTAAATAGAGGGAATCTGTTGAGAGAGAGAGAGAGAGAGAAATTTGTACCTTACTAACATTGATTAGTGTACTGAACTTGCATAAGAATATTAAAAGCCAAAAGCTTCATTGGGCTATTCCTAATATAACTGGTAACATGAATATTGGGCAGATAACTTTTATAGTAATTATCACTATTTATAAAGTATAATCAACTGATGAAAATTTTACCTTTAATAATTATTAAAAATTCATTTATTTTGACACAGTCTTACTATATAGTTCTGGCCAGCCTGGAATTCTGTCCTGTAGACTGACCTGGAACTCACAGTGATCATTTTGCTTCTTCCTCCTGGTTGTTGAGATTAAAGGCATAAGCCACCATGCCTGGCATTATTAAAAGTTTCTAATACATTAACTTCATTCATCCATTGTCAGTCATGCAATTATACAACTTTATTTAGTCTCATGGCCTCCAGGGAAAGTTGTCAAAGCATTGACACCTGCCTGGAGACTTGTGGAAGAGCCCATCTCTTGGCATCTGGACAAACCTTCAGTTGTTTAATTATGAGTGACTTTGTAGACTCCGCTTTGATATCCTGAATCACTTCTTCACTAAAGGATTAAAAGGGATCCTGATTCTTCATGTTTCCTCTCTGAAATGATCACACCTAGCTGAGATGCCGCCAGAAGCTTGCACATTCCTAACTAAGACAATATCTGAAAAGATGTGGGCTTCTCGTCTCTCTTCTCTCTTTTCTCTCTTTTCTCTCCTCTCTCTCTCTCTCTCTCTCTCTCTCATTTTTGTTTTTTCTGTTTTGAGACAGGGTTTCTCTGCATAGACTGTCCCAGAACTTGCTTTGTAGACCAGGATGGCCTCAAACTTTCAGAGATCCACCTGCCTTAGCCTCCCAAGTGCTAAGATTGCTGGAATTAAAGGTATAGACCACCAATTCCTGGAAGTTAATGTTTTTTTTTTTAATCTACAATAGTCTTAATATTCTATAGAGATAGACTAGTAATGATTGATCATTTCAGATTGCGTGCTTAAGTAGTCAGAAATACACCCCTTTTAAAAATGTTCGTTTCCTCTTAGTAAACATACTTTCTTTGCCACTATAGTGGCATTTTCTCTTGGCATTTAAGGCAGTGTGATTCAAGAAAATTTGAACAGGCACAGTGTGGTCCCAGAGTTTACTGTGGCAGCTGTAGGCTTGCTAAGTTCTGTAAAAGAAGCACCTGCCAGGTGCCTTAGAGACTCAGCTTTCCTGAGACTGTGGATGGATTTAAAGGACTTACTTTAATGTGGCTCAAACATGTGGAAAGAGTAACAAGTTTTACAAGATAGGTAACCTCTGTGTGTGTGTGTGTGTGTGTGTATGACATGAAAGCAGAGGTCAACTATTTTGGGCAAAGAAAGGATCTGGGGGTGGGGAGAACATAGCGGGGTGAGAGGAGAGAGCTGAAGCGTCACATGTTCGTTCATCTACAGAATATAGGGTTTAAATACACACAGTACACATTTCTGTGACATAAAAGTAGTCAGGGGAGAATCCCAGGCTCACAAATGAGGGAACAAATGAGGGAGCAACAGGAAGGCCAGGAGAAGACGGCGGAGTGTGAATGGGAGCGAAGCACACCATTACTGTACATGTACAGAATACAGTAAAAGCCCATTGTTTTAGCCAGCTCTGGGGGTTCTCTCCTTTAATTCTAACACCCTGGAGGCGGAGCAGAGGCAGGCAGATCTCAGTGAACTTGAGGCCACCATAGTCTACACAGCGAGGATCACAACAAAACAAGCAAAAACCCCCAAACAAACAAAAAACTTACTTTGTGTGTGAACTAGTTAGAGTTTCTATTGCTGTGGTAAAACACTATGACAGACAGCAACTTTGGGAGGAGAGGGTTTATTTGGCTTACACTTCCACATCATAGTTCATCATTGGAGGAATTCGGGACAGGAAACTGGAGGCCATGGAGGTGCTGCGGAGGCCGGGAGGTGCTGCTTACTGGCTTGTTCCTCATGGCTGGTTCAGCCTGTTTTCTTATAGAGCCCAGGATCACCAGCCCAGGGACGGCCCCGCCCACCAATTTCTAATTAAGAAAATGCCCTGCATCCAGATCTTACAGAGGCATTTCTGATCCTTCCTTTCTGATGACTAGTGTGTATCAAGTTGACACAAAAAAGATAGCACAGTGTGCTAACATTTTTTTCTTTTAATTTAAAAGGTGGCAGGGAGAGAGAATCATTTCACGTTATAGTTAAAAGAGCTACATTAAGATAATATATAGCAGGTGCTTTGTAAGTATAATCACCTTGTGACCTTGATTATATTTGCTGGGACAGAGGGTTTTTTTGTTTCGTAGTGCTAGAGATTAAACTCAGGGCCTTGCACATGCAAGACTGGCCTCTACCACAGAGCTATTTTTCAACACCTCATACCTTTGGTGACTTTTATTTATTTTTAATTTAATTTTATTATTATTTTATCAAATTTTGTCTGTATACCACATTCATACAGTGCCTGCAAAGACCAGGAAGAGGTGTGGGATCCCCAGAAACTTGAGTTACAGATGTTTTCAAGCCACCTGATGTCGGTTATTATGGATTAAGTTCTGTGTCTTTCTTGATATTTACTCATAAAAATTGTAGCCAGGTGTTCCTTTAATCCCAGCACTTGGGAGGCTAAGACAGGTGGATCTTTTGAGTTAAGAGGCCAACCTAATCTGTATAGTGAGTTCCAGACCTATGTGGTGAGGCCTTGTCTCAAGAATTATTAGATAGATAGATAGATAGATAGATAGATAGATAGATAGATAGATAGATAGATAGATAGAGAGATAGAGAGAGAGATAGAGAGAGAGATAGAGAGAGAGATAGAGAGAGAGATAGAGAGAGAGATAGAGAGAGAGTGCCAAATAGTATAGGGGGTCAGAGCAGATTGGATACTTCCAAAAGAAGATAACCCGTTAAACTATTCATACTTAATTTTATTAGCAAATATACTTGAAAGTCCATTTGAGCCCTTGTGTTAATCTGTTCAAATAATATAAACTGCTTTCAATAAGCTGTTCAGCTACATAATTGATTGGTTGCTGTTCTTTTTTTCTTTTTTGCATTTCCATCTGTAGGAGCTGTTTGCAACTTTCTGCTTTCATATGAGATAGCTGATAATTTTCATGGAATTCTTGTACATGTTCAATTTAATGTATTTAGTTTGAAATATGTGTGTTGCTGGACAGTCTTGTCATTCAGCCAGCCCATCAGCTTGCTTTGCGTTTAGTCTAAAGGTTACTTTGTCAACAATCCCCTTTTCTTGACTGAACCTTCTCATTACTAAACTTAAGAATTTCACATTTAAAGTTTTCACATTTATTTATTTCAAGTGTATAGGTTGTATTTTGTGATTGTTTTCTAATTTTTTCCAAACATTTGATGAGTCATATTTAACTAAAGTCATTAATAGTATGTATAATAATGATTCTGAAAAGATACATTATATGCCAGTACACCAACAAAATTCCCCCCCACACACACACACACACACAAAATAGTAAAAGTAAAAACGCCTGCTCTGGGTGTGTGACTGGAGCTCTCTGCTGCTGTTACTAACTGTTAAGCGCAGACCCTGCTCCTGACTAGGTTGTAGGATGATGATGTGGATGATTTCTGTCTTAGTGAACACTGCAGTAATCCATCTCACTTGCAGTGGGCACAGCGCACAGAGTCTGTGGCCTGGGCACTGACATGCAAAGATACTCTTCTGTCATGGGAATCATTTTGGCCGTCATAGAAAATATGTTTGAGTCAACAAATTTTGGCAAATTCAACTATTTGACAAATAAAAGTTGCCCTTAGTAGGGCAAATTCTAATAAGAACACTGTCTCTTAGCATTATTGACAGAGTTAAAAATAGCATTTAAAGAACTATAATAATAAGCAATATTGTGGTGTTATAGAAACTATATGGCTATATTTCGAAGCTTCAAGGTACTCAGGAAATTGAAATATTATATATTGGCCAAACCTGTATTTTAAATGTCTTTTGTTTTTCCCAAATAGTACTTTTGAAGTAAATCCAGAGACACATCATTGCCTGACTAACTGGTCTATCAGAGATGTTGCTATGTTGAATTCTGCATTTCCCTCCGTGTGCTTTTTCCTTTTCTCCTGTCTCTTTTCATTCTGTAGATTCAGACCCAGGACATACAAGTGAAACTTGGGGGGAGAGACTTATATCTTCTTACAGGACATACTCAGGTAATTAGATCATCAGGTGTTCCTGTTCAGCCAGTGGGTTCTGTCATGTTTATTTGGGTACTATGCTATAAGGAACTTATTTTTAAATCAGTTTATACATATGTTTGCTAAATTAAATGAACTATTTGAATTCACCAAAATTTTCAGCTTCTGTTCTGAGTGAGATACCCAGCATATCCAGCACATGCTGTCTCTGAACATAGTAGGGTTGTCTTAAACTCCACTTGGGTTTTGTGTAGAACAATGTGGGAATGCCATTCAGGTACAAAGCCCCGTGCCGGCCGCTCCTGAGCGGGGCTGGCGCCCGAGCTCCTGAGTTTGCCTTGTTATAAATTTTTCACAAGCACACTAATTTTCCTGAAAGTGTTTTGTTACTTATTTAGTCGTGTTATTTCTTCTTTAATATACATATTTAAAAATATTATCTACCAAATTCTTTAGTATTTATTGATTTTGCTTCCTGAGTAGAATTTAACCATAAGTAGATTAAAATATCAGGTCATCTAGACAAATGCCCCTACTAACTTCTATAGTTGATAATAGCTCCAGTTGTTTGGGACTCATAATCACCTCGTTTTACAGTAAAGAATAAGCTAGTTATTTGCTTTTGAGATGAGGTCTCACTGTATAGCCCAGGTAGCTTAGAACTCCCTGTAGACCCAGATGACCTCAGACTCGCAGAGATCTGCCTGCTTCCGCCTCCGGAGTGCTGGGTTTTAAGGTGTGCACCACTGCACCTGGCAAGACGAGTTTTGCTTATTTTGACAGCTCCTTTTTTTTTCTTAAAATTAGTCTATCTCTGAACTTAAATAAAAATTTTGTATAGTCCCAGGGTATTTCTGCCTAGGTGTTAGCATATAATACTTAGCTATGGAGATTGAGAATAAACCTCCTGTTTCTAATATCCGTTTTACATCCCTTGTAAACGGTGGAGCTGTCTGAAGTGGTGAACAACTAATTCATCCTTAACACTATCATTGATGCGAGGGGCCAGCAGTTCCTGATAACACTGTTTGCTGTGGGATTAGTGTGCCTTTCCAAAAGGAGACTGCTAAGCACCGAGACCAACCCAAACCTGACAGAGGTTGGTGGGCCTGCCCCGCTCACCCAGGCACCGGCGCTCACCTGTGTCCCTTGCCTCCTCTCACGTGGCTGGGGAACGTCTTCCTGTCTCTTCTCTATAACAACACCCTGAGAAATGCCAGTGCTGAGTGTTGTGCGTAATATGACAGGAAAAACAGGAAATGTATTAATTTTCTAGAATATAAGATGTGAACTCTGTTTCAGAAGCTGCGAATATTAAAGAGTAAAGGAGAGAAAGATGAATTTGATGTAAAAAGCCATTTTGGTTTTTATTTTGATTAGTATTAGATAGATTTCCCAGATTTTTCCTTAAAAATCTCTAAGGAGACTAAGTGGAACTTTAGATTTGTGTTAGACAGTGAAAATAATCATATTTATTAGTGTCCCTGTTTTAAAGTTTTGACCCATTAGAACAAGTGAGCACGTGTTTTAGTTACTAAGACATAGAGGCCAGGCTGGTATGTCACAGGATAGATGCCTTATAGTCTGATTGATTGTTTACAGTTAGCAACATAGGCAGAAGTGCTGCACACTGTAGGCCCCAGCCCTTGGCAGATGGAGGTCAGAGGAGCACAGGCTGGGGATGCTGGCTGTACAGGGAGCTCTGCTAATCCTGCCACAGAGTGCCTGGTCCAAAACAACAACCAAAACCGCACAACACTCAATATAAACTTTGAAATATAGCTGTCTAGTAATTAACAACTTTAAAAAAATAGTCTAGTTGTCTCAAATTTTGCTCTTTACCCCAGCCACTGTTCAGTTAACTTTATTTTCCTAATTCATGTAAAATGTAAATTCAGAAAGATGATTATGGTAATTCAGAAAAAAACAGTATATATTGAATGCAAGTGTAAAAATGTTGTATATTTGGATCCAACTTGTCTTTTTCTGAAGTACTTAAATATGTATTCATTTGCTGGTCTGTCTTTTCTATAGCCCAGGTAGATACACTTTAAAGTGTTATTTATATGTGTGTGTGTTGGGAAGGGTCAAGGGTCTCACTGTGTAGCTGTGGCTGGCCTTGAACTCTGAGAAGTCCACCTGGCTCCACCTCCCCGTTGCTAAGATTAAGGCGTGCATGCCCAGCATGAACTGGCTTTTGACAGTCTGAGGCCAGCCTCAGCTACAAACCAAGGACCTGTTTCAGAATCACAGGAAGGAAGTATTAGTTAGAGTACACTCTTGTGCCAGATTGTACTTCTTCTCTTGGGAACGTTTTCTTAACTTCTATTAATGTTTGTAATACTAAATATTTTGATTCTAGAAGAGATATACATTCACTGTATTTAAAAATTGTTATCAGATGGAAAGCCATTCAGAAAAACAGTAGTTGTTCCTTTCCTAACATTAGAAAACAAAGATCTGCAGGGACTTATTACCAGAAAGATTCTGTATTTCAGAAAAAAAAAGTGTTCTCCAAAGACATCTTTCATCTTTATATGAAATCTCTTCATTATTAATGATAGTGCAGAGATGATGAAAATGAAAGAAGACAGTGATAGGGTTGATTTTTTTTTTTTAAGTAAGTTTTGAAATCTTTGGTTTTGTTTGAAAAAGTCAGACATTCAACAAATGGCCATGTTAGGAGTTCACAGAATGATTTGAGTCATTTGTGAGCAACAAAGTTTAAAGTATTACGACCCCATTTTCTAGAGCGTTAGGACACCAGTTCCTTCTGACTGGAGATGGTACACTGGACCAACCACTAACTCCTTGTGTCTTTTGATATTGCATTTTAGTTGATTTCTTAAAACTTGTTAGGTTTACTTCTATTTAATTTTTGCTAATCTCAATTTTTGTTAATAGTTTTTATAGTTCCTTTTTTGGGATATCTCTAAACCTGAATTTTAAATTCCAGAAATAGATATCTAAAGTATAACCAGATCTTTGATTTACTTATACCTGGTGTCTGAGTTAATTCAGGTGAATTCCTAAAAGAAAAAGACTAAGTTTCTCTTACCTGTACATCCAGTGCAGACGGAGCACCTCAGTGGGAATGGGCAAACTTACTGCGTTACTGGGGGTTCCAAACAGCCAAATCTGACCTGTTTAATGGGCTTAATCTTTTAATCTTTGAGAAGGGTTTCAGGAGTTTTTGTATCTTTGCAGGGCATGGTTAACGCCAAGCCACCCAGACTCTTTAGTTAGTTCGTAGTTAGCTTTGACTGGTATCGTTCCATGTTCAGCTGTCCCGTAGCTGCAGTGCATTGATGGTGGCTTTTCTTCAGTGACTGTTCTGTGTGGTGAGACTTTAAATGCTCAGCCCCTGCAAGACTGTACAAGTTGTTGCTAGAATTAGGGAAATAATTATAAGGCTTATTGGTATGTAGGATTAGCAGCAATACTAGATAGTGTGTAAAAGAGGAGTTTTAAAGATTTAATACAGTTGGCTTCTTATCCCCAGATTCAGTTGATCATAGAGAAGAATACTCAGGGGAAAAAAAACTACAGAATTTTTTTCTTGTCATTCCCTAAACTATTTCAAAAATTAACATAATATATTGTGTTATAAGTAATTTTTACATAATCCACAGCATATAGGAGGAGTCACACAGGTTATATACAAATCCTGAATCATTTTCCTGAAAGACTTGAGCAGTTGCAGGTTTTATTACCCATAGGAAGTCCCAGAAACAGTCCTTAGAAATATCAAGGGGTAGCTGTATTTAGGACTATTTGAATTGTTAAAGATATTGCACTTTAATAAAGCACATAGTTAAAACTAAAATGTTACTAGTAAATTTCTCTAATGGTAGTAGAATCAAGAATATGTTTTCTAGATCTTTCAGAGAAAATACTGCAGATGTAAGTTTAGCAGTTTTGTCTGGCTTCCACTAGTAAACACACATTATCCGTGTGCATACCATCTGTCACAAAGGTTGTCTTGAATACTTACATTTGTTTTAGATTCTTACATATTTTATTAATCATTGCAGAGAAAGAAGGTCCAGAAAAGAAGAAAACAAAAAAAGAAGCTGGAACTAAGAAGTCCACCCCAGTTAGCATTCTTTTTGGTTACCCGCTCTCTGAACGAAAGCAGATGGCGCTCCTAATGCAGATGACAGCCAGGGACAACAGCCCAGGTGATTGACACCCACAGCCACTGAGCTACTGCGTCTTCTCAGCTGGCCTAGGGTCAGGGTAACCTTGTCTTTAACAAAAAAATTTTTTACTAGTTTGAATTTTTATCCTTTATTGAATTTAATCAGTACTATTCATAACGTCAGTTTTTAATTTTCTCTTTGTGTTTGTGCCGTTTTATTATTGCATCTGTCATTGGACTACGAGGTCTGTAAGAGTAGGAATCCTTTATGTTTACTAAAGTAAGTGAGTGGTTGTTACATAAAACATGAAACTGAAGTGTTTGTAAGTGGGATCCTATGTAAATTTTAAAAAAAATTAAATAAACCCTTAACTTTAAAGATAATATTTAAAATTTTATATTTATATTTAAAATGATATTTTTAAAAAATTTTAAATTTAGAAAATTTTTATGAGTGTATGTGTGTGCATGCGCATGCGCTCACGCACCTGAGTATATTTGTGTGCCTGAGTATTTGAGTGCACCACATGCATACAGGAGCATGTTGAGATTAGAAGAGGGTATCAGATTCTTCAGTTACAAACTGTTGGGAATGCAAGTGTGGGCTGGGATCTAAACCCAAGTCTATGCAAGAGCAGTCACTGAGCTACTAGTTTATAAAAAATAAAACATTCTTTGACTATTCTCACTGTCTTTTTGGTTTTCTTAACCTTTATCTCTGCTATTTGAGACCTTATGCTCTTTAATATAGGTATTTGAACATTTCTTTTTCTCTGTGTTTATATATGCACATGCATTGAGTTTATGTGGTCAGATGTCAACTTGTAGGATTGGTTCCCTCCTTCTGCCATGAAAGATCTGGGATTGAATTTAGATTGTTAGGTTTGGTGGCCAGCACCGTTAGTCCCTGAGATAGCTCATTGTCCCAAAATTGTTTGTTTGTCATTAACATGGTAAAGACTGGGCAGGTGAAAACCGTGCTGAAGCGTAGCTCTCTGAAGGGGAAAGCTTTTCTCATCTGCAGTGCCTATCCCACCACAGACAGCCCGTCACTGCTAGAGAGTCTCGAACCTATACCTCAGGGGATTCTGCATAAACACACAGATTAGCTTTGTCCTGCCCCTGTGTGCTAAGGGAGATGGTCAGCTACATCCTCAGGCCTGTCTTTCTTCCTTTGAGACAGGGTCTCCTAAACTCCCCATGCTGAACTTGAACTTCACGGCCAAGCCAGGTCTTTAACTGGAAGTTCTCGTGCCTCATCCGTCTGCTAAGTGACTCATAGCACAGGCCTCCACCAGCACGCCAGGCTCTGGATGTGTCTGTTGCTGTTGTTGCTAGAGCGTTCGTTTGTTTGTTTGTTTGTTCAGCATGAATATGATCATACTGTATTAAACCACAAGTGATTCTTTTCATTTAAGGTAATTAGTAGTCAGCTTTCTTTATTAGTAGGTATAGGACCAGAGTGGAAAGCTTATAAAATTACAAATTGTTAGCTATCGTGCATATGTATGTGCTCAGAAATTAGGGCTGATAGTTTTACCCATTTGATCCCTTTTGTCCATAAGAAAGCCAACAAGCTCATCTTGTTAAACAGTATGACTATCCTGGTTATAAAATTCACTCAGCACATTTCTGGAGTTCCAGTGTATATCAGGAAGTCTTGTAAGCAGCTGAGATTTGGTGCTGAATAAGGTGAGGCTCTTCTTCTTTGAGGGGGGTAACTTTTTAGAAATAACTAAATAGGGAATTATTGGTGAGACACTGTATTTGAAATCCGAAAAGTAAACCTTTAAATTTTGTTGCGTGTGAAAGGAGGAGGATGCTTTGAAGCTCTGGCTGTGCTGTCTTGCAAGTTCGATGATGGAAAGTTACATTCCATAGATTTTCTTCCCACTTCTGGGAACACTAGTTTATTTTAAGTACTTTTACATTTTCAAAAGTAATTGCCAAAGAAACCATTTATTTCACCTAATGGTTCTGAAATTGGTGGGATGAGAGTGGAGAGCTTTGTTTTTTTGATGTACAAACCATCAAAAATAAAAGGCTGTGAGTTGGGCTGGCGAGATGGCCTGGCAGTGGGAGCACACAGTGCTCTGTAGAGGACTGGCTGACTTGCAAGGCCCATAACTCCAGCAGCTCCAGGCTCTGACACTGGGCACGGAGGGCGCCTGCACTCACTGAGGCACTCACAGTTTAAAATAATAAAGACAGTGTGGAAAAATGTGGGTCCTTAGCAAAGCATGATTCTCACAAGCCTCTCTCTACCTGCCATTTTTTTCTTACAGATCATCGACTTAGTGAAATGACTTGAATTTGTGCATAATATCAGAAAAGAATCCTGGTGCTTTAGCTCGTGATGCGAGCACTGGCCTTCAGTGTGTTTTCATCTGGGTTTTAATATAATATTGTAACATACCCAGAAAAATATATTAAATTCATCAAATTATTCATTTAAGGAAACAAGTATTTCTGATACTCCATTATCATTTTAAGCCAGCTTCATGAATTGACAGAAAAGAAAAACATTTCTTACATTGGCTTGCGTTATTTTTAGTAATACTGAAGAAAGATCTCTATTTGAATGGTGTTATCCGTATATCTCAATTTTTTGTTTTGTTTTTCAAGACAGCATTTAGTTTGTTTGTGTAGCCCTTGTAGTCCTGGTACTATGTGGATCAGGCTGACCTCAAACTCACAGAGCTCCACCTGCCTGTGCTGGGTTGAAGGTGTGCGCCGCCAGCACCAGCAGGTTTACATTATTAGGCTGAGAAGGTAGGTATACCCTGTGTTCTAAGAAACTGTTGCATTATCATTAAGAGCTTTTTAAATATACAAAATCTTTTACAACGTTTCTCTTTGTATTTTTGTTCTTGTTTTGAGGTTGTACTTTAATTACAACATTTCTCCCTTCCCTTTCCTCCTTAACCCTTCCCATAAAGTTCTTGCAGTTCTTGAAATTCATGCATAAAGTTCTTGCATAAAGTTCTGCAGTTCTTGAAATTCATGGCCAAGTCAGCGGTTGTTTTCCTTGTAGATATATATGCATTTCCTCAAATATACCCGCTTAGTTTCCACGATGTTACTTGTCTGTATGTTTCCCAGGCCGACTCTTTGGCACTGGACAACCCGGAGATGTGCTCTTCCCTGGGGACGGCCACTTCTCCCGCTCCTAGCTTTGCTCGGTTGCCTGAAGTTCTCTGTGTAGGGCCGAGGCCTCGGGCTGATGTCCATCCAGTGGGACGTGTGTGTTGGCATTACTGTATGCCCCTGTGTAGGGCCGAGGCCTCGGGCTGATGTCCATCCAGCGGGACGTGTGTGTTGGCATTACTGTATGCTCCTGTGTGGGGCCGAGGCCTCGGGCTGATGTCCATCCAGCGGGACGTGTGTGTTGGCATTACTGTATGCCCCTGTTTAGCTCACAGTTGGGCAGTTGTGTTGGTGAGACTTCAAGGCAGAGCTTCTGATGATACCAGGAAACAATCTCACAGCACAGCCCTTGAGCCTCTGCCTCCTGGGGTCATTCTGCCCGCTCAGCACTTCTCAGTGTTTCCTGGGCCTTAGGGATGGAGTGTGCTGTGGATGTGCTCACTGGGACTGGGCCCCAGCACTGCCTTTTCATTGGTTGTGGTTTTCTGTAGTGGTCTGTTGCAAAGAAACATTTCCTTGATAAGGGTAGAAACTACACTTGTCTGTGGGCATGAGGAAAATGTTTATAGATTGTTATTAGGGATAATGCTAGTTTAGTAAATTAGTGGTTATAGATTCACCTCCAGTAACCATGATTACATTAGCATTAATTAGTTAGCTAGGTTTCCAGTCCTGGGTGTGGTTTCCTTCTTGTTGATCAGTCCAATTAGAGAGCAGCTGGCTACTGCCAAGTCCGTGCAGCTACTGTACCCATGGGGTTGCTGTGCCATGCTGGAGTTGATGTGGTTCATAGGTGATGTGAACTTTTCTGTACCGTCTTCTTTCTTACAGATTCCACACCAAGTCATCCATCACAAGCAACACCAGCCCAGAAGAAAACTCCCAGTTCTTCATCTCGACAAAAAGATAAAATTAATAAAAGAAATGAACGTGGTGAAACCCCTTTACACATGGCCGCTATTCGAGGAGATGTGAAGCAAGTCGAAGAGTTAATCAGTTTAGGGGCAAACGTGAATGTGAAAGACTTCGCAGGTGAGATGTTAACAATAGTAATGTCCAGGAACTAAAATCAAAGCATCCTGGCTATAGTCTTTAAAAAGTATATTTAATTCAAAACTTTTGAAATATGCATATATACACATACACACACAAATACTCACACATACCTTGATCTCTGTTACATTTCCACATCAACAATTACATTTTGAATTAGATTTTGATGTATTCAACTTATATATACTACTATGTAATTATATAAATTAATTTCTATTTTAGGTAAATTTGAGCCCATATTTTAATGTGGCTAATTCATAGATAACTGTCTCAAGAATGTTTATTAACATGAACGTGAGAAGTATAAGAGAGTGGTATTTTTTTTTTTAAAAAAAACTATACTTAAAGTTATTAGTGTGTTTGGGAGAGCGGGGCCACAGCACGCATGTGGGAGACGAGGACAGGTTTGTGGTGTCAGTTTTCTCCTCCTATGTTTATTTAGGCTCTGGGTGTTGACCGCAGGGCTCCAGGCTTGTCCCATAAGTACCTTTACTTGCTGAGCCCTCTTGCAACCTTTGTTGGTTTTAATTACTCAGGTAGCATAGTTCTTAGGAATGCAAGCAGTCAAACATGTAAGAATGTAGACATTCTCCTTGCTTGCACAGGTCTCACTTCTTTGTCTTTAGCTACTTTATTTTTTTTTAAGGCTTATTTATTTATTATATGTGAGTACACTGTTGCTGTCTTCAGACACCCCAAAAGAGGGCGTCAGATCTCATTACGGATGATTGTGAGCCACCATGTGGTTGCTGGGATTTGAACTCAGGACCTTTGGAAGAGTAGTCAATGCTCTTAACCGCTGAGCCATCTCTCCAGCCCCAGCTACTTTATTTTTAATAGCGTTGTAGCCTTTCTTGTCATTTTTGTTTTGTCTTGTTTAAGACAGGGTCTCTCTATGAAGCTGTGACTGTTCTTGAATGTGCCGTGTAGCTCAGGATGGCCTCGAGCTCATAGAGATCCACTTGCCTCTGCCTCCTGAGTGCTGAAACTGAACTCATGTGCTACCAAGCCTGGCTTTTCCTAAGCAGTACTGTAGTGACGCCTCTTTTATTTGTTCATAATTAAGAAATATTTTAGTAGAATTGAAATTACTATATTAAAGGAGATGCATAATATTATTTTAATAATGACAGCTTACTTTCAAAAATTATGCATCCATCATTTTATATCTCCAAGGGCGTATGAAAGCCAGGCAAAGTGAGCACACCTATGACCCGGCAGGTCGGGAGGCCCAGGCAAGAGGGTTGCAGATTTGAAGCTAGTCTTATCTATATCGGGAGTTCAAAGTCAAACATTCCCTCAACAACAAAAAAGTACACGAAATAGTCCTTTTCTTCGTGTCTTCTTTAGAATTGGAAATTATCACATACTTCTAGCACTGTGGAGGTAGAGGCAGAAGGATCTCTCTAGGAGAGGAGCTTAAGAGGGTGAGGGAGGAAGAGAGAGAGTGGTCCTTTCTAAGGGACTGCACTTAGTAGCTGCTTATTAATGTTTTCATGCACTATAGAATGATACTTATTAGCTACCTAAAGCATACTTTACAGGTTATCTGAAGACTTCACATTTACAGATTTTTAAAGTATTAATCTGAAAAATGTGTAAGAGCAGAATAAAGGACAGTGTTGAAACATTGTAAGGCAGCTCCCCAGGAGGGGACTTGTTCGGTCAGTTCACTGCCCTGCCCTGCCCCGCGCAGGTCCTGAGGTGGTTGAAGCCTTCCTGGGCATCTGGAAAGAAACAAAGCAACCGCGTGATCTTGAAAAGCATAACAATTGAAGGAAGCACCGCTTCAGAGAAAGGATTGACTATCCACCCTTGTCTGTGTATATGGGGGGCCAGTAGGAGTTATTAAAAATGTAAAGCCTTCTTCCTGGGTGATAGGAATACAGTCGGTGCTGTTTGCATTTTCTACTGTCTCATTTGTGAGCTCATGTTTAATTATGAAAACAAAGGTACAAATCTGTTTTTCTTAAAACTAATAGTGGGCTGGAGAGAGATGGCTCAGCTGTTATGAACCTTACAATTAAAAAAATAATAAATAAAATAAAACCAGCACTAAGTCCAGAAAAGATTATATCAGCAAAATAAGAGACATAAAATATAAAAGTTTTTTTAACTGACTCTTGACCGAGTCATCCATATTTTGTCTTTTTTCTATATTTTTATATAGTCGAGATAATTATTATGAATTAACCCATATTAATATTGAGCAAATTGAATATTTTATCAGATAATTTACTTGCATTAAAACTAATATTCCCTCAAATGAACCTTCTGCAAAATTGATATTCTTGTACATTTTAAATAGTTTCTTCTTCTTTCTTTCCCTTTTCTTTCTGTTTCATGTTTAATTTAGAATTGCTATTACATGACTGTGGACAGAACCTCTCTTGAACTCGTGTTACATTCTTATTCTCACTTTAGGTTGGACCCCTTTGCATGAAGCTTGCAATGTTGGGTACTATGATGTTGCTAAAATGCTTATAGCAGCTGGGGCGGATGTCAACACACAGGGGCTGGATGATGACACACCCCTCCATGACTCTGCCAGCAGTGGGCATAGAGATGTGAGTATGGTGCCACGGTGACTGGTGGCTGCATACAAGGCAGCCTGGAGGGAGGGAGGGAGGGAGGGACGGAGCACTGCTTGTTGTCGGGGCTCACACCTCAGTCATTGCTTCTTCTCATCTTTGTTTTGGTTTCCGTTTTATTCTATTTTCTGACTTCTTATTTGTACTTAATTTGATTTATCATTTTTTTTTCCTAAAGTAAGCCATGTACAAGCCAGGCATTACCTTTAATCCTAGCATTTACAGGGCAGAGACAAGCAGATCTCTTTGAGTTTGAAGTCATCCTTGACTACATAGTGAATTCCAGGCTAGCCAGGGATTCCCCAAAAAGAATTAAAATATGTGATTTAATTGGTAATAGGTTAAACAGTTTAGCAAACATTGTATTATAAGACTTTGGTGTGTTGGATAACTAACTCAGTCACTCTCCGGTTGGAACACTTACAGGAGAGGTCATGATGCTGTGCTACTTCTCTCTGTGAAAGTGTGTGTAACTGTCAAATTGTGTTTGGAGAGAAGAGATGGGCTCGCCTTTGCTCGGCCAGTGTACCGTGATCTTAGTTAAGTTTTTCTTCAGAAGCCTTTAAAAACATGTATGGTTATTTTGCGTGCGTGTGTGTGTACATGTACATCATGTGTGTACAGTGCCAGTGAGGGCATTGGAGTCCCTGGAACTGGATTTTTAGACTGTTGTTAGCTGCCATGTGGGTGCTAACCCTGATTCTCTGTAAGAGTAGCAAGAGCTTTTAACTGCTGAGTCCTCTCCTAGCCCTTAAATTATACCTTTAAGGGGGTGTTGTGAAGACAAAGACACTGTGCGCACGTGCCAGCGTACCTTGAAGTTAAAGGTGTTACAGAAACGTCAGTGATGAAGACGCCAAAAGCTCCTCCTGTGTTGCTGTACACCATATAGACCATTTTTAGAAATGAAAATGCCATTTTCTTCATTAATATTTTCTGTAAGATATTTTTCCATTTTTCTCATTCAAGACGTTGTAATGTTGGTAAGGTGGCTCAGTGGGTAGATAGATACTTGCCACATATGTGGAATTATACCTTGTGACTAGTACATATTTCTGTGACCCTAAGTTTCTATTTATTTATTTTTGTTTGATTTTGCTTTTTTTCCAGACAGGGTTTCTCTGTAAAAGCACTGTGTCCTATGAACTAAAGCTAAGAAAATATTTTCAATTTTTCAACTCAATAGGAGTCATGATATCTCAAGAACCATATAAAGTATTCCTAGAGCAGGGGCGTGGCCAGGCCTGGTCAGGGTAGGACGCTGGCATAGCCTCATGTGCGCCCTGCTCACCGGTGCATTGTGCTTGGTTTGCAGGCTTTGTGTTGCTTTACCACTAGTTATGTTTTGGATATCTTATTTTTTGGCTTATAATTTTTCCTTATCTCCTCATTTGTTGCCTGTTATATTAAGAAGTTTTAAGTGAATGCAACTAATTGTTAGTGTTTGTATCTGAGGTTATTTGTAAAATGTCGCTTGTTTATGTTAGAATTGTTTTTAAGATTTATTTATTTAATGTATATGAGTACTTGTAGCTGTCTTCAGACACACCAGAAGAGGGCATCAGATCCCATTATAGATGATCGTGAGCCATCAAGTGGTTACTGGGAATTGAACTCCGGACCTCTGGTAGAGTAGTCAATGCTCTTAACCGCTGAGCCATCTCTCCAGCCCTATGTTAGAAATTTTGTGGCATGTTTTTACAAATTTTCTTTACCTTCCTTGATTGCTTCCTGATGATCATATATAGCTTTCAACAGGATCAAGAGTCACTTTTTGGTTTTTTTTTTTATTTTCAGACAGGGCCTCTCTACATATGTAGCCCAGGCTGTCCTGGAACTCTCTATGTGGACCAGGCTGTGAAACCTTTGCTCCAGCTCTCCACTCTCACTCCCATTTAAAATTTAGGATATTTCTTTGTAATAGATGAGGTCATCAGGTGGGGTGAGGTTTAATGCAAATGGAGCTAGTGGAGAAGAAGAACGACTTCAAGTACATACTATAAGCCATGGGTCAGAGTAGACGGAATGTCGTTCATGTGGACACTCTGATCTAGGGAAGGGCTGGAGAGACCTGAGAGATGGCTCGGGCAGTTAGGACCACACACTGCTCGTCTGGATGACTGGGTCATTCCCAGCAGCCATGGGTCGCTCCAGTGGGCACCAGGGGATCTGATGCCCTCTTCAGACCTCCTTGAGCACCAATGAAAACAAAACACTCATACCCAGGAAAAAAGAGAATGAGAATGGTTTGAAATAAATGACAGGATGGTGTCCTCTTACTGTTTGATATTGCAGATAGTGAAATTGTTGCTTCGTCATGGCGGGAATCCATTCCAAGCTAATAAACATGGAGAACGGCCAGTGGATGTGGCAGAGACAGAGGAGTTGGAGTTGCTACTAAAAAGAGAGGTGCCTTTGTCTGGCGATGATGAAAGTTATACAGGTTTGTGTCTTTCTTACTGTTTTGAGAAAGGATTTTGCCAATTAGCCCAGGCTAGCCTAAAACTTACAAACTTCCTGCCCCATCCTACTAAGTGCTGGGGTTACAGGCGTGTGCCACCAAGCCTAGCTACAGTTTCAGATTATATATATTCAGTTTGACACGGTATTGTATAGAACATGCCGCACTGGTGTGGTAGACATAAAATGAGTACCTTACACTAATGCTAGCTGCTTATTAGTTTATTAGTTAGCTATGGGTGCTGTGGGTGCGGTCACAGTGCGGTCGGTCATCCGCTTCCGTCTCAGCTCTGCTAAGGTGCTAAACCACTTGGTTACTGCGCTCAGCCTCACTGAGCCTCTTGCCTCGCGTGCTCATTTGCATTGCTGTCACCTTTTCTTCTATTTGGGGTTACTCAGCTGCTAACAATGCATCTTATGTCCTTTCTCGGCATTAGTAAATCATCTTTGCAGCTCATGCTTTTGTAAATTGGGTAATTGAGCTCGAATAAGCCATTTCTTTACAAATACAAGGTTTATTAATATTACTTACTTTTACGTTGTTCATTTTGTTTGTCTGAAACAGAATCTCACATTTTATTTCTGGCCGGCCTTCAACTCACAGATCTGCTTACCTCTGTTTCCTGGATGCTAAGATTAAAGTCATGCACTACCATGCCTCACTACAAACATAATTTTTAAAAAAAAGAACTATCCAAAACAATTATTTTGAGCTGGGTACAGGACCTCGGGCTCTGTACTTGTTAGGTAAGCACTTTACTGCTGAACTAAGCTCCAGACGGCCACCCAGAGAATATGTCAGAAAACACTGGCATACTTAGAGATTACCCCTCCAAAAAAACCCCGCCCCCACCCCTCCCCCTGCTTACCAACGCCCCCCCCCCCCACACACACACACACTTTCCTGACCTGGCATTCCCCTACACTGGAGTGTGAAGCCTTCCTAGGACCAATGGCCTCTCCTCTCATTGCATACTTAGAATTTTTTTAAAAAGGGTTCACAGATATTATAGAAAACATTTTCCCATGTTGAAAATAGTTTTGTGAGTTCAAATTGGAAGAATTTGTTGTGTTTCAGGCAAAAGTGAATGAAAAAAACCAAACATGACAAATGGCCATTTCTTCATAAAGCTTCAATTCCTGTAACTAACTAGACTTGTGGCTTTTATATATTAAATTACATACAAGGAATTAAATACCAAAGTGCAGCCAGGTAGTGGTGACATGAGCCTTTCATCCCAGCACAACAAGAGGCAGAGACAAGAGGATCTCTGTGAGTTCAAGGCCAGCCTGGTCTACAAAGTAAGTTTCAGGACAGCCAAGGCTACACAGAGAAACCCTGTCTTAAAACAAACAAACAAAAAAATGAAACAAATAAAAAAGAAAAGAAAAAGTATAGTTACTTTTAACCATGTATAGGAAGTAATAGTTTGGAAATAGTTTTTAAGAAGAAAAATTTTTATCTATTACTCTTCATGTGGAAGGCCAATGAAAAGAATGTACTTTTGAGTATGGAATTGATCACCTTGGACAAGTATTATAAATATACTCATTGGTCAAAAAGTGCTGCAGATTGTGGACAACATGACGAAGGAGCTGTGAAACCAGCAGTGATCATGAACTACATAGCGATCTCTAAGTGACTTGTAAATATCGTATGATTTACAGAAGAGATTATGCTTACAAAGAAAAGTGCAATTTAAGCATCAAACAAAACTAAAGCATTTGTGAAGAGACAAAAGCAATAAGTATAGTAAACTCAATTTTTCTTTTTTATGGGACTGGGGGATGACTCATCAGGTAAGAGCCCTGGCTGCTCTTACAGAGGCCCCAGGTTCTATACCCAACACCCACACATAGCTATTCCCAACCAATCATAACTCTGGACTGAGGATAGCCAGCATCCTATTATGGTTTCGTGGACTCTAGGCGCACACATGGTACACTTAAATACATTCAGGTGAAACACTTGTTGGGGTTCAGGAATTGTCTCACAAACCATACAGACACCGATCTCAGTCAGACAGGGATAGTATGTTGAGCATACACCCAAGGACTGGTCAACCAGGGCCATGGTCCTGATTCAGGAACTGAACCATGACCCTGAGTTAAGATCCTACAGGATTTTTAAGCCTTAAGTCCGCAAACATCTGTGCCAAGCTATTTCACCAATCAGGATTTAGGGATAAGGGATTTCCTTAGGAACGTGTCGTTGTTGTACATTTTTCCTGCTCCCATTGGTTGGGGTATTCAACTGTGGCAGGGGACTTGCTTGTCTAGCATTCATGTCCTAACTTGTCTACTAGGATGGGACTTGTCTTATATTCACGTCTTAACTTGCCAACCAGGATGTCAGTTCATGTCTCTTTCTGCCAAGTAGGGTGTCCGCTCTCAGGGAAGGCTTGGGAATTTAAATTTTACTAGTCCACTACTCAAAATGGAAGTCTTATTTCAAATAGCTTCTTATATTGGTGCAAGTATCTCTCATATTTTGGGGTCTATCCCAGGGGCAGCTTATACCATAAAAACTAATACCTAGGTGCAGGAAGTACTGTTGGGTGTTTGTTTGGGGTCCAGGCTTATTGTTGTTAACTATTCAGAACAGTTCTTTTATAGTGACTTTTATAGTGATTGGTTTCCAAGGGCATACATAATATAACATAGCATAACATAACATAGCATAACATAACAGAATGTGCAATCAATCGTGGCATTAGAAAGTTTCCTAGTAACAGCAGAAATACATGAGAAAGTTTCCTTATAATGGCAGGCTAGCCAAGTAATTATTACCCAGGCATCAACATTTTACTGAGGCTTTAACACATTCATATTCATAGAATAAAAGTAAATTAATGTATTTTTAAAAGGAGTATGGTATATGATAACTACTGTAGTTTCAAAATATATTTTTAAAAAACACACAGTAGCAGGACAGTGTTGGGCACTTTGGAGGCAGAGGCAGGCAGATCTCTGTGAGTTCAAGGCCAGCCTGATCTACAGAGTAAGTTCTAGGACAGCCAGGAGATACACATAGAAATCCTGTTTCAAAAAACAAAAACAAAACTAAAACATCTCAACATATACTCACCTCAGTTCCTCTGAGGTCTCCCCTCACTCTGGTACCACCTCTCCCAACTTTGCAGCTTTGTTATTTTTTTTTTAAATAACTCATTGAGTCCAGTTTGTGATACATATGTACTAATACACATTTCCTAGAACTTGGCTGACTATAGGGCTACACCCACAATGAACACTAACTCTTGTGTCAAATTTTTCTAATAATATGACAAACTTCCTTCTACATACTATATGTAACAAGATAGAAGTGGGTTTTCATTTACTCCTTTATGAATTTTAAAATAAGGATTGGATAAATGGCTCAGAGGTTGAGAACACTGACTGCTCTTCCAGAGGTCCTGAATTCAATTCCCAGGAACCACATGGTGGCTCACAACCATCTGTAATGGGGTCCTGCGCCCTCTTCTGGCCTGCAGGCATACATGCAAGCAGAACACTGTGTACGTAATAAATCTTTAAAATAAAGAAAAAGAATTTTAAAATAAGAAAAATGTCTTCTGGTTTGCATAAATAAATAAACTACAAAAGGATATATATTGAAAAGACGTAACTGAGATACTTATTAATTTAAAACATAGGCAATCTACATGTATTCAATTACATATATACTACTATAAAAAAGGTACTGTTTTAGGTGGAGGTCTTAGGAGATGATTTCTCAATGTGTAAAGTGCTTGTTACTCAAACTTGAAGACCTGATTTTGGGTCTCTAGCTCCTACATTACAGGAGAGTGCTATGGACTGGATGTAATTCCGGTGTTTGGGAGGAAGAGAAAAGAGATTCCTGAGGTATGCTGCCCAGCTAGACCAGCCAAGTTGTCAAGCACTCAGTATACAGGGTAAGGAGTAATGATGAAAGATGTTCAGCGTCAGCTCCTGGCATGCACATGTGTGCACATTACCCTATAAGTGCATCCCATACACTGAAATGTGTACACATATGTACATACCATATTTGTGAAGACACACACACACGAGCCGGCTCTCAGAAGCTGTCCTTCATCCTTTGTAATGCACTGTGGAGTTGGAGAGGTGACCCAGCCATTAAAGGCTCATGGTCAAAACATGGAGAGAAGAGAAGCTCTTCTTTGTTCTTTGTGGTGCAGGGAATTGAGGCCAGGCCCCATATACCGAGACAAATAGTCTAACTGAGCCACACCTCATGGCCACGTGAATCTTGACATTGAGTGGAGTCACTATGTGGTCAGAACTGGCCTTGAACTTGTATTTCCACTTTTTTCTAACCACCCCCTATGTACTGTGAGCACAAGCGTGTGCTACTATCTGGTAGTGCTGGGCATCAAGCCGCAGGCCTGATAACATCAAGGAGCCTCCATGCTTATTATGGAAAATACTCAAATATATTCATTTTCAAAAATTATATAGCAAATGCCCTATAGGCATCAACTATATTTTCCATTGTTAACTTTTACTGTGTTTCCCCTATGTTGTCATATCATCTATCATCCATCATTTCTGACCCTGACTGACCAGGAACTGAATATAGAGACCAGACTGCTTAGCATACATCATATATTTTCAAAATTCATAATAAGTTACAGACATCCATAAATACCTGAGCATGCATTTCGTCAGCTGGAGTTTAATATCTACTTGTGACTTCTCTTGGTAGTTGTGTTTGGAAATGCATAGCTGTTGAGTCTTTCATACTCTGAGTTTGAGAAATGCCTAACCTATATAGTCATGAAGAGAAGGAGATCAAATGAGTCATACAGCAGAGCCATCACATGAGACCTTGGCTGGATCATAGTGTCCACCCAGTGAACAGCATCAAAGTGAGGTGTGGACAGCGTGTGACTCCAAATGTGATGCCTGCCGAACATCAGCAGTTAGCTTACATCTGTAGTTATATTACCATGAAGAGTGTTGTATGTTTTTAAAAACAAAGCCAATTTAATGCTGTGAATTACTAAGAATTGACAGTGTATGGAGCTGGACAGATGGCTCAGTAGTCAGAGCGCTGGCTGCTCTTGCAGAAGACCCAGGTTTAATTCTCAGCACCCACATTTCCACAGCTCACAACTGTCTGTAATTCCAGTCCCAGTCGATTTAATGCCCTCTACTGGCTTCTGAGGGCACTGCGCTCTGACTCAGCTGTATTTAAAAATGAATACATTTTTAAAAATTTATTTTATATTAGTGTTTTACCTGCATGTATGTCTATGTGAGAACGTCAGATCTTGGAGTTACAAACAATTGTGAGCTGCCATGTGGGTGCTGGGATTTGAACCTGGATCCTCTAGGAAGAGCAGTCAGTACCCCTAACTGCTGAGCCATTTCTCCAATGTGTGTGTGTGTACACATATATTATATGTGTGTATATATATACAGATATAATAACATTATAATATATGTATATATTAAGGAATTAATAGTGTTTAGAAAGGCCAGCAAAAATAGCAGAACTATTTCAGAATTTTAAAGAGGTAACTAAAGGGCACTAGCTCTTGTAGGCTAGAGCCTCTACTGAAGGGGGAATGAATGTGAAGACCATCATAGGTTATTTAACAGGTAATCAGTAACCCATGGAAACAGGGATGTTGGTGACCAAGTGTCACATAAGGAGAACGTTTATCTTTTTTCAAAGATTTTATTTTTAGTGATGTGTATGTATGTGGGGCAGGGTATGTTTGTGAGTCAGTCCCTGTAGATCCCAGAAGAGGGATCTGATCTTTAGGAGCTGGAGTGACTGGCAGTTAAGAGACGCCCAACGTGGCTGCTGGGGACCAAGCTTCAGTTCTCTGCAAGAATCATAGGTGCATTTGATGGCTAGACCAGTTCTCCAGCCTGAATGTTAAAATATTGAGATATATTCTTAAGAAATACGCACTAAAGTATATATTAATATAAGGTTCTAGTGTCTGGAATTACTCTAACCTATACTTAAACTATAAAAGTAAATTAAATGGGTGGACACCAACAAAACAAAACTAAACAAAAAGCATGTATGAAGCAGGGTATAAAACATCAAGAATAGGCAAATCTGGTTAAAGGTTAGGCCATGTTGAGTAATTTCAACTTTTAAAACTTTTTGAGGTTCCGGGATTGACCGCACTGAGGAGACAGGTACCCAGGTTCTCCCCAATATAACATCACTTAGGACACGGCCTGTTGGGGCTTCCATCTGCTCCCAAGAACAAGACAGCGCTGTGGTCGTCTGGGCGCCAGCTCTGCTGTGGGCCATCCCCCTGCAGGGTGACCTGCGGCGCTGAGAGAGTGCAGAGTACACTCCGCCATCTTTGCTCCAGTGTCCAGGTAGTTGGGACCACCAGGCTTGGAGACAGACAGGCATAATATCACTTGGGTCTCAGGCAGCTTGTGTGTAACCTGCTCCAGGAGCTGGGCAGGTCTGCAGTAATCGATGTGCCAGCCCTGCTGTGGGACTTCTGCCCTGCAGAGGGACGCCCCCTCCCCCCCCCCGGAGAGATCACACACCCCTGCACAGGGCAGGAGCCTACCAGCCTCCCTTTGGCGACCTCTGCTCCTGGAATCCACTATGCTGAGCCTTTGGATGTGCAGGGACTCCCCAATATAACATCACTTGGGGCAAGGCACATCAGGGCTCCAAAGTCACTCAGGAGCAGGGCAGGCCCCAGAAATCGGTGCCAGGGGAATCCCGGTAATCCAGGGGGTCCAGAAATAGCTTTGGAGACTCACAGGAGGTCCAACCAACAGCCAGTGACAGCAGGACCAACTAACACCAGAGGTAACCAGATGGCAAAGGGCAAACGTAGGAACATTACTAACAGAAATCAAAGTAATATGGCACCATCCAAACCCAACTCTCCAACAGCACCAAGTCCTGGATACCCCACCACACCCGAAAGACAAGATCTGGATTTAAAATCACTTCTCATGATGCTATAAGAGGATCACAAGAAGGACACAAATAAATCTAATAAAGAATTACAGGAGACCATGAATCAACGGTTAGAAGCCCTTACAAAGGAAACACAAAAATCGCTTAGAGAAATGCCGGAGAACATGGATCAAAAGATGGAGGCCCACAAGGAGACAACACAAAAATCGCTTAACGAGATGAAGCAACGGGTAGATGCACTCACAAAGGAATCACAAAAATTGCATAAAGAAATGCAGAAGAATATGGGTCAACAGATGGATGCCCATAGGAGGCAACACAAAATGTACTTAAAGAAATGAATCAACGGATAGATGCCCTTACAAAGGAAACACGAGAACTGCTTAAAGAAATGCAGGAGACATGGATCAACAGATGGGAAGCCCATGAGGAGGAAACACAAAAATCTCTTAGAGAAATACAAGAGAACTTGGGTCAACAGGCAGAAATTCTGAAAGAGGAAACGCAAAAATACCTTAAAGAAATACAGGAAAATACAAACAAACAAGTGAAAGATCTCAGCAAATCCAACCAGGATCTAAAAAAAGAAGTAGAAACAACTAAGAAATCACAAAGGGAGACAACTTTAGAGATAGAAAACCTTGGGAAGAAATCAGAAGTCATAGATGCAAACATCAACAATAGAATACAAGAGATGGAAGAAAGAATCTCAGGTGCTGAAGATTCCATAGAAAGCATTGACTCAACAGTCAAAGAAAATGCAAAATGCAAAAAACGTGTAACCCAAAACATCCAGGAAATCCAGGACACAATGAGAAGACCAAACCTAAGGATTATAGGTATAGATGAGAGTGAAGATTTGCAACTTAAAAGGCCAGTAAACATCTTCAACAAAATTATGGAGGAAAACTTCCCTAACCTAAAGAGAGAGATGCCGATGAACGTACAAGAAGCCTACAGAACTCCAAACAGACTGGACCAGAACAGAAATACCTCCCGTCACATAATAATCAAACCATCAAATGTATTAAACAAAGAAAGAATATTAAAAGCAGTAAGAGAAAAGGGCCAAGTAACATACAAAGGAAGACCTATCCGAATCACATCAGACTTCTCTCCAGAGACTATGAAAGCCAGAAGATCCTGGGCAGATCTCATGCAGCCACTAAGAGAGCACAAATACCAGCCTAGACTACTATACCCAGCAAAACTCTCAATCACCATAGATGGAGAGATCAAAATATTCCATGATAAAACCAAATTTCACAATATCTTTCCACAAACCCAGCCCTGCAAAGGATAATAGGTGGAAACCGCCAATACAAGGAGAGAAACAACACCCTGGAAAAAATGAGATAATAACCTTCTTGCATCAAACCCAAAAGTAGATAACCACTCAAACATAAAGATAGCATCAAGAATGGCAGATGGCAATAATCACTATTCCTTAATCTCTCTTAATATCAATGGTCTCAATTCCCCAATAAAAAGACATAGACTAACAGACTGGATACGTAAACAGGACCCAGCATTTTGCTGCATGCAGGAAACGCACCTCAGTGTCAAAGACAAACACTACCTCAGAGTAAAAGACTGGAAAACAATTTTACAAGCAAATGGTCCCAAAAAACGAGCCGGAGTAGCCATCCTAATATCAGATAAAATTGACTTTCAACCTAAAGTCATCAAAAAAGACACAGAAGGACACTACATACTGATCAAGGGAAAAATCCACCAAGAAGAACTCTCAATTCTGAATATCTATGCTCCAAATGCAAGGGCACCCTCATTGGAAAAAGAAACTTTACTAAAGCTCAAAGCACACATCGCACCTCACACAATAATAGTGGGTGACTTCAACACCCCGCTCTCTGAAATGGATCGTTCAGGAAAGCAGAAACTAAACAGGGACACAGTGAAACTAACTGAAGCCTTGGACCAAATGGAACTAACATATATATAGAACCTTTCATCCTAGAGGAAAAGAATACACCTTCTTCTCAGCACCTCATGGTACCTTCTCCAGAATCGACCATATAATTGGTCACAAATCAGACCTCAACAGATATAAGAAGATCGAACTAATCCCATGCCTCCTATCAGATCACTATGGAATTTGAGGCCCATATCTAAACATAGTAAAAGCAATTCACAGCAAACCAGTAGCCAACATCAATCTAAATGGAGAGAAACTTAAAGCAATCCCACTAAAATCAGGGACTAGACAAGGCTGCCCTCTCTCTCCATATCTTTTCAATATAGTACTTGAAGTTCTAGCTAGAGCAATTACACAACAAAAGGAGGTCAAAGGGATACAAATTGGAAAGGAAGACGTCAAACTATCACTATTTGCAGATGATATGATAGTAGATATGATGCTTAAGCGACCCAAAAATCTCCACCAGAGAACTCCTACAGCTGATAAACAACTTCAGCAAAGTGGCCGGATATAAAATCAACTCAAGCAAGTCAATAGCCTATACTCAAAGGATAAGCAGGCTGAGAAAGAAGTAAGAGAAATGATACCCTTCACGATAGCCACAAACAATATAAAGTATCTTGGTGTGACTCTAACCAAACAAGTGAAAGATCTGTATGACAAGAACTCCAAGTCTCTGAAGAAAGAAATCGAAGAAGACCTCAGAAGATGGAAAAATCTGCCATGCTCATGGATTGGCAGGATTAATATAGTAAAAATGACCATCTTGCCAAAAGCAATCTACAGATTCAATGCAATCCCCATCAAAATCCCAACTCAATTCTTCATAGAGTTGGAAAGAGCAATTCAAAAATTCATCTGGAATAACAGAAAACCCAGCATAGCTAAAACTATTCTCAAGAGTAAAAGAACCTCTGGGGGAATCAGTATCCCGGACCTCAAGCTGTACTACAGAGCAATAGTGTTAAAAACCGCATGGTATTGGTACAGTGACAGGCATGTAGATCAATGGAACAGAATTGAAGACCCAGAAATGAATCCACACTCCTATGGTCACTTGATCTTTGACAAAGGGGCTAAAACCACCCAGTGGAAAAAAGATAGCCTTTTCAACAAATGGTGCTGGCTCAGCTGGAGGTCAACATGCAGAAGAATGCAAATTGATCCATTCTTATCTCCTTGCACTAAGCTCAACTCCAAGTGGATCAAGGACTTCCACATAAAACCAGACACACTGAAACTAATAGAAAGGAAACTAGGGAAGAACCTTGAACATATGGGCACAGGGGAGAATTTCCTGAACAGAACTCCAATAGCTTATGCTCTAAGATCAAGAATTGAGAAATGGGACCTCATTAAATTACAAAGTTTTTGCAAGGCAAAAGACAGTGTCAAAAAGACAAAGAGGCAACCAACTAACTGGGAAATGATCTTTACTAACCCTACATCCGACAGAGGGCTAATATCCAATATATACAAAGAACTAAAGAAGTTAAACTCCAGAGAGGCAAGTAACCCTATTAAAAAATGGGGTACAGAGCTAAACAAAGAGGTCTCACCTGAAGAATATCTAAGGGCTGAGAAGCACCTAAAGAGATATTCATCATCCTTAGTCATTAGGGAAATGCAAATCAAAACAACCCTGAGATTCCATCTCACACCAGTCAGGATGGCTAAGATCAAAAACACAGGAGACAGCAGTTGTTGGCGAGGATGTGGAGAAAGAGGAACACTCCTCCACTGCTGGTGGGATTGCAAGCTGGTACAACCACTCTGGAAAGCAGTCTGGCGGTTCCTCAGAAAACTGGGCATGACACTTCCGGAGGACCCTGTTATACCACTCCTGGGCATATACCCAGAGGCTTTACCTGCATGCAATAAGGACACGTGCTCCACTATGTTCATAGCAGCCTTATTTATAATAGCCAGAAGCTGGAAAAAACCCAGATGTCCCTCCACGGAGGAATGGATTCAGAAGATGTGGTATGTTTACAGAATGGAATACTGCTCTGCAATTAAAAACAATGAATTCACGAAATTCCTAGGCAAATTGTCAGAACTTGAAAATATCATCCTTAGTTAGGTAACCCAATCACAAAAGAACACACATGGTATGCAGTCACTGATAAGGGGATATTAACCCAGAATCTCAGAATACCCTAGACACAATTCGCATATCAATAGATTTCCAAAAAGATGGAAGGAGAGACCCCTGGTCCTGGAAAGACTGGATGTAGGGGAATGCCAGGACAGAGAAGGGAGAGGGGGTTGAATGGAGAAAAGAGGGAGGGAAGGGGGCTTATGGGACTTTCGGGAAGGGAGGAAACGGGAAAGGGGAAATGATTTTGAATGTAAATAAAAAAAACTTAGAAAAACAAAATAAAAAAAATAAAACTTTTTGAGTTTATAATTATTTTCAAAGGAAGTCTAAAATATGCCAATACAGAGTGAAAGGTGGTTCAGTGGTTAAGAGCACATACTCCTCTTGCAGAGGACCCAAGTTCAGTTCCCAGCACACATGTCAGGTGGCTCAAAACATCTGTAACTCCAGCTCCACAGGCATCTACACTTACACATATAGACATACTACTTAAATGTCCTGCTCTATTGAAAGCCCTAAAAGCAGTGAGTAAGATAGTAGCAGTAATTTCTAGTTTCCATGTGACAAAGTGTTTTCTACTACAAAACATTAAGACTTTCTAAGAAAACGATCATTCCCTGTTGGAAGCATGTGTATAAGATGAGTTTGGAAAATCCTTTTCCTTTACATTTAAGGAAGTTATCAAAGACTGATGCAGGGTCTTTTTAAAAGACCATAAGAGTTAACTTGAATCAGTTTTCCAATGGCTAGCAACGGCATAATGTCCTACCTAGTAAGATTATTAACTGCAAAGTTAGAAAACTCATGATATATATATTTAAATCCATGGATTTATAATGATAATTTTAGATATTTTGTGTAATAATTAGAGAGTGCTCAAGAACCAGTTTATTTTTTTTAATTAAGCAAATAAGAAAAAAAATAATTATCTTACCTAACCTAGGAAGTTCTAAAACTGAGAAACTTCTTTGTGTTAGAAAATTATCCAAGTAAAATATGTAGGGGGAAATGAGCGTTTTTGTGACCCTGAGTTAATAATATCTAAGCATTAAACATGAACTATTATCTATAGAGAGTAGGGACTGGAGAGATGGCTAAGCAGTTGAGAGAGAGCACTGGCTATTCTTCCAGAGGACCAGGTTTAATTCCCAGCACCCACATAGCACCTCATAACTGTCTGTAACTCCTGTTCCAGGGGATCTGATACCCTCACAAAGATATCCATGCAGTCAAACCACCAAGGTACATAAAATAAAAATAAATAAATTTAAAAAAGAAGCATAAAAGCATCTTGTGTTTCTGAAGAAAGAACACATTCTCTTTGTCTCCGGAGACAGACTTTCTGTCTGCTGTGCTCAGGACCCAGCTGCACTCCAAGAACTTGTTGAGCTGTAATAAGACTCTAGAGTCAGTCAGCAAGGCCAAGGGCGTACCAACCTAGGCAGGTCTTGTTCTTGAGCAGGTTTGGTGTATGGAACAGAAAAGGGAGGCCCTGGACCACACTCTAAAAAGAAATTGGCTTGAAAGGCAAGCCAAGCTTTATAGAAAACAAGCAACACTAAAAACTTAAGCATGGTTTTCATGGGTGATTACTGTCCAGGAGATTTTTACATAAAACTCAGTCAAAGTAAATGGCACGTGTAAGATTCGGGAGATTGATAAAATGATATTTTAGACACGTATTCATTCAGTGTGTGTAGTGGGGAGCAGGGCACGTGTGCCATGGCATCAGTGTGGAGGGCAGAGGACAACCTGCATAAGTCAGCTCTCTTCCACCGTGTGGGGCCCAGGGGTTGAATCAGCGTGTAAGGCTCGGCAGGAAGCCCCTGTGTTGGTTGAGCCATCTCACCCGCTTGGCGCGCACAAGTCCCGTCTAGTAAGTCTTACGACGAAGGGTATTTATTATATAGTTGCCTAATACGTGATTGGAATCACATGGCTTTGGGAAGGTTGGGTACACTTGCAACAGTTCTTTTGCTGTGTTTAGGAAATGGAACTTTCACTCTATGGAATTTTTCCACTGCTTTCACCCACTTCAGAGACTAGGTAATTACAGGAGGAGGGTAACGGCGAATGAAGAGGAAACAGCATTAATAAGGGATTGGTATCAATCCCGTATTTGACAGAAGTGATGTTAATGGAACTAAACTATAGGTAAAATTGTAAAAGTGCCAACTTTGATCTCTTCTCCCTCTAGTGAAAAATGTAAGTTTAATATTGTAAGTACATAGATACTGCTCAGTAAATATGAGACTGGCCCTGGGACATTATGTCTAATCCAAGGCAAGTCAGTCCGTGGGAGCAGCCGGGGCAGACCTGCGGGGCGACCGGCCAGCCCCTCTCAGTGCTTCAGCTGCTCGCCTTCTCCTTGCACCACTCGACAGCGGCATGGCGGCATGTCGCCGTGCGCTAATAAAAAAGGCCACAGCCCCAGGGCTGCCTGGAGATGTGTGAGAGCAGGGTAAGTGAACAGAGTTTTAACCCCACTAAATAAAAACTGGAGGAAGTCTAAGCTCATCAATAAACATGGGCACTTAGATTCTGATGCTTCATGGAAAGTCTTAGAGATGGCCTGTGGTCCTGTCATAGAAGGATGACTAGTTCCAAGTCCAGTCTCTACCACAAGAAGGATGGGTTTAGAAATGAAAGGTTTAGAGTAAGACTATGGCTTAGTTGGTTAAGTATTTCCTAGCATGCATGAGACCCTAAGTTCAGTCACCAGTAAAACACACAGAGATACCTCAAAAAATAAAATACTTATAGACACTAATGAAACATGGTAATTCTGTAAGTAAATGAATTTTAAAATTACTTTGTTACTTTAGAAAATAACATAAAACAAGTCATTTGCTATCACATAACAAAAATAGAAAAGGAAAGAGTTATGAGTACAATAGGAGACATAAGTAATAGATGCAGTGAACTTAAGCAACTGGAGAACTAAATTGTAGACTTAAAATACCTGGACAGTATACGACTTACTGTGAGGTCAAAGCAAACAAACCCGGAGAGAACTGGAGTTTAGAAGACTAAGCGGCACCTTCAGTACTGCTTGAGGCTGAGCAGGAGGCGGGCGGACAGGCAGCAAGGACTACTCTAGTGAGACCCCATCTCAAACGAGAGAACAGGAGAAAAAAGGACTTGGAAAGCTTAGTGGCTCACGGAACAAGTGTACAAGAGCGGCAGTGGGGTGGAAGGTCAGTGGCACGACAGCGAGGAGCCTCCAAAGGTGTGTGCTGTGGGGGTGTGAGTTACCCAAAACTGGAGCTGAAGCAGAATGGCTTCGGGAGATTATACTTTGTGTCTTTTAAATTTTTTCTACACAAAAACTCTTTTTTAAGTTTTAGATTTCATTCCTGACTTGTAAGAGGCAGGATGAATAAGAGTGGAAGTCCATGTGTGTGTCGGTGTCGTGCATGTGAGGGGAGGGCAGACTCCATGTGTGTGTTGGTGCGTGTGAGGTTGGAGGGCGGCTTGCTGAAGTCGGTTCTCTCCTTCAGCCATGTGCTTCCCAGGAATGAGACTCAAGCCATTGGTAACAGTGGCTGAGCCATCTCACTAACCCGTCTTCACAAAAATGTTCCTAAATACTTAGCCTTCTTTATTAGTCGGGGGCACTCCTGGGAATACGGTGGTCATTATAGTATTTATTCTCTTCGGTGACAAAGAATTTAATGTATGCATCACTAGGAGCTTGATTAGAAACTCTGCGTGTTAATGGTTGTTTTTGAGTTGCTGCTGCTCAGGAAGACTTTATGTGTGTCAGGTTGGAGAAGTTAAGATGGGTAACCATAGCCTGTAGCTGACTGTTACTAGGTGGCCAGCATTATTTGGTACAGTTTGGTTTGGTTTGGTTTTGCGGAGCTGAGTATCAAAGTCGGACCCTTACACATGCTAAGAAAGTGCTTTATCCATTTACACTCCTTGTCATGAGCAATGTTTTTTTAACCGTCTCTGTGTTCATGTATGTACATATATCGTGTCCATGTAAAACATTATAAGGAATCTTAATCTGGAAAGGAAGTGCCACAGACCACTGAGGAAGCTGGGCTGAGCTGGAACAAGGAGCCCTGGAGTCTCGTCTCTAAAATTATGGATGTGGGGGGTTTGCTTGCATGTATATTTACACCCCATATACATGGACACTACATGTGTGCTTGGTGTCCAGTGAAGTCAGACGTGGCATTGGACCCCCTTAGGATAGAATCACAGATGGTCGTGAGCCTCCATGTGACTCCTGGGAATTGAACCCAGGTCCTCTGGAAGAGCAGCCAGTGCTCCAACCATGGAGCATCTCTCCAGCCTCTGGTTTATTTTTAATAGTCATTTTTACACAGGAATTTATTCTTTAATAAGAATGCAGGTGTTCATTTACTGCTAGATCCTTGAGAATTGTGAGTTCTGTTCTTTTCAAACTGGAATTTGAAAATGCTGACTACGCTTGTTTCTTTGTTTGGTTTTCTAATGTCTTGATTTCCGGGACATCACTCCCTTTGACTTTCTATCAGCTCCTAGACTGCTTTGTTCCACGTTTGGTTCTAGAATCTTATCTTCTTTTCCTTCCTATGTGCCACGTTGGTTTGCTCAGATTTCACTCGCTAGATTCTCCTCTCTCCTGCAGGGAGCCTCCCTACAAGCTCCCACACCTCACCAGTTAACCACTGCACTCAGGTTAAGAACTTCCAAACGTTCCTTTCAATCCCAGACTTCGCTCTTGAACTTCAGAGCGAAATTTAGCTGCCCCTGGATGCTTCCACTTACATTTCCTCCGTGAACCTCAGAAGTCAAAGTGTACAGGTGGAACTGGCTCCCCGTGTGTGCCACTGGGTTCTTTTCTTTCTGAGTTACAGTGCTTGGCTGTCCTCAGAAGCCACACACCTGGGGGTCGCCCTAAGTGTGTTTCTTCCTTCCTTCTATCTAAGCCATTCTGCCACTATTTTTGAGCACCCTGTGTGTGTTAGGTATTGTTTAGGTAGAGATGACGGGGAAGCAGGAAATAATAATTCTACTGTTTGTAGTCCGTTTTGACGTTTAACTCATTTGCAAATCTGTTATGTAAAACCCGTAAGCCCTTTACACATCCTTCCTGGTAATATAGAATCTGGATTTGAGTTGAAATTCTTTGTCTTTGATAAGAAAATAAGATCTTAAAAAAGTAGAACGTTTTATATACTATGTTCTATTATTGCTACAAACTCTTTAATTTTGATTCTTCAAGAATCCAGTTTTGAAAAGCAGCATTTGTTAAAATCCTTCCATAGGACAACGTGCTGCAACAGATTTTTCAGATAAAAGCTATTTTATTAGAACTTACGTGTTTTAACTAGAGTAGGAAAAATCTTCTAGAACCTTTTTAATTTTCCACTGATACTATTTCCTGAGTTCATCAGCTATGTATTGATTTTTCAGAATATTTATTTTCCACATGGTGAATGTGCCTGAATTATTGCTTGATCAAAGTGCGTCAAGGAATGATGCAAAAATTATCAGTAAGTATCACACAGCAATTCTGGAATTGCTGAAGACTGATGGAAAATTCCAAATTTATTCCTTAATTTACATGAGGTCCTTGTTAAATTCAACATGATCAATCTTCAACCAATCAAAATTCCGAATGCATTTTAAATGGAGAATTAATTTAACTGCCCATAATTATTTGTATGTGAAAATTTCACAGCATGATTTTCCTTCAGAAATACCATCCATGTGACAGATACACTTTAAGTGTTGCAAAATTAGAGGATAACTAAGCCTGTGAATGTCACACCTTACTAACTCAGAGCAAATAAATCAGTATTAGATATGTAGCATTTTATATGCAGTTTATTCCATAAGATACTGTGTGAATGCCAGTTCGGCTCAAAGCTGTCCTGTAAAGTGTTTGCTGTTCATACCAACTCCTAGCCCCAGGATAAGGAATCTGTGCAGAATGTCAGTTAAAGCACTGTGGTTTTCACCATGAGGGAAAATGCTCTGAAAAAATGGCTGCTGAGAGAAACAGTGTATATAAGTGATGTTATCAACTGAGTCCACTTTTGGTGCAAGGTCCTACTTTATAATGAACGGTATAAATCAGCAAACTGGCCTCACTCAGTGAATGAACGACTGACTGCACTTGGAGTAGGAAGCAGTTCCGTACCATGTTGGTCAGACATTTATGATAACACTGCAGGAATACATACATGTCCTGGTTAATACAGCTTGTTTGGAAAGAAGTGTATGGTATTTAAATTTTCATAATTCTTCAGTTGTATATCCCCTCCTCAATATCTGCCTTTTCTACTTGAGTCTCTTGGCTGATCTTGAATTTGCTAAGCTGACCCCAAACTCTAAGAAATCCTCCTGCCTCTGCCTCCCAATCCCGGATTAAAGGTGTGTGCTACCACACCTCCTCTGTTTCCTAGTCTTCCTTACTCAATGTCCTCTTTTTTTTTTTTTTTTTAATTTTCAATATTTTTTATTTACATTCCCAGTGATTTCCCCTTTCCTGGTTCCCCCCCTCCCCAAAAGTCCCATAAGCCCTCTTCCCTCCCCCTGTTCCCCATTCAACCCCCTCCCACTTCTCTGTACTGGTATTCCCCTACACTGCTACATCCAGTCTTTCTAGGACCAGGGGTCTCTCCTTCCATCTTCTTAGAAATCTATTGATATGCGGATTGTGTCTAGGGTATTCCGAACTTCTGGGTCAATATCCCCTTATCAGTGACTTTATACCATGTGTGTTCATTTGTGATTGGGTTACCTCACTAAGGATGATATTTTCAAGTTCTGACCATTTGCCTAAGAATTTCATGAATTCATTGTTTTTAATTGCACAGTAGTATTTCCTTTGTGTAAATATACTACATCTTTTGTATCCATTCCTGCGTTGAGGGACATCTGGATTTCCTGGATGTTTTGGGTTACATGTTTTTTGCATTTTGCATTTTCTTTGACTGTTGAGTTGATGCTTTCTATGGTATCTTCAACACCTGAGATTCTTTCTTCCATCTTTTGTATTCTCTTGTTGATGTTTGCATCTATGACTCCTGATTTCTTCCCAAGGTTTTCTATCTCCAAAGTTGTCTCCCTTTGTGATTTCTTAGTTGTTTCTACTTCCTTTTTAGATCCTGGATGGATTTGCTCAGTTCCTTCACTTGTTTGTTTGTGTTTTCTCTTTCAGGACTTCTGCCTGTTGACCCCAGTTCTCCTGTATTTCTTTAAGCGATTTTTGTGTTTCCTCTTTATGGGTTTTCATCTGTTGACCCATATTCTCCTGCATTTCTTTAAGTGATTTTTGTGTTTCCTTTGTAAGGGCTTCTACCCGCTGATCCATGTTCTCCTGTATTTCTTTAAGCTATTTATTTACATCCTTCATGAAATCCTCTAATAGCAGCATGAGAAGTGATTTTAAATCCAGATCTTGCCTTTCAGGTGTGATGGGGTATCCTGGACTTGCTGCTGTCAGAAAGTTGGGTTCGGATGGTGCCATATTGCCTTGATTTCTGTTAGTAACGTTCCTACGTTTGCCTTTTGCCATCTGGTTATCTCTGGCGTTAGTTGGTCCTGCTGTCTCTGGCTGGTGCTTGAACCTCCTGTGAGCCTGCAAGGCTATTTCTGCACCCCTGGATGACCGGGTTTCCCCTGGCACCAGTTGCTGAGGGGCTGCCCTGCTCTTGAGTGTCTTTGGAGCCCCGATGTGCCTTGACCCAAGTGATGTTATACTTGGGAAATCCCTGCATACCTGGAGATTCAGTGTAGTCAGTCCCTGGAGCAGAGGTGGCGGAGGCTGCTGTGCTCCCTCCAGGCACGGGTCACTCTGCAGGGCAGATGTCCCACAGCAGAGCTGGTGCACAGATGACCACAGAGCTGCCCAGCTCTTGGGTGCAGGCAGCACCCCAGCTGGCTGTGTCCCAAGCGATTTTAGATGTTATGCTTGGTTATCTCTGCACCTGGAGGCCCTGACTTCTCTGTCGCCAGATCCAAGATGACGGAGGGTCACTCAAAGGCCTCTTAATTGCAAAAATCCTTTCAACGAGTTCAGAATTCTGCTTGATAGTAGTACTTAATATAAATAGCGCTCTTTTGTTATACTGAAAATTCAGGCATACTCCTGCTCGTGAATTATAGTTATAGTAATGGAGACTGCGCCACATGTGCCCCACCATGCCATTTTTGCTGACACTCACTAGTTACCAGACTAGAGGCTTTATTAACAGTAAATATGTTTGCACTATTCCAGCCCTTCTCATTTAAGGAGTGCTCAGTGGACCAACTTTAAAATGCCAATCATTGTTAAAGAACTATTCACTTTCTCCATGTCTTCCTTGGGTGGTAATCTGGCCTTTTAAAAGTAACTGCTGTAAACTTTAATCACCTGTTTATTTCAGCTTAACCCAATAGAGGCTCTGTCCTCTCGTCCTCATAAACTGCTGTTAGGGTCTACTGCACGGAGGAGAGCCCTCTGAGATGAGAGTGAGGCCTTGTCCTCCACTGGCCATGTGGGTCTTGAAGGTCACAAAATGTCTAGGGTTGTAAATCCTTTCTCAGTGTTAAACAATACACTCTACTATTGTAGCAAAATATTGTCATAATCTATGAGACTATTTTCCTTGTAAAAATAAAGTACTGGAGCATACTTGTGGATTTATAACAGTTAAGAGATCCAAATAAGCTAATATTTTGTCAGAATATATCAGAATTTTTTGTGAAATGGGCCATATGATATTAACATTTTAACATAGATAGAAGCATGATCTTAAAAATTTTCAAAGCAAAGTTAGGAATGTAACAGCCATAGAAAGAAGTTCTTTGTGGTGTTTTTAGAGTGAATATTATATCAACATGTTTGATCATTAGCATTTAGACTACATGCATCCCACATTTTATACAATAAAGGCATTAGGGGGTTGGAGAGCTGGCTCAGCAGTTTAGAGGGCTGGTTGTCTTGCAGAGGACCTGGGTTTGATTCGCAGCACCCACATGGAGGATCCAAGGCTGCTTCCTGGCTTCCTTGAGCACCAGGCATGTTCATGCTGCGCAAACACAGGTGCCGGCAAAACACACACACATAAAATATTTTTTAAAAACTTAAAGCATTTTTGTTGATACGCTAGAATTAAAGATTTCTTAACATGTGAAGTTAAAAAATGTAAATAGTATTCTTGTTCCTTTCCAAGTGGCATGTTGTAATAGCTTTAGTACATTTAAAATATAGGAAGGATTAGCCTGATGATGAAGGATGAAATCCATTTCTCACCCTGAGAACTTGGTTTCATTAGGCCAAGACTGTTGGCAGCACTCTGGGCTGCATCTGCTTTAGCATGCTCAGGAGCAGTGCGCACCGTGATTCTTGTTCTTGTGTCGGCCGCTGTAATCGTGGCGCAGTGAGGAAGATGTGCACGTCCCATGCATCACTACACACAGTGTGATATTGCTCACTCAGCGGACACTTAGACCAGATGTCAACAGTCCCATCGTAGTATTCTCCGTGCTCTCTTCCTGTTTCATTAACGTGTATGCTATTCTTTACAAACATAACTTTTAAACTTTCTGACATAAAGATCAGGTTGTTCTTACCAATGCCTTAAACAATATCCGTTTAGTTCTTTTTTAAGTCAGTACTTCAAAATAATATACATTTTATCATATAATCTAGATTACTAATATATCAGCCTAGTCCAAAAGCCTGAGAATTTGTAATTCTAGGTGAAATAATTGTCAATGGAAAATATATATGAAGTTGTAAGGAAAGAACAAAGAATGGAGACCTAAATTACCTAATGTTACAAAATTTCATTATTTAGTACTAGATGAATAGCACATTTGTAGCCAGTTACTGATGAGGCAGCTCTGCATAGTGAGGCCCCATTTCAACAAAAGGAAGCAAGGTAACATTTCTTGGGCCTGAGAAGTGGCTCAGCAGGTGAGGACACTTAGAGCCAGAGTGAGGAGCCCGAGCTAACCCACAGCCCTCAGACCCCAGACTCAGGCTGGAGCTTGCTGATGTATGCCCCTCCAGTAGCTTGGGTACTTTTTAAAAAGGGAAACTTAGGGATAATATGACTTATTTCCTTGGTTTGCTTATTACACATAAATGGGACGTTGTGGTCACAGCTTCCATGTTCCCTGGACAGCTGCAAATGAAAATAATGTAAGTCCTTCGGGTGAGTCCATGACATAATTAGAGCAGTGTGCTATTACTAATTAGTTAAAATTCTATACAAGCATACCTTTGAGCAGAACCCTTAAAAAAGGCCATTCATTTAAAAGAATACTGATTACATAATGCATGCATTTAAATGAATTCAAGTTAACCAGTTTCATATCATCCAAAGAAAAATGCCTTTCTTAGTCATGGTAAAAGGACCTCCCCATGATTTATGTATTCATAATAGAATAGCTGACCCTGGGTGATTTTTGTCCATTTTCTTTAGTGATGTCAAAATTTTTTAGCGATATTTGTCCTATTTTCAGAGAAATAAACATACCATTTTTATAGAATTAGTTTGTGTTACACTTTGACAGAAAGGAATTGGGTGGTGAGTAATTACAGGATATGCGTAGAATGCTGCAGTCTTTGGTGATATTTATGATAAGAGCAGAGCTACACTTGATTTTTACCATCAGGCCAGGAAGCAGTTTATTTCTAAGGTAGGTTTTACTTTTAAACATATTTTCCAGCTGTTGGTCATATCCTTTTTCTTCTGTGTCACCCTGAAACACCTAATGGTAATTCTGTTCCCAGTACCTATCATTGCAGAGGTAAAGTGAAAAGAAAGTCAGTTACGTCTGATAAGCTTCTTTCGAAATACACATGACATCTTTCCTCCTATATGGTAACTCAAAACACTTAGTATTTGTTTGGAGAATTGAGGTTTAGAAATGCACACTTAAGAGACTACCGAAGGCCTGGGGTGTGCTTAAGTTTGTGCGGTGCTTCTCTTGAACGCACAAAGCCTGGGCTGGATTCCTACCACTGCAGAAAGCAGTTGTGCTGCGCACCTGCAGTCCCCGCATCCGGGGGGGGGGGGGGCAGAGGATCAGGAGCTGGACACCAGCCTGGAATGCAGGACATTGCTGAGAGTGGGAGGGACGGACGGACAGACAGACAGACAGACACTTTCTCTTTTTAAGCTACAGTTCTCAATCTGATGTGAAACATGTCAAGATTTGTTTTCTAAAGTGCAGCCAACATTTTTCTAACATTTAATTCCTTGTCTAGGTAGCGTAAGTTATATTTATAGAATTCTTTTGTTTTTGTTTTTTGAGACAGGGTTTTTGTGTAACAGAGTCTGGAACTCCTGTCCTAGAACTTGCTTTGTAAACCAGGATGGCCTTGAACTCACAAAGAACCACCTGCCTCTGACTCTCCAGTGTTGAGATTAAAGGTGTGCCCCACTATGCCCAGCTTATGTGATTCTTAAAAATACTAATTTGGATTCACGCAGAGTAGACAAATAACAGTTGCTTCCCTAGAAGGCGCCAGAGCCTAAAACTCAGCCAGCCTGTGTAGGGGGCAGCTCCAGCCCCTCACTGCCGGGAAACCGTTCCTCCAGCTACTGCTTTTTCCCTCTGTATATGAAAAGAAACACAGAGACTGGAGGGAAACCAGCTGGGTGAAATAGAAGGAGGCCCAAGATGAACAAGCTAGAACAATTGATCCTGGGAGTTTGAATGACAGAGAAAGGAAAAGAGAAAGTTCTCAGTGTGCTGAGAAAGTAGAAACCAGTGACTGCACAACCGTATCTCCCAAAGGCTGCTGTCAGTCCTCAGAGGCCAGAGTGTCCTTGAGATAGGTTACTGAGACCAAACCTTGCTGAAGATCTAATTTGAAATTTAAAACAAGGGCAACCTGGGAGACGTACAGAAAACAAAGACATTTGAAAATATAGGGGGAAAAGGCACTTACAATATATCAAGGACTTAGGTTTTTCATAATGCAGAAGGACAAATGTTGGAAGTAAGTTGTTTATAATAGAAGACTTGTACTTTAGGTTAAAGGGCACTTTTTTTTTTTTGAAACAAGATCATACGGCCCTGAACCTCCTAATCGACCTCAGCCACACAAGTACGCAGATTAGAGACATGGCTTTTCATCAGTCATTCTTAATTTTCCTCCTTCCCTTTTCTCGCCTCCTCCCCTCCCTCTATTTTTTTTAATTTTTATTTATTTATTTATTTTTAGAACAAGTCTTTGCATGTATCCCAGGCTGGCCTTGAGCATGTCAGGGATCTTCCTGCCATAGTCTCCTGAGTGCTAAAATTGAATGTGAAAACTAACACAACCAGTTTGGGATTATTTTTTATGGAAGAGAAGAGATAGTTAAAATACACAAAACTAGTGATGCACATCACAATTTTAAGGATAGAACAAGAAACCTACTACATAAACATAAAAACTAAGATTAAAATTTCCATGAAAATTCCCAGGATGATAGCAACGATCTGGCATACCTTAGAGCTGAATATTGGAGTTTTTGTGGAAAATGTTATCTAGAAATGTTATGTTGGGACTGAGAAGTGCTCAGTAATTAAAAGGGAATTACATGTCAGCTGTGCTGATGGGCAACTTAGTCCCATCCCTTGGGAGGCTGAGGCAGGACAGGGTGAGAGGTTCGAGGCCAGACTGGGTTTCATAGTTAGGTTATCTCAAAAAGTTAAGTCTCCTCATATACGCATTTAAACTAAACCATGTACTACTGCATTGTACTGTCAGTGATGAAAAGGCTTTTTTGTTTCCTGATGAGCAAGGGGAAAAGAGACAAAACTACAGGGACTATCTCAGGGTAGATGTCCAGCAAGTTCAAAGTATGTGGGCTTTCCAGAATGACAGAAGTCAGTCAGTAACCTACTAGGTAGACAGAGGACAGACCTTAGGGTTAGAAATTTACTGTGTTTACTCTAACTTCATTAAATTAAATCAAATTTAATACCTTTAAATATGTTATGAAAAGTAAATTATAAGTGTCATTCTCTTGAGTAGTAGCATTACTATGGAATTTGATTCTCGTGACTGACCAATTAATTCTGTTTTCCTGGTTTTCTATCATGAACTATTTTGCTTTTATGTGAAAAGGATAATAAACATTTAAAGTGAATGAAACCTCTCAATCACTGAACCTATAGCTTACAACTTTTTTTAAAGTTTTATTTTATTTTTTGTCTGTGTGCTTGAGTATATGAATGTGCACCATGTAACACAGAGGTCAGTAGGGCTCATCTGACACCCAGGATCTGGAATTTTGAGCTCTTGTAAACCGCCCAGTGCTGGGGTTGGGAACCTAACTCAGGACCCCTACAGCAGCAGCAAGCGTTGTGCAAGCTGTAGGCCGCCTTCTCCAGCCCCAAGCGTAGGACTTCTCCGTATACTGCATCATTTCCAAACGGCTTGCAAACATCACACGAAATGTAAAGACTTTTTTCTTAGAAGAATTCCCAATGTTAATAAAAACCCTGGGGGCTGGAGAGATGATAGGTCAGCAGTTAAGAGCACTGACTACCCTTCTGAAGGTCCTGAGTTCAAATCCCAGCAACCACACGGTGGCTCACAACCACCCGTAATGAGATCTGACACCCTCTTCTGGGGTGTCTGAAGACAGCTACAGTGTACTTACATATAATAAATAAATAAATCTTTAAAAAAAACACCTTAATTTTAGTTAAATACCTTATGCTAAGAAAAGGACTGTGAAGACACGGGTGGGAGTGGTGGGGTAAGTTGGGGTGGGGTCAGGGAGGGAGAGGCATCCTCACAAAACTTGGTGATAAGCAGACTGAGTCGGAGTAACTTGAATAGTTGTTTCCCTGCTCCTTTTACAGATAGATTGATTAACCACACGGGCTCCTGAACATACTCAGATTTCACATCTTTCAGGGTCAACAGCACCTCACCTGGGGGTGGGGGTGGGGGGAAGAAAAGTGAATAACACATGGATACTCATTCAAAACTCAACTCACGGAATTGAAGTTTGATAAATATTAGCTTCAAAAGTTTAAAAAAAAAATCTGTCTTAGCTTGATGATGTATTCTGATATCCCAGCACTTGAAAGGCTGGCTTAGAGAGAGTCCCAAGATCAGCCTTGGTTACATAGCAAATTCCTATGCTATGATATCAAAATGATATTGTAGCATTACAAACTACCGTTAAAAGATCAAAATTCAAATTCACCTACCCTGTTTACTAGTTTGTAGGCACTTGTGCTAGTTGAGGTGTGACTTTCTTACACAGTTGTGAGTGAGGTAATCAGTTTTTGGTGATATTTAGATAATTGTGCCTACATTCCTTGCTTTTTAGATATGATATCTGTGAGTATCCGCTTGGGAAAATTCATACTTAAATCATACAGATGTCAACATGTGACTGAAATATTAATCTAGTAATAGTTATTTGATTTAATCACATGTATTACAAAACAAGCAGTGGTTGAACTCTCTGATCATGTTCAAATATTATATGTCCTGTTGAACAAAAAGTGTATTGACCATCAGTGAACTGGTTACATTTCCCACACTTGGTTCTGCTGCTCTGCCATGGGGCCCACGATTAGTGAGGGGCTGGGGGCACAGGACAGGGTAATGGGTAAGTATTTCTTCTTCTTCTTTTTTTTTTTGGTTTTTCGAGACAGGGTTTCTCTGTATAACCCTGGCTGTCCTGGAACTCACTCTGTAGACCAGGCTGGCCTCGAACTCAGAAATCTACCTGCCTCTGCCGCCCAAGTGCTGGGATTAAAGGCGTGTGCCACCACTGCCCGGATAAGTGTTTCCTTTGCAGACGTGAGGAGCTGGGTTTGCTCTCCAGCACCCAGATAAACCCAGGCCTCTGTAGGCAGCACGTGTATGTGTGCAGACCTATAATCTCGGTGCTAGAAAGGCAGAGGCAGGAGGATCCTGGGGGGCGGGGGGTGTTGACTGACTAGTCAGCCAAGTCAGCTCCAGGTTCAGTAAGAGGCCTCACTTTGAAAAATACAGTGGGGACGGGAGAGCGGGCTGGAGAGAAGGCTTAGCGTTTCAGAGGATTCAGTTTGCTTGGGAGCATCACATGGATGCTCACAGCCTCCTGGAACTCCGATTCCAGGGGACCTGATGCCAGCTTCTATCATTTATAGCACTGCGTATATGTGGTACACAAACATCCGTGCAAGCAGAATGCCCATCATAGATAATAAAAACAAACGCACATTTTTAAATTGTTTTATGTATATGGGTACTTTGTTTGCATGAATGTCTGTTTACCAGATGTATGCCTGGTATCCTTAGAGGCCAGAAGAGGTCATCAGTTCCCTGGAACTGGAGTTACAGAAAGTTGTGAACTGCCATCAGGTGCTGGGAATCAAACCTGGGTTCTCCAGAAGAGCAGCACTTAACCACTGAACCATCTCTCCAACCACTGCCCCCCCCCCACCCCATTGTTAATTAAAATTAAAAAAGGTATTGAGCCTTATAGACATATTGATCTCTGACATATAGACACACAGACAGAATAATCTTTAGTGGAAGACTACACATTGACCTTTTTACAATGCATTTTCATGTGCACCACAGCCTACAGTATAGACTTGCATGTTATCTGGGTCATGTGCACCACAGCCTACAGTATAGACTTGCATGTTATCTGGGTCATGTGCACCACAGCCTACAGTGTAGACTTGCATGTTATCTGGGTCATGTGCACCACAGCCTACAGTGTAGACTTGCATGTTATCTGGGTCTTTAAACTTCCCCAGAGTCTTGCTTACTGCGTTTCATGATTTTAGTTGAGTTTAAAAAAAGAAAACCAAAGTTTTCTTATCTCAAATTCAAAATATCTCCACATATCTACATACAGTGATTTCAGTGTTAAAGAAAACTTGCTTTACAAGAGGATTTTACTAGGAATTGAGCAGGAAAAGACACTAAAACTTTAGTGTGGGTTTTTTCTTTTTCAGTTTTCTTAATTTTTCTCATGACTAGCTAACTTTCAGAATAACTTTCTAGCACTTAGTATGGACTTTAATTCTCTGTATATAGCATTAAAATTATTATATGCTAATTTTGCCTATAGTTTTATTTTTAAAAAAGTATTCTTTTATTTTATCTGATTGGGTGTTGTGCCTGCATGTATGTCTGTGCCCCAGAGGAGGTGAGAAGAGGGTACTGGGTCACCCGGAGCTGGAGTTACAGATGGTTGTGAGCCCCCACGGAGGTTCTAGGAACTGAACCAGGGTTTTCTGGAAGATCAGCCAACCCTTTGTCCATAATTTTCAAATAAGCACTGCCACAATTTAACACTTTATTTATTGAGAGAGGGGTACACTTACATATGAGGCATGCCTCCTCTTTTTATGGTGGCTCAAACCTAGATCAGCATTTTTGGCTACAAGTAGCTTGATTCTCTGAGCCATCTCTCCAGCTTCTGCCATTTAATTTCTTTATGTTTTGATGCAGTTCTAAAATTTACAATTTGTACATTTAATCAGTATTAGTAGTCATCTACTATATGCTAAGCACTATAGAATTTTCTATTTTAAATGTTTTGTAAACAAAATATTCTTAAACATTTTACTTAACTTTTAAACATATTTTACTTATATGGATGTGTATATGTCTGCACATATATGTGTATATGTATACCGTGTTCATGTAGGTGCTCATGGAGGCCAGTAGAGTGTGACAAACCTCTTGGATCTGGAGTTACAGATGATTGTGAGGTGCTGTGAACTGAACCTGGGTCCTCTAGAAGAGCAGCCAGTGCTCCTGACTGCCGAGCCACCTCTCTAGCCCTGGTTTATGCTTTTTATATGTTTTCAGGAAGTTATATCTTATGTAGGCTTGCACATATGTTCAAGGATTCATTAGACTATATAGAGCACATTAGAGAAGATGTGGAACAGATACCTCTCCCTCTACCCATTGCCTTTTCTTGAAAATAGACAGTTCCTGTTGTAGATAACTGGAATTAAAATGTACATCTTTAGGAATGGCTCCCACCATGTGGTAGGGAGTGACATTGCTTCCTAATAAATAGACTTACAGAGTGCATGCTAATGCAGATATGTTGTGAAGACACGCTGCCTCTTCCCAGCAGATTACTTACAGTACTTCGTGTGTGTGTGTGTGTGTGTGTGTGTGTGTGTGTGTGTGTGCATGCATGTGCATTTCTGTGTATAAATCTTGACCCTGCACCGCTGCACTCAATCATGAATCTAAAATATCTCCTAGAGGTAGGTTGATAGAAAATAAGGAATAAATAATTAGAATCTACAGAAGTAAGCATGACCATTGTAGGACACGGAAGTAGCGTGGTAGCATGGCTGCTGTGTACAGGAGAAGGACTGAACGTTGGGAGTGTAGAATACACTGAAGTCAAAGCACCCTCACTCACTCAGTGCGCCACCGTAAGCAGACTTCACGGCTCCGGTCGCATGGCCCTTCATTGACTAGTGAGAGTTGTCACAAAGGTCAGAGTGTGCTTAGCAAAGAAGGTCAGTAGTAAATTGTGGGAGTGGGAAACTCTTGAAATGAGAAGACATGCATTATGATCTATATTTCTGGCCATGATGCAGCTTGGGCTAGGCAAGAACTTAGGCTGAGGTAGTGCCCATGGGAATAGAGAAACAATGGATTTAAGCATCACCTGCAGACCAAAACTTCACTGTTGAAACTTGAAGATTTGAGTGTTGCAAATGGCTCAGAGGGATTTTTGTTGGCATCAGTACTGTGTGTGAGTGTGGACATATGCCCCAGCACATCTCTGGTTCTCCCCCTCTGTCATGGGTTCCAGGGATGAAGTACCAGTTGTCAGACTCAACAGCAGCCATGTTTACACAGCCATCTCCCTGTCCTAACATGAGGAGTTTACATGGAGAAATGGGATTCGCTGCTACACCACAGAGATATAAATTCTGGCTTTGAGGAAGGGAAAGATGTGAGTTGAATCATATTAATCCTGATTTTTAAGACAGTGGAAAAGAACCTTTGAATTCAGTCCAGTTAAATTTTGGAGGGAAGATTGATTACTCTCTCTCTCTCTCTCTCTCTCTCTCTCTCTCTCTCTCTCTCGACAGGATTTCTCTGTGTAGCCCTGGCTATCCTAGAACTCACTCTGTAGACCAGGCTGGCCTCAAACTCAGAAATCCGCCTGCCTCTGCCTCCCAAGTGCTGGGATTAAAGGCGTGCGCTACCACTGCCAGGCAACTTCAGACTCTTAATACAGTCATTGCTTCTACAGTATATGATATTGATAGACTACTTGTGGGGTTTTTTTTAACTGTGTAATGCATAAGGCAATCTGTTCAAATGTCCAATGTCTATTACTCTCTTGTTAGACATTTAAAGTGTAATCATTTTTGTTAAATACTGATATAAAGTATCACAGCAAAATCCCTTAGCTTGTTATTTTAGAGATTTTTGAGGAAGGGACTTAATATATACCTTCATTTCTTCATTTTTCACACCTGCCTGGCCTTGACCTTTTGGGGCTATTGGTTTTTATGGTTGGTTGGTTGTTGTTTTTGTGTGGTTTTTTTTTGTGGTTTTTCAAGTCAGTTCCTCTGTGTAGCTCTGGCTGTCCTGAACTCACTCACCAGGCTGGCCTCAAAATCAGAGATTCACCTGCCTCTGCCTCTTGAGTCCTGGGATATAAGGCATCCACCATGAGGGCCTGGCTGTTTGATTGACCATTTTTACAACATGGTGATGCATATCTTGGATACTAGGAGGCAGAGGTCTCTTGAGTTTGAGGCTCCACCAAGTGAGTTTCAGGACAGGCAGGGCCACACAAACCCTGTCTTGAAAAACAAAAGATAAAGAGAAGATGCAATTTATGGTAAACTCAGTAGAGCCATTCTTTTCATGTCTCATTTGCACTCAAATTGCCTTGAGATATATAAGAACAACTCTCAAATGTATTTAAGGGTTTTTGCTAAAAATGAAATACAGATGAATTATTTTTAATAGACAAGAAAGATAAAATAACATAAAATTTAACAGTTGCATCTTGTTTTCCTTCTATTTCCTAAATAAGATGTTGAGAATAAGTTGAGTTAAAATAACTTTACAGGAATTTTTTTGTGTCAGAAACAATTTTATAAAGTCTATTTTAAATTCTAAAGTGATGAAAACTAAAAATGGTAAAAAAAAAAAAAAACAACTTAGAATAATGGTAACCATGACATTTAAATATCTTTTATTTAAATTTTTTCTTTTTTGTTTGTTTTTATTTTTTAATTGTTTTCTTTACATTCCAAATGTTACCCCCTTCCCCAGTCCCTCCTCCACCCCCTCCAAAGGTTCTTCACCCCATCCCCACTCCCCTTTGCCTCTGAGAGGGTGCTCCCACACCCCACTCCTCTCACCTACCCTCACTTAAGCACATATTCTCCCACTGAGACCACACAAGGCAGTCCTTTGCTACAAGGGGGGGTGGGGCTCAGACCAGCCTCTGTATGCTATTTGGTTGGTGGCTTCGTCTCTGGGAGCTCCCAGGAGTCCAGATTAATTGAGACTGTTGGCCTTCCTATAGGGGGTGTCCATCCCCTTTAACTCCTCCAGTCCTTCCCCCAACTCTTCTATAGGGGTCCCCAACCTCAGTTCAACGGTTGACTGTGAGTATCTGCATCTGTTTCAGTCAGCTGCTGGTAGCACCTCTGAGAGGACTGCTATGCCAGGCTCCTGTCTGCAAGCACAGCATGGCATCAGTAATAGTGTCAGGGTTGGCGCCCTCCCACAGAATGGATCCCAGTCTGGCTGGTCACTGGATGGCCTATCCTTCAGTCTCTGCTCCAGTTTTGTCCCTGCATTTCTTTTGGACAGGAACAATTCTGGGTCAGAAATTTTGGCTGTGGGTTAGTAGCCCTGTCCCTCTACTTGGGGCCCTGTCTATCTCCTGGAGGTGGTCTCTTCAGGTTCCCTCTCCCCACTTTTGGGCATTTCAGCTAAGGTCACCCCCATTGAGTCCTGGGAGTCTCTCACATCCCAGGTCTCTGGGACTTTCTCGAGATTCACCCTGCTCTCACCCCCACCCCAACAGCTGCATATTTCCATTTATTCTCCTGGCCCTCTGGGCTTCCCTCCTGTCTCCCCCCCACCCCCACCTGATCCTTGTGGTATTGTGAGGGCATCTTTTGGGTACGTGCCCAAGAGCAGTATAGCTGGGTCTTCAGGTAGAACTATTTCCAATTTTCTGAGGAAGTGCCAGATTGATTTCCAGAGTGGTTGTACCAGTTTACAGTCCCAATAGCAATGGAGGAGTGTTCCTTTCTCCACATAATTGCCAGCATGTGCTGTCTCCTGAGTTTTTTATCTTAGCCATTCTGATTGGTGTAAGGTGGAATCTCAGGGTCATTTTGATTTGCATTTCCTTGATGACTAAGGATGTTGAACATTTCTTTAAGTGCTTCTCTGCCATTCAAGATTCCTTTCTTGAAAATTCTCTCTTTAGCTCTGTACCCCATTTTTTTAATTGGATTTATTTGGTTTCTTGGAGGTTAACTTCCTAAGTTTTTTTATATATTTTGCATATTAGTCTTCGTCAGATGTGGGGTTAGTGAAGATCTTTTCCCAACCTGCAGGTTGCCGTTTTGTCCTATTGACAGTGTTCTTTGCCTTATAGAAACTTTGCAATTTTATGAGGTCCCATTTATCAATTGTTGATCTTAGAGCCTGAACCATTGGTGTTCTGTTCAGGAAAATTTCCCCGGTGCCAATGCATTCAAGGCTCTTTCCCACTTTCTCTTCTGTTAGATTCAGTGTATCTGGTTTTATGTTGAGGCCCTTGGTCCACTTGGACTTGAGCTTTGTGCAGGTGGTAAATATGGATCTATTTTCATTCTTCTACATGCAGACTGCCAGCACCATTTATTGAAGATGCTTTCTTTTTTCTACTGTATGATTTCGGCTTCTTTGTCAAAGATCAAGTGTCCATAAGTGTGTGGGTTTAGTTTTGGATCTTCAGATTCTATTCCATTGATCTACCTGTCTGACTTTGTACCAATACCATGTGGTCTTTATCACTATTGCTCTGTAGTATAACCTAAAGTCAGGAATGTGATTCCCCCCAAGATCTTTTGTTGTTGAGACAACAAAAGGAAATCAAGGTGATACATCAAAGTATCACTATTTGCAGATGATATGATGGTATACATACGTGACCCCCAAAATTTCACCAGAGAACTCCTTACTGATAAACAACTTCAAATAAGTGACCTGATATAAAATTAACTAAAACAAATCAATTGCTCTCCTTTATACAAAGGATAAACAGGCTGAGAAAGAAATTAGGTAAACAACACCCTTCACAATACCCACAAATAATATAAAATGTCTTAGTGTAACTCTAACCGAGCAAGTGAAACATCTGTATGACAAGAACTTCAAGTCCCTTAAGAAATCGAAGACCTCAGAAAATGGGGCGATCTCCCATGCTCATGGATCGGTAGGATTAACATAGTGAAAATGGCCATCTTACCAAAAGCAATCTATAGATTCAATGCAATTCCCATCAAAATTCCAACACAGTTCTTCACAGACATGGAAAGAGCAATTATTAATTTCATATGGAAAAACAAAAAACCCCAAGATAGCCAAAACAATCCTCAACAATAAAATTTTTTCATATAGTATGTTTTGATCATGTTTTTTTCATCTTGCAGCTCCTCCCAGGTCTCCCCACTTCCCCGCCTACCCAACTCTTTGTTCTTCCTTTCTTCAGAAACAAAAACCAGTAAGAAGACAATTCCAAAACAAACTAAAAGCCCACCAGAACCACCACTGTGGAGTCCATTTTGTCAGTCACTGTCCCTGGGCGTGTTACCCTGGAATCATTGATAAACCCATTGCCATACATTATAGAGAACTGGTTTCCTTTTGCCAGAGGGCATCAGCTACAGAAAGCTTCTTGGTTAGGAGTGGTACCCTGCCTGGCTTGAGCATGTGCAGACCATGTGACTGCTGACACAGTCCCTGTGAGCTCATGTGCACCAGCCCTGTTGTGTCTGGAGGACTGTTTCCTAGGTGCCTTCCATTCCTCTGACTCTTCCGATCTTTCTGCTGCTTCTTGTGCACAGACCCCTGATCCTTGAGGGAACAGGTTTGGTGACGATGTCCTGTTTAGGACGAAGGGCTCCAGAGCAGCTCACTCTCTGCCGTTGTTCAGTTGTGGGTCTCCGAATCTCATCCACTGAGAGAAGCTCCTCTGGTGAGGATGGAGGGAGGCCCTGGCCTGTCGGAGTTACAGAATCACAGTAGTAGTTGTCCCTCAGCCCGCAGCCTGTCCGCGTCTCAGATTCTTAGCCGCGCTAGAAGTGGCAGATATCCACGCTTTCTCAGGCAGGGTGCCACTGCTGCGCAGACAGTGGTTGTAGGTCTCAGGGTTTGCATCTGGGCGATGTTAACGATTTCCTTTGCCTTCTGGTAGTGCACAGAGCGCCCTCGAGTGCTAGTCAGTACAGATGAAACTTGTAGTTGAGCAGTAGCTCAACCTCCCCATGTTTGATGACTTACATTACCATCTGGTTGTGGAGAGCATCGACAAGAGCCTGTGATGTTTGAAGGAAGAGGTTCATGGGACCCTAACCATGGCTATTGTGACAATAGGATTTGGAGTTTTTAGGTGATTTACTTAACACAGCAAACATCTGCTAAAATAGGTAGAGCAAAGATGCTTTTGATGTGGTTACTTCACTGGTGTCCAGAACCAGGTTTGTTTGTATTCCTGAGTAAAGAGAAGTGAATTGAAACTTAAGGATGCTTAAGGAAGGAAAGGTTTTGTCAGTGTGCACTACACATACATTGACACCAAGAGGAAAGTGGTCTTGGCTGAGGACCACAGATAACTCTAGCAACTCTGAGTAGACTATTCCTAATAAGGGTGTGACTCAGAGCACAGAACAGATGAATTCATAGGAATATTTCTAGGCTCCCATATGGATATTAGTTAATATCAGGCTAAATTATTTACATTGAAATGTATAGGGCGTTTCCCCCAAGTAATATGCATATTTTAAAAACTACGAGGAAACAAAAAGACATGTTTGCATTGAAAAGTATCCTTTAGTTTGTGAATCAGGAATATAAATGATAGACCTCATAGTTCTGCATGCTACATGCATATATATGTAATCCAGTAATACATATATTCCAAGCTGGTCATACATATAAATGCTATATTATGATATCAAAATGAGAATATTCTAATTATAAATAAAATAATTGATAATATATTGCTATGATAGGCATAAGACCAGAAGAAATTATATTACATCTGACATTAAAAAGTAGTAACATATATGAAAAATAAGCTGCATGAGAACTTAGAAAAGCCAGCATTGCCATTACCATTTTGCATCCGTTAATGAACTGAAACACAACCTTCTAGACACAAAAGAAATAACATCTGCTGTGCTAGGAGCCTGAAATTATAAAAAAGCTTTTAAAACCATACCCATTTAGCTGGAGTTTTAAAGAGATGCTGTTTTGGTGTGTCTCCCTTATCTTCTGTACTCACTGCTGATATGCTGCTGTTCCAAAGAATAGCGTGTACCAGTTTTTTCCAAGTTACTAAGTTTATCTGTACTATCAATCAATTGAAAGCATCCTGATCGTCTGTTCAGTAAAGGAATTAATTGTATTTAAGTATAATAAGGTTATTGCAGTAATAATGATGAGGACTGGGAAGGTGGCTCAGTGGTTGACATGCTTGCTGCACCCAGGACCCACGTGAAAGTTGTTGATGGCAGTTCACTGCTGACATTGCAGTGCTGAGCTGGAGTGGTGGGGACAGGCGGGACAGCGCGTCAGGCCTGCAGGGTGAACTCCAGAGTTACTGAGACAGGGTCTCAAAAGGGGGGTGGGGGACTGAGGAAGGTATGTCCCAGTGTCTGTCTCTGGTCTCTGTACACACCCACACAGGCAGCTGCACTCCCACATATATGAACACACAAACATGAACACATAGAGTAATGAAGAGCCAGGGCGTAGGGCATGTGGCACAATGGTGGAATGCTGGTCATGTCTTTCCTCTTTGATACACAATACCATGAAATGTCAAAAGACAATTTCTACCATCTTTAAATGAAAAACAAGTGAGGTGCTATAGGCTCTGTGATTTGAGCTGCTCATTTTATATAACCATTGTTAATCTCTACCTGGAATTCTTACTCTTCATGACTTAATTTTGTGCTTCTTCTCACCAAGATATCTTCAGTAATTCCCCTATTCTCCTAAGCTAACACCCTGAGTGAGACTGGAGGTCATCTCCTTGGCCTCAAGACTGGGTAACATTCCAGAGAGCCTTTGCTGCTTGAGGCACTAACTGTGTTCTTTTCATCTGGGCCCCCGACACTCTGGGCCCCCGACACTCTGGGCCCCCGACACTCTGGGCCCCCGACACTCTGGGCCCCCGACACTCTGGGCCCCCGACACTCTGGGCCCCCGACACTCGGGCCCCCGACACTCTGGGCCCCCGACACTCTGGGCCCCCGACACTCTGGGCCCCCGACACTCTGGGCCCCTGACACTCGGGCCCCCGACACTCTGGGCCCCTGACACTCTGGGCCCCTGACATTCTGGGCCCCTGACACTCTGGGCCCCCGACACTCTGGCCTATGGTAGAAAGCTTTACCAGAATTTTAGGGGACAAAAAGTTGTCTTGTTTCTAGTGGAACTAATTATCCAGTGAGAAACAAACTAGATTGAAGCCATAAAAAAAAATCTTTGAAAACTACAAGGGAAGAAAAGTCCATGAGTTGAAATATAACCAAGGTGCACTGGAGGTAGAGGCAGAAGAAAGACGTCATGAGCTCAGTCAGACCCAGTGTGGGCTGCACTGAGACTCTCTTATAAACGTTAATAATAAATCATGTATTCTCTGATTTGTTTAATCAAGTACCAAAAGAATATTGGCCTTTGATGGTAATAACACTATATTTCGATGCTTTTACAGCAATATTGGTAATTGTAAGAAGGACTTAAAAGTATATTTACAAGCCTTTAAAAATACCATATCTATGAAACTGTATCACTAAATAGAACTCTTTGGATATTTTCTCCAAAAATAAAAATTGACCTTTGAGAGATCTTTGTACACTGCCTGATATCAGGTATGACTGTTTCTGAAATGTTGTATTTTACATGAAGAGTATATAAGAGCCAGATTAAATGAAGCACAATATAGTTGAGTACATGTACAATACTGATCTTTTTTAATATTAAAAGAAGCATTTAATTACTACTGCAATTGATTTGTTTTTCTCCCCCTGGATCAGATACCTCAGTAATCATTTTATAGTCCTCTTTAATGTTTGTTTCTTGAGACAGGGTCTCTCGGTATTGCTCTGACTGTCCTGGAACTCACTCTGTAGACCAGATCTCAGAGGTCCGCCTGCCTCTGCCTCCTGAGTGCTGGGATTAAAGGCGTGCGCCGCCACCGCTGTCACCACCAAGCAGATTTTTGTATAGTCTTATAATTTTTTAGTTAAAGGCCTTAGGTGTACAACCTGGGGGACAGTGAGGGGGTGAGGGTGCTGTAAAATCAAGAGGACCTGGGTTAAATCACAAACACCTGCGCAAAAGCCAAGCAAGGTCATTGTGTCTATAGCCCTTAAAAAATACTCTGGAAAAATTTCAATTAAGGTGTTCATTGTATTTCTACAACAGGTTGGCTATAATTTTATTTTGTTTTGTTTCTGAGATAAGGTCTCAGTATGTAGCCTAGGATGACCTAGAATTCACTATATAGGCCAAGCTGGCCTTGAACTCACAGAGATCCACCTGCCTCTGCTTCTGAAGTACTGAGTTTGAAGGAGGCAGATGGATTTGGGGATCCTGGGAACTCATTAGTCTGCGTGTCTAACAAAAGTGTTGTTGTTTCATTGTGGTTGCTTTTGTTTTTAGATGAAATCTTGCTAGGTAGCCCAGGCGGCTTCATAATTCTGATTTTCTTATTTCCATCTTACAAGTACGGGATTATAGGCATGAGCTAAAAACTACTCTTGGCTGGAAACGTCTTCTTGATTAAATAAAAAAAAGATACAGTGAAATTAATTCCACCAAGGCTTTGATCATATTTATCCAACAGTTCTACTGTAATTTGGTTTGGTTTGGTTTTTGAGACAAGGTCTCAATCTGTAGCTGTGGCTGTCCCAGAACTCACTATGTAGACTAAAGTGGTCTAGAACTAATCTGGTTCTTCAACAGTCCAAATAATGGGATTAAAAGGTGTTTGCTCCCATGGCTGGTACTTAACCATAATATAATAAAAATCCTTTTATATTGAGTACTACATAGGAAATGAGACTATGTCTCCTATTCTGGGTCTACACTATCGATGACAGAACTAAGGAACAGAGTAGTGCTTTTGGTGAACTACATATCTTATAATCTTGATTATGTAATTAGAGTTTGGTTTAATTTTTTTCTTGTTTTTTTCCCCATGTTTCTAGTATAGTTAAAGCCTCCCCATTGTTTAAATTATTGGCCTTTGTGGTAAGCATAAAGTTCTGCTACTCCATATCTTTGAAATACATAAAACAAAATGTTTCAGTTTAGTAATTCTTGGTCTTGTTTAGTGGGACGAGTCCCTATGCTATTCTCTTGCCAGCACAGTGACTGTTTCTCCTGAATCCAGGGGCCTCTGCTGTATGCTCTCCCTCTATTTATGTGTATATGCTCATATTATATAGTTTAATAAACACACTGTGTTTAACATGCTTTTACAGAGTCAAGCGTCTCATCATAAAGGATGTTTGCTGTAAAGCCCTTGTACAAACTCTACAACGGTATTACGACTCTTTGATATTTCTTTGTCTGACTGATAAGTGTAAGATAATTTTTATCTAAATTGTCTGATGTATTTATGGTGTATGCTATATTTTTTCTTTTCTTATTGTAGATTCAGAAGAGGCTCAGTCTGTAAATCCTTCTAGTGTTGATGAAAATATTGACTCGGAGACAGAGAAAGACTCTTTTGTCTGTGGAAGTAAAATCCTCCCAAGCAAAGCCCCGCTGCCTTCTGCACTGGATGAGTATGAGTTCAAAGACGAGGATGAAGAAGAGATGAGTAAGGTGATCGATGACAGGCACATTCTTAGGAAAGAGCAGCGGAGAGAGAATGAATCTGAAGCCGAAAGGAGTGGTCTGTTTGCAAAACAGGAGAAAGCCTTCTATCCTAAGTCATTTAAAACTAAAAAACAGAAGCCGTCTAGGGTTCTGTACTCCAGTACTGAAAGTTCTGATGAAGAGGTTCTTCAAAACAGAAAGATTTCTACTGCATGTTCTGTTGCTGAAACATCACATTCTGATATGCAAACCAAAAAAGAATATGAATACAAACAGAAAGGCAAAGTTAAAAGAAAATTAAAAAATCAGAATAAAAACAAAGAGAACCAAGAGCTGAAACAAGAAAAAGAGGGGAAAGAAAATAGCAGGATAGCAAACTTGACAGTTAATACTGCATTGGATTGTTCAGAAAAAAACAGAGAGGAGGGGAACTTCAGGAAATCTTATAGCCCAAAGGATGATACTTCATTACATTTATTTCATATTTCCACTGGTAAGTCTCCTAAGCATTCGTGTGGATTAAGTGAAAAACAGACAGCACCCCTGAAGCAAGAACACACGAAAGCGTGCATATCCCCAGGAAGTTCTGAAATGTCATTGCAGCCTGATCTCACTCGATACGATAATGCAGAAGCCGAGTTCTTGCCGGAAAGTTCAAATGTAAAGTCTTATAAGCACAAGGATAAAAACAAACATCAGAAAGATTTCCACCTAGAATTTGGTGAAAAATCAAACGCCAAAATAAAAGACGAAGATCATAATCCAGCGTTTGAAAACTCAGACTGCACACTGAAGAAGATGGATAAAGAGGGCAAAACATTAAAAAAACATAAACTAAGACATAAAGAGAGGGACAAAGAAAAGCACAAAAAAGAAGTTGAAGGTGAAAAGGACAAATATAAAAATAAAGACAGTGCTAAAGAGCTGCAGAGGAGCATCGAATTTGACAGAGAGTTTTGGAAAGAAAATTTTTTTAAAAGTGATGAAACTGAGGATCTCTTTTTAACTATGGAACATGAGTCTCTAATAGAAAAAAAGTCAAAAATGGAAAAAAACATGAAAGATGATAGGTCAGCTAAGGAAAGGCATGCCTCAAAAGAGAGGAACTTTAAAGAAGAACGGGAAAAGACTAAAAAGGAAAATGAAAAATCTCTTAGGGAAGAAAAGCTGAAAGATCTGAAAGAAGAAAAAGACGGCTTATCAGCAGAGAAGGAAGCAGAGTGCAGCTCCGTCGGTGCGAGCCAGGAAGCTGCAGGGCTACAGTCGTCAGAAAAGGACATGGACACTGAGAGGCAGGAAAGGCACTCGAAAGAAAGGGAAAAATCTGACAGGCGCGTTCAGACCAAGGAAAAGGAGCTTGACAGGACAGAAAGAAAACTTTCTGAAAAAGAAAAGAAGATAAAACATGAGCATAAGTCAGAAAAAGAGAAGCTGGATTTTAGTGACTGTGCTGACAGAGTGAAAGAGAAGGACAAGCTGTACTCACAGCAGACCGACAGGTGCCACAAGGATGGCGAGAAGGTGAAAAGTGCTGTCAGAAAAACTGACGACAGAGAGAGGACCAGAGAAAAGACGGAGAGAAAGCACGACAGAGAGAAAGCTGAGCGAGAGCGGTGCTTAGCAGCCAGCAAAGAGAAGCACTTAGAGAGAAGAAAGCAGTCGGACAGCAGTGAGCATTCCAAATCAGACAAGGTCAGAAATAAAGACAGAGACAGGGAAGGAGAGAAGAAGGAGAAACTCAGAGATAAAGAAAGTGTAAATGTAACTAACTTGAGACATTTACAAGAAGAGAGAAAGTCGAGTACAGGTGACAGCAGCAGTAAAACCCAGCACGAGAAAGCTCTGTCCCTTAAAGAAAGGGCAAGAGATGAACCTTTGAAAACCCCAGATGGAAAAGAGAAAGATAAAAAGGATATAGACAGATACAAAGAGCGAGACAAGCGTAAAGAGAAAACCCAGCTAAGTACTGTAATCAGACTGAAATCTGAAACAGAGAGGCTTAGACCTAAACTATCACCAGCATCAAAAGACACTCGGCCCAAAGAAAAGAGGTTAGTAAATGATGACTTAATGCAGACAAGTTTTGAACGGATGCTCAGCCTTAAAGACCTAGAAATAGAACAGTGGCACAGAAAACATAAGGAAAAAATTAAGCAAAAAGAAAAAGAACGATTACGGAACCGTACTTGTTTAGAACTTAAAGTAAAAGATAAAGAAAAAACAAAACACGCACCCACTGAATCCAGAAGTAAAGAACTTAGCAGGTCAAGAAGTTCAGAGTTGACCGATGTTTATAACAAGGAGAAACAATCTAAAGATGTTGGAAGTAATCGGTCACAATCCGTAGACAACAAAAATATATTGAATTTAGGAAAGCCATCCTACATATCAGAGAGTAGCTCAAACCGGTCTCCCAGGTCAGAAGGTGAGAAGCTGGGTCTTAGCTCCAGGTCTGTGTCCTTGCTTTCTGTTGCTAGTTCAGAGGACTCCTGCCATACAGTGACAACCCCAAGGCCTCTCGTTGAGTATGACTCTGACTTTATGTTAGAGGGCTCAGAATCTCAATTGTCATTTTCTCAGTCACCTTTTTTGCCAAATGCCAAATCTCCAGCTCTTTATGAAAGAGAGCTGGAGAGTCTCACTGAACTACCAGAACGACTTAAACCACCGTATGCAAACAGACTTCCGGTATGCCATCTCAGGTCATCTTCTGTGGAAGACGTTAAACTAATTACTAATGAGGTGAGACCTGCTGTAGAAATTAGAAGATGTAGCATGCCCTCAGTCATTTGTGAACCCATAAAACATTTCCAAGTATCAGAAGAAAGCAGTCAAGGCAACTTAGCTATGCCAAGAGAAACTTGTCCGTCTCCCAAACCTGATGTGTCTTCAGCAGTACCTGAAAGAGGCCTTTCACATGTGTCTGACTTACATCCTAACTGTACAGGCTCTCCAACGAGTAGCAGCTCTATTTCATCTGATGTAAATGTAATCAAGAGCGCTACTCTTGTAGGTACACTGATTGACAGTTCAATGCATTTGGAACCATCTAATCAGGTTGGAGTGATCCAAAGTAAATCATGGGAGGTGCCTGTTGATAAACTGGAGTCTTTAAGCACCAATGACTTTATCTGTCCAGATTCTAGTACATCTGATCAAGATTCCTCTGCTCAGAGTTTTTATAATTCAGAAAACAAAATGTTAAGAGAACAAAATACTGATTGCTTCCCTCTGCACCAGCCTGGACCGCTGGGAAACTCATGTGCTCAGGGCCCAGCATCCTCTCTGTCTTCACCTCTGCCCTCTTCCTTTTCCAACCAATCACTGACAGATGCTGACTCTGTTCCAAAACCTGTGTCTTTGTCCTGTGTTGCCAGTCAAGAGCTAGGTGTTTTACAACAGAGAAGTGCAGCTCAGACGACCAGTTCTGTTTTAGATGGTGATAATAACTTTACAAAGGATGTGGAAAATACATTTGTCTTAGCAGACATTCAGAAGACGAATTCTTTTGTACCAGCTTACTCTGAAAGCGCCGTGCAGGAAACGCTCCCAGGCTTTGAGAAGGCCAACACTCTGCTTGTGTTACCATCAGAAAAGGACTGCAGTAGGAGTGACACTGCTCAGCTAAACACACACTATGCACTTAGCAAACTCACGTACAAGTCTTCCGGCAGCCATGAAATTGAGAAGGGCCCAGATGATACTCAAGGCATTTCACATGAAAAGGAAAACAAACTGCAAAGTTTGGTCTTAACACAGTTGAGTAAATGTGACTCTGATTTGTATGAAATGAATGCAGGACTACCTAAAGGAAGCCTGGGTGAACAGGATAACCCAAAGCATGGTCCTGACAGCGAGAAGTGCTCGCTTTCCACGGAAGAGGAGGAGTCTCAGCAGAGCACCCTGTCCAGTGTGGAGAACCAGTCACAGCAGCCCGCCCAACCAGAGATGCATAAATACGACCAGCTCAGTAAAGCAGAATTAGAGGAAAATGCAGAAGACGATAGAACCGGAAACCAAACCCCTCAAAGAATGACTAGGAACAAAGCAAGTGCAGTGGCCAATCAAAGCAAGCAGATTCTTGCTGGCTGTGCACTTTTAGCAGAGAAAGATAACGAGTCCTCCCCTAGGGGACGAATCAGACTCACTGAAGAAGATGATCCTCAGATCCACCATCCACGGAAAAGGAAAGTGTCACGGGTCCCTCAGCCTGTGCAAGTGAGTCCCTCTTTACTACAAGCAAAGGAGAAAACTCAGCAGTCTCTAGCAGCCATTGTAGATTCTCTGAAACTAGATGAGATTGAGCCATACAGTTCTGAGAGAGCAAATCCATATTTTGAATATTTGCACATAAGGAAAAAAATTGAAGAAAAACGCAAGTTGCTATGTAGCGTTATTCCTCAAGCTCCTCAGTATTATGATGAATACGTAACGTTTAATGGATCCTATCTCCTGGATGGAAACCCCTTAAGCAAGATTTGTATTCCTACAGTAAGTAATTTGTTACTCAATACGCATCTCAGCACTATCCTAGGGGTTTAGCTCAGTGGTAGTGTACTCCTCTCCCATGCTGTAGAAGGCCTTGGCTGCAGTCTCTGATAATGTGTAATGCAAGCTGCTTATATCTGTTATGTTTCCTAGTAGTTAATATTGTAAATGTTAAGTCAGTATATCCAACGTATTACTTCAATATATAATCAAGATGCAGTTATTTGAGATATTTTACTTCTTTTTTCCACAGAGTTTGAAGTACTTACCATACATGTCAGCTCTGACTGACCACACTTCACACAGTGGTTTCCTTATCAGGCATCATGCATTGTGCTTGCTTTCTTTGCCTCTTATCCTTGTGTTTTGGAGGAGACATGTTTGGACGTCTCTGAAGACTAATGCCTCTATATGATTTGACCCATCAGTTCATCCTCTCTGGAGCCTTCCTCTAGCGAACACTCCCTTCTCACCAGTGGGTTTTTTCCATTCTTCTCTGACTGGTCTCTTTGTGCCCACTAATAGAGTTGGATTACTTCGAGCTTAGCAAGGGGAAAGAATCTTGTTAGTTTTCCCAGCTCATCAACCTTACTGTCACCTTCACTGCCATGCTTGTGCCAAGCGAGTGTATGTGACGGCTTTCCACGTCATCTCCTAGTCTTGAGCCACTGTGCTATAGCGGAAACTACCACTGAGCTGTGTGTCAATTTCCTTAGATTATTTTTGTTCTGTTTGTCTGATTTGATATCATGACCACCTTGTTCTTCATTAAATTCTCCCTTCATGGACTTAATAAGTATTCATATTTCTTCTGGTTATTGGCTAGTCTTTCTGTCCCATCAACTAAAATAAGCCACTAAATTTGCCTCATTTTTTATTTGCCTCCTCTCTTTCCCCATTTTCTATATTGCCACTGTGGTGTGATGACTTCATTACACCTTAGATACTCAGATGCCTGAATACTGCATAGTCAAATGTTTCTTACATCGCATATACAAATAGCAAGTATATGCTAAGCATCGTGCTAGGAACTAGATATTAAAGAAGAACAAGATGGACATTCTGAATTGCAATCATACCTCCCGTGTTTTCTCAGTCCATCTTCTCTGGGTTTCGTCAGAAAACATCTGTCGTCAGGGTGTGGTGCTGCGGCCATTAGTCCCAACACCAGAACCTGACGTCCTGCTCTGTGATGCAGTCAACAGACTGTCAGTTGTTACGAGATAGCTTCCTTTCTCCCAACAGGCCAGTCATAGTCATGTCCAAGGACATAGAAAGGAAAACAACCTAAGGAGAAGGGAGAATACCCAGGGTCAGAGACGGTTGTTTCCAGACATGCCTATCTGCTTTAACAGCAAATTACCAGCTTCCTCTGGAAGTAATCCGAAAGCATCGACCATTGTTAACACCCAGCTAGGAATGAACTCATAATTTTTGAATGATTATACACAGTGTTTCATGGGCTATCACATGCAATAAAAAAATTAAAACCACAAGGTCATTGCATAGTTTCATCTACTTGTATATAAGAGAATTGATTAACACCGGGCTTTTAGTGTTTACTCTTATCGAGTCCACAAAGAGGCCTTGCTTATAGAAGCACACTGTTGATGTCTTCAAGAACGCTTCTGTTTTTATACCACCTGTTCTCTTTGTGGCTCCTCGGTCTCTTCCTGTGACTGATGGCCTAAAATAGCTCTGTAGTAATTAACTTTTTAGGCCTAATAATTTGTTCTTTGAAATTTTGCTGTAGCCTAAGAGTCAAAACGTCTAAGCACAGTGGAATGTCCTGTAAGGTTAGAGCTGACTAAAGAGTCTCCCTCAATTGTGTAATGGCAATTTTTATCAGACAGATTCAGTGTGGCAGATAAGCAGACAGAATTTATTTTGGCTCGATGTTGCTATGTTTAGATTCAGCCTTTTCTAGATCCGTTGCTTTGGGTAGAGTATCATTAGTGGGAGCATATGACAAAGCTTATTACTTCATGGCAGCAGAAAAAGAAATTGGAAGATACCTCACCTCCCCCAGCCAGGTCTCTTTTTTCAGTCCCACCGCCTTCCAGTAATTTGCTCAATTTTTTTTTTTTGAACAAAACTGATTTTGATTAAACTATTGATTAGATCAGATCCCTCATAACCTAATTGTCTTAAGTTTCATTTGTCAGGCTGATAGACCCGGGAAGATAGAACCTCAAATGAGGAGTCTTCTCCGTCAGATTGGTTTGTGAGCATGTCTTTGGGGGCATTTCTTGTTTGACAATTGATGGAGGAGGCCCACCCCACTGCGTGGTACCATTCCTCATAGTATGGGCTTGGTCTGTATTAGAAAAATAGCTAAGCGAGCCAGCAAGCAGCAAGAAGCATGTAAATACGCCAGCAAGCAGCAAGAAGCATGGAAATATACGCCAGCAAGCAGCATGGAAATACGCCAGCAAGCAGCATGGAAATACGCCAGCAAGCAGCACGCCTCTGTTGCTTTCTGCTTCTAGCTCCTGTCTTTAGTTCCTGCCCAGTGATGATCTGTGACCCAGAGGCCAAGGAAACCCCTCCCCTCCTAGGTTGTTCTGCTCAGTGTTTTGTCACAGCAGTAGAGAAGAAAGTCAAAGCAGTGACTCGTGTGCATTTCTAATTGACACTCCCACATACTCTATTAATCCTAAATGTCTAGTCAGGTTGGCAAAAATAACCATCCCACAACTGTATTGTTTAATTCATGGAATGTCAGGTTTTAAGTTACACACTAAAACTTTAATTGTAGATAAAAACTTAACAGTTTATGTGTGCTTTCTAATTAGATCACACCACCACCTTCGCTGTCAGATCCACTCAAAGAGCTTTTCCGGCAACAGGAAGTAGTAAGGATGAAACTGCGTTTGCAACATAGTATTGAAAGGGTAAGGTACCCTCAAATATAAATTATGCAAAAATAACCATTTTTAAAATACAGGTATATGGATGATGGCTTTTTATGAGATGTTGCCTATCTTCTACTACGTAAGGAACTGCTGTGACTGTTACCTTTCACTCATCCAGCTAAAGGGTGAATTGTACACCTATCTTAGGTCAGTTGCACACCCACAGCATGAGTAGATATCTAGTGCACACCCACAGCGTGAGTGAGCCTTGAAAATGCAAGACGGAATAAGGAGAATCACTCAGAAAAGACCACATAATGTATGACTTTATTTACAGATAACTGAACGCTCAAAACAAACTCCTGGAGACAAAGGTAGACTATTGACAGCCAGGAGATACAAGAAAGAGGAGGGACTGCTAATAATATGGGGTTTATTTCTGGTATATGTAATGAAAATGTTCTGGAAATAGAAAGTGGGTTTATTAATTATTTTATATGCATGAGGGTTTTGTTGGTACGTGCATGCCTAGTGTCTGTAGGAGTTAGAATAGGGCATCCCATCTGCTGAAACTAGAGTTATAGACAGTCGTGATCCTCCACGTGGGTGCTAGGAACTGAACTCAGGTCCTCTACAAGAGCAGCGGCTGCTCTTAACCCCTGAACCATCTCTCCAGAACCTTACAGACTTTAAAGTGTTCTAACACTTTAAAAAATCAATTTTAAGAAACTACCCATTTGGAGAGGGAAGATTTATTTTCTAGAGCACTAGGAATTCTTAAGGTTTGTAAGCCTCCTGGGAGGAAACGCCACTTTATGATTAAGATTATTTAGTTTAGAGTCACTTAAATTATTTTATCCAATTCCACAAACAACTTTATGATTTTTAAAAATTACTCTGTGTTCAACTAGGAAAAACTTATTGTATCCAATGAACAAGAAGTTCTGCGAGTTCATTACAGAGCTGCAAGAACACTGGCTAACCAAACCCTGCCGTTCAGTGCTTGCACCGTCTTACTGGATGCAGAAGTGTACAGTGTGCCCTTGGACTCTCAGGTAAGTGCTGACTTACAGATGTTTTCAAGAGCTACAGCGTGCCTAGTTTTAGATCTGCTTTCTTAGAAGAAAGTGGAATTCAATTCAAAGAAGAAATGCAACTCTGAAAAGTACCCCTGGAGGAGCTGGGCCTCTGTAGTGTTGTTTGTTATAAAGCCAGGTACTCTCTGGGTGTGGTGCATAAGCCTCTAACCCCAGAACTTGAGAGCTTGCAAACTATCTGTTTAGCAAATATCAAGGGCTGAGAACATAACTTGGTAGGTAAAGTGCTTACCACGCAAATGTGAGGACCTGAGTTTGAATCCCCAGGCATGGTAGTGCACATCTAGACTCTTAGTTTTCCTGCAGCAAGAAGAGAGGAGACAGGAGGACTCTGGCACATACAGCAGCAAGTGCGGAGACTTTATCTTAGACAAGTGGGACAGAAGGACTGCTGCCCAAGGTTGTCCTCCAGTGTTTAGACATGCACCATGGCCTGTCTGCACCTGTACCCACCCATGACCGCACCAGTGTGTATACCCATATATACACTTACAGATAGATGACTGTAACTGTCATTTGTTTCTAAGGTCGATAGTAAGCGATCCATCTAGCTCCGACACCTTGGTGAACCAGTGAGCTTATTGGGTTCCTTAGAGGAACGTAGACAACTTACAGGCGACTACACCCGCAGAGAACCTCCGCTTGCTTCCTCTCATCCTGACCTGCATTTATTCCTCACTTACATACACTGAGCCTCCTTCCACGTGGCAGTGTTTATAGGCTTAATATTGTGAAGGCTGTGCTGTGTGGGTGGGTGGTCGGGAGCTGCTCTGGTCAGGGCAACAGTGCCATGTGTGGGTGGGTGGTCGGGAGCTGCTCTGGTCAGGGCAACAGTGCCGTGTCTCACCCTGAAGCAGCAGCTCACCATGTTCAATCCTGGATCTGAGAATGGAGCTTGACTGTAAGGAGACTGAGTAAATCCAATGCAGAGGCCACTGAAATACTTAAGAATTACCATTTTTAAAACTTTCAATAACCAAACGTAGCAGGTTAGCAATGTTACTAACAGGCCACATGTATACTGAGGTCTTTTAATTTTGTACTATGATCCATTTTAAGAAGTATAAATGGGGGGGGTGGAGAGATGGCTCAGCAGTTAAGAGCACTGACTGCTCTTCCAGAGGTCCTGAGTTCAAATCCCAGCAACCACATGGTGGGTTACAACCATATGTAATGGGGTCTAGTGCTCTCTTGTGTGTGTCTGAAGACAGTAATGGTGGTGTACTCACTCATATGTATAAAATAAATAAATATTTTAAAAAAAGAAATATAAATGGAGATTTATAATCAATCAACAATGAAAATCTCTTAAAAGACTTATTCTTTGGGCACTCAACAACTTTTTAAATGACAAAAGGTATATCAGAACTGGAAATTGAGGTAAGAAATTACTAGATCAGAACATTTTATGATTTCTGAAAAGGCGTAAGACATATGAAGACTTAGTCATTCACTTCATTAACTTATTTTTTTAAACTCTCGGGTAAGCACAGTTGCTTGCTGACAAGCCTGGCAGCCTGAGTTTTGGCCACAGGACCCACATCATGGTGGTAGCGAGCCAGTTCCTACAAGCTGTCTTCTGACCCTCACTCGTACACATTGGAAGGTTAGGAACATGGTGAGGCTGAGGAATGCTTAGCCTCTGATGCGTTAAAGAGGGAACTTGAGCCAGTCATGGTGGGTCACACCTGTAATCTCCACATTCAAGCAATCTCTAGCTAGACTATACAATGAGACCCTGTCTCAAAAACATGAGCAAAAAATGTATACTTTATTATTACATTTATTTACTTATTCTGTGCGCCAGGGTGCCTGCATGCCATAGTAAGTTTGTGAAGGCCACTCGTAGGAGGTGGTTCTTTCCTGCCCTACCTCGTGGGCCCTGTGGCTTGAACTGAGCACACCAAGCTTGGCAGCCAGCAAGCTTGCTTACCCAAGAATGTGAAAGTTAAGTGAATTCCCAGTGACCTCAGAATCTCAAATCAGGGATGGAACAGGCTGATCAGTCTCTGAACAGTTAGAGACTGAAAGTCACAGACGTCTTCTGGACGGGGATGTTTTCATATTAAGGTAGAGCCATCTCTGCTTCTGACGATATTTGCTTTCCTTATAGAACCACCCAAGTTTGTTAAGCTCTCCAAAAGATAAACTATATGTTGTTAATGGAAAGGGCATTTTGGTAATTTAAGTCATTTTATTATACCTTGACCTAAATTTTCCTAGTGAACCAGACTACCAGATTTCAAGTTAAAATTTGAGCTTGATGAAATACCAGGATGTGAGGCTTATTCCTTGACAAGGGTAGCCACCTGTAACAGTTTATTTACATTTGTAACAAACTGAATCCAAAAAGAGTCCATTTACTACTGGCTTTAGGGTAGGTCGCAGTAGCAGACTGATGTCCCGTCAGATGGCCTGTGAAGAACCAGGTATAGGGTAAAGCCCGCCTCCTTGGGCAGGCTCAGCTCATCTTCTAGCAGGCCCTATCCTCTTCACAGTATTAGAGACCAAGGAGAAAATGAAGCTGCTGAGAATGTGCTTAGACACACTTATTAAATGCCAGTCCTAAGAGAGTGACATTGGGCACCTTGTGTATGCACAGACATTGTGATAAGAGCTTTGGTGTACTTTTAATCCTTAAAAAAAATGACATATCAAAATATACCATAGAAACTTAAGAGTGTATAATTAGTCCAAAGTTGCACAAAAAGGTACAAAGCTGAAATTTAAATATATATATTTAAAATCACAAAATTGATACTAAGAATTTTTTACTTGAATTGTGTGTGCGCATGGTGCCCATCTGGGCACCCAGCATGTGTGTGTGAGATCAGAGGACAAGCGTGTGGAGTGGGTCCTGGCTTCCAGCTTTGTGCTAGTCCTAGGGGTCAAACTCTCGTCAGCAGGCTGGTGTAACAGTGCCTTTACCTTCTGAGCCCCCGCTGGCCTGCTTGAAAGATCCATCCTGGGAGAACTGTATTATTACCTCTGATGCCAGTGCCTCCCACATGATCACCTTTTCTGTATGCATGGTAAACTTTAGTCGAGGTACAGTGGGCACTGCACTTCCTATGCGGTACCTTTCTGAGAACGCCACAGGACTCCACTTCAAACTCAACACTGCGTCTTCAGAATCCCGTAAGCACCCTGTCTGCTCGATACAGAAATGACAGCTTTGCTAAACTTTCTCTTTAGAAATATATTTCTGTCATTAATAAAAGTGGAACATACACAGTAAATGAGAAATTAATAAAAGTGGAACATACACAGTAAATGAGAAATTAATAAAAGTGGAACATACACGGTAAATGAGATATTAAAGGGTTTTTTAAAGTGTTTGCATTCTTTTTAGTCTGACGACAGCAAAACTTCTGTGAGAGATCGATTCAATGCAAGACAGTTCATGTCCTGGTTGCAAGATGTGGATGATAAATTTGACAAGCTAAAGGTAGGTACGTGTGCGTGCACGGCCGCTGTTGTCTGTGTGGGTACACATGCGTGGATGGCTGTTGTCTGTTGTTGTTCTGACACAGGTTCTCGTGGGTCCCAGACTAGCTCTGAACTTGATATGAAACCAAGGCTAGCCTCGAGCTTCAGACCCTCCGACTTCTTGTTGAGTCCTGGGATTGTAAGCGTTGCACCACCACACCAGTTTTGTGTGCTACTGCAGACTGACCTCAAGTGTTTGCCAAGCAAGTACTCGACCAACTGAGCTTCCTCCATTTTGAACCATGTTAAATGGATGCTTCCATTGAGAGGGGAGCAGTAGCTCTCTCAGTAAGAGAGTACATGCTGCTCTTACAGGGAACCCAGGATCTATTTCCAGCACTCTAATGGATCTATAATCCATCGGTAATTCCGGGGGATCCAATGCCCTCTTCTGGGTTTTGGTCTCTAGAGGCACTAGGCACTAATGTGGTACACATACATATATGCAGACAAAACACCCATACATAGCAAATTAATCAGTTAATTGAGTTAATGTTTCTCTGTCCTTAGAAATCAGTAGTGCTGGGGGGCGGGGCACACATCTTTCCGGTAAGTATTCAGAAAAAGAAACATTAGTTAATCACGAATATTTACTGTGAACCACAACTGGGAAATAGGAAATAAAAAACATAACCCTATGTTAAGAACTAACATAGCGGGCCTGGAGAGGTAGGTGGCTCAGTGGCAAGGGGTGCATACTAGTTTTGGAGAGGACTTAAATTTAATTCCCACTTCCTGTGCCATCTGACTCATAACCACTTGTAACTCCAGCTTCAGACAGATCTGAGGCCTCTGGCCTCCAGAGGCACATGTCCACACGAAACACGTACACATAATTAAGTCTATCAAAGGGCCGCATAGAGAGGCGGTGTGTGTCTTTGTACTCCCTATCCAGTGTGACTGTCTGCTTCCAGCTCTTAACACAAAGACTAGGATGACAAAGCAAGTGCATTCTGTACAGGGTGCACCCTTGAAATCCTAGCCTTCTGGGATAAAGAGGCAGGGGGATTTCTGTAAGTGTGAAGCCAGCTAGACTACACAGCAAGACCCTGTCTCAAAAAAAAAAAAAAAAAAAACCTGAAATTTTAAAGCTTTTCTGTCTCGATTTTACACTTCTTTCAATAATTTGGAATCTCATCATTTCAAGGAGTATTAGCAAGCCGAAATTAAGCAGGTGACTATGAAGTGGCAGGCCCAGAGGTGAGGCCACACTGGTGTGGACAGCCTTAGCCTTGTGCATCCGTCTCAGTCCCAGCAAAGCTGGGCGTGAGGCTATCTTGCAACAGCAAGTGTAACAGATTAATCAGGCCTTCTCTTCTTCCCATAGACCTGTCTTCTAATGAGACAGCAACATGAAGCTGCAGCTTTAAACGCCGTCCAGAGGCTCGAGTGGCAGCTCAAACTCCAGGAGCTCGACCCTGCCGCCTATAAATCCATCAGCATTTATGACATCCAGGAGTTTTATGTTCCCCTTGTCGATGTGAATGATGACTTTGAGCTGACTCCTATATAGCAGTAGGTACTTGTGTTGGTATCATCTTAAACTCACCATATCTAGACATTAGACTGTGGAATACTGCCTTTTAAGAAAAACCCTGATACTACGCCTTTACAGTTGTTAGTGAAGTTAACTACAGTTGGTTAAGTAGTGAACACTGTCATTTTATAAAAATAAAGAAAAATATCTTGGATCTTTGGTCCAAATACAGTTTCTAACAGAAAACTATTATTTATATTGATCAAAGGTAACGATTGCATTAGAACAAACTGAGTAGATCTTTTAAAAAGTTGAGAAAAATCTGTTAACAACGCTGGAAGTTGTTAGCACTCCAAATAGCAAAGATACAAATGACAAGTACTCAGATCTCTTGGGCTGTATTAAAAATACATGACTCAGCGCAAAGATTCAGTTTCTACCAAATAGGCTCTGATGTAGAAGAAAATCTTGGCACAAAAGTCTTCAGTTTATTTTATCTGTAAATTAGTTGTACAGTTTTCATTTTTGAAAGTTTTAATGTTGTCTTCCTTTTTAATAACTTATTTTATACATATTGTATATCTTGTAATTAATGGTCAAATGTATACAAGGAACTGACCCTCGAAATGTGTACAGAGAGATAATTGTAAAACTTGTTCTGTTGGACCAAAGTTGTAGTTTTTGGAGTGTAATAGCAGTGTGTTCCGATAGTAAACCTTTAAATAAGGTCTGCATGTGTTTGAGTTAGCTTGTGTCCATCCCATAACTGTCAAGATGGTGGCTCAGTTTTACTGCATGCTTTCTATAATTTGACTCTTCCCATAGCTGACACCTGACACAGTGTGAGGCTTCTTATGATGGCAGTGTTCTGAGAGAGCGAGCCGGGGACTCTGTTCTGCACACCTTCTTAGAGGTGGTCATACAAATGTTCTGTGAGAACGAGCGGTGGGGGGGGGCTCTGTTCTGCACACCTTCTTAGAGGTGGTCATACAAATGTTCTGTGAGAGCGAGCGGTGGGGGGGGCTCTGTTCTGCACACCTTCTTAGAGGTGGTCATACAAATGTTCTGTGAGAGCGAGCGGTGGGGGGGGCTCTGTTCTGCACACCTTCTTAGAGGTGGTCATACAAAGACGCTGTAGCTCTTCCCTCCCACTGGAGAAAGCCCGTTTCCCCCAAACAACAACAAATGCCTTTGAATGGAAATTCTAAAATTGTAAATGTCTATTTTAATACTCAACTACGAAAGAATTTGTGAATATATGTAAATATGTTTAATAAATTTTATTGGTCATGTTAAATCATTGTAAACTTTTTTACATTGCTTAAATTTAATCTTTTAAGCTTAATAGCCTTTGCACTTCTAAAATAAATATGGAATGCTGAAGTCAAATGAGATGCTTGGTCATCAGAGAAGTAAAAGTCTAGGAATATTCCAGTCCCTGAAATAGTCATGAAATTTTTATTAATATATTGTTTTTTTCCTTGTATCAAAATGCAAAATGTGTAATTTGCAAAATTTTGTAATTGAAATAAGATTTGGGATGCTTTTATAGTAAAATAATGAGCAATATACTTAGAACAACTTCTCCTATGATCTGACATAGATTAGATATTCAGGAAAACTTCAGGTATAAAACCTATTGCTGAACTTGTGAAACATTTGGAACCAAAAATTTGATTAGTCTAAAATCACAGGCAAATAAGATGAACATTTGCGAAACTTGCCGCAATACTGAATGGAGTTGTGAGACAATACTGGATAATTCCAGTTTTGATAAGGAGCGGTGAAAAGAATATATGAATATATGTTAAATGCTTTAAATTCAGCTCACAAGTGAGAAATTCCAGCTAGTAAAAGAAAATTGTAAGTTTTTTAGTGCAAAGGTACATATTAAGCTTAGGGATTTTTGAATTTTTACATAATTTATATTTGTATTCTTACCGTACTGGCATGCGCAATAAAGCCTCGCGTGTGAGAGACACACGCGCAGGGTTTGATAGGTCGGATGTAGTTCCCTTAGAGAGCTAGGTGAAAGATTTTGGCCTTTCATTGAATAAATGGGGCCAGAAAGGCAGGGTAGACTTTGAAGCACTGGTTTTTTTGAAGTTATGTTTATTAAGGCTGGGAACATTAGAAGCTAATTTATAAAAGCAATACTTTTTAATACAAAACCAACTTAATGCAAAGTTTGTTTATACTTTCGCCTAGAAAGAAAATTTCGTGTGGCAGATTACAAAAATTAAAAATGATTAAATGTTCAAGCGAGCAAGAGAAAAGGAAATCTGTAGAGCATTTTGTTCTGATGGTCCCACCAGGGGACAGTCGAAGTAGCTGCAAAAGGGAAAAGGAAAAACAGAAAGGAAAGGAACCATCAGCCGCACAGCAGTAAGCAGGGATCCGCAGGTGCCGCCCTCAGCCCAGCTTTCCGGTCCTACCACAGTGCTCACCCTCCTCCGCGCGGCTCGGCCAGCGGGAGCCTCTGCCTGGACTCTATACTACGCATTTCCTCTGCACGCTGTCGGGATAGCTGTCACTGCACTTCATAGTGGATGTGTGAGTTACACACAGTTAAGGACTCTTGATGTTAGAGACTTTGTGAAGGTCTGAAATAGTGGAGGAGAAAACTCGGAATGGAGTATTTACCTGAAAGGTTCGGATTCTCAAAGGAAAGTGAGGATGTTTAACTTAATCAGTGATTCTTTTTAAACTGTCCCAACATCATGAACAGGATATTAGAGTGTACCTAAGGATTTGTATTTCTTTAAGTCTTGTTCTAAATCATATCTGTTTAATAAATGACTAGTTAATATTTGTGCATGTTATTTAATAAAGAGTTATATTTTTATAGAAAACGTAAGAGTGAACTGTGTGCTCAGTGTTTTTACTTAATGTTCCTCTCCTGTAAAATTCAGTCAAACACCTATGTTTACTTGGGCCTCCAGCGAGACTGCGGAAGTACTCACTTTGTGAAAACAATCCCATTCAAACACTCTGAGTTGAGAGAGGTCTCACAGATGAATTGTAAGTCGGAGGCATGCTGCACCATTCCCAAAGCCCCGTGAACCTTATGTGAGTGGCACTTGAAATTCTTAAGAACTTGAGTGCAGGGTAAGATAAAAGCTAATTTCCTTTTCTTTTTCAGGAAGTGAGATCTGCCTTGATATCCTACCTCTACGGCTCTGGCATATAAACTCCCAGAATCTCAGAAAGGCTATTGACGAGTTAAGGAAACATTTCACCGTAAAAATATTTTTTCACAAGGCAGGTGTTTCATGCCTGTAATCCCAGCATTTGGGAAACTGAGGCAGGAGGATTGCCATGAGTTCAATGCCAGATTGAACCCTGTCTCAAAACAACAGTAATATCAGTAAATTTTTCAAACAGTTAAGGCAAGAAGTAAAAAGGTAATAATCTTTGGAGATGTGTGTAATGTTTAATGTTTAATTTGTTTTGTATTTGAAACAGGGTCTCACTAGGCAGACTTAACTGGCCTGATACTTGGTATGTAGACCAAACTAACCTCAAACTCAGAAGTCCACCTCCCTCTGCCTCCCAAGTCCCGGGATTGAAGGTGTGCACCACCACACCCAGCTAAAATTTTCTCTAGTTCATTAACTTACTGGTGGCTTCTTGGAAGTCTTCTCTGTGCTTAAGGTGGGAGTTTTAAGACCCCACAGAAACAGTCACTGGAATTCGTCCAATCGTGAAAAGTAAGATTCATAAAAGAAATGGAGCCAATAAAGTGAACAATTGCATTCTCTCGAGCTGCTCTCTCATGACATGAAAAGTATTATTGCAAAAGCAGTAAGGAGTACAGCTGGAAAATCAGTCAGGTTCCCTGTGAGGAAACATGCACACCCGAGACAGTAATACCACCCTTGATCATGAGACATACTTCCGTCAAAGGAAATTATGCAAAGGGGCTTTTTTGGGGTTTTTTTTGTTTGTTTGTTTGTTTTGCCTAAAAAATAGTCTTCGCTCACACAGGGAGTCAGTGTTGCTACATGCAAACCTAAGAAATGGCAAGCACATTTGTTTTTCAAAATAACATTTTTAAAAAGTGGTCGCTATAACCAGATCTTCACCTAGCACTAGATAAAAAGCCTTTATGTAGCTAATTCCTCCTCACATCTTAGATTAACGTTGCGTACGTAGGATAGACTCACAGATGAGAGAGAAGTCATCCCTCATTCAACTTCACATCTGTCAGTACCTTTTTAAAAAACGGTTACGATTTAGATCTAATTTTTTAAACCATGCAGACCTAAGTAAGCAGTTTGATAACTCCTTATTATAAGTACCCAAATCAATACAGAAAGCTTTCATCAGCCCAGAAAGTTCCTCATGCCTCAGTCCATACTGTCTCCCCGCCAGAGGCAACCAGTGAGCCGCTGGCCTTCCCCCACCGTGTGTTAGCTCTACCTAGCCTCAGATGTCGTGAAAATGAACTCATGTAGTATATGCCTTGTGTCTACCTTCCTCCTTAAGCAGATTTTGGAATTGATATGTGTTTCGTATATCAGTAACAAGTAGTAATTTTTAATAAGTAGTATACTGTACAAATGTGTTCTCTTGTTCTTAGTATTTGGATTGTTTACAGCTTGGGGTATTGTGAATAAACCTTATGGACATGGAAACTTTAACGGAATCCGCTTTTCTTTTTTATTTCTCTTAGGTATTTACTGTCACATAGAATCATGTCACAGCTTAGGTTAGTGTTTATCTTTACTGGAAAGTGAATGCACCATTTATGCCACTACCACCGTGTATGAAAGATAAGTGGCTCTGAAGTCTCCCTGACATCTGGTATTATCAGGTCTCGCGTGCTGGAAGCCCTGGGTTTACTTCCAGCACTGGAGGGTTGGAGGTGGGGACTAATAACTTTGTCAGTCGGTCATTAGCCAGTCTGCTGGCTGCGTAGTGACACCTTGCGGCTCATTTGCATCCCTCCAGCGATTCGTGAGATTGAGCTTATTGAAACTGTTTGTACATGTCATTTCGTCATTCTGGGTTTGGTTTGTTTTGAGACAGGGTTTCTTTATACAGCCCCGGCTGTTCCAGAACTCGTAGATCAGGCTGGCCTCAGACTCACAGAGATCCTCCCGCCTCTGCCTCCCAAGTGCTGGAATTAAAGGTGTGCGCCACCGCTGCCTGACCTCGTTGTTTTTTCAGTCCTCAAGCATTTTCCTCATTTCTCTGAGCTGCCTGGCTGTGTTGGTGGTTTTCCCAATGCCTGCGGGTCCTTTGTCAGCTTTGGATGAACTCTGTGTTTTTATCTAGTGCACGACTTGCCACTCCCATCTTCCCAGTGACTAGTTTCCTTATCCTCTTCCTCCATATCAGTGCTTTATTTCGTAGCCATGCTGTCTTTACAGCAGAGCTTTATGCCCACACACGTACATGTCACCTGGCACAGGACCAGACTGGTCACTCGATGGGAAGGTGTGTCTATCAGTGAGGGCAGCTGATGATCATGTTTCAGCCCAGAGGACAGTTTCCCTAGGTTTATTGTTTGTTTGTTTTTGGGTTTTGTTTCGTTTTTGTTGTTTTTGTTTTGTTTTTTGTTTGTTTGTTTTAGGGTGAGGAGGTGTTTGCTCATTTAACATACAGTTCTGGTGACAGTCACTTTATGGTCATTTGAAGTTTGAAGAATATCAGCTCAGTGATGTAGATAGACGTCCACATGTTGACACATTTTACTGTATAACATCAACAAGTTCACTCTTGACGCCAGTGACACGGCTCTGCGGGGAAAGGTGTTCCACTAAGCCTGGTAACCTGAGTCCAGTCTCCGGGACTCACGCGGTGGAAAGCGAGAGCAGAGCCTCCCCCATGCCCACACGCTTGTGTCCCACAGCATTCTCGTGCCTACATATAAATCCACGGGTGTTTGTTAGGTACTCGTGGGGAAACGGGAGCATTAGCAGACAAAAGGGCACTCGGGTTTGGACTAGTGGTTAGAATTCAGGGATCTCAGTAGGTGAAGGAGCTTGGTGCCTAGCCTGAGGACCAGAGCGTGATTCCAGGAACACGCGCGCGCACACGAACACACACACACAGACACGGCAGTTCACGCCATCTCTGGAAGAGCAATTAACAGCTGAGCCATCCAGCCCCTGACACCAGCTTTTTGTTTTAAACAGAGCTTGGCAGAGGTAATCTGAAGGACACAGTGGGGCACGTCTACCTTGGTGCTGGACCTGAACACAGTTTAAACCCTACCTTCCCTGGCAGACCGTCTCAGGCCCCCAGATGGAGACTCTGACGAGTCCACATGTTGAGACTTGGTGTCCTAGATTTGACATTTCTGAAAACTAATAGCTCAAAATGGATTGCAAGCTTCCCAAGAGTTGCTGTGTGAATATGCGACAAGAGAAGACAAAGAAGTTACTCTTGTGTTGGCTGGTGATGGGTTTGGGAAAAATGAAAATTAACCATAATCAAAATTAACACACACACACACACACACACACCACCACCACCACCACCACCACCCCCCCACATGGTTTCAAGAGGCTGGAAGCTTACAATGCTGATACCGTAAACAGTGGACATTCTTTTACAAAGTACTCAGCAGACAGTTCTGATGATTACAAAACTTCCCACAGGAAGCTTACACCCCACCCCAGGGAGACCATGGCCCCTGGAGTGAGAATTTCGAAACCCACGGCCATCTTATTAACTACATTATGACAGCCATTTAGCCTGCCCTGCACGAACTGGGTTGGATGGTGAGAACTCCCCCAGGGCCCCTTACTATACTTGGTACTTCTGAGGTCCTCTCAGGACAGGTATTGACCAGACAGAGCAAGAGGAGCCGCCCAGTGAGCCCTCGTGCATTCCTCACGTGCTTTCCAGCCACCCGTTCAATCCGCCGCAGAGCTCCTGCAGCCCATCCTCAGGGCTCAGGGCTTGTGACCACCAGAGGGTGGCCAGCAGGCGTCTGAGAGAGACTAGATAGAGGCTGAGTTAGTCAGGGTGCCGTGAACAGAGTTGGTATTGGTAGCTAGATCACCTTTCACAGCAGATCTTCAGGAGCACAGTTGTTAGCCCAGCTTCGGGGCTGAGAAGCGGCAGAGGCGGCCTGACCGGACAGGAGAGCCTACATGCCCTCTGCAGTCTGCAGATTCTGAGAGAAAGGCTCTTCAGGTGAGGTTTCCCACGCCGCTGTGGCATCAAATCCTACATCTCAAATACCAAATGACTGCAACTTAGCAACTTCACAACCATTTGGCACAATGTGGCTGGGCCTCAGAGATCATGAGTCCCAAATAAGGTGTCAGCTTCGGCTTGCAGACCCCTGGGAGACTCCATTTCCCAGGACCTTGGACTAAGTTCTGTGTTACAGGACTGAGGCCACCTTGCCTGGACTTGCTGTTGGTCGGCCTGTGGTTACTCTGAACTTCTAAAGGTCACCCTCATCTGTGCCGTGATGGGCCACTAATGAGACCCAGTTCTTTCTCGGGCATTGAATCTGATTTATGCCTTTGATAACTGGTATAAAATCTGGATTCAGATTTGAGAGACTTTTGTGGTTAAGTCAGGCACCTCCAAATCTCCAGAAATCTCACAGGAATCTAATGGTGGCTGAAGACAGCAAAGAGGAAGGGGAGGCTAGGGACAGGAAGAGAGACAGGAATAGGAGTAGGGATATATGCAGGATGGAGGGGGCTGGGGAAGACCTGATAAAACAAGTTCTGGCAAAAAAAAATTTCTTCAAAGTAGGTTGTGTTTCCATAGGGAGACCTGGTCTCAGAAGAAGTAATTAGCTGTATCATATTGAAATAGAGGAAGAAAAGACCACTTACTGGACTGACTTAAAGCACTGCTTGTACGACTCATTGCCAAGCAGGAGGTCATTTGCTACCTGAAGCAGACTAACCTGGAAAAATATAACCACAAACATGGCTGTCAGCTGTGACTCACATATCTGTCAGCTGCAACTCACACCTGTCAACTACAATTCATACTTAACACCTGTCAGCTGTGACTCACACACCTGTCAGCTGTGACTCACACACCTGTCGGCTGTGACTCACACACCTGTCGGCTGTGACTCACACACCTGTCAGCTATGACTCACACACCTGTCAGCTGTGACTCACACACCTGTCAGCTGTGACTCACACACCTGTCAGCTGTGACTCACACACCTGTCAGCTGTGACTCACACACCTGTCGGCTATGACTCACACACCTGTCGGCTATGACTCACACACCTGTCGGCTGTGACTCACACACCTGTCGGCTGTGACTCACACACCTGTCGGCTATGACTCACACCTGTCGGCTATGACTCACACCTGTCAGCTATGACTCACACACCTGTCGGCTGTGACTCACACACCTGTCAGCTATGACTCACACACCTGTCAGCTATGACTCACACACCTGTCAGCTATGACTCACACACCTGTCGGCTGTGACTCACACACCTGTCGGCTATGACTCACACACCTGTCGGCTATGACTCACACACCTGTCGGCTATGACTCACACACCTGTCGGCTGTGACTCACACACCTGTCGGCTGTGACTCACACACCTGTCGGCTATGACTCACACACCTGTCGGCTGTGACTCACACACCTGTCGGCTGTGACTCACACACCTGTCAGCTATGACTCACACACCTGTCAGCTGTGACTCACACACCTGTCGGCTGTGACTCACACACCTGTCAGCTATGACTCACACACCTGTCAGCTGTGACTCACACACCTGTCGGCTGTGACTCACACACCTGTCAGCTATGACTCACACACTTGTCAGCTGTGACTCACACACCTGTCGGCTATGACTCACACACCTGTCAGCTATGACTCACACTTAACACCTGTCAAATATGACTCAACTTACACCTATCATCTATGACTCACACCTGTCAGCTGTGACTCACACTTAACACCTGTCAGCTATGACTCATCCTGTCAGCTATGACTCACACACCTGTCAGCTATGACTCACACACCTGTCAGCTATGACTCACACACCTGTCAGCTGTGACTCACACACCTGTCAGCTATGACTCATCCTGTCAGCTATGACTCACACACCTGTCAGCTATGACTCACACTTATACCTGTTAGCTATGACTCACACCTGTAAGCTGTGACTCACATCTGTCATCTATGACAACCTGTCAGCTATGACTCACACCTGTCAGCTATGACTCACACACCTGTCAGCTATGACTCACACACCTGTCAGCTATGACTCACACTTAAACCTGTCAGCTGTGACTCACACACCTGTCAACTATGACTCACACTTACACCTGTCAGCTGTGACTCACACTTACACCTCTCAGCTGTCACTCACACTTACACCTCTCAGCTGTGACTCACACACCTGTCAGCTATGACTCACACACCTGTCAGCTATGACTCACACGTAAACCTGTCAGCTATGACTCACACTTACACCTGTCAGCTATGACTCACACTTACACCTGTCAGCTGTGACTCACACTTACACCTCTCAGCTGTGACTCACACTTACACCTCTCAGCTGTGACTCACACACCTGTCAGCTATGACTCACACGTAAACCTGTCAACTAGGACTCATACCTTTAAAAGCAAAAGGCTGACTGCCATATACACTTGTATAAACTCTTAACCAGCTTGGCCACTCTGCCCTGTGGCTTTAGACTCGAAACTGAGGATGCAAACTGAACTGATAAAACCTTTCGAGAACTGTCCTGGCTTCAGTCCACCAGTGACATCTGTCACCCACTCTTGTGGTCAGAATGCTTATTCTAGAGAGATCTCCTGCAACAGAAAAAAAGCATCAACTAAATTTTTAAATTACAAAACTTGAAATCTTTCGGGATATAATCTTTACATAGTGAAATTACATTTAAAAACAAGTAAAAAAAATACAAGAAAATGTGTAACTGTTTAGGAGCCAAAGAATATATTTTAAAATACTTATGATTAAAGGAAATTAGCAAAACCCAAAGGTGAGTCTTTGAAACAATTAGTTTATAAACCCTACTAAGAAAAACTATGGGAAAGAGACAGATTTAAACCATATTTTTACTTGGTTGATTGGTTGGCTTTTAGGTAGGATTTCTATGTAGCCCTGGTTGTCCTGGAGTTTGCTAGACAGACTGGGCTGGACTGGAACTCAGAAATCCTCCTGCCTCTGTGTTAGGATGAAGACATGCACCACCATGCCTGGCAAATATTTTGAGTGTAGTTATTCTGTCTTCATGGACATCTGTGCATCCACCTATGTCCCTCGTGGTCAGAGGCCAAAAAAGGGCTTCAGATCCCCTGGGACTGTAGTTACAGACAGTTGCGAGCTGCCACAAGCCCTTCGGAGATTCACCATGAGCTCTTAACTGTGGAGCCATGTCTGGAGAAAAAATTTTTGTTATTTTTTTTTGTTTTGTTTTATGTTCATTGATGTTTTGCCTGTATGCATATGTGTGAGTGTGTTGGATCTACTGGAATTGGACTTACAAATGGTTGTGAGCTGCCACATGGTTACCAGAAATTGAACCCGGATCTTCCGGAAAAGTAGTCAGTGCTCTTATCCGCTGAACCATCTCTCCAGCCCCCAGATGTTACAAATTTACTTTCTTTCTTTCCTCTTCTTTTTTTAGAGTTTCATACATGAGTGCCCTATTTCTGTCATTCTCACCCTCCCTATAATTCCTTCCTTAACACGCACTCTTACATGATTAGCATACATTAGTTAAATACAATGGCTTCCACTTGGACATTTTCATAGATGTCGATAATGTAGTTCAGTCATCCACACACACCCTCTTACCCTCTCCTGTCCCCACTCCATGCTTGCTGTCCCTTTCTTTTCCCATCTAGCCTCCCCTTCTCCTTTCGTGGCTGTGTGTGCCCAGTGAGTTTCATTAGGACTGTTTACAAGAGTCTGGGAATCTAACCAGTGGCTGCACAATTGGAAAAAAAAAATACTTCCCACTCTGACCATCGTCTGTTAACTAAGTCCTCAGGGAAATCTGGGATATCATGGGCCCCTCCCCTTTCAACAACAAACTTGTTGACGGGCCCAGTCTTGTGAAGATCCTTTGCAACAAGTCACAGCTGCCTGAAGCTTAACTGTACAACCACCATGGCCTGTCCAGAAGTCGGTGTTCAGCGTGACTTCCCTCATCACACTCTTCCTCTAGTTCTTCCATTCCTCCCACTTCTCCCACAGTGCAGCCTCAGCCTTAGAAGTGGGGTAGGGGTGTTTATAGATGTCTCGTTTATGGCTTCATATTCAACGGTCATCTACTCTTCCCATTTTAACCAGTTACAAAATCCTCTGAAGGTACCACTTAACCTCTGCAAAAAAAGGAAGCTTCTCTGACCAAAGTTAATAGCTACGCTATTCTATAAACATAAATGTGGTTGTTTAGAAGACAGAGTTCCAGGTATGTCATGTCTTTTTATCAACCACAGTAACATCTCTACTAGCACCTCTGACTCCCTCAGCCAATGCTTGCGGTGCATGCTTACAGTATCAGGGGTGAATCCCAATCAGAAAGCCTTTGGCCACCCTATAGCACATCACGGTTGCAGGAGAGTTTGCTCAAAGTTACCTGGCCAGAGGGTCCACAGCTGAGTAACACTGTGATAACAATTCTCAGGCAGCCTGCAGTACCCTTTCTGGTGCTAAGAGTCTTAGGAGGGAGAAAACTTCCAGCCAAGTTCCAGCTTGATTTCTTTATGACCCGTGGCCAAAGTATGCAGCATCTCCAGCAACAGGGCCTTCCTGTCTAGTTGTGATGAGCAAGCAACCAATAGCATTGGGTCCTGAGGATCCCAACAATTTATAGGGAGGTGGTTCAGTCCTATCACTGTGATTTTTGATAATAACCTATGGTTTTTGGAAGCATCGCTCACCCACGCAGATGTATCTCCATTTAAATTTTATAAGTTTTATTTTTTATTAACAAATCAAGTATCCAGATCATGTATTTTTTAAAAAAAAAAATATTTACTTATTTATCTTGTGAAGGTCAGGGGCAAGTGCCGCTACATGTGTAGAGAAAAAAGGCAAGTCTGGGGAGTTGGTTCTCTTCTATACGTTCCTGGAATCGCGCTCTGGTCCTCAGGCCAGGCACCAAGCTCATTTACCTACTGACAACCCTGAGTTTAAACCACTCGCCCAAACCCCAGGCCAACCCTTTTCTCAGCTAACACTCTGTCATTTCCCTAAGGATACCTAACAAACAGCACAGACAGGACACTCCTGGCACTCCTGATTCCCACTCCTACACCTGCTGTCCCTCTTCCTCAGTTCTTGTAAATGACACGACCAGAAGCTCAAGCCCAAAAGCCAAAAATCATCTTCAGTTCATCTTCTCTTCTGCAGATGACCTACTTCCTGCCAACTTCCCTCTGAGGACCACAACTTGCACAAGAGATCTGGAGGGGTGAACTATCCAGGTGACCCCTTCCTGAATCCCCACTCCATAAAACCTGTGAAAGAATGAAACATGCCAGGACACTGAGTTTTGAGGGTGATTGATTTCAAAGCAACAGTAGCCAAAGTATGTATAGAACTTATGATCAAGGTCATTTTCTGAGTGATGTTAAAAGGTAGACTGGATGCTACTTGGCCAGAGATATACTTAGCTGATTTAAATTCTGCAGTTTTCTTTGGCATCAGCCCTATCATCTGGTTGTTGTTTTTCTCTTATTGTCTTGTTTTTAATTAGCTTAAGTTGTTTTCCGAGTTTGGGCAAGGTCCCAAAAATCTCCTTGGGGAGACATTATTAAGCGCGTGAGCACTTATCCTATGCCAGCCACAGAGCTATGGTGACAGGCTCCATGAATGGTCAGGTTCCAGCATAGGGTGCATTCCCATTCTCTAACTCAGCACCAGACTCTGGCTTAGGTTTTGAGATACAAATAAGAACAGAGAGACCGGGTCACTGTAGACTTGAGGACAGTAACTTACTCAGGTTCAGTCCAGAGAACTGATTGTAATAGGAGACCCCACTTTGTGCTGCAGAAGGCTAAGCCAGTATGGTGGGTGTCTAAGAATGGAGTTAGAGCCAGCCAGCCTCTTTTTCGCCATAGAGCACTGATGTTTCTGCTGGAGGCTTAGCCGTATCCTACTTCCGGTTTCTTCACAGCTGTTTGCTTGCAGCTATCTCCTTGATACCCCTGTCTCCGTACCTTCAGGTCTAGCCTTGTACCCCCAACACCCCATCTTGCACTCGGGGGATAAACAATCAACACTTCCAAGCTGGAGCCCAGCTATCAGTGCTTGTCTTGGCCACAAACTCTCCCAGCATTCCTCACTCCCCTTTCCCAGCTGAGGGGGTTGGGCTGCGTGGCCCCCGGGTGCTCTTCTTTCGATTCTTCCCGGTTTGGAAGCTCTCTGGGGAGTGACTGGATTGTGTTTCGGGAGGCTCTGCCTGATCCTTCTGCTGGTGCAGGTTGGCTGTATTTGTGTTGTTCTTAGACTCTCATCAAAGCCAAAACAACTCCAACTCCTCCTCCTCCTCCTCCTCCTCCTCCTCCTCCTCCTCCTCCCAGTTCAAGTTCAGTTGGATCCATTGTCCGCTGGTATCATCCAGCCTTTGCTTCAAAGCCAGCCAATTATGCTCACGTTCCTGGTGATTAATATCAGAGATCACATTTCTGCTGTCAATTCCAGAACAAAATATCAGCGGATTCATCACACTACAGTTGCACAACCCCAGGACCACAGAATGCTGCCGCTGGTCCAGTGGCTTGGTCTCCAGCGGCATTCGTCCCACTGCCTTGGCTCTCGTTAAGGATGGTTGTGAGCCACCATGTGGTTGCTGGGATTTGAACCCAGGACCTTCGAAAGCGCAGTCAGTGCTCTTAACTACTAAACCATCTCTCCAGCCCTAAAGCCATGTTTCTAACAGGCAAGAGGCCCTGAGTTCAGACCACCAGTATCCATATAAACACTGGGTTGGCCCAGCAGCCTGCCTATAATTCCATGGGATTCCCTCCACCCTCAGCAAGCTACCTAGGAATTCTGGGCTTGACTGAAATATAGGGGAGTTCTGCGCTTGACTGAAAGACCCTTAAGAGACCAAGGGGAGGGCTTGGGGACTTAGCTCAGTGGTAGAGCTCTTACCTAGCAGGCACAAGGCTCTGGGTTCAGTCCTCAGTTCTGGTGGGGGAGTGGGGCAAATATAATAAGAGGAAGAGCGAGAGATTGATAAGGAAGATTTCAGACCTCGACTCTGGGCCTCTACATGCACACAGAAATGTGTACCCGCTGCCCCACATGTAACCATGTAAAAACATATGCATACACGTGAAAAGATTTAAAAAAAATAATCCCTGCAAGCTAAGGAACAGGTATTCGGCAAGTTGGTTCCTCCAGGCTGGAGAGCCAGCAGTCTGAACCACTTCATTCTGACTCTCAGAAAGTCCCATGGCTTGTGTGCTCTGCTCCTCTCTATGGAGAGATGTTTTTGCATCATTTTAGGCTTGGGGCCAAGGGCAGCATCTCTCTCTTATACAGATAAGGTACCACGATGTGACTCCAAAGTTCTTCTCTTTCGCAGCAGTCTTTAGAGAGCTCCCTGTGACTCTGCCTCTGGAGCTCACCCCGTCCTGTGGTGTTCAGTGTCACTGACACCCTACACTCCAGTCACGAACCCAAACCTCTGTCTGAGGCCAACTTCATGTCTGACGACTGACTGCCATTTCCATAGGGATACCTAATAGTGACAGCAGACTGGACTAGGTCACTCCTGAACTCCTGAGACTCTCCTCAGCCCACTCGTCCCTCTTCTTTCTCAGTTTACACAAACGGACAGAAGAGAGGCAAGCACTTATGTGCTGGGCACTTGACATGATCTCATTTAGCTCTAAACATACTCTTACCGAATACATTTTTTTAAATCTCCATTTTATAAATGAGAATACTCGGGCATTAAATTACCTGTCCAGATTTATATACTTAGCAATAGTCAGTGCTTACCTGAGAGATTGGCACATTAATGATCCACCCTGTGTTTGTCAGATCCCTATCTCTGTTAAGTCATTCAGTGAATCCACCCCACCTTGAATTAGCAGAGCTGTTAGGGTCAAATCCTGCACTCCGGCAGCCCCCTATCCTCCAGAGACCAATTAAAGAGTCAGAAAACCATGAAAAGCAGAAAAAAAAATGTGTCCAATATGAACATGCTAAGAAGAGAAACAAACAGGTCTCTGACCCAAGTCCATCTCTGAGTCCTGGCATATGGCACCGGGCTTAATGGCGCACACCGTTAATCCCAGCACTTGGGAGGCAGAGGCAGGAGGATTTCTGAGTTCGAGGTCAGCCTGGTCTACAGAGTGAGTTCCAGGACAGTCAGGGCTACTCAGAAACCCTGTCTCAACCTGCCCCCCTCCCACACACACACACAAAAACAAGCAAACAAACAAAACCTTCAAAGGCATATCCTCAAGAGCTCACTTCCTCCGGACAGGTCCTACCTTTCTCAGTTCTCCATACCTTAATACATGTTCAAGTTTTAAATCCATCTGTAGGTTAAACTACTGGCTAGCTCAGAGCCCTCGAGGTCCATCTCTGGAAACTCCCTCATAGACTCACTAAGAGGTGTATTTTACAAACTTCTCAGATGTCTCTCAACATGGACAAGATTAACTATCATACCACCGGAGAAGTTTCTCGAAAATATCACCAGTATAAAAAGGAACACCTAGGGCCGGAGAGATGGCTCAGCAGTTAGGAGCACCGACTGCTCTTCCAGAGGACCTGGGGTCAATTCCCAGCATCCACATGGGCAGTCCAAAACTGTCTGTAATTCCAGTCCCAGGGGATCTCACACCCTGATACAGACATACATGTAGGCAGACCACTAATGTAAATAATTTTTTTTTAATTTTTAAAGGAACACATAGATTTTTAAAAATACAATATATAACGGTATTGAGGATTATGTTTTCTGTAATTTTTATAAATGTGTAAATATGTGACTCTGCAGGGCTCAGGGAACTAGTAGCAATATACACAAAAAGAAAGAGTGTTGGAAGACAGGCTTTCTTTCATTTTAAAGGCTAGACTGGGCCTGGAGTTCTCGGTATTCCTGTGTGGTCTCCCAGCTGCTAATGATTACAGGCATGGGACACAAGCAGGAACATCTGTAGAATAGAGTAGAAAATCCTCTTATCGTCAAGGGCCGCCATTGTTGGGGTCTCCTCAACCACACATGTAATGTTTCTATGCTCGGGAGGGTAGAATCTAAAGTGAGAACAAATTCGTAAATATCTACATATGTTTGGACCTACCGTGGTAGGCGGCAGTGAGCCGCGTCATTTTTGTGAAGGGCACATGTAAATATTTCAGTGGTCCTTGAGAGTCATTTTGCTGAAAGACACTGTCTCTTGGTAGGAACCTAAGGGCTTTTGTCCTCAGGGATCAGTTCATAGCAATCCTGTCTACATTATTCTTACTTAAAACAGAGTCCACAGTCCCTTGAAAGACATTGGTTTTCTGCCTTTGTCTCTTTCTGTGGCTGCAGCGATGAAAATAATAGAACAGAGGAGAACCGGAGAGTGGGGTGTGCTGCTACGGGGCTTCCTGACTCAAGCTGGTGGAGAGGCTGAGAAACTGAAGCTGTTTTGACTCAAAATCTGTAAAATCGGCGGATTTGATCCACTCAAGAAAGAAGAAATGAGTCTGTGTCGCCTTAGCCAGAGGCTGAAAGGGGTGGTCCCATTTTTACTGGCTTTTTGTTTACGCCGGGGACCCCTCACCGACCTCCTATGGGTAGTAAGGAGGCTCTGGCCTGCCCCACCTGTTTGTTTGTTTTGGTTTTTCGAGACAGGGTTTCTCTGTGTAGCCCTGGCTGTCTTGGAACTCACTCTGTAGACCAGGCTGGCCTCGAACTCAGAAATCCACCTGCCTCTGCCTCCCAAGAGCTGGGATTAACGGTGTGCGCCACCACTGCTCGACTCCTACCCCCATCTTTTAGAACCAATACAGAATTGGGTCAAAAGTCCCAGCTCCCAAGAGTTCCTGTGGACTAGACTCAGGCCCCCATCCCCACCTCCATCCCAGAAAACCAACTAAAAAGAAGCTAGTGGTAAAGTCAAGAAAAGATCATTATTCTTACTATTACTATTTGTTGCTGTTGTTTACATAAAGGGCATGATCACACTGGCAAGTGCCCAGTACTGGTGACCTAAACACTGTTTCAGAGTGCTCGCAAGACTCTGTATGTATAGGGAAAAGAGGCAGAGCCCAGGTTTCCCAGTTGGATCCCGGCGATCTCTTTGGTCTGGATGTGTTCTTGTTCACGTGACCTTGGGCCATCATTTCAGGGTCCGTCATGCAGGACTTTGTTGGTGCCACAAAAATCCCCCTTGCTTAGGCGTAGCATTAGTCCTTTGTCACAGCGTGTTCGCCTGTCCAGCCGGTTGTTCCCAGGATCCAACGTGGAGGAGAAAGACTTAGGAGACCTCACAGGACAGGAAGGAAACGAGAGAGGAAGAAAACAGAGTTCAAGTGAACAGCGCCTGCGCACCCTTACAACCTACAGTGTCAAGCCCACTTCCGAGGGAACCGGGCGCAAACAGAGGCTCCTTGCAGAACCACCAGCGTGGAGGGAGCTCCAGGATAAAGAGAAACCAGACAAGCAGGAGGGTTTGATCCAGGGCTCCTGAAACCCAAGTCTTGGCTTCCCTTCAGGGTGGACAAGCCGACAAATCACATAGCATCCTCACAGGGGAAGCAGACAGAGAACGGGAAATGGTCCAGGCTATCAAACCTCAAAGTCAGTGCCCCGTGAAGGATCTTCTCCAAAAGGTACTCCACCCCTCAAAGGTTACACAGTCTTTACAAATAGTGCCACCAACTGGGGACATGTTCCAACACGCAAGCCTATGGGGGATATTATTTAATCCATCACAGTTTTATTTTTTTAAATGCACTTATTAAAATAAATGTTATTTATGTACTACTTACTGGGTTTAGTTTTAATGAAATAATGAACAATTTTAACTAAAAAAAGTTTTCAAATATTGATAGATAAGATACACATACCCTCTTTGAAGCATCCCATGTTTTCAACAGTATAGAATTCTGTGAGCAAGAGGTTTGAGACTCACTGACCTACAATATCATTTTTAAATGGTTGAACTAGCCCATTGATTTAGTGTATCATATTCTGTAACTCATACATAATGCTGAGAATGAGATCCTTAAAATGTAATTTGTTTAGACCCTTATTTTCTTAGGATGGTTTTCAGGGGTGATTCATTTAATGTGTGGGGTGTGTGTGTCCCTGTTAGTGTGTGTACATGTGCATGGCTGATGTGTGAGGTAGCCTTATATCACTCTATTTTTTAAATAGTGTGTGCACGTGCATGTATGTGTATGCATGTGCACCCAAGTGTGTGTATGTGCACTTGAGCACATGTATGTACACACATGTATATATGTATGTATGTGTGTGCATGTGTGTGTATGTGTGTGCACGTGTGTGTGTATGTGTGTGCACGTGTGTATATATGTGTGCACATGTGTGTGCATGTGTGTGTATGTGTGTGCACACGCACGCACTCCTGTGGCACATGTGTGGAGATCAGAAGATGACTTACAACAACTGGCTCTCTACCTCCACCTTGTGGATCTTGAGACTTGAACATAATAAGGTTTGGTAGCAGCTTATAAGGTCACCAAGTTTGGTGAAAGATGCCTTATGAACTGAACCACCTTGGATGGCTTTCTTACTCTTAATTTTCCTAAACAGGGTCTTTCACTGCACCTGGAGCTTCAGTGAGTCCAGGAAGCCTCCGTCTCTCCCTCCCTCCAGGGCTGGGTTTCATGAATCAAGCCCTGTGCCTGGCCTTTACATGAATCTGAACCCCGGTCTTTTACCAACTGAGCCATCTACTCAGCCCCCGATTTTTAAAGAAAACCTGTGGTTACTTTACAAAATGAAATAATACCAGCACTGTGACCCACATTAGCTAGTAACGTATTTCTGTCTCAGCCAATTACCTATTTCTAGTCTGCTGCCTTCCAGTAAACCAAGGGGAGTAGAAATCGTTAACTTCCTACGTTAAGGGTTTGACACTAGGCCATTATTCCCAAAGTGAACGGGCCATGTGGGCTCCAACTCCATGGCTCGGGAATATTGCTGGAAAAGCAATGGTTATGGTAAAGACCTAAATGTAACTGTAGATTGCCTTTATTTGTGGGCTATTGGTGAGATAAGCCCCATCTTCCTAAAATACAAGGCTCAATGACTGATCAAGCCAGTACTGGCCTGACCTCCCTTTCCAACTGAGGCTTCCAGTTGGTCTCCCTCCCATACCTAGCGACATTCCTGAGCAGGATTCACTGCTGCCTTCTCTCCTTGTTTGACTTAAAGACAGTGCCAGTCACTTAAAGGATCCAGAACATTTTTATGAACTAGTGACCGAAGTGTGTGATCCCAAGGTGTTTAAAATGAACCCTGCCTCTCGTGTCAAGTGTCAGACGGGTTCTATTCATCCGGATGTCTTGTCCCTCAGTCTCCCATCGCAGGGCACAGCGGCTGGAGCCAGAGGCAAGTCACCCAACAGGTGGCAGCAGACGGACGGCTGGCGGGCGGGGCCCGGCTCCGCGAGAGGCCGGAGCGCACACACCTGGGGGCGTGGCCTGGGGCGTGGCCAGCCCGGGCTCCGGGGGCGTGGCCTGCGGCCGGGCGCAGGCGGGGAGCGGCGGGGGACATCGCGGGCCTGTGTGTCGGCGGCGCCGGGGTTCGCGGGAGCTGCTCGGAGGCTCGGCCGCCGGGAGGAGGCCGCGGCCACGGTGAGCGAGCGAGCGAGCGCGGGCGGGCAGGCGGGAGGGCGGCGGCTCGGAGACCAGGCCGCGGCGCTCGGCGGGGGTGCGGGCGCCGGGAGGCCCGAGCGGCGGGGACAAAGGGCCGCGGTGCCACCGCCTTCGGAACCCCGGGTCCGGGCGCCGGTGTGGGGCGTCGCGCTCCTCCCCGCGGTCACCTGGCTCCCGGGAGGACGGCGGGAAGACGCTCGGGGCAGCCGGGGGTGTCTGGGGGTCTCCGCGGCCGGCGGCGGAGGGCGAGCACCGGCTGGGGCTGAACGCCCACGTAGCCGGCTGGGTCTGCGGGGAGCGGGCGAGAAAATGGGATTACTAACGGTCTCCCGCCGGCGGTCAGGAGCGCTGGACTTTCTGTTTGAGAACGGAGTCATACCCCATGCAAAGCTCCGTGGTGGAGCGCCTTCTCATAGTTCTGTAACCAGCAGGGTCCACTTCAAACCCGCCCTGCGTCAGATTTGTCTTTTATTGTCTTGAGGGGATTTATTTTGATTTTTTTTTTAATGTATGCGTCTGTACGTGTGTGCACACTTTCGTCCTGGTGCTGCTAGAGGCCAGAAGAGGGCATTGGATCCCCTAGAGCAGAGCTGGACTTATAGACCCTTGTGCCCTGCCAGTGTGGGTACTGGGAACCGAACTCAGCTCCTCTACAAGAGCAGCAAGTGCTCTTAAAATATCATCAAGCCCCTTATTTTTATCGTTAATTTGTCTAACTTGGAAGTAAAGCTGGTCTGCAATTCATTATCCTCCCGCCTTGCTTGCCAAATGCTGGGATCACAGGCGTGTCTCATCAGGCCCAGCTATTATTTAATTGATTTTGTTGGGAATTTGTGTTTTAGCCTTAAGAACTTATATCTTTAAATTTTTAGTGTGTATGTGTGTGTGTGTTTATGCGTGCACGAGCGTACCTGTGCACCAGTGCACCTGCGCCATGGTGTGTATGTGAAAAGACAATTTTGGAGGGAGGAAGTTCTCTTCCTGTTGAGTTTGAGAAATAGAACTTAGGCTTTCAGGCTTGTCAGGCAAATGTTTTTAGCCCCCTAGCTATATTGCCTGCCCCAAATTATAACCCCTGTGAACATTTGTGTTGGTGCCCCTCTCTTTTCTTTTTGTACTATACCTTCTTAATAACAGAAGAATCTACCGTACTAACAGAAAGAATATCTTCACATTTACCTACAATTCTTAATGCAATTCATAATTTGCTGGCTTTTATTACTGGTGCATTTATTCGAATGACTGTGGATCCCACACCTCTCTCTGAAGTACTTTACTAACAAAAAGAGATAAACTTCAGAATAATTTTCATTTACAGTTTTGCTTTAATACCCATTTTTTTAAAATTGGAGCTGAAGTTCATGGTAGAAACCTTGCCTCACACATGTGAGGCCCTGGGTTTTATCTCCAGCTGCATGTGTGAACACAGACACAGAGAATTTAAAAGGTGCTTTAACATAATACAGTATTAATATCTCTAAAGATTGATTTTTAATGTTTTTAATTATGTGAATGTGAGTGTGTGTTCAGGTGCCCCAGAAAGTCATAGGATTCGGCCCCCTCCCCCTGGAGCTAAAGTTACAGGTGATTGTGAGCTGCCCCAGGTGGGTGCAAGTCTTCTGCAACTGCAGTGCATACTCGTAACCACTAAGCCATCTTTCCCACCAGGGGTGTGTGTGTGTGTGTGTGTGTGTGTGTGTGTATGTAAGTAAGTAAGTAAGTAAATGATTTTTTTGAGACAGGGTCTCACTAGCTAGCCGTGGCTGGCCTTGAACATGCCTCCTGAGTTTCTGCCTGCTGAGTGCTGGAGTTTAAAGGCCTGCACCACCACACCTCACAGTGTTATTGGTCCTTACACGAGCTTAAGGTTAAATACTAAAACTGTTTTTAAATAGAATATGATGTTGAAACTTGAATAGTGGCAGTACAGTTGGATCCTGTCAGATTGCTGGGGCCTCAGCAATGTTAACTAGGATTTTAATCATCCCCATGTCTGAGTAGTGTTCTAGGTTCATTCTTTAAAGATGGCCACCCACGCCGGAATGTTTGAATGTTTAAGTGATCTTTGTGAATGTTCCTCAAATGATCCCTCGGGGGTTTGGACTCAAGCAAGTAACTCTTGGCTTATATTCCCTGGTTTTTTGTTTGTTTTCGTCTTAGTTTGTAACCTACCACTTGCCTTTGAATTAAAGTTTTTGTTTGCTTTGTTTCTAGCTTCTTGAAAGCCACCGAGTGACCTCTTTGGGGAGCCATGAAGTCACACTGTGTCGTGCTAACTCTAGCCTCCCTGATGTTCCTGACGTGCCTCCCTGTGTCACAGAGCTGTAACAAAGCCCTGTGTGCCAGCGATGTGAGCAAATGCCTCATTCAGGTAGGACTCAATGTGCTTCTGTTCACACTGAGACACACCGTGCACAGGCACACACTGTTGCGATAAGCCAAAGCAGGTGTGCGCAGTCTGAGCGCTGGGCCGGGGTCTGAGGTCCTGAATTTGGTTTTTATCTCTATGGCTATCTTCCATCTGACCAAAATTGGCTCAAGAAGTTCAGTCTGAGGTAGCTATTCTGCTGTAAAGCGTGCTGTTATGGGCGATGAACACGCTAGTGTCTATAATCTAGCTTAGATGGCAGAGTCTTAATAACTATATTTAGAAGACTTTTAGCCTGTCAGTTAATAGATAGATTATTACATATAACGTATTATTTTCCAGTTGCTGTGTAACAGATTATATCAAAACCTAGCAACAGGCAAAAATACATTATCTCATGAAGCTTCTGAGGGACTCGAGTCTGGGAGGCAGTGTGGCTGGGTGGCTGTGGTTCCGGCTCCCTCAGGTTGCAGGCAAATTGTTGGCCAGGATTGTAAACTCTCCTTCCAAGTACATGAAAAAGTATCCTTTCCAGTGGAAGCAAGGCAACCAGCGTAATTACCTGTCCTTTTGCTGAGATGAAAAGTGACAGTCATTTGGTTCCCTGTAGCTGGGAAGCAGCTGTAGGTTTGACTTGTTCCGACCTGTTCCTGACTGCTAAGCCCATGACTCTCTCACTCGGCATCCTAGTTACTGTTCTCCATGCTGTGTGACAGTGACAGATTAATTACATAGCTTCTCTCCCCCATCTCTCCAGCAGTCTCCTCCCCTCTGAGGGGTCATGTCTTTTATGGCCTCCATGGTAGGTGCAGGCCATGGCCACGAAATGTATTAACTATGCGCACAGGCGGAATATGTGTGAAATGTTTATAGCCAAAAGTGTCTTACAGTTTGAAATTTTTAGAATTTCATAAATATACATGCCAATATGTATATATGTATGTATGTACAGAGGCAAATATACATTACACACACACACACACACACATGTATATATATATGAAATTACTTTGGTAGTGAGACCCGGTCTAAAGAAAAAGCCTGTTTGTTTCACGTGTGCTTTGCGTGCCTGAGTGACCTTATGCAGTATTTTTAGCTGTTTTGACTGCAGCTCCTCATCTTCTGTCAGATGTGGAATTTTCCACTTGTGATGTCATGCTCATGCTCAGGAAGGCTTGGGGTTTTGAGCCTTTCAGATCCACGTTTAGAAGGAGGGACACACAGCCCGTGTTAGCGTTCCATGTAGAGTGTGAGTCCACTAACTTTGGCTGTAATTCTCGCTTGAGACTATAGTCATAAGTCATTTTATACATCAAGGATTTTTTTGTGCCTATTCCTGATATTTTTCTCCTTTTCACTAATACTTTGAATTCTAGTTACATTAATCACATACTCTGTAGAACCTTTACTTGCCCTTCAAATCAAACAGTTAACTAGAGGAATTTGATGTTAATTTTAACTTTATTACGCCTTTGCGTGTGTGTGTGCGTGTGTGTGTGTGTGTGTGTGTGTGTGTGTGTGTGTGTGTGTGTGTGTTAATTTAGGCAGCCTTGTTTCCTTGGTGCCCTCTATCCCATCTGACTCCTAGACTCTACCTCGCCTTCCACAGGGTTCCCTGAGCCCTGAGGGAGGGATTTGATTTGATAGAGTCTCTCAGTTAGGACTGAGTGGTCCGAGGTCTCTCACTCTCTACATCTTGTCTGCTGTGGTTCTCCGTGTTTGTTCTCCTTTGCTGTAGAGGAAGCTTCTCTGTTGATGGCTGAGCTGGGCACTGATTATATGTTTAGGTTACTTCGCTCAGGATGATATTTTCTAGTTCCATTCATTTACCCGTGAATTTCATTTTTTTACCAGCTAAATATTTCTCCATTGTATAAATGTATCACTTTTTTTTATCCATTCATCTATTGAGGGACGTCTAGTTTTTTTTTCCAAATTCTTCTTCTGTTTGTATTTTGTGGAATAGTTTGAGGAGTATTGGCATTAGTTCTTCTTTGAAAGTCTGGTAGAATTCTGTGCTAAAACCATCATGCCCTGGGCTGCTTCTGTTGTTGTTGAGAGACTTTCCACGACTGGCTGTATTTCACTGGGGAGTTATATAGGTCTGTTTAAATTGTTTATCTGATCTTGATTTAACTTTGGTAAGTGGTACCTATCAAGAACGTTACCCATTTGTTTTAGATTTTTCTGATTTGGTGGTGTATGGGTTTTTAAGGTGTGTCTTTTTGAGTCTGTGGATTTCCTCAGTGTCTGTTGTTATGTTTCCCTTTTCGTTTCTAATTTTGTCAGTTCAGGTACTGTCTTTCTGCCTTTTAGTTAGTTTAGATAAAGGTTGGTCAATCTCCTGATTTTCTCAAACAGCAATAACAACAAACCTTTGTTTCGATTCTTTGTTTTTTGTTTTTATTTGATTGATTTTAGCCCTGAGATTGATTATTTTCTGCCATCTACTCCTTTTGGGTGTGGTTTCTCCTTTTTGTTCTACAGCTTTCAGGTTACTCTGGTATACATAGTGAGTTCCAGATCAGCCAAAACCACATAGTAAGATCCTGTATAGTATAATAAAGTATACTGTAATACTGACTGCAGTGTTCATATAGCAAGAAACCTGTTTTCTCTGCTTTCTTTGACATTAAATGTAGCCATCAATGGTAGGGCCACATGATCCTAGAGCAAGTTGGAGACCAGACTTGACTATAAAAGACCCTAGTTTAAAAAATGAAAATGAGAGCCAGGCGGTGGTGGGACATTCCTTTAATCCCTGCACTTGGGAGGCAGAGGCAGACAAATCACTAAGTTTCAAGTCAACCTGGTCTACAGAGTGAGTTCCAGGACAACCATAGCTACACAGAGAAACCCTGCCTTGAAAAAACATAAATGAATGAATTAATAAATAAATAAGTAAATAAATAAATGTGGAAGAACGAAATTATTAGCAACAGCTTTTTACTTAATTGATATAGCTAAAAGTCACTAAAGGAAGTTGTAGTGACATTTTGGGAATTCTGGAAAATCCATTCCTCTGTTCCCTGCAGTTTCTGCGATAGCATTTGAAATCAAATTTTCCATGTTTTCCTTATCAGGCCCCCATATTGGGCCCCACTTGTAGCTGGCTACTTTGTGGGTTCTTTATTTCCCCACCCCCACACCCACACCCTCACCCACACCCCCAGTTTCACTCCCAGACACTAGATGGGAGAGAAACAAAGACAGGGGAAAGAGATCCCTGATTCTTAATTTCTTTCCTTTTGGGATCACAGCTACTAACAAACCACAAACAACCTCCCTAAATAGCCAACACCCACCCCACCTATTAGGGCTCTAGCAGTGTCAGAGTCAGAACCTGCTTCTAGAGCAGGAGCAAGCCATGGTCAGCTGCTGCCGGCATCCAAGCAGCCCACACCTGGGACTAAAGTGAGAGCACATTCTTATAATGCTTCTGTGGGTGTCTGTCTGTCTGTCTGTCTGTCTCTCTCTCTCTCTCTCTCTCTCTCTCTCTTCCTTCCTTCCTTCCTTCTTTTCTTCTTTTCTTCCTTTTTTTTTTTTAAAGAAATCAAGATTCCAGACTCAGCTCCCAGAACTGAAAAACAGAATCATCCCTGAGCTAGTCACTATTTCTTAGCTTCCCAGTTTTGTCATTTTAAAAAATGTATTCCTTCATTTTTGTAATGTGCCTTTGAGTCCTCAGATTGACTGTAACCTTCTGGGTCCTGTATTCCTGAAAATGGACTTTTTCTGATTGTATGCCTGGATGATAGATTGTCTGGGTATAAAATATAGATTTTAAAGCCATGTCATTATTATCTACTAGAATCCCACCATACATAGAAGTTTGATGCCAGTTTATTTCTTGTCCCCCATGAGTAACTGTTTAGTTATTTATTTTTGGAACTTTTAGTATAACATCTGTCTTAGTGTTCTGTTGCTGTGAAGAGACACCATGAAAAAGGCAGCTTTTAGAAAACATTTATTTGGAGCTTGCCAACCCTATGGAGGGTGAGTCCACGGCCACCGTGGCTGGGAACATGGCAGCTTTCCATCCTGATCTGCAGGTGGGGAGAGAGAGACACAGAGAGAGAGAGAGAGACAGACAGAGAGACAGAGAGACAGACAGAGAGAGAGACAGAGAGACAGAGAGAGAGACAGACAGAGAGAGAGAGAGAGAGACAGAGAGAGAGAGACAGAGACAGACAGAGAGAGAGAGAGACAGAGAGAGAGAGAGAGACAGAGACAGACAGAGAGAGAGACAGACAGACAGAGAGACAGAGAGAGAGAGAGAGAGAGACAGACAGAGAGAGAGAGAGAGAGAGAGAGAGAGAGAGAGAGAGAGAGAGACAGAGAGCGCGCGAGAGAGCGCAACCATGGGCTTGTGACACCTCCCACCCCAGTGTCACGCCTCCTCCAATCACAGCACACCTAGTAATTCCAAGTACTCCAACCAGGAGCCAAGCACACAAATGCTATAGGGGCCATTTCTGTTCTGCCCACCACAGCATCCTTGCCCTGACATTTTGAAATGTAAACAGTTGAGTCTAGATACTTGGATACCTTGTGAATCCTTTGAAGGGGAATCAATTTTGAGCACGTACATTATCTTGATTGCTATAGCTTTGTAATATAGTCTAATTTTGCTCTTCTTAAGACTTTATTCCTGGGGCTGGAGAGATGGCCTAATGGTTAAGAGCACTGACTGCTCTTCCAAAGATTCTGAGTTCAAATCCCAGCAACCACATGGTGGCTCACAACAATCTGTAATGGGATCTGATGCCCTCTTCTGGAGTGTCTGAAGACAACTACAGTGTACTTACATATAATAGATAAATCTTTTTAAAAAAAGACTTTATTCCTGATTCTGGATCGCTTGCATTTGCATATGAATTTTTGGGTCATCTTGTTAATTTCTGTAATAAAACTTTCTAGGAATTCACTTAACATGTTAGGCTTCAGTTTTCTTTTTGTTTTGTTTTGTTTTTTGGTTTTCAAGACAGGGTTTCTTCGTGTAGCCCTGGCTGTCCTGGAACTCACTCTGTAGACCAGGCTGAACTCGAACTCAGAAATCCGCCTGCCTCTGCCTCCCAAGTGCTGGGATTAAAGGCGTGCGCCACCACCGCCCGGCCAGGCTTCAGTTTTTAGACATGTTTTTGGACTTCAGAAAGGAATGAGTACAGAGTTCCCTAATCCTTCTTTGTCTAGTTTTATTCTTTTTCAATATTTTTTTTCTTATTGAGACAGTCTTGCTATTTTACCTATGCTGGTCTTAAACTTGGAATCCTCCCTCCCCAACCTATTGAATACCTGGGATTACAGATGTGTACCACCACACCCAGCAGTTTCTGCCTATTATTACCTTTCTTTACTATGGTACACTTTTTACTAAGGATGAACCAATATTGATACCCTGTGTTATTAACTACAACCCGTTGTTTAAGTTTGTTCATATAGTTTTTCTGTGGGTTTTAACAGATGCACGCATACTGTGCATTTAAGATGGTACTCGTTCGAGGATAGTCTGGTTGCCTTAAGTCTCCCCTATATTCTCAATTTAATCATGCCTCCCTACCTCTCTCCAGCCTTTTAACAACCACTTCTTCCTTTGATTATCTATCTTTTGACCATTGCCAGGGTGCTGTAGAGTTGGGATCATAATAAATGTGTCTTTTATTCAGCAAAGTGTTTCTGTCATGGTTTTTCATGGCTACTGTATTAGTCAGAGTTGTCTGGAGGAACAGAACTGATAGAATGAATTAATCTGTTTATTGGTCTGTCTGTCTATGTATCTGTAGAAAGGAGATTTATTAGAATGGAGTGCAGGCTTTGGTCTAGCTAGTCCAGTAATTGCTGTCTACCAACGGAAGGTGCAAGAATCCCGGAGCAGCTCAGTCCATGAGCTGATGCCTCAGAACCCTGAACAAGTCGGCTCTAGTGCCAGTGAGAGTGAGAGGAGACAGGCAGAGAGGGCACGCCTCCTTCTTCCATGTCCGTTATCCGGGCAGCCAGCAGGTGTGACCCAGATTGTAGGTGGATCTTCCCACTCAGAATGGCTTAATTAAGAAAAGTCCCTCAGAGGTGTACCCAGCCTCTTGGGTTTTAGTTAATTCCAGATGTAGTCAAGTTGACAACCAAGACTCGTAGCTACCATTCTTGTTTCTTTTTATTGTTGATCGATGTTCCCGGTGTGGCTGTGTATTCCTAAAAGTGTTAAGTGAGAGTTCCTGCCTCGTCTGTCTGTCTTGGGTGCTCGCAGTTGGAGTGAACCTGAGGTAGACGTTCGTGATGGTTGTCGTTGGCAACTCCCTGGGCTGGGCACACGGCTCAGAGGAATTACACGTCTCGCATGATGTGAGACCCTGGGTTCCCCAGCATTGAAAACACACACTCACACGCGTGTGCATGTGCTCACACAGGCATACACCTTTTCACATTTTTTTAAACTATAAGTACACCTTCTTTAGAAATTGTCATAAGGACTTTTGTTCCTTATTCAATCCATTTGTTTAGTTTGGCTGTTTGGTTTGATTGGGTTTTGCTTTTGCTTTTGTTTAACAGGTTTCTCTGTATACTCTGGCTGTCCTGGAGCTTGCTGTGTTAGCCAGGCTGCCTGGAACTCAGCCATTCACCTCCTCTGCGTCCTGATGCTGGGATTTAAGGCTTGTGCCACCATGCTTGGCTTTTAATCCAGTTGTTTTATTACTGAGTTTGAATTCTTTTTATGTCTTGGGTAGCGATCATTATTAGGTAGGTGTTTATGTGTATTTTCTCTTTGTCTGGTTTGCCATTTATTGTTGGAGTGTCTTCTGTAAAGCAGAAGTTTCATATTTCAGTGAAGTTGAGTTTATGAATTATTTCTTTGGGGTTGTCCACACCTATTTTCACAAGAGGTGTATTAAATTTGTAGATTAGTTTGTGAAATGATGACATTTAGCAATATTGATAATCATGAAATTGCATAACTTATCTCTTATTTAGATTTTCTTGCATTTTTAACTGTATTTGTAGCCTAGTATACTAATCAGTCTTTAAGAAATTAATTTTATGTGTATAGGTGCTTTGCCTGCATGTATGTCTGTGCTCCACATGCATTTCTGGTGCCCACCGAGGCCTGGGTAGGGAGTCAGATCCCCTGGGATTGGAGTTACAGATGGTTGAGAGCTACCAGGTAGATCTAGGAATGACACTGGGGTCCTTGGGATGAGCTTGATTTCCAGTGCCCTTAACTGCCAAGCTCTCCCTTCAGCCCAGCAAGAGAGTCTGCAGGTGGCTGATCCCAATGCACGATAAAGCCCTGGCCAATCACAGTGCACAGGGAAAGCACTGGTTGATCCCAGTGCATGGGGAAAGCACTGGCCGATCACAATGCCTGGGGAAAGCACTGGCTGATCACAGTGCATGGGGAAAGCACTGGCTGATCCCAGTGCACAGGAAAGCACTGGCTGATCCCAGTGCACAGGAAAGCACTGGCCGATCCCAGTGCACAGGAAGCACTGGCTGATCTCAGTGCACAGGAAGCACTGCCTGATCCCAGTGCACAGGAAGCACTGGCCGATCCCAGTGCACAGGAAGCACTGGCTGATGATCCCAGTGCACAGGAAGCACTGGCTGATGATCACAGTGCACAGGAAGCACTGGCTGATGATCACAGTGCACAGGAAGCACTGGCTGATGATCACAGTGCACAGGAAGCACTGGCTGATGATCACAGTGCACAGGAAGCACTGGCTGATGATCACAGTGCACAGGAAGCACTGGCTGATGATCACAGTGCACAGGAAGCACTGGCCGATCCCAGTGCCACAGGAAGCACTGGCTGATGATCCCAGTGCACAGGAAGCACTGGCTGATGATCACAGTGCACAGGAAGCACTGGCTGATGATCACAGTGCACAGGAAGCACTGGCTGATGATCACAGTGCACAGGAAGCACTGGCTGATGATCACAGTGCACAGGAAGCACTGGCTGATGATCCCAGTGCACAGGAAGCACTGGCCGATCCCAGTGCACAGGAAGCACTGGCTGATGATCCCAGTGCACAGGAAGCACTGGCTGATGATCCCAGTGCACAGGAAGCACTGGCTGATGATCCCAGTGCACAGGAAGCACTGGCTGATGATCCCAGTGCACAGGAAGCACTGGCTGATGATCACAGTGCACAGGAAGCACTGGCTGATGATCACAGTGCACAGGAAGCACTGGCTGATGATCACAGTGCACAGGAAGCACTGCCTGATCACAGTGCACAGGAAGCACTGGCCGATCCCATGCACAGGAAGCACTGGCTGATGATCACAGTGCACAGGAAGCACTGGCTGATCCCATGCACAGGAAGCACTGGCTGATGATCCCAGTGCACAGGAAGCACTGGCTGATGATCCCAGTGCACAGGAAAGCACTGGCTGATCACAGTGCACAGGAAGCACTGGCCGATCCCAGTGCACAGGAAGCACTGGCTGATGATCACAGTGCACAGGAAGCACTGGCCGATCCCAGTGCCACAGGAAGCACTGGCTGATGATCCCAGTGCACAGGAAGCACTGGCTGATGATCACAGTGCACAGGAAGCACTGGCTGATGATCACAGTGCACAGGAAGCACTGGCTGATGATCACAGTGCACAGGAAGCACTGGCTGATGATCACAGTGCACAGGAAGCACTGGCCGATCCCAGTGCCACAGGAAGCAGTGCTGCAGCTTTGCTTCCCCCTGCAGCCCTCTGAACTGTCATTACAGAACCACTGCTGTGGTCTGCAGAGTACAAGGTGTGTTGCCATCTTAGCTTTCCTCTCTAATTCACTGAGTAATGTGCACAGAAATAATTAACATAGGATGAGGTGGGAGGGGCTGGAGAGATGGCTCAGCGGTTAAGAGCACTGACTGCTCTTCCAGAGGTTCTGAGTTCAAATTCCAGCAACCACATGGTGGCTCACAACCCTCTGTAATGGGATCTGATGCCCTCTTCTGGAGTGTCTGAAGACAGCCACAGCGTACGCATTTAAGTAAAATAAATCTTTAAAAAAAAAAAAGAAAGATGAGGGAGGGTAAGTCCTTTTTTTTTTTTTGAGGGTACGTACTTTAAGAAATAACTCTGGGGCTAGAGAGGTAACTCAACAGCCAGAAGCACTCGCTGCTCTTTCAGAGGAAGGAGCTGGGTTTGATTTCTAGCACCCACATGGCAGATTGCATCTGCAATACCAATTCTAGAGGCCTGATGCGCGCTTACCTTGGTGAGCACCAGGCACACACACATTATCATCATCATCGTCATCATCATCATCATAATACAGAGATATGGTCTGGAAATATGACAGAGAACTTATTTCCCTATTGTGAAAAGCTCTGGGTTCGATTCCCAGCGGTTAAAGTAATGCCATAGTTTCTAACAGGATGTTCCTTAGGGAACTTAGATTTTCCTTTGTTAGTTTGGTTTGAACAACATCTGTCGTGCTGAAATGACACACTGTGAGGATGTGAGAGCATTTGCTTATGTTTAGTCAGAGCATTCATGAAATAACTAAAAATAACAAAGTTTCCCTGAAAGGTCATAGAGACCACGGTCTGTTGGTCATGTAAATGTTTTACCAGGATGGTGGCAGGCGGTCAAGGCAGTGCGGTCATTCCAGCCTCTCCTACAAGCCGCTGTGCACAAGGGTGGTCCCTGTGTAAATATTTATTTTGTGCTTTGACTGGGAAGAAGTCTTGCTTTAAACATCAACACGCCAGTGGTTGCCTTGGTGCACACGTGTGCCCTCCCTGCCTGAGGTGGGAGCTGTGATGTAGGACGACACTGCTGTGTTTATAAAAAGACGTTTTAGAGTTGGTGAGGTAACTGATGGGGTAAAAACACCCGCTGCCCAGCCTGGTGACCTGAGTTCAATACCCGAGACCCACAGGAAAGAAGAGGAGAACCAACACCTACAAGCTGTCCTCTGACCTCCACATACATGGTGTGGGGCAGCGTGTGCACGTGTACACACACACTCTGAATGAGTGAGTGAATGAATGAATGGATGAATGGCATGTAGTTTAAAATAACAAACTTTAAGTAACACTTAAAATTCAGATGGATAAAAATAAATAAATAACACTTTGATCAACCATCTGTCTGCCGTGATCTGTTAGCTTTCCGTCGCCGTGACAGAATACCTCAGACAATCAGCTTAGGTAGTATGATGGTCACCTGTGACAGTTACCATCACTGCCATCTTGACTGGGTTTACTTGGAAGCACCCACTAGAAGACGTACAGTGAGAAGGCCAGTCTTTGAGGCCTTCCTAGAGAGGATTAGCTGAAGAGGGACCCCATGGAGTAGACTGGGGCCTAGAGAGAATGGAAGGAGGAGGAGGAGAAAGCCAGGGTGCCATCCCTCCTCCCTGTCCCCCTCCCCCGGGTGTGGAAGGTAAGGTGTAGCCGCAGCTCCTGCTGCCTCAGGACCACCTGTCACCATGCCCACCATGGTGGACTGAGAGCCAAGATGAAACCCTCTTCCTTACACTGTTTTTCTCAGGTATTGGGCATAGTGTCTTAGTGCAGGGTCACTGTGAGGAGACACCATGACCAAGGCAACTTTTAAAAGAAAGCATTTCATTTCAGAGTTTCAGAGGGTGAGTCCATGACCATCATGGCGGGCAGCGTGGCAGCACAGGGACAGGCATGGCCTGGAGCAGTAGCTGAGAGCTCACATCTGACCTACACTGGGCCTAGCGTGGACTTTCAATCAAAACCTCAGAGCCCACCCCACACTTCATCAAGGCCACACCCACTCCAACAGTCTTTCAAATGGTGCCACTCCCGGTGAGCCTGTGGGGCCATTTTCAGTCAGACCACCACAGCCCTCTAGTGACTTTCCTGGTCTCCTTAGCGCAGTGAGATTCTATAGTCATCTCTTGCTTCCTCTACTCTGACCTGTTGTCGCACAGTAAGGTTTTGGTTTACACTAAAGTCTCCTCTCTTAACATCTTCTTTGGTTTTCTCCCGCCCACCCCGTCTTCCTGCTGTTTTGTTTGGCTCGGAGTTTTGTCTTTAAGAAGGGACGGTCTTTAGTTTGCTGTAGCAAAGGCTAAGCCTTTAGCTCTTGATCCTCCTGGGTCTCCTTTCTGAGTGCTAGCGTTGAAGATTTGTGCTCGCAGGCTTGGTTCCGTTTCCGTTTTACAGTTCGTGCTTGCCAGGATGTCTTATAAATAAAACCTGGCACTGTGAGTCCACTGCCCTCACATATGCTCTCACTTGATGTATATTGATGAGACTTGAGCTGGAGAACGGCTCGGCAGGAAAGGTGTTAACCGTGACAGGACCTGAGTGTGATGACGGCTCGTCCACCACTTCCACATGCACGCCATTCCCCGGGTGCCATGCACACGTATAGACACATCATTTGGAAAATTAAATAATTAGACTCAAACTTTACCTTAGTTTCCTTTCATTTAAACTTTTCAAGAAGTGTCCATATTCTCCTAAACCTTCCTTATGAGGGTAACCCGAGAGCATAATGGTTAGATTTTCCATTTGGTATAAATTTTCTTTTTTTTTTCTGTTATAAAGTTACTGAACAATGTGTTCATCAAAATTTAAGAACACCTAAAGGAACCCTTCACACAGGGAACAAACATTGAATTTCCTGCTCTGACATGTGAGGCTAAGGCAGAAGAGCCGGTGTCACTGTGAACTTGGGGTCGTTGCACCATGAGGGGGTTGGACAACAGATGGTGTTACTGGTAACCGGCTGAAGCAATGGGAGAATTAGGCACTGGGTTAGAGTCTTAGTGCTCGGCCAGTCCTCTTCTACCTTCACCAACAGTGGCTCAGCTCCGGCCTCTGTAGTGAGAGCTTAAAAGCTTACAGGACCTCATCTAAGGATTGCTTAGTTTTTCTCTAAGAAAGACTAACAGAGTATTGAAATGCTAGGCATAGCCGGGCAGTGTGGTGCACACCTTTAATCCCAGCACTTGGGAGGCAGAGGCAGGTGGATTTCTGAGTTCGAGGCCAGCCTGGTCTACAGAGTGAGTTACAGGACAGCCAGAGCTATACAGAGAAACCCTGTCTCAAAAAACCAAAAAAAAAAAAAAAAAAAAAGAAAGAAAGAAAGAAATGCTAGGCATAAGTATGCTTTGTGTCTCTCATTCCAAACAGTTTGAAACAGTAATGAACAGTAATGTCTAACTCAGACCAGAGTCAAATCCTAGCCACTTACCAATCGAATGTTCTGTGAATTTTTATACCTTCATTTGAAAAATGAGAATAACCTACCCTGATGGAAGCTTTGGGAGGTAGGAAGCGGTGAACTGGAGAGAGGGCCCGGCCCGTGTGTGAGCAGAACGACTGCAGAACTGTGGGGAACGTGGCCACAGAAAGGATCTGGAAGCTTTGAGTCACTTTCTGCTTCCGTGACTGTTGTGCTTGGTTTGATTATGTGTTCCATTTGACTAAAGCAGCACTGAAGCTTATTCATAGTGAGGTTGGTAAAACATGAGTAACCCAGTTCAAAGGAAATGTCGCATTTTACCTCTGTCATTTTTTATGTTTAAGAATTGGAGGATTTTCAAATACGTTTGTTTTTTAAAAGTGGAGGGGAAAGCTAAGGAGGTTTTTGACCTCAGTTTTTTGTTTTGTTTTGTTTAAGATTTATGTATTATATATGAGTACACTGTCGCTGTCTTCAGACACCAGAGGGCGTCAGACCTCATTACAGATGGTTGTGAGACACCATGTGGGTGCTGGGATTTGAACGCAGGACCTTGGAAAGAGCAGTCAGTGCTCTTACCCACTGAGCCATCTCACCAGTCCCTTGACGTCAGTTTTAAAGAACAAGGCATCGTGGTATACATCTGTAATCGTGTCTCTCAGGAGACCAAGGAGGACGGTAGGGTCAGGGCAGCCGTGCAGAGTCAGATCGGACAACAGAACAGCAAGGATCTCACGCGGTGCTGAGAGATTAAGAAGAGACTTGGGGCACTAAGGGGCTGCAGAGATTTAAGCAGTTTTGTGTTGGGGTATTATATAAATCACTATTTTATTAGACAGGCATCGGAGGTATGGGACGATAGATCAGTGAGTTAAGCCCTTCCCCTCTAAGCATGAGGACTGTGTTCAGATCCCCAGTGGTGTGGTGGCCTGCCCACAGCCCCACCTCACAGGAGGTGAACTCCAGAGCAGCTGGCTCGGCAGACTAGCAGAGAGCTGTGACCTGGTGAGAGATTCTGCCTCAGTGTATAACATGGAGAGCAATGGAGGGAGACACTTGAAGTCACCCTCAGGACTCGACTTGCACACGTGCACCTTCACACACACACACACACACACACACACACACACACACACACATGCACACTGCCCATGTGAAGCCAGAGGACAACTTATTAGAATTGGTTTTCTCTTCCCCTGTGGGCCCCAGGGATTGAGCGCATGTCTTAAGCTTGTAGGCAAGTACGTTTCTTTTCTCGGCCATCTCACCAGCCCCCAAGTGATGCTTTAAGCTCTGTGTGTGTGTTAGGTCCCCACCAAGGGTACGGCTGCTGGCCATACTGTATCCTCCGGTGTCCAGTCCTGCCCTCTGCACCCCTCAGGTGCCTGTTGGCCCTTATAGTCCGCAAGAGCTTCCTGCAGCTGTCACTCACCCTTTGGGCAGGTCGATCCTTGGTTTCCTGACTTGACAGATCTCGGGATAGCTCAGTCTTAAACATTCTCGAGATGGTTGTGGCTACAGTTCCTGAGGCTTGGAGAGCGAGAGAGGAGAGAGGTAGAGGAGTGGTCTCACGAAAACCCCCAAGTGGATTTGAGGCTTGTCCTGGGGTTGAGTTCAGTCTTTTTATCTGGACGACTGGCTTGCTCCCTGAAGGCTTCTGTGTCCCTTCCTTATCGAGGCCATGGCTGAGCTGTGGCTCCTTTCCTCTGAATTGCTCCTCAGCTGTCCACCCTGGTCCCCTTTATTTCTGGTGCTTTCCGTCTTTGTTTGTTTGAAGTTGTCCATTCTCTTATTCTGACTTTTCTCATCTCTGCATCACACACACGGCTGCTTCTCGTCCACTGTCCTTGCCCAGGTCTCTTCACTGCAAAGCCTCTGCCCCACAGTGGAGTGATCATGGAGTTACAGTCCAAAGAGGGCAGACACGTGTTACTGTGCCTGTAAATAATTATGAAAGCACATTGCTTCAGTGTATCATATATTAACAAATAAAGTTGTGTATGTGAATGTGGGGCCATGGATGGAATGCCACACCTTACATGACCTGGGCAAACACCCCACTATTGGGCTGTAGTGTGGTTAGCCCTCACATAGTATTTTTTTGGTTTGGAGTGTTGGTGAGTAAACCCCAAGCCCCTGCTCATGCTAGGTAAGTGCTTTTCTTTCGAAGCGACATCACTGGCCCTTGCTATTGGATATATTTTTATTTGTTTTAGACAAAGTCTTGCTGTGTAGGTCAGACTGGCCTTGAAATTGTAATTCGCTTAGACCAGCCTCTGGGGTGCTGGGGCTATCTATTTATACAATTACATGAGAATCCAAACTAACAATTGTAAAAAAGATATTGGTGCTTTGTTTTGAAAAAATATGTTTATGGTTATATTTTGTATGTATGTATGTATGTGCATTATGTGTGTATGTCTGTGTGAGTGTGTATGTGTGAGTGTGTGTGTGTGCGTGCGTGTGTGTGTGTGTGTGTGTGTGTGTGTGTGTGTGTATGGGAGGGGGAGAGCGCGAGCACATGAGCGGCGCGAGTGTGTTACCTGTGGAGGCCAGAAGAGTGTGTCGGGTCCTTTAACTCCTTTAACTGGAGTTGCAGATGGATGTGAGCTGCCTGCCGGGTGGATGCTGGGACCTCTCCTGGTCCTCTGGACCAGCCAGTGCTCTTGACCACGATCCCTCCCCACAGCCCCTGGAGAAGGTTCTTACTGACACTCTGTACTGACCAACCACAGCTCTCAGTAGAAGTCGGCTCTCCTTTACGTAGCTTAGCCAGTGAGTGCAGAGCTGGGAAAGTTCTGCAGAATTACAACTGGGGGTCTTAGGAAGCAAAATATTATCTTTGTTTCAAAATAAGGTAAAAACATCTTTGTTCATTGCATACATCCAAAGGAAATAAAAGCCTATTTGTCGTTGTAGTTATGTTCCTGGAAATGATGCTGTTGAATAAAAAGTGTATCAGGAATAAACTTTTATAAATGAAAAGGCCACGGGTTATTTCTGCTCAGAGTTTTGGTTACAGTTGTTTGGGATTTGGATTTAAAGTCGGTCCTGTTCTTAGGAGCTCTGCCAGTGCCGGCCTGGAGAAGGGAACTGCCCCTGCTGTAAGGAGTGCATGCTGTGCCTCGGGGCCCTGTGGGACGAGTGCTGCGACTGCGTCGGTGAGTCCACAGGCCAGGCCGGCCTTCTGACTTCCTCTCCTAACTCACAGACTAGGATCCTTGACTAAATGATGTAAGTAGGGGCTGGGCGCGCACGCACGCACACACGCACGCACACACGCACACACACACACACACACACACACACGCATACTGTCATTACCTTCTATTAGGTTCCCTTTCAGACCTTTACAGTCCTGTGACTGCCCTTCCTTTAGATTGAAACTGTCCCACACTTTTCACGGGTGGGGTACATCCTCTGAGAGGACTCCAGTTAGGAGACAGCCTTGTCTTCTGCCTCAGGTGTGTGTGCCTTCACACATACTTTGTCTAACAAGCTTTCTTCCCAACTTCCTACAATAAGTTTCTCAGCTGCCAGGCTGGGTGACAGAGGCCTGTAATCCCAGCTATTCAGGACGCTGAGGCAGGAGGATCACAAATTCAAGGCATGCATGTGCTCACAGAATGAGTTCAATGCCTACCTGACTCAAAATTAAGCAAATAATTAAATTAACAAAACAAGAAAAAGAAAGAAAAAAGCAGGACAGAAGGACTTGAGTGGTAGAGCACATATCTGCCATGGATGAAGCCCTAGTGAGATTACACTATCTACCAAAGGGGACTAGAGAGAAAGGGGGAGGGTGGGGGAGGGAGAGGACTGGTTTCTCCTTTCCTCTTGAGGTTTCTAACATTTATTTGTGTTTTACGTGTATGGGTGCTTGTGTGCATATTGTTGCACATTCAGTGCAAGGCCAGTGGAGGCCAGAAGAGGTCACTGGATCCCTGCAGTTGGAGACAGTTGTGAGCTGCCCCTTGGTGCTGGGAATGGAGTCTATCCTCTGAACCGCTGACTTATCTCTTTCTGATTCTCACTTAGAGTCCTTGCTTATTTTCATCCTACACTCCAACATGCTCTTTCCCTGAAGATAACAGGTATTATTGGTCAAAGATTCTCAACCATGCCTACCTTCTGAAATCTGATTATCCAAAGGCCACTACTAATATACAAGTAAAAACACCACATAACTAGTGATATATCAATTAGGCTACTTTTTTTGCTGAAATCATCTGTTTCTAGGTCAGAAGCAAAACCATAGATACAAAGTTTTGTGAGATTGGAATGCTTTTTTTTTTTTTTAAGAAATAAACTACTGTCTTATATTTCTTTATTGTGTGTGAGTGTGTACAGATAGAGGTCAGAGGGCGACCTCAGAAGTTGGTTTTCTTCTGCCACCTTGTGGGATTGATGGGATCAGTCTAAGGTTCTCAGGCCTGTGCCCAAGAGCCTTTATCTGCTGGGCCACTACACCAGCCCTGCAGGCTTGCCATTGAACCTAAATAGGCTTCCCAGAACCCTGAGTGTGTTGGCTGTGTGTGTCAGACTCAGCGGCACGTGCCTCTACTCACTGAGCCGTCTCACCAGCCCCTGTACTGTTCTTTTAAGCTAATAGGCAACAAAAATATTTGGGCCTGAAGCTGAGGATATCACAGCCTGTAATCACAGCTATTGGGAGGCGGAGCAGGCGGAGCTGGGCTGCAGTAAAACCTTACCTCTAGAGACCAAATAAATAAACCAACCATTAAAAGAAGTATTGAGGGGCTGGAGAGATGATGGCTCCGTAGTTAAGAGCACTCACTGACTGCTTTTCCAGAGGATCCGGGTTTAATAACCAGCACTCACAGGACAGCTTACAACTGGCTGTATTCCAGCTCCACGTGATTTGACACCTCACACAGACATACATGCAGGTCAAACGCCATTGTACATAAAGTAAAATGTTAAACATTAAGAAAAGGATATAATGAGTTTGACTTTTAGAAAGAGCCACTAAACCCAGGCACGGTTATAAGCGTGGGCATGCATGAGTGTGCGTGTCTGTGCATGCTTGTGGATGAAGAAGCTAGAAACAGAATTGGGAGAGAAGGGGCGACCTTAAAGGAGGTAAGAAATGGAGACAGTACTGGAGTGCATGAACAGAGAAGCAAAGAGGCTGTCTGAGGGAAGACAGAATGTGCTGGAGCAGGGCCCCTGGGAGGAAGAGGTTTAAGGTAAGGTGAGGAGTTCTGGGAGGAGTCACAGGTACTGAGGGATGCATCTGTCTTGATATGCTAATAGGCACCTCAGTTAGCCATTTGTCCCAGGTTTCTGAGACATAACATTCCAGCCTTTTGCTGATGTTAAAGGAGTGATGTAATCTCTTCTATAACTACTTCCTGCTAAAACTGAGGTGTTCCAGGAAGGCTGGAATGTCGGACAAAGCTGAGAAGGGAGACAGGAGTGTAGACTGGGTGATAGCTGTTTTGCTCACTGCCCAGGTTCTGTGGGACCACCTGGGACTAGTGAGATGTGACAGCTCTGGAGCCCTCTGGGATGTAGGTTCCAGGGAGCACCAGCAGTGGCCGTGGAAGGCAGTTGGGAGCACGGCAATCTGCTGGGACAGATACAAACTAACAACAGAAGGTACAGTCAGCGCAAAACTGCTGTCTTGGGTGTGCATTTGACACGTCCCAAGACCAGGGGAAGGGGAAGCCCACCTCAGGGTAAGCAGTAGGGAGAACTTCGCTTGGTTGACAAGAATACTTATCTGGAGTCCTTTTGACCTGTAATAGGTGGATCCAAGTCTCATGACTCCCTGACAAGAATTTTGTAAGTTCAGAAAAAGATAAAAGTTTTAGATATATTAACATTATCGCCATTTGCATCTGTACTGAATCCACACTGTAGAGGAAGCAGTAGACTCCTGCCTCTGAGTCATAGGAAAGCCTTAGGGACCTAAAGATGAGTGTGAGTTTAAATGATGTCCAGAGGGCTGGCCGTGTAGGTCGGACAGAGCTGTTTTCAGCGGGAGAAGCACTCGTTCTCTAGACTTAGAAGACTACTAGGGTTAGATTAAAAGCTTATCAGAACTCCAGTGATTAATGTTAAAACCCTGAACTCTAACAATGGCATAGAGAGCGAATGAAATCTGACTTTATCTCTTTCAGAGTGAGGTCTGTCAGCAAGGTAAAGTGTCGGCCTCTCTCAGCAGCAGACCTAGTAGTAGCTCTAGGAAAATGGGTCCCGAGGCTGCAGTCTTGGGTAAAGAGCTGGTTTGATTGCTGCTGTTTAACCAACAAAACTACTCTTAGCCTACCCACCAACATCCTCAGAGATCTGAGGCTGAACCTTAGCAGGTAGTATAGTCCTAATGACCTGTGGATCGTTAAAGTAACAGACGTACTGCTACCGGGACAGTTACCTTAGGCTCCCATGGTCTGGATGGCTTCGTTGGGGGCAGTGGTCCATCCTTGGCTATCAAACATGGCAGCATTAAATCTTTAGCTGCAGCACAGAGCAGCGCCAGCCTTTGGCTGCCAGGCCCAGAGTGTCTGAGAGGTTTTCCTGTGGAAGAGGATTTAAGGGAACTACTTCACTCTGACCGGGCGGAGGGCGGCAGGCAGTCAACCCTCAGGGCTGAGCCCTGGCGCCAGGTGAGGCACGGGCAGTTTTCCCAAGTGCTTACTTCGCCTTTCCACCATCCAGGAGGAGTCCTCGGTGCCATCTGTCTTCCTCAGAGACCTTACAGTTGCTTCTGCTAGGGGCTGGCAGACCTGTCTAGCAGAGAAGCTTTTCCATAAACAGTTTAGATGCCATGTCCACCAGATCTCTGAAGAGTTGAGGAATGTAATCTATTAAGTATACCAGAGTTAAATAAACTACTTGTCTTTAGTTACTTCTTAAAACAAGTAACTTTTTTCAAGGCTTAACTTGAAAGCACATACCGGAGGCTAAAGAGGACTTGTCATTGTGAATGACTTAGCATGGGGTCTTACTGCTGTGAACAGACACCAAGGCCAAGGCTGGTTCCCACGGGGTTAGGAGGAGGGTCTCATGGCCCATCCCTACAGTGACACACTTCCTCCAACAAGCCCACGCCTACTCCGACAAATCCACACCTCCTAATAGTGCCAGTCCCTGGGCCAAGCATATTTAAACCACCACACTTGGCTATAAGCATAGTTCTGAGAGCATTAAAGAATGTGGATCCTTTATGAGCTCAGTAAGTTAACTGACCATCAACTTCCATGTCTTAATTATCTTTAACAGTTTACAAGTTAGTAGCTTTTATAAGATTAGGACTTTACACTTTATCCCTATTAAGTTTAAGCCTTAAAATTTTGAGTTAAAGATTTAATTGAAGATCCTTTAGAACCAAAATAAAACTTTAAACTATAAATTCAGTTCATAGAGACTGGGAACTTTATTCCTTTATAGTGCATCATTATAGAATATCGGAACTTTTTATATGACTCAGTTTAAACAAGAGTTGAATCCAAGTATTATGGTTTGTATATGCTCAGCCCAGGGAGTGGCACTATTAGAAGGTGTGTCAATGTGGGTATGAGCTATAAGACCCTCACCTAGCTGCCTGGAAATCAGTGTTCCACAAGAAGCCTTCACATGAAGATGTATACCATGCCTGCCTGGATGCTGCCATGTTTCCGCCTTGATGATAGTGAACTGAACCTCTGAACCTGTAAGCCAGCCCCAATTAAATGTTGTCGTTTATAAGACTTGGTTTGTTCACAGTAGTAAAACCCTAAGACACCAAGTTATATTTACAATATATCCTAAACAAAAGTTATATCACATATATAGTTATATTGTAGCAAATTAAAATTACGCATGTATAGGTTTTTAACTATAAGCCTTTTGTTAAAAGATTTGAGCCAAATTTTGCTACAGACTTTTTTTTTTACTATACCCAATGAATTTTCAAATCCTGAGATAAAGATTGTTTACACAATAGTCTTTTTTTCTTTAAAGATTTATTTATTTATTATATATAAGTACACTGTAGCTGTCTTCAGATGCCCCAGAAGAGGCCATCAGATCCCGTTACAGATGGTTGTGAGCCACCATATGGTTGCTGGGATTTGAACTCAGGACCTTTAGAAGAGCAACCAGTGCTCTTAACTGCTGAGCCAGCTCTCCGGCCCCTACACAATAGTCTTAAAAGATTTCTTGAGAGCAAAGTGTAGAGAAATCATACTGTAACTTTAATTTTTTCAAACTTTATTTTTTATGATGGCTCTTAAATGCTTTAACCTCCCTGTTAGCCCACCACCCACCAAAGGTCGTGGGAAAGAAAGGATACAGAGGATGTGGACCTGTTTAGAAAGGTTCTTTGGAGCAACTCCCGCCTGTGTTGTGTCGAAATCAGCAGTTTAGTTCACAGGTCAGCAGCTTGATCCACCAGCAGTCTGGCTCGGTAGAGTTGGGACGGCAACAGCAGTAGCACAACCTAATAGACACCAGGCCTCCGCCGCGCTACACGTCAACAGGGGGGACCCCAAGGCCCATTCTGTGGTTTTGGCACCAGATGAATGAAAAAATAAGAGGAGAGCACGACTACTCCCAAAGTGTGGAGGGGATTCTTACTGTGGGTGTAAGGGAAGCAGGCAGAGGAAGAGTCCAGGCTGAACATGGCCAGCTGACTAAACCACACCATGGAAGAAGAGAGGTGGCCCAGTCCAAGAGGCCAAAATGGCTTATATAGGCCCAGCCTGGGGGAAGGGAAGCAGAAGTTCAGCCCCTGGGAGGAGCCACAGGTCCTGAGGGATGCTGGGAAACCTAGCAGGCATCCATTTTGATATGTTAATAGGCACCTCTGCAACCTTCTGAGCTTTTGAGACTTAATGCTATCCACAGATAGGCAGAGCACAGAAGTGATGATGGTGTGAGAGTTTTGAACCAAAACCCACCCCCAGTGACACCCTCCAGCAAGGCCACAGCTCCTAATCCTTCCTGTCTTACTTAGGGTTTCTGTTGCTGTGAAGAGACCATGAGCACAGCAGCTTTTATAAAGAAAGCCATTTACTTGGGGCTGGCTTATAGGTGCCGAGGGTTAGTCCATTATTGTCCTGGCGGGAAACGTGGTGGCAATGCTGGCAAACATGGTACTGGAGAAAGAGTAGAAGGTTCTACATCTTTATCCACCACCAGTAGCAAAGGTGAAAGTGACACTAGGTAGAGCTTAAGCAACTGAGACCTCAAAGCCCACCTCAGAGTGGTACTCTTCCTCCAACAAGGCCACACCTCCTAATAGTGCCATTCCCTATGGGTCAAACATTCAAACATATGAGTCTGCAAAAGCCATTCTCTTTAAAACCAACACATACACACACACACACACACACACACACACACACACATACATATACACACACATATACACACAGAGGGAGAGGGGGAGGGAGGGAGAGAGAGAGAGAGAGAGAGAGAGAATGAATATGCTGTGATGACAGGTATTACTTTGTATGCTGACTAAAGTAAAGTTAATTTCTGTTGCTAAGCCCGTCTCATGAATTATTTCCTTTACTTTTTACAGTAACTCTTTGCAGTGTGGGCATGTTATTAACTGGTTTTCTTGACTGGTTTGACTGTGACAGAGAGAGAAAAGAGAGTGTTAACCAAAGACTTGGGTGTGCATCTGTGTGCCACACGTATGCCCAATACCCACACAAGTTGGATGAGGATATTGCATACCTGGGACAGGAGTTACAGATGGTTATAAGCTGCCATGTGGGTGCTAGGAATCAAACCCAGGTCCATAGGAAACGTAGCTGATGCTCCTAACCACTGAGCCATCTCTCCAGGTCACTGTAATGCTCTTAGATGGACATGCTATATAAGAAACTACATCCAAATATCTAGAAAAGATAGAAGGGGTGTTTAATGAAATGTTCAACTCTTAAGTAAATATGTCTTCCAGCTCAACATAGTAGTCTACATTTACCTATCGTCTACCCTCGCATGAAAGACACTAGTAAAATCAAATGTAAAGATGTAATCGGAAACACTGAAAGATAAAGAGAAATAAAAGATGGAAGCTTAATTGGGTTTTCGTTAACTATCTAATGGGAAAGAGAGATTATCACTATTTTTAAACAGATTGGAACAAATTCTAAGAATTTCCATTAAAGACAATTATGGTGGAATAGTCCCATGTAAACCCTTAGAGGCTCTATAGATTTAGTGTAATCAGTGCATCAGGGAGAAAGAAACTCTAGACGAGGGTCAAAGTTGGGTCTTCATCATGCAGGGGCTGCAGATAGTAAAAGGTGTCCCCAGTCTAAGGACTGCACACAAAGGAAAACGATGCATGCCAGCAACATGGAGGGTAAATGTATCCGTACAATTACAGAAAACATTTGTTTCAAAATGAGTAGAAAAATATTAATTAAAAGGGACCTATATTGAATATTGAAATTAATATCAGTTTTGGGGGGCTGGAGACAGGCTTAGTGGTTAAGAGCATTGGCTTCACTTTGAGGACCCAGGTTCAGTTCCTAGCACCTACGTAGTGGCTCATATCTATAACTCTAGTTGCAGGGGGTCCAGGGCCCTCTTCAGGCCTCCATTGGCACTGCATGCACACGGTACATAGCTAGCACAGATATCAATGCAGGTAAAACACCCAGACACACAAAATGATAAAATAAATATAAATACTAGAATGTCATGCACTATAGAACAAACCAGATGGAAAAATTATAGGATACTCATGAAAAGAAAGATTTAAAATAAGAGGGGTGGGGGGAAAGTCAGCCAGGTGTGGTTGAAGCACACCTTTAATCCCAGCACTCAGGAGGCAATTAAGCAGATCTGTCTGAGTTCAAGGCCAGCCTGGTCTACAAAGCAAGGTCCAGGATACCCAGGACTGTTATACAGAGAAAACTGTCTCTAAATAAATAAACAAAAATAAATAAATAAATACATTTAAAAGTCAAAAAATAATAGAAGAAAATGTCCCCGTTTTGGAGTGAGGGGTTCTTCAAGTTGAAAGACTCTACAGAATGCTGAGCGATGTTTAAGAAAGACTTACCTATAGACAATCCTTTATAAAAATGTATAGCTTTCAAGTTAAAGAAGATTCTAGAAGATTTTAGAAAAAAAATAATACCTGGGTGTGTTGATGTATTCAGCTTGGAAGGCTGAGGGGGGAACCTGTGCTTTCACAGAAACTAGTGTTCAGGGAGGGTCATGCAGACAGGAGGGATGGAGAAGGCAGGTGCGTGTCCCTCCCAGAACGCAGCCCACTCACCCTCAGCAGTCACTGACTCACTGGGTCATGAGCACTTGTTTGTAGCCAGGTAAGAACTAAGTTTTCTTCTCACCATATGCTAAGTGAGCAAAGGGTGGAGCTCTACCGTGAGATTGTCATAGATGGTTGCAGAGTGCTGTTACCATAGTTACCACCTCGGCATCCTCTCTTGCCCTCCCACTCATACTGGTCCTCTCCTGACTGTGTCCCTTAATAGACAGGGTCTCACTGTGTAGACCACGATGACCTGAAACTCGCTGTGTAGACCAGGCTGGCTTGGAATTCACAGAGATCCACCTGCCTCTGCCCCTGGATGCTGGGATCAAAGGTGTGCACTAGCACACCCAGCCATTATGTCTTTTTTAAAAGAAAATGTGCATTCTGCATTGGAGAGAGAAATAAAAGTTATAATAGAAGACCAGTGAAACATAAATAGAGCAGAAAAGCAAAGAGAAAAACACGGATTGAAGAAAACTAGCAGGTTTAACTGAGTTAAGAACCATTGGAAAACACAGGAGATGCGGGAGACAGACGGCCCTGGCTGAGGCGGTGAGGAAGGGCTCAGAGCTCTCCTGTGAGGAGAGACTAGGTCTTCAGACTCTCAAGCACGAGGTTGAGGGTATATTTTTCTCAAGAAATGCTGAAGCTTTGTTCTGTGTCCAACAATCCTAAGCTTAGTAGTACGGAAGTACATGTGTGTCAGGCCACTCACACGTGTGGACGGAGCGTAGGTGTCTGTCACAGATGAGTGGGTGGTGGTACCCACGTAAAGTGGACGTACAATTCCTTTAACAACAGCATACTGGTCATGAGCCACTTCAGTTCGTCCTTATCCTATACCGTTTTATTTCTTCACCACTTTAAAAGTAGAGCTTGCTGGATTTAACAGTTTTACCCTCGGGACTTGAAATATATCGTTCCAACTGATGATGGTGGCATATGCTGTAATCCTAGCACTTGGGAGACTGAGACAGGAGGATAGCCACAAATTTGAGGCCAGCTTGGGCTACATGGTGAATTCAAGGCAAGTCTGCACTGTATAGAGACTCTGTCTCAGAGCGCGCATGTGCGCATGCGTGCACACACACACACACACACACACACACACACACACACACAGAGGGAGCAGTAAACAACGTTTTTTTCCTTTATTGACACTTTGATGCCAACCTTTTGCCGCCTTTGACCTCCACCCCTAACGTCTGTTCTCTTGTCTGACTCTGGCTCGTTGGTGATGCTTCCCCTGTATTTGTACTGGAGTTGTGTGAGGTTTTATTCCCACGTCTGCTGGGGTTTTGATGTTGTGCTCAGCGTGTCATCAGGTCACTGGCCCCTCCCTCACGCTGCTGCTTTCCATCCAGGCCTGGGGAGCAGATGTTCAGTTCTTTGTCAGTCCGTGTGTTGAGCAGCTGTGACCCCATGGCAGAAGCTGCCTTTCCTTTTCACGACCCCTGTGCCTCTGCGTGGTGACCGGCATCTTCCTGTCCTGTCTCCAGTTCCCCCCAGACTGGAGGAAGCTAGCTGCCCTGAGAGAGTGACAGGCTCTCCAAAGCTCCACTCCTTCCTGCCCCCGGGGCCAGAGATGAGTGGCCAGCTGTCCCTTACTGCCCGGTGTCAGTTCTGTCTGTGCCTTTTAGTTGTCTTGTCACATTTGTGGGTCCTGACCGTTTCCATTCTTTCTCTTCCCAGATTAAAATCCATCCTTTGCCACCAGCTCACTCTTCATAGTGTTTCCAAGAGGCAGCTTCTGTGGTCCACCTCACCGGCACAGTCCCTTCCGTGCCCTGGCTTTAATGCTTACTATGTACATACAAGCCTCTTGCCTACGTTTATAAATGTGGAACACTGAATTCTCTGTGATGTAATGGTCCTTCTGATGATAAGCTCTGGAGTTTTAAGTCTGACCTTTGAACTCAGGTGTCCACCCTTTCTTCTCTGTTTGCTGGTCCCTTGAGTCTGGCTTGTGTGTGCTGACCAGCAGTCTGCTCAGCGGCCCTAGCTGGCTGCTGCTGCACTTGAGGGTTACTTGTAGCATGTGCTAATTGCGGCAGTGAACATGAAAGAACTGGAGTCATGATTCTGGCTCTGTTCCTAGATTATGTAATAGCAGACAAGACATTTACTTTATTTGGGCCTGTTTCCTCACTAAGAGTAAAGTGTTCTTACTTGATCATCTAATCTGTGATGCTGCCATATAATCTAAATTGTTAAGTTCAGATATCTTAATTTTATGAGAGAGATACATGTTATTCTCAGCTCTTGCCAAAGTCTGCAAAAATATGTAAAAAATAAAAAAGACTCAGAGAGAGAGAGAGAATTCTCATCCCTAAATTTATAAAATTTAAAGGGTCTATAAATTTTGCCTTACTCCGGGGAAGACACGAAACTCCATATTAAAGATAGTTGATATTAAAGCATGAAGCATGATTTTGTTTTTAAAGTGTAATGGACAAGGAGTGCCTACCTATATACACAAGGCTTGATTCTAGCACCACATAAAGTCAGATGTTGTCTTACATATCTGTAATCTCAGCACATAAAGGTTTTAGATAGGAGGATTGGGAATTGAAGATCATCCTTGGACTATGGTTTGGATGTGAACTGTCCCCCATTACGTATGTGTTTAAAACCTGGTCCCAGCTGATGGTGCTGTGGAACCTTTAGGAGGTAGAGCCTCGCTGGAGAAGTAGGACGCTGGGCGAGCCCTGGGGTTTTCTAGCCTGGCTCCACTTCCTGTTCACTCTGTGCGCCCTGACCACCAGCCTGGGATTGCAGGTGTGCAGTCCCACACAGTGCTGGGGTTTGAACTGGGGGCTTGCAGAGCATTCTAGCAACTGAGCTGTATTCCAAACCCTGAGCCCAGCTTTCATGCTCACACTGATGATTGAGTTGGTGAAAGCTGACATTCCATGTCTTACACACACACACACACACACACACACACACACACACACACACACACACACACGTGTGCATTCCTGTGCTGCCAAAGCCTTGAAATCCTTTCTGTGCTGTCCCAGTTTCTGTTAGTGGAGAGGAATTTGGAACTTGGTTTGCTCAGTGGGTGGTTCTCATTACTTTTTGTCTTTTCAGGGGTAAGAAGGCTATGAAAACATCATATGTATGTAACATTATGTAACATTAAACATTAAACAGTATGTAACATTTAAAAATCACAGCATTAACATACAGAGCTTTCATTCTAGGGAATTAGCAGAATCCCGAAATGTTATAATCCGTAAGGAGAGTAAACTTGTATGGCCTGTTTCCCCAGGTATGTGTAACCCTCGGAATTACAGCGACACACCCCCCACATCAAAGAGCACTGTGGAGGAGCTGCACGAGCCCATCCCCTCCCTGTTCCGGGCCCTGACGGAGGGCGACACCCAGCTGAACTGGAACATCGTTTCCTTCCCAGTGGCAGAGGAGTTGTCACACCACGAAAACCTGGTCTCCTTCTTAGAGACTGTGAACCAGCCACACCACCAAAATGTGTCTGTGCCCAGCAACAGCGACAAAGGTACTGTTCTACTCTGGAGTCGTTAGGGTTAGAACTTCCTAGGTCTGGGGTTTGTTTGAGTCACTTTATTCTTTATTGTGTGGCATCTGTGCTTGCTGTCAGGTGTCTGCCATGGTGCCTCATGATGTCAGGTGTTTGCAAATTATGCCAGGGTCATCGTGAGCTTATTTTTATTTTGGTATTGTGTCTGTGTGCTTCTGAGTGTGGGCACACACCATCGGACAACTTTGCAGAGTCTGCCCTGCCCCTCCACTGTGCATTCGGGGATTAAACTCAGGCTGGGTTTGTACAGCGAGAGCTCTACCTTCCCAGCGATCTTGCTGCCCATCAGCTAAAATCTTTTTGGAAAAAATAGTTTTATAAGACATCTCATTTCTAGGTATAGACTATGCAGGCAGTTGTCAGTGGACGTGACTGCGACCACAGAAGAGACAAGAGAATGATCTCTGCTCATCTGAGAATCGTGAGAATAGATCATGTCATAATTTTGGAGTATTATAAACAGAATATAGCTTTGATATAAAGTTGTCAATGTTTTTCAATAGTTTTATAGTAGAAGAATAATAGATTTATGAAAGTACACTTGATGTGGCTTTGTTTTAGGTTTTGAGATAAGATCCCAAATGCAGACAGGCTGACCTAGAACTGTGGCAGTCCTCCTTGTCCTCCGCACGGGGCTAGAGCTGCCGCCCACCCCTGGCTGTAAGACGCAGCTGTGTCTTACATTAGATGAATTATGCACACACAGACGCTATCATTTGAACTTCTTTCTTGATTTGGCTATTGTGCCCTTCATTATAATCTGACCAGTATAAAATAGAACTTTGCACGTTAACAATAAAATCAGAACAGCTTTTGTTAAATGGCAGTATGACTTCTTACTTGCTTTCAGGCTAAGTTGCTTTACAAATGAAATGCTAGGCTCTAGGAAACACTGGAAATGTGTGATTGTGATGATAAATGCTTTGCTGCCATTTTTTCATGCTGAAGTGTAATTAGCGTCACAGATGCATATTGATTCAGAAGTTTCTTAAACTCATGACAGCGTTTCAAAAACCAGTCTCTGGAAACAAAAACAGAGCTAAGGTTTTCCCTGGTGCCTCTTCCTCCTCTTGGCACACAGCTCAGTTTGCAGTTTGTTTTTAACTGATAGGTTTACTTTTTCTACCCAGCTCTTTGGACTCTCTGATTACTCTTTGAGTCTGTAATGGCTAGCCCACGGTAGGTTTTCAGTAATACATACTGAGTAGAGTTAGATGAAATGGATTTAGTGGGATCTAGTCGTAAGTGACTGGCTTGTTGCCAGCCCTTCTGACCCCACTGCTCTGGTTTCCTCATTTCTAAACACAAGAGCTGCTTGTTAGGGTGTGCGCGTGCTTAGGGGCAGACACTGCCAAAGCACATCGGGGAAGCCCTGGGGAGTGCATCCGGTCAAACTCGGGAAGAAGCTTGTATGGCGAGTGCTTTGCTCACTGAACCATCCCAGTAGCCTGTTTTCTTTGTTTCTTTCTTTGAAACTATTTTGATATGTATTTGAATTCATTGTGTAGCCCAGGTTAGCTTTGAACTCATGATCCTTCGGCCCCATCTAGTGTTAGGGAAACATCCCTGTGCCGCTGTGCCTGAGCCTTTGCCCCACCCCCATGGATACTGTAGTCATCTTCAGTGCCTGGAAGCTTCGACGTCCTCCCTGTAGCACAGCCTTTTCTAGTCGGCCTCCCTCTGTTCATTCGTTCTCTGTGTGGCCCTGTACACACTTAGTCCCGGCCAGTGGAGGTGCCACATGCATGTCTGCAATCCCAGGGTCAGGTGGCTGGAACAGGGACCATCTCCGCTGCAGCAAGAGACCTGTGTCCAGAAGAGCAGCACATGCTCCTCCGTTCTCACGAGAGCCCGTGACTGTCCCCACGCGCTCTCTGTGAATGACACTCTCTTTAGTTTATTTCACGTCATATTTTGCCATAGCTATAGGTAGCCGCCTGGGATTCACAACCTGCAAAGTTAAAAACGTGACTGTCCTGTTGGAGAGCAGGCCTAGAAAGGCTCTGTAGTCTACCTGCTGGCAGGCATTGGTAATCATGGGCAGCATTTGGACCACTCGCTTTAGTACAGGTTCTCGCTCGGTACGACTTTAGGACAGTATTTCTCTCTCTTCTTTGGACTGGGGAAGCATGTCTTTGGAGACATGTCAGCTTAGGAGACAACCATGCTGCTTCACGGCTGCCTGTTACGCCAGATATTCCAGCCTCATCTCGTCTTTGCCTCCTTTGTCTAATGTGAGCATCTGTCACCAAATGAAGATCTTTTGTCCCTTGTTTTGTCCTGTGCTGATGGGCAGTAAGAAAACTAGAAAGTCCCGCAGGGACTCTCCGAGCAAGTGGCGAGCGGCGATCTCCTCCTGTCTGTACTGAGATCTGCGTTTTCATTTCAGAGCACATGTGCACTGTGGTGTACTTTGATGACTGCATGTCCATACACCAGTGTAAGATATCCTGTGAGTCCATGGGGGCATCCAGGTACCGCTGGTTTCACAACGCCTGCTGTGAGTGCATCGGTCCAGAGTGCGTCGACTATGGGAGCAAGACTGTCAAGTGTATGAACTGCATGTTTTAAAGAGGGAGAAATGCAAACCAAAGCAGTAAGTCATGAAGTGCGCAGAAATCATGAGTCTGGTATGCTAGAGTGTCAAGTTATGCTATTGTAGCTCTGCTCTTATGTCTGATGCGTATTAGCATATGCCTTTTCCACTGGACTCAGTAGAACCTTAGTCACATGAGAATCAGGTTCGGAGGAGGCCAGGAAAGACCTGACCTTCTGACAGAAGGTGCTGTCTTCTTGCAGCTGTCCAAACTCTTTTTGTTTTGAATGTTATAGCACAAGCCTGGTAGACATGTGGTTCTCACCTCCAGTTCTAAAACACCAGGCCCCTGAAATCACACCTCTCTTAATTGTGCCTTGGCTGGTTTATCAGTTTTATATGCAGTTTATAATTCTAACAACTCACATTCAAGCCACACTAAAACTTAATTTCAAACCACTTTACATTGGTTTTAGAAAGTAAATGTTTACTCTATTTTACAACAGAAAAGTTTTACCGAGGGCCAGTGAGCCGGCTCAGTGGATTAAGGGGCTTGCTACCAAACCTGATGACCTGAGCCCGATCCCCAGAACCCATATAGTGGAAGGAAAGAACCAGCTCCTCTAAGTTGTCCTCTGACCTCCGTACACGTACAGTGACATGCATGCAGGTGTGCATGTGTGTCACACATAAATAACTAACTTTTAAAAATTGTTAACCTCTTACATGGTGAAATCTAAATCTGCCGTGTAGCACTCACGATGACAGTGATTTGGACACTATGTCCCCCCTCCCCCACCCGCAGTACTGATGCAGTGATGTACAGAGTCATCACTGTTCATTGGTATAGCAGAGTCTCATGGCATACCTGCGAAACGTCATCCAGTGCACTGTGAGGATCTGGGTGGAGAATAAGTAGCACGGCTGTGATGATGCCCCATTAGGCTCCAGGCAGAGCACCAGGCAGCAGATGTCCCTTTCCAGGGGCACAGCATAGCTGAGCGTGAGGCTGACCAGGAGAAGGTCTGGCTCAGCACCAGCAAAACAGCTGGGTCTCCAGCACATGTGAGAAGGAAGAGGGTTGAAGAAGGATGTACAGACGTGGGCAGAGAAGGGCAAAAAGGTTGGGAACTCCTAGTAGGGTCCACCTTAAAACCATTTATAGTCACTGGCTTTGTTATTTTGTAATATTACATTTGTTTCTGGATATCTGAATCTAAATAAGTATATTTTAAGAAGCTATATTCCTGAAATTACAGGGGGAAATCTGTTTACTAGCATACTACAGAATTATCTAGTTAGCTTCTTATATAGGGTTCCCATAGTGATGAGCCTCAGTAACATGCCCTTCACAGTAACAAAATTCTCACCTTCAAGCATGAATCTAAGACAAATATTTATAATACACAGACTCAATTTTATAGAATTGCTATTTTCTCTAGTGCATATCTGAATTAAAAGTAACGTTTTAGGAATAATCTTTATATGGCTACATATTTTAGTACATAAAATAGGAAATGTTCTTAAACACATTTTGTATTCTTATTTGAATAGTTACAAGATCATTTGTGGTATCATGGCTATCCATTATAAACCATGCTATTTCCAGTAGCTGACAAATATTCAAGGTATTCCAACCTTCTAAGAAACCAACTTAGAACATAGATGTATGTGATTATTAAACATCAAGGTGTCCTCTCACTTTTACCTAGAGTGCCTCTCTTTAAAGGTGCCTTGGAGACATTTTAGCCCCTTCCTTCTTAGCTCCCACAGGGCTGTGGCTTTTCTTGAAATCAGGAGTTTTGAAGGACCACAGCTAGCTGTTCCATTTCAGCCGCTGATTCTCAAGAAAGTTTATACTCTGACGGAAGAATGCTTTGATGGCTTCTAGCGGTGCATCTCGTGCTTTCTTCTTCTTTCTGTGTTTGTTTTTGTTGTTGTTGCTGTCATGGTTTGGTTTGGTTTTGAGACAGGATCTCTGCAGTCCCGATGGCCTGGAATTTCTATGTAGACCAGGCGGCCATCCTCATGTTGTCTTAATGATGGCCATAAACATTGTTAAAATATGTCACCAGCTTTTTAAAACTTTTCATTATTAAAATTTAAAATACAGTGTGTCTTTTTTACCCTGTACATTTTCTATGAACAGTTTTTTAAACCACTTGCTTTAACTTTTTATTGCCCTGTTTTTCCCATTAGAAATGATCCCCACTGAGATAAATTTTATAATCAAATTTTGTGTATTTCTCCTGGTTTGCCAAGGCCTTGAAGAAATAGCAGCCATTCCCTGACAGGTTTGCTCTCCCACCACAGCGAGACTGAGCAAGATGATCAGAGGATCAAGGCCAGTCCGGAGTCCATAGCAAGACACCACCTCGGAAAGCACAAGTCCTGTGCTCGGCATTTTGAGTAGTGTTTTATTCCTAAATTGAAATTAAATATTTTAGAAGCTAACAGCCGCACTCAGTCTAGACCTTCCACACCATTCCAGCAGTTACACTCCCTTACTGAAAGAGTTTGAAATAAGAAAGATCTTGTTTTTCTTATAGCTGGATCCAGAGACACTAGACTTTAAGGGCTGAGGGTGAAGCCTGGTGACAGGGCTCTCACCTGTCGAGATGCAGCCGTGGGTCCACCCTGAGAACCAACGAGAGATAAGCACTGGCTTGCGAATCAGAGGTTGTTAAATTCATATGTACACACTTCCCTATAGCAAGACATGGGCTTATGCATGACATTTATGAGAAAACAATGTTTTCCATATAGCATTTAATTAGGACGGTAGCTTATTCGTAATTAAGGTACAAAAGCAAAAATTATTCGAGTAAAATGTACTGTTTACACAGGATGCTGTGAAAGGGGTCTTCACACCAAAGTATAACTTGTAAAGTTTCAGAAAATAACAATGTTATTAGCATATTTTAACAAATATTTGGAATTTTTAAAAAGCATCAAAATAGAAAAAAGGAAAGTGAAACTCTGGAGAACGAGATGCTGAGAACGTTTATGTTAAAGGTCTGTACTTAGAAAGCATCTTTTTAAGGACTTTAAAGACTGTTCATTCCCAAGAGTCTATGTTGATTGCATTTAACATGACTGACAACTTATATGTGTAATTGTGTACATTTTCATTGGTTGTCTCTGTAGTCAAAAAAGGTATTTTAATAAAAAATAGAAATGACTGTGAGTCATGTTATTAATTTCTGCAGAGAACGCTGACTGTGGTGCTAACACTCTTACCTTGCAGGATGCCCCCACAGAGTCCGCTGGACCAGCTCACACAGTGTGAAGCAAATGCCTCACCATTCTGCTCCGGCAGGGCCATGACAGCAGCTGACACAACCTTACAGAGTGATTTAGACAGACCTGACAGGCGTGCTGTGTGACAGGCAGCCTGAGTGTGGCCCAGCACATTTGTAGGTGCTGATGTTGTATGGCAGAGACAGGAGAGTCCTGATAGGGCTGGAGAGAGGAGAGGGTGTGGGGCGGAGGCTTTGCTGGCCTTTCCGTAGCAGGGTGCAGTCATGGTGTCTCACTGTCGCACTGCTGTGAGGAGACACCCAACCAAGGCAGCTTATGACGAAAGCCCTGGACTGACGGCTGGCTTTACAGTTCTGAGGTCAGTCCCTGGTCATCATGGTGGGGATTGGGCAGTAGGCAGGCAGGCTCGGTGCTGGAGCAGTGACTGTCGGTTCACAGACTTAGTACATCGGGTGTCACGAGAGAAACACCATCCAGGCCGTGAAGCCCATCACCGCCTGCCGGAGCAGGATCGGAGGCTGCGTCGGTGTCCCAGGGTGTGGCTGGGCCAGTCCCTGAGGGAAATTCCTATACACACTAACCCTGCCGTTCTGCTTCTCACTAACTAAAATGAGCCAACCAGGGTATAGGGTTTTGTGAATAAAAAATAAAAAGGCCTGGGCTGCATAGTTTGGGCAAGTTCCCTGTGCAGCCACAGGCCAACAGTAAAGACTTTCTGTTTGGCTTTAGGGGTGTCCAAGGGGTGGTCCCTGGTGGGCTTACCTCAGCAGCAGGCAGAGTGATGGAGGCTTGGACTGCTGTGGACTTCTGAAACCTTAACGTCCACTCCCAGTGACTCCTACACACCTCCTCCAGTAACAGCACCTCCTAATCCTTCTAAGTAGCCCCTCAACTGGGAGCCAAGCATTCAGATATGTGAGCCCATGAGGGCCATTCTCATTCAAACCACCACACGGAGTAAGAGAGCACATGAGTGCTATGGAGTGGTGTGTAGAGGATGAAGATGACGATGGGGAGACAGAGACTGAGGAGAGGCAGGACCCTGTGAGGAAAGTTGTTCCGATGGCCGACAGTCATGCAGAGGTTGGATCTGAGATGCACAGTTGGAAGCCACACCCGAAACTGTGATGCTCAGACATCCAGGAGGCAGGACAGTGCCAGGTGCACCTGTCCCTCAAGCCACTGGCAGGAGTGGTGGCTCACACCTTTAATCCCAGCACTGTCAGGGCAAGAGGATCTCTGTTCTCTGTGAGTTCAAGGCCAGCATGGTCCACATAGCAAGCAAGCTCCATGATAAGACAATGTAGAGAGATCCTATATCTTTTTTAGTTGGTACATACTTTGGGACACAGTGTGACCTTTCAGGTCATGTATACAATGTGTAATGATCACACACAGATACACACACACAAACACACACACACATGTCTGTCACCTCAAACATTGATTCTTTGTGTTACGATTGTTTAAAAAATGTACTATTTCTTTAAATATCTATTAGTTCTTGCCAACGTTGGTTCTCCTGCTGTGCTATGGAACGCCAGCAGTGAGCCCCACCCACCTGTTCCATGTCCAACATTGCTGCCTTCAGACCCCTTGCTTCCCAGCCTCTGGTGACCACAGCTCCTCTTCCACTCCGCTGCCTCCACATGACATACAGTGTTTGTTTTCTGAGTCCAGCTCACGTGACATAATATCTATCCCCTTGCACCCACGGAGATGCAGAATCCAGTTTCCTATGGGGCTAAGTAGCACTGAGAGTGTCCACTCTTCCTGTGTCCACCCAGAGAACTGTTGGCAGGCAGCAAGCCTGGTACTCACCTCTACCACCAGGGAGTGGGAAGGAGGGGTGTTATAGCACAGAGTTGGGGAGATGTTTTAGGAATTGTGGGTCTTTAACATTTTGATTTTGATTTTTTTTTACCCTATCCAATAAAAAGCAAATTTATTTTACCCAATGTTAGCCAAAAATGATGGGAGGCCATTGTTTTGGCCTAAGCTTCTGCAGCAACAAGCAGGACAAACTAGCCTCTCACACCCCATGTCCCAGACTCAAACCTTAAGGAAGCTGATCAGTCCCCTGAGAGACCAGTTTTTCCTGCAAAAGCAGACTGCAGTCTAGCTGAGCATAAGAAAGGCCGCCACCTGCTTTAATCTTTACCAAAAAATAACTAGACGCAGCAGATTGTAACCAGTCACTTTTTTTTTCTATGCAATTTCCTTAGTCTAAATTTTCGAAGCCCACTGTTTTGGTGGAGTCCTCAGTGTTTTGTAGAGGACACACCCTGATTGATAAATATCTAGTAAAAGTCAATTATATCTGTGACTCAAACTGTCACAGTGTTATCTTTGACTCAATTTAATTTTTGAGGCAGTCTGATTTTATTGACTAGGCTGGCCTTAAACTCCTGGGCTCAAGTGACCTGGTCCAAGCCTTCTTGAGTCACTAGGCCCAGAGACCTAAGTCACCCTCTCCTTTTAACCTGCAGCTTCAGCTTTGAAAAGGAGATGTAACCCTTTAGAGGTACAGCGAGAGCTTCCTTCTCCCCTGCTGGCACTGGGGCCTGGGGAGTTCTCAGCTGGATCTTGGGAAACTTGAGACCCCTATCTGCTGGCCAGAGAGACAAAACTTCCCCTTACTGGATTTTGAGGAGCCACTGAGGCTACTCACAGCCACCGCACAATATGACAAGATGATTGTGTGACATGTGGCCTGGCCCTCTATCTTCCTGGTGCAGCCAGCTCTATCTGACACACCTGTGAGGGTAGTACCTGCCCCCTTCTCCAGTAAATAGGAAGGCCTTTGTGTCACTGGGCCTAGAGTTACCCTATGGGGAGTCAGAGCAATGGTGGACAACCAGGCTTTTGTTTTTCAGAAACGTTTCCTGCTTCAGGTACTCTGCTGGAGGGAAGAGATCACATCTCTGTAGCCCCTTCTCAGCAGGCTCTCCACTAACCTGACTGGGGCTTGGAGGGAACCACTGGAGCTGCTGCCTTGCCCTTTCTCAGGGAAGTGCCCTGCTAGTGAGTCCCCAGATAGGTGACAGACGCTTCTAGCTGACAGCGATCAGGTTTTATCTGATTTAAAGAAAGCAAAGAGACAGGCTGTGGTACCACCCTACTTTACAGGGTGGCATCTATGTCCCCTGTCGCTGTCAGGAGCAAGCCATCTAGAAAAGGCTAAAGGCAGATAAGTAAGTTTTTTGGAGATGCCCACCATTTGTTTGTTTGTTTGTTTTGCATGCCCTAGGATGGGTGAGCTCTGAGAGGCGAGGTCCTAAGAGACTTCATCCCAGGATTGCTTCTTGCAGCTGATATCCCTTTCCTATCACTTACATAGTCTAGTGATTCCTGGGCATCAGCCCACACTATTGGGCAGATTTCCTGCAGATCAACATGAAGATGAACTTTCGTGAATTAATGCTATTTAGATGAATTAATGATTTTACAGAATCCTGATTTGATAATTTTAGAAATTTTTTGGGGAGATGGTGTTAGCTGTTTTGCCAGAAAGATGTAATAAAATCAGAATCAAGAATAGTGTGCGGGGCTGGAGAGATGTCTCAGTAGTTAAGAGCACTGACTGTTCTTCTGAAGGTCCTGAGTTCAAATCCCAGCAACCACACGGTGGCTCAACCATCCGTAATGAGATCTGTTGCCCTCTTCTGTGGGTCCGAAGACAGCTACAGTGTACATATAACAATAAATACATCTTTGGGCCAGAGCGAGCAAAGGTTCTGAGTTCAATTCCCAGCAACCACAACCATCTGGACAGCTACAGTGTACTCATATACATAAAATAAATAAATCTTAAAAAAAAAAGATCTGTCTCAAGATTTATTTAAAAAGAGAGAGAGAGAGAGAGAGAGAGAGAATAGAATGTGCCTACTCCTCCTAGGAGAGCAAGTACAGGCCGCTCTAATCATAAGGATACAATGAGCTTTCATAATTACACTAAAAAGAAAAGTAGGCTTGGGACAAATCTGTGATCAGGTAAAAACATTCATTCCAGGTCAGGGTCAAGGATGAGGCCACAGGTGTGCATATGATGAGGCAAGGCCTTGTGTAGCTGTTGCTTTGAACTTAGAATGTTCTTAAAGAGTGAAACATGCTTTGAACTCCTATGGACAGCCTTCTGTAACTCCCCTTTTGTGTAACATTTTATCTGTGAGGTAATTTTCTGAAGCAGTTTGGTCTAAGAAGGTATAAGGCGGCCAGAGAGAAGGAAAAAAGTGGTAACAACCAAATGTATGTGTGCGGCTTGGGGGCCTCTGCCCTATCCCTCCAAACGCATATATGCATATATGTTTGTCTTTACATACATATGTAGGAATATGTGTATGTACGTAAATATGCATGAACACTTGTGAAGCTGATAAGACAGGCTGTCAGACCTCACCAGAGTATATGTCTGTACATATTGCCTGCATAAAAGATTTTCTTTCTGCATGCGTGACTTTATTTTCCATTTTCTCTGGCTCTCAGAGAGTTAACGAAACTCTGAGCCTTTCACCAATCAGCGAGGGGCTCACAAGTAAAGGAACAACTCCCCCAGCCCCACTGTTAAACAGCAAGTGTTTATCACCAGAAGCCAGTGGTTTCTGGCCCCAGAATAGCAAAGATTTAGGAAAGAAAATATTTACTAGAAAAGAGTAAGCTAGTTTTGCCCCTAACAATCACTACTTTTGCAATACTTGCCCTTGCAATCGCCAACATTGTCCCCATCGCTGCCTTCCCCCAGAAACCTCGCGCTGCTGGGAAGCCCCACCCCCACCCTACCCCCACTCTGCAATCACCCAGTCTCACACGCTTCTACTGCCAGTCCTGCTTCTGATGCCCGACTTCCCCCCCACCCCCAAGTTCTGCATAAGTCATTCCTTCTGCTGGCCCAGGCGTTCGTAGACTGTGGTTCTGACCAGGTCTCAAATGCTATCTGTTTACACGGGCCGCCTCTGCCCCACTTCCGATGGCCCATTACCCGGCTTTAATGAAGCCTATTCATCTCCTATGAAGATAGGAGAGATACCCCCTAAAGGTAGCCTTGACACCTGCTTATTATCTGTTCTTTTCTTTCTTTCTTTCTTTTTTTTTTTTTTATTTTTTTTTTTTTTTTTGGTTTTTCGAGACAGGGTTTCTCTGTGTAGTCCTGGCTGTCCTGGAACCTGCTCTGTAGACCAGGCTGGCCTCGAACTCAGAAATCTGCCTGCCTCTGCCTCCCAAGTGCTAGGATTAAAGGCGTGCGCCACCACCGCCCGGCTTATTATCTGTTCTTAGGACCCAAGCAGGCAGAACTTCTGCTGGGTATTGTCTAAGTGTATCCTCCATGTTTGTTTTGGAAGTTTGGTCCTGGGTGTGGCAAGGTTGGGAGGTTCTCTGCATCTGTCTCCATCAGCTGCTAGGTGAAGCCTCGTAGAGGACAGTTATGTCAGGTTCCTGTCTGCAAGTTCAGGACTTTGATCCCAGTGCTGGGGAGGCAGTGGCAGGAGGATCTCTGTGAGTTCAAGGACAGCCTGGTCTACAGAGCGACTTCCAGGACAGCCAGAGCTACATGGAAGAACTTTGTCTTGAAAAACCAAAGAGAGAGGGAGGGAGAGGGCGGGGAAGGATGTATTTTTAAAGAAGACTATTTTTAATCACATAAAACACTAGCCCAGGTTTGCATCTGTTAGCGATGCTTGTAATGTGGGAAACTACGGCTTCCCTCAGCCTTTCTATGGCCCCATCCTCCTGTCCAGATCACGGGGCCTCCATGCCGACCGACAGACCACGACTCAGAATGCCCTTGTCATCGCAGTCACACAAAAAAGAGTTTACTTCTTTGGTGGGGCCAGGGCTTCCAGCATGGAAGGAGGCACTGAGGGTACTCATGTTAAGGTAACTGATCACGTATTAGGGCAGACTTTCCCTGTAAGAGTAGCAGCTCTCATTTGTGAGCAGTTTTGAACAGACTTTCCAGATTTCCTCCCAGGGATTCTTTTTGCACAAGAGCACACTCGAAGCTCCTCCTCCGGGCTGCAGTACACATCCTGGCTCTACTCCTGCAGCTCTGGCTGGGGCCGGGCAGGTTCATGCTCTAAGGCTCCAAAAAAATGACAGAGACGACCAAGCGAAGCTGATGCGACTCCATGAGGGAGGCGGCCGCAGTCCAGAAGTGCAGCTCTTCAGCCATTCTGGTGACGTTTGGACAGCAGGGCAGCCACCCTCCTGGGCTCTGCAGAGAGGGGTCTTCCCCAGCATGCTGGTCTCCAAACAACTGTGTCCTTCCTCTTCAGCTCCTCCTGCTGTCCTTGATTTCTGAATAAACAGCAGAATATCCACGAGTGTGGGAAAGGGGAGAAATCGTTTCTTATTTAATATTTGTTTCTTCCAATGCTAATGAGCTAGGTAGATGGACTGGGGGGGAAATCCATAATTTCAGTTGCTTTCAAATGCTGATCTTCCTGCTGGAGCTATAAGCAGCCAGGCTTGCAATCGGGACCCTTGCCCAGGGGAGCAGAGACAGCACTTGCAGAGCATGGTACATATCCAATAGGCCCGGGCACTGAAGGAGAGCACCTCTCCTGAGCTCAGAGCTTACCCACGCCAATGGCATCCCAGGTAGGATACCTCTCCCATCATTCACAAGTCAGCGATGGTATGGCCTGTATGTATTGTCTCCATACCTGTGCTGGCTAGTTTTACGTCAGCTAGACACAGCTAGAGTCATCTGAGAAATGGGAACCTCAGTTGAGAAAAAAATGCTTTCCTAAGATTGAGATTGTAGGCAAGCCTGTAGCGCATTTTCTTAATTAGTGATTAATGGGGAGTGCCCACTCTGTTGTGGGTGGTTCCATCCCTGGGCTGGTGGTCCTGGGTTCTATAAGAAAGCAGGCTGTGCAAGCCAGTAAGCAGCACCCTCCATGGCCTCTGCATCAGCTCCTGCCTCCTGCTTCCTGCCCTGCTTGACTTCCTCTCCTGACTTCCTTTGATGATGAACAGTGCTATGGAAGTGTGAGCCAAGTAAACCCTTTCCTCCTAACTTGCTTTTGGCCATGGTGTTGGTGATCACACCTACATGCTTCTTTTCTTTCCTCTCCTTTGTATGTTTGTGTGTGCTGTGCATATGTATGTGTGCTGTGTGTGTATATGTGTGTGCTATATGTATATGTCTGCATATGTGTGTGGTATGTGTGTGCATATATGGGTGCACATATGTGTGTGCATATATGTGTGTGCCTATGTGTGTGCATATATATGTGTGCCTGTGTGTGTTGTGTGTGTGCATATATGTGTGTGCATATGTGTGTGCATATATGCGTGTGTTGTGTGTGTGCATATATGTGTGTGTTGTATGTATGCATATGTGTGTTATGTGTGTGCATATATGGGTGCACATGTGTGTGTGCATATATGTGTGTGCCTATGTGTGTATTGTGTGCATATATGTGTGTGTTGTGTGTGCATATATGTGTGTTCTGTGCATATGTGTGTGCTGTATGTGCACATGTACATGCATATGTGTGTGTACTGTGTGTATGTGTGTACATATGTGTGGTGGCCAAAAGACACCTTTGGTATCATTCTTTGGAAACCATATAGGTTGTTTTTTGAGACAAAGTTTCCAGGTGGCCAGCGGGCCTCAGACCATCTCTGCCTCCTCGGCGCTGAGCTGACTGGGTCACCACACCCAGGTTTGTTTGGTTGGTTGTTTTTGGATTTCATTTTCTTTTCCAAGGGAAAAAGTGGGTCCTAGGGATGGAGCCCAAGCACCTCACTGACAGGGCAGCCCCTGCCCCGCCCTTAATGAAGCACACCTACTAACTCTGGGCATAGGAGAGCCAAGACAGTAACAGGGCCAGGGAGGGGCGGCGCTGGGAGCAAGCACCGGAGGAGGCTGGGCTGCTGACAAGGCTGGGCACAAACAAGTCAGGTCTGGGAGGGACGGTCTCTCAGTAAGCTGCCTAAACCGTCCTAATTACACAGGGCTGGGGAGGGCCGGGCTGATGGGCTGTGCGAGTCACAGCTGTGACAGGAAGAAAAGCTGAAGAGTGTGAGAAACAGAGGACACAGCCCAGGCGCCTACAAGGTGGGGCCACTTCACGGGCTCCTTCACTGAAGCACGCAGACCCACCTTGATTCCAGAATTCTCCTCAGCCCAGGGTGCATGCCTGTGCCTGCTGGGCCAGCAGGAACTTTCTTACCACGATGATCCTGTTGGTTCTTGACAAATTTCAGTTGATGTCGACAGTCCAAACCCCAAGAGAGAAAATATTCTAGACGTTTTTGTCTCTGCACAATTTTAACTATAGCTATAAGATGAAAAGATTACCTCAGTGTTATAGGATCCATACAGGCTTGTGTGCAAGCCTCTGTACAGCCGTTACCCACATGGTGAAATCCAGTCCAGCGCCATCATTCCTGGATGTATGTACCTGTCACCTTCAACAGACCTGCCACTGAGTTTTGGGCATTCTTCCGGGCCAGGCTACCTTCCAGGAGCCAGGACATCTCCCACCCATCTGTCTGGGTTCCATTAGCAGGAAACACACAGTGCTTAGCACTGCTGGGAGTTCCTGGGTAATTTTTCCATGACAGAAACATATTAATTTTCATTAAAGCTCAGTCAGTAACATGCTCATGACACAGAAGCAAGGAGACGGTTTGATCCCAGCACTCACATAGAAAGTGTGCAAGGCAGGCCTCCCTCCTCACCCCAGAGGTGGGAAGTGGAGGCCAAGAAATCCCTGGGGCAAACTGGACAGCCAGCCTCCCTTCGTGACTCCATCACACGCCAGGGCGGGGCCAGGTAGGTGACTCAGCAGGTAGAGGTGCTTGCTACAGAGCCTGGCAACTTCAGCTCAATCCCCAGGTCCCACGGTGAAGCTGAGAACCAGATCTTGAAAGTTGTCCTCTGACCTAGACACACCCATAATCCATCCACCCATCAACAAGTGTAAAAAGTTGTTGGAAAAGCAAGGTGCTCCTGAAGAAAGGCATCTGAAGTTGACCTCTGGCCTCTGTACACAGCACATATGTGAACAGGTACCTGTGCACATCAAGCAGGAAGCATGGCGTCTGATTCTGTTTGTTCTAAGGTGTTTACATTTATGTACTCTGTGTGTGTGTGTGTGTGTGTGTGTGTGTGTGTGTGCATCCATGCACACACACACATGCACGGGCGCACATGCGCATGCTTACACACCACTTCCCATTTTCTTCTCAGAGGATCAAATGCAGAGCCCACAAAGTCCTCAGTGGCTGCCTCTTCCATTTGCCTCCAGGGCTCCCTTTCTGGAGTCCTGCCTTGTGCTCTGGAGATAAGAGCTGTTTCTGGTCCCTATACATACAGGGACTGCCTGTGCCTGAAATGCCCTTTAAATGACTACATCAAAGCTGGCACCAAGTTCAGCACATATTGTGCTACAGTCTAGCAGAACAGTAGTTCCAAAACTGAGATGTGGCTCAGAAGCACAGCATTTGGATTCCCAGAAATACAAAGAGAAAAAGGACAAGAGGAAATGGTCATCACGTCAGCGCCACTCATTCAATAATGACCTCCCCCAGGGCTGTACCTGTCCAGACCTGCTGTGAAGAGGCCCCTGGGCTCCTGAGGAGGCCATTACTAAAAGTCTCAGGTTGTTCCTTAATTGCTGCTGGAACTAGGGCTGTTCACGCAGTGTCTGAGTCTTATGCAAACCAAAGGTTACAAATGTTTCCCTTGGAGGGGGAGGGTTCCGTGAGCTGGCTGGCTCAAATGTGTGCTGAGTCCTCTGCTACGCCACAGCAATGCCCTCCTGGATGGCTTCTATCTGAAATTGCCTTAAATCTTGGGAAAATTTTTCTCTGGCCAGCTCTGGCATGGAAAACGTACTATTGGCTGTTCCATCAAAAGGCGCAAGGATTCCTTCTCTAAGGGCAAATGGAAACACAAGCAACATGTGGCCTCAATTACGGCCATGACAATGTGCCTGACAGGGTACACATGTTCCATTGTGGACACAGTGCTGGAGAGTGCAGTAGAGACAGTCATGGGGCTGGGTGACCAGAGGGAACGCTCTGAGCTGCTCTGTGCCCAGGTCAAGAGTTGGGATGAACATTTAGATGAAGCGTCTAAATGGCTGGGAGGGGCTCTGTGGTGTGGATACCAAGCACCACCCAAACTTTCGCTGACTCCCCCCCCCCCCGATTTTGTTGGTGGATGGTTGCTTTCCTTGTTTTGCTTTTAGATGACGTCATCTGTGTAGCCTGGACTAGCTTTGAACTCAGTGTAGCCAGACAGGTTCGCACTAGCAGCCTTCCTGTTTAGCCGCCAAGTGCTTAGACTGCCGGTGTGGGCCACTATGCCCTAGTCTAACCAGTGATCAGCTATAACATAAGACCTCCTTTTTTTTCCTTTTTCAAATCCACAAAATCTGTTAAAAGATAAACTAGGGTATGTTCAACTTTTTGGGGCTGGTGGCTCACGCTTTTAATCCCAGCGCTTGGGAGGCAGAAGCAGACACAGCTCTGAGTTCAAGACTAGCCTGGTCTACAGAGTGAGTTCCAGAACAGCCAGGGCTACACAGAGAAACCCTGTTTCTAAAAACAAACAAAAACAGAAAGCAAAAACAAAAGAACCCCCTTAAGAAAAACATTTTTTTTGTTGTTTAAACAATAAGAATTAATTTTCTCATTATTCTGGAGATAATAAACCTAAGACATGATATCAATGGGGCTGGCTTCCTCTGATGTCAATCTCCTTAGTTTGTGTATTATAGTCTTCTCAGTTCTTCATACAATCTTCCCTCTCTGTGTAACTGCCTCTTCATAGATATTGATTGATTGATTGATTGATTGATTGATTGACTGATTGATTATAGTACTAGAACCAGAACACAGGGCTCGAATTCTACCACTGAACTATTTTTCTCGCCTCAGCCCTAATTTTTTTAAAGATTTATTTATTTTATGCATATGAGTACGCTGTAGCTGTCTTCAGACACACCAGAAGAGGGCGTCAGATCCCATTACAGACGGTTGTGAGCCACCATGTGGTTGCTGGGATTTGAACTCAGGACCTCTGGAAGAGCAGTCAGTGCTCTTAACCACTGAACCACTTCTCCAGCCCAGCCCTATTATTTTTAGTTGATACATAATTGTATATATCTATGGGGTACAGCCTAACATTGTGTCATATGCATATACTGTATAATAGGATTAGATTAAATTAATTGGCATGTCCATCACCACAGACATTTATTGTTTCTCTGGGTTGGGGATCATTCAAAATCCCATTTTGACATTGTGATGTTTAATCTCAGTTGTGAACCTGGTTAAGATCTAGAGCTTCCCAGGACATGGGCCTCATACTTGTAGGAGATTCATAGCCAGAAGGTCTGCTTTTGCCTTTAAGACAGCCTGGATTTATAGGAACTTCGGATCAGAAAGATGTATGTGTTGCTTGATGATACAGATTTTAAAAACTTTTAAAGAAAGTTTTGGGTTAGAGAGATGGCTCAGAGGTTAAGAGCACTGACTGTTCTTCCGAAGGTCCTGAGTTCAAATCCCAGCAACCACATGGTGGCTCACAACCATCTGTAATGAGATCTGATGCCCTCTTCTGGTGTGTCTGAAGACAGCTACAGTGTACTTAGATATAATAATAAATAAATCTTTGGGCCGGAGCGAGCAGAAGTCCTGAATTTAATTCCCAGCAACCACAGGATGGCTCACAACCATCTGGACAGCTACAGTGTACTCATATACATAAAATAAATAAATAAATCTTTAAAAAAAAAAGAAAGTTTAAATTACTGAGTTTCTTAAATGAAAAGGCTTCAAAACCGAGACACATTTACCTGCCAGCCTAAATTGGTCTCATTTGTAAAAATCAGGCCTTGCTTTTCCCAGACCCACCAGTTTGCCTGCTGAGAAAGGCAGACTAGAGGCAAGCTACCATGCTGTTGTTATTGACTAAAACTTTACTTTTTACTACTCCTTTATTTAAAAAAAAAAAAAAGGTTATTAGGGGCTGAAGAGATGGCTCTGTGGCTAAGAGCATGCGCTGCTCTTCCGAAGGTCCCGAGTTCGATTCCCAGCACCCACATGACAGCTTACAATGGTCTGATGCCGTCTTCTGGCATGCAGATATACATTCAGACAAAGTACCCATACACATAAAATACATAAACAAATATTTTTAAATATTAAAATAAAAGGCTGCTTTTCAGTGACTGCTCTCAGTAGCCAAACATGCGCCTCATGGTAAGCAATCGGATCTTTCCAGATGAAAAGAGTTTAAAGCCTATGTAGGTTTCTACAGGAGGAGCTCAGTGCAGATTGTAGACCGTGATCACATGAACACCTTCGGCCCCAGTCTGCCAACAGACACCATCCGGGAACCTACTGGGGCACTTTGGGGCAAACTGCTCTAAAATGGCCTGTACCTCGCTAGCTCTTGTGGTCCTACAAAACCAGTGAGCCTTGGATTTACCGAAAGCTGATCCTAACCAACCCAGCCGACGCGATTGTTCCCTGTCTGGTTAGGTTTGGTCAGTGAACTGGATGGAATTTCCCAGATCTCTGACATTCATTCCCCTCCCGGCCTTCGACTGACCTTCCAGCCTCTAGGCCCATGATGGCCCGGCTTTGACGAAGTGACTACAGCTCACCTTGTCGTCAACAAGAGGATGGAATGTGTGCTCTCAGGCAGTCCAGATGTCTAGATGTCTAGAAATGAGCTCGAGCTGAACTGTAGATTTCGGCAGTGAGGTAAAATCCAGCATTCCTCGGGGTCTTGAGAAATAGACTCTCTTCCCTCAAAAGCAGTCATTTTCCTTGCTCTGGCAGAAGGGACATGTCTGCATGTCAGTCCCATCCATGCTGGCCCACAGGCCTTCTCAGCTGCTACACCCCAAAGCATCCCCAGCAGCATTCTTACCTCCCCGGGTTCCCTCTTCCCTATATTATATCCTCTCTGTATGATTCAAGGTCCCCCACCCCCTCACCCCCGGCTCTGCTATCTCTTGCTATTCTTAATATTCTCTCTCTGCCCTCAAGTTCCCTATTTCCCTGCTCTTTCTCTCGCTCTCCTGCTCTCTCTTGCTGGGGGGAGGATGATAGGGGGTGGGAGAGTACACAAAGACTTCATGGTACGCCTATGGCTCATTGTAGCCCACCGAGAGTCTGCATCAGTCAGCTTCCTGTCACGTGACAAAAGACCCCCCCCCCCCCAATCAACTTTCGAGAAGACGAGGTTTATTGGGGCAGTTTGAGAATCCTCATCCAGGCTGCATAGCCCCATCCCACCGCGCTACCAGTAGTGTACCAGAGTGGGAGTTCGTGACCGGGGAGTGGGGGGGGGGGTGTGGATCTGTCACTCAGTGTCCAGGAAGTAAGAGAGTGTTGCAAGGGCACAGCCCACCACCTAACTTCCCCTGGCCGGACCCCCTCTTCCAAATAGGTCTATGGCCTCCCTGCAAAGCCACAGGCCGGAAACTAAACCCTTCAACATCCCTGCCTTTGCGGAACATCCTGGAGCTAACTATAACAGCCTCTATTTTATATTGTGCAAACGGGGAAATGAATTAATACTTCTTTGTACATATGCAAGAAACCGTGAAGCCCGACTCTGGTCTCTTCCCCCTTCTCCCGCCGAGGGTCCCTCCAGGGTTCGCAAAGTCTGTGCCCTGCTGTGTTCAGCTCAGTCCTTTCCTTCCTCGGTCAAGACCACAGGTTTTAATGATTTTCCAAGAATGGAAAGGAGTTGTAACTTCACAGAGCAGTGGGGTCCTGTGAACCCTTCAGGGAGAGAGGGAAATGCAAACTTTGCTCTGTGAGGTAGCAGGAAGTGCTAGGGGAGGCAGGCAGCAAGGAGAACCCACTGAGAGACTCATGGGAACCTTACAAGGGGCTATCCATGTGAACACGAAGATCAGGCACCCACTGAGGGCTCACTCCCGTGAAACGAAACGTCTCTGTCTTTCCGATCCATCTTTTGAAGTTTAGATGATCTGAGCTTTCAGTTTACTTGAGTCTCCTTCCTTAATGTATTCTCTTGCCTCTTTCTACACTGGGCTACCTTGGAAGGCAAGGGATGGCATAGGAAGTAAGGAAGGGAGAGAAGGAGGGAGGGAGGGAAAGAGGGAGGGAGGGAAGAAAGGAAAGGAGGGAGGGAGGGAGGAAGGAAGGAAGGAGGAGGGAAGGAAGGAGGGAGGGAGGGGCGTGCTTGCCCGGTTGGTCCTTCTCAGCCTACAAGGGGAACTCCAGAAAGGGGCACACACACGGGGAAACATGCCCCAACTCCACCCAGCCTCACTCAGGCAGAGGGGAGGTGAGTTCCCTTTGAAGACTTACACTCATGGGCACCAGAACATGCCCCTGAAATCCCAGAGAGAATTTTTTAAAATTAAAAAAGGGAGTCTGAGTAGATGGTTGCCCAACAACATGAGTGAAGCCTTAGGTTTGCACCCCAGCCAAAACCACACCACGCGTGCACAACGTATGCGTGGAGGGCTCGTTTTGTGTATTCAAAAGACGAGATTCTAGTTATTCACTTTTAAACGATGTACACACAAGTACAATCTTACAAGACATAAATGTGTCCGCGGTGGTGCACACCTCTACTGCCTGAGCTTCTACGGCTAGGGAGAGACTGTTTATTGGAGGCCAGGGTCTTCGGAGCAAGATCCCCCTCTCATCCCCTCCCTCAAAATGAAAAGTACATAGAATCTATTTCACTGTGACTTGCAGTTTTCCTTAATATGTTACAGTTTTCCATACATATACCTGTAGATCTGTCTTGACCTTTCAGACGCATGCCGTATCTTCACAATTGTTGTGTAACTGGCTGGTTTAGGGACAGGTCCAGAGACCAAGCTGATAGCTGAAGGCAGCAGTGACTTGTGACTGCCCTCTGGAAGCCCCTTTCCTGCTAACCGCCCTGCCCCAGGGAGCAACCTCTAATCTCTGTGAGATGCTTCGGGAAAGTCCCAGATTCCATCACTTTGAAAAGGCTTGCAGGCTTTTTTAAGCTCACACAGCGCATGCCCATCAAACTTTCAAAGGCGTTTGAAATCATGTTAAGTCCCATTCCTCTGCTGGGCATGGGGGCTCATGCCTGCAATCCCAGTGCACTGGGGGATTTCCAGTCATGGGAGTATTGCCAGGAATTCTGGGCCAGTCCGGGCTCCAGAGGCCAGCAGGAGCTATAGTGTAAGGCCCCATGCCCCTGCCCCACCTCCCACCCAGTAAGTGAATCCACCAGTTCTCTTCCTCTCCCTTTTATTTCTTTCACTTATACGGACTCAAAGGAAAACTTAAAATGTGTAGACTGTCAACTCCATCCAGTTCTATGTGGCGCCAAGAAAGAAATTTCCTGGACCAAATCTGTAGAGATGATTTGCGTGGAAGGGACAGGAAGTATCATTTCAAGTGCCACTGCTTGTCAATATTTCAGCTTGTTTGTGTTTGATACAGCATCTCATTAGTTAGCTCTGGCTTTCCTGTAACTCACTATGTAGACCAGGTTAGCCTTGAACTTACAGGGATCTGCCTGCCTCTGTCTCCTGAGTGCTGGAATTAAAGTCATGTGCCACTATGCCCAACCGGTCTTCTCTTTTGAATTAGTGTTATATAAATTGTAAAAAATAGTTTCATTTATGATATTTCCACGCATGTATATAATAATATACATCGATAACATACTCCTACTATACTCTTTCTTTTTGTTGTTCGTATGTTTGTTTGAGGCGGCGTTTCTCTGTGTAACCCTGGCTGTCCTAGAACTTGATCTGTAGAGGAGGCTGGCCCAGAACTCAGAGATCCTCCTGCCTCTGCCTCTTGAATGCCAGCATTAAAGGTGTGCACCACCAGGCCCAATAGCCCAACTTAACAGTGAATCAGTAAGGACCTTGGGTAGATAGTTCTTAAACGAGAACAAACAAAAGGCCAGTAGCCAATAAGAACATGAAACTAAATTAAACTTTAACTGTCCTGAAAATGCAAGTCAAAACCACAGTGTACACTTTACACTAATCAGGACTGTGGATATAAAGGCAATGATAAATCGTGGGTGAGCATGTGAATCACTGCAGGCTGTAGGTAGTACATCCATCACAGATGTAGGACGGTCTCTTTAAATGAGATCTAACACAGAGTTATCATATGACCCAGAAATTGCGCTTCTGGGATCTAATAAGTTGAAATTATGGACTCACAGGGATCTTTTGCTTGCTTGTTCTTTGTTTGGTTGGTTGGTTGGTTGGTTGGTTGGTTTTTTGTTTTTGCTCGAGACAGGGTTTCTCTGTGTAGCTCTGGCTGTCCTGGAACTCACTCTGTAGACCAGGCTGGCCTTGATCTCAGAAATCCACCTGCCTCTGCCTCCCAAGTGCTGGATTAAAGGCGTGCAGTCACCACTGCCCACCTTGCTTGCTCTTTTGAGACAGGGACTCATGTATTGAAGACTGTCCTTGCACTTGCCGTGCGGTCAAGGATGATCTTGAAGTTCTGGGATTGTAGTATGTGCCACCGTGACTGACTCTGCATTGCCCAGCTGGTAGCAGCGTGAGGTCTGATAGAGGAAAGTGATTGACAGATGGATTAGTGAAACATGGCTTATACATGCAACTGAATGTACTTTAGTCTTTACACAGCCGGGTCCGGGTGTGATGGCTCCTCTACACATGCGACTTGGGAGGCTGAGGCAGGAGAGTCATTACTCTGAGGCCACCCTGAACAATGCAGTAAGAATTTGTTTCAACATTGACATTTGAAAAAGTGGGCTAGGCTCCCTCTCAAAAGTCACCCATTTGCTGTGAGTCCGTGGGTTTGATACTTAGTACCTTCTGCAGAAGGAATAGAATTCTGCCAGATTGTATTACGTGGCTGAATTTTTTTTGCTTTGTTTTGTTTTGCTTTTTTTCAAGACATGGTTTCTCTGTGTAGCCCTGGCTGTCCTGGAACTCACTCTGTAGACCAGGCTGGCCTCGAACTCATAAATCCACCTTCCTCTGCCTCCCAAGTGCTGGGATTAAAGGTGTGCGCCACCACTGCCCGGCATGATGTCTCTTATATAATGCATGCAGCCAGTGAAATTAACAGAGTAGCTGAGATCTTCTGCCGCCCCTGCCATGGGGAGTGACTGTCTGAGTGGGCATGACGGTTCAGTTTCAGATGAGCTGGTGCAGTTCAGAAAGTGCGGCTGGTGATGCTGTATCATGGGTATGATTAGCTTCATCTAACGTCACCACTAAAGCTGGTTGAAGTACTAAGTTTCATGTTATTATAGGGTTTTTTTAAAATTTATTTTTGTTTTGTTTTTTGTTTTTGCTGGAGGGTTGTTTGTTTGCCTTTGAGTTTTTCCAGACAAGGTTTCTCTGTGTAATCCAGGCTGGCCTGGAACTTACTATGTAGCCCAGGCTAACTTCAAACTCATAGAGATCTACTTGCCTCTCCCTCCTGAGTGCTGGCATTAAAATCATGCCTGGCCCGTGTTTTTGTATAGTTTAATGTGATAAGAAAGCCGGGAAGCAACAGGAGTACCTACACAATTATAAACAAGTTAACAAGCGGCATAAAATTTGTACTTTTCCAAATTTTCACTGTGATTTTCTCCACTAGACTTATACCATGCATTTGTATGATTATAATTCTTATTAGTACCTCAGACTATCTCGCTTCTTCAAAAGTCAATACTAACAGGGGCTGGAGGGAGGACCGAACAGATAAAAATAGGAACATTGGATGCTCTTCCAGAGACTAGGGTTTGATTCCCAGCACCCACACCGGAGGCTTGCAATTATATGTAACTCCAGTTCTGGAGGATCTGATGCCCTCTTCTGGCCTCCTCGGGTACTGCATGTATACGTTACACATACATTCATGTAGACAAAACACACATTCCCATAAAAATAAGTAAAAACCAAACAGAAACAAACAAACAAAAAACAAAAGACACAATGCTAATAGAGAAAATACAGTGAAAGATAAAGTTTGGTTTGTCACCTATGGAGAAAACAAGGGCTATAGTCACAATGTGTGATTTCTGAACAACAACGAGATAGCAATTTGAAGTCTCCTGTTGACCTACCTTTGATGCCACAATGCAAATACATTTCAACCTAACCTTTTCTCATTTAAGGAAATTTTAAGCAATAATATAAATGTAAATTTTTTTAGATAATTTTTTTTAAGATTTACTTACTATTATATCTAAGCACACTGTAGCTGTCTTCAGATGCTCCAGAAGAGGGCGTTAGATCTCATTATGGATGGTTGTGAGCCACCATGTGGTTGCTAGTATTTGAACTCAGGACCTTTGGAAGAGCAGTCAGTGCTCTTAACCACTGAGCCATCTCTCCAGCCCGATAATTCTTTTGAGATTATAATGCAATTACATCATTTCCCCTCACCTTTCCTCCCTCCAAACCTTTCCATGTACACCCCCCATAAATTATTTAAAATTGAAGTAAAGCTGAATTTTTGATTATAAAAAACCTGCCTCCTGAATCCTTTTTATCTTAAACTTCTCCCGAAAGATCATAGCTTCTGTTTCTATCTCCCCCCTGGCAGATAACTCATAAATCAAATACCACATCATCATTTTTAGATTAGGCAGACATTATATAAATTTTTTTTGCTCTAAAATATAGTTTAGCTCACACAATTGCCTTTTCCTTCTTTTTAAAAGTTATTTTTAGCTCTTTTTTGGTGGTTTGAAATAACACTTCTATTTCAGACTTCCATCTTCTGATTCATTAACTTCAACTCCATCCACTGACTCTCTAGGATGTAAAGGCTTCTTCAGCTCTAGACCCCACTGGACATACAAAGATTTTTTATTTTGTTTTATTTTATTTTATTATTTTATTTTATTTTTTAAGACAGGGTCTGAAAAAGAAAAAGAAAGAAGAAGAAGAAGAAGAAGAAGAAGGAGAAGGAGAAGGAGAAGGAGAAGGAGAAGGAGAAGGAGAAGGAGAAGGAGAAGGAGAAGGAGAAGAAGAAGAAGAAGAAGATAGGTTCTCACTATTTAGCTCTGACTGGCCAGAGTCTCAACTCTAAGTAGACCAGACTGACCTTGAACTCACAGAAATCTCCCTCCTCTGCCTCTGCCTCTGCCTCTGCCTCTGCCTCTGCCTCTGCCTCTGCCTCTGCCTCTCAAGTGCTGTCTTTAAAGGCATGCTCCACCATTTCTGGCCCCACAGGGTAAGTTTTAAACTTGAAAACTCTTCAGTGGTGTATATATTATTATAATTTGTACTACAGAAACATTTTAAACTATGCTCAGATTCTGTTTCTTTTATTTATTTTTTGTTTTACATTTTGGTGTGTGTGTGTGTGTGTGTTCACACAGGGAGCTAGTGTGGAGGTCACAAGACAACTTTTAGGAATTCCCTTTTCCCGCCATTCGAATCCCAGGGACCCAGGTGTGTAAGGCTTGGAGTCAGGTGCCTTCACCACTCACCCGTCTCACAAGTTCTTCATTCTCTTTCCTCTACTTTCCTTCTTACATGATTATTATCAACATTTAACTATCAATAAAAAGGAATGCTAGAAGTATGGACAAAATGAATCAAAACAAAACCCACCGGGGCTGGGGAGATGGCTCAGCGGTTAAGAGCACCAACTGCTCTTCCAGAGGTCCTGAGTTCAAATTCTAGCAACCACATGGTGGCTCACAACCATCCGTAATGAAATCTGACGCCCTCTTCTGGAGCATCTGAAGACAGCTACAGTGTGCTTAGATATAATAATAAATAAATCTTTAAAAAAAACAAAAACGCCAAGCCTCTCTTTTTTAATATATTACCCATTGTTAATCCTGCTGTGTTCTAGACCAGTTCCTGTGTGACCATGATTATCTTGTATAACCTTCTATGTTTCCTGGGATTCTAAGAGCCTTTCTTGTAGCTGATGAGCAGGCAAACAAATAGACTTGTGGGTCCCGTCGGTTCTTTTTTGTATCTCATATATTTTCTTTCAGCGGCTCCATAGCACACATTACACTAAAATGTGTATCTTTAAGAACTTCCTAAGAAGGAATATGTAGGTCATTGTTTAAGTTTTGTGTGTATGTGTGTGTCTATATATTCATGTACGTACGTATATGTGTGTGTAAGCTCACATGTGTGTATGTTCATGTGTGTGTATGTGTTTATGTGTGTGTGTGTTCATGTGTGTGTGTGTGCATTTGTGTGTGTACTTATGTGTGGAGACCATGGATTGATCCTGGGTGTCTTTTTCAGTAGCTTTCCACGTTTTTTGGTTACACTTAGTAAATTAATGTGTGTGTGTGTTCAACAGCATGCTTTTGAAGGTCAGAGCACAGCTTTTAGATTTGATTCTCTCCTTCTATCATGTGGGTTCTGGGGACTGAACGCAGATCATCAGGCTTTGGTGGCAGCACCTTTACCTGTTGGTCCTCCACCTTATGTTTTTTGGAGATAGGGTCTTTCTCTAAACCTGGAGCTCACTAGTTTGGCTACACTGGCCAACATAACCTGGCCAGCAAGCACCAGAGACCCTCCTGTCTCTGCCTAGCCAACACTGGGATCAGAGATGCATATCACTGCGGCATCTGGGTCTCAATGTTTTCAGGATACTTTATTGACTGAGCTGTCTCCTGGCTCCTAGCTCCTCTAATGCCTTACTTGTGTGCAAATATCTTTGTTTTACTTCCTGGTTCCATCAACAGCCTGGCTTGGGGTCTGGGGGCCATGTCTTATCTCTGTATGCCTCCAAGTTCTAGAGATTATAAAGTGAGGGGCTCACTGGTGCATGGAGTGCAGTCCCCAGAAGCTGCTAGGTTCCAGGAATAGGACTTGGGTGTCGTTCAGTAGTCGTATGTGGTAGACGTATGTGGTGCCACGAGTCTAGTGTGCACGGATCTGAGGCTTGATATCCACCATGACGAAATAATGTCTAAGTGTGCTTCAAGTTTCATGGGGAGGGAAATTTTATTTGCTAGCAAGATAAACAGAATGGAACTGGACGTGGTTGGACACACTTTTTAATTCCAGCACCTGGGAGGCAGAGGCAGGCGGATTTCTGAGTTCGAGGCCAGCCTGGTCTACAGAGTGAGTTCCAGGACAGCCAGGGCTACACAGAGAAACCCTGCCTCGAAAAACCAAAAAAAAAAAAAAAAGGAGAATAATAAAGTATAAAAAGGAAACTTATGGGCTGGAGAGATGGCTCAGCGGTTAAGAGCACCGACTGCTCTTCCCAAGGTCCTGAGTTCAAATCCCAGCAACCACATGGTGGCTCACAACCATCCATACATCCATAATGAGATCTGACTCCCTCTTCTGGAGTGTCTGACGACAGCTACAGTGTACTTACATATAATAATAAATAAATCTTTAAAAAGATGGAAAATTTTGTTGGTATTAGTCTACTAACTACAGGTTCACACTGTGTCTCCATGGCTGTCCTGGAACTTGCTCTTGACACCAGGCTGGCCTTGAACTCACAGAGATCGACCGGCCTCTGCCCCTCCCCCTCTAATCTTCTGGCTCCTTCTCTGGCTTCAGCTGCCTCTGCTGACTTGCACTGAATTGTATCAACTCATCAACTAACTCAACTCTACTATGCTGCACTCACTGAGCTGACTCCCAACTGACTCGACTCAACTCCACTGAACTGACTGACTCTCCCTGAAGGGCTCTTAAGGAGACTCTCCTGTCCTCATGAAAGTTGGGCGTATCCCATCTCTGACCCATCCTGTCAAACCTTTCTTTGATTCGTCACTTTCAAGCATGTCTGTTCCCTTCTGCAAACTAAACTTACCTACATTGTTTGGGATGAAAGGTATGTACTAAGGGCAGGTCTCTATTGCAGCTACAGTAGCTGTGTTGCTGGATTAAGATTCCACTACATCCATGATAGTTGTAGCACTATCGTCTCAGTAGCATAACTTGCCTGACTGGTTGCATGGAATGCAGGATCCACTGTTATGTAAGACTTTGCTTCCCCAGTGACCTGCAGGATTTCTCTGGTACCATGAAAGCAAGCCATTAGAAACGAAGTCCCCAGGTCAGTTCTAGCTTTATTTCTGTCATGAAGCCAAAGTGTGTCGTGTCTTCAGTAATAGGGTCTTACTCCCTAGTTATTGTGTGCAACCAAGAGCAACTGCAATACTCTATGGTTTTTGGGGGGCATCTGGGGCCTCCCTGACCAACAGCTTATAGGGAGGTACCTGGCACTTAATAACCCATGTTTTCTGGGAAAAGCATTGCTTCACCTATGTAGGTTCTCTCTGTTCAAATGCCTTCTTTGTATATATATGTGTATATATATATACATATATACACACACATATATATATACATATATACACATATACACACACATATATATACATATATACACACATATATACACATATATATACACACATATATATACATATATATGCACATATATATACACTCATATATACACATATATACATATATATGTATATATATAGTTGCTTTATTTTTTTTTAAAGATTTATTTATTTATTATATGTGAGTCTTCAGACACTCCAGAAGAGGGAGTCAAATCTCATTATGGATGGTTGCGAGCCACCATGTGGTTGCTGGGATTTGAACTCAGGACCTTTGGAAGAGCAGTCAGTGCTCTTAACTGCTGAGCCATCTCTCCAGCCCCAGTAGTTGCTTTCATAAGGTGTTTCAATATGTCCTTTCTCTTTCCCATCAATTATAAATATTCTTTCTTTTTTAAAAAGCAGTTTCTAGGCTGGAGAGATGGCTCAGTGGTTAAGAGAACTTGTGGTTCTTCCAAAGGACCCAGGTGGTTTCTAGCACCTACGTGGTGACTCACAATTATCCATAACTCTAGTTTCAGGGGATCTGATGCCTTCCTCAGACCCTCACAGGCACCCCACATGCTGCACAGACAAAACACATAAAATACATAAATCTAAAAAGTTATTTAAAATAAACAGTTTCCTTTCTCCATTACACTCTTTAGTGTGAATTTCTATGAGTGTGTGTGTCACTGTGAGGGGGTGGAGGTCAGAAGGCAACTTTCATGAAAATCATAGTGATTTTTACATTTTAAGTTGATTGTTGAATTTATAATTTTATAGTGACAATTTTGGAATTTTGTTTAAAAAAACAGAAATATAGGAATGTGCTTTCCTTTTAATCCCAGGTGTAGCGATGTGGGGCTGCTTCGAACTGTCTGCAACAGCTGGCTATAATTTGCCTTGTGCTCTACCCGGGGCATGGTTTTGCCAGCTGCAGATGGTTTCTGTGATTGTGTGATGGTTGGAATTCTGGAAACTATTCAGAGGTTACATAAATTCGAGAAGCCCAAGAGGCTGTTGGTTGTTCAGAGAGGATGGTTACAGTTTGTCAGTAGTCGCGATCCAAAAGGAAACACAAGGAAAGACATTAGGTTCAGGAAACACTCTCACTTCCTTCTATCCTTTCTCTCCTATCTAGTGATAAGGGGTAAAATCGGGGGGGAGGGGGTAAAGAGTGGGGAAAAAGAAGAACTCACAAAGTAGCAAAGACAAGCTACAAGTGGCAGCCCAACATTGGGCTGGAAAGTTAAGGATAAAAGTGGGAAATTTGATTTCAAATGCAATAGAGTGAACAGCAGAGGATGACAGAATGGACATTTCAAGAGGCCAGAAAAAATTTATTGTGGCTTTGCTCCCAGAAGGATTTTCTTCTTTTTCTTCTTCTTCTTCTTCTTCTTCTTCTTCTTCTTCTTCTTCTTCTTCTTCTTCTTCTTCTTCTTCTCATTCCTCCTCTTCCTCCTCCCCCTTCTTCTTCCTCCTCCTCCTCTTCTTTTTTCTTCATATATTCTGTTTTTAAGAGGGTTGAAGACTGGCTGAGCAGTTCAAAAAAATCACAGGTGAAAATGTATGGGCCCGAGACACAAAAAGTGACTGAACGGAAAACAAAAGGGATCATTCTGCTTTTTTTCTGAAAGGGTTGCAGAGTTGTCAGTGAAATTGGAGAGGATGCAGGTGGAGGTGGGAGCACTTGGAAGCTAGGAGCACCAAAGATGAAAACAAAAAGGCTCAGTCTCAGGAACAAGAGAGCAGGAGTTTTCCACAGGAGGAAAACTTTGCCAGAGGGCAGTATAGTCAGAGAAAGGCTGAAAAAGCAGGAGGACAATCTGATAAGACTGCCCATTTCAAGATAAAGGGTTAATCTCAAACCAACCATGAAGCTGTAGAGGGAGGGTGGGCAATATGGGGTTATGAGATCACCATCAACTTTCCCAGTAGTTGTACAGCGTATGCCTGCTAATGGTGTAGAATAAGCTTGTGACAAAATATGATAGTACCCTATAGAAATGATAGATCTAAGGCATTTTAAAGAGGTCATGACTTCATATGAGATGCACTTGCCTTATGTGGAACAAATTCTAAATAACTGGGCTACTCAAAATAGAATTATTCCCCAAGACTGGAAGGGATTGGTAATGGCTTTACTAGAGTCTAGTCCTCAGTTACAATGTTAACATGGTAGAGTGAAGAAGCTGCTAATATTGAACAGTGAAATAGAGCAAGGGGAATCAATATGAAATTAAAAGACCAATTTCTGGGTGAAGGGAAGTACTCTGATATATAAGAACAGATTCAATTTAATGACTGTACTATAGACAATGTTTCTTAGTGGCTTTAAGAGCTTGAGACAAAGTCGAGGAGCCTCATTTACAAAGATGATAAAGATGATACAAGACTCTGAAGAAACCTCTGACCTTTTACAAAGATTAGTCTCAGCTGTGAACAAAGCCATATCAGACCCTAATGTAAGGCAGGTGTTGATAGAGACCTTGGTGTTTGAAAGTGTGAATGCTGAATGTAAAAACGTTATTCGAACAGTAGTGATACAGGCAGTGTTTATGGACGAGTGGATAAGGGATATGACCAATATTTGTTATAATGTGTACCTTGCTAATACAATAGGTCAAGCTATAGCTAGAGATCTCTAATATCAAAATGCCTTCAATTGTGGGAAGTACGGTCATTGGCAAAGAGACCACAACCAAACCAAAGGCCCCAGATCTCAAAATACCCAGTGTGTTAACTGAGGAAAATATAGTACTTTGCACCAGAAAAGAGCCCTTTGTAAGGGTGATAATTTTCCTAAATCTCAAGCAGAAAGAATGCCTATGCTTACCAGAGTGTGTACGTGATGTGTCAAAGGTCACCATTGGGTTCAGAAGTGTAAGTCCAAATATCCAAGGCAATTTCTTGCCATCCAGAAACAAAATGGGGGACCTAGTTCAAGGCTCCACAGCAGAAAGTATGAGACATTTGCCTCTTGTCAGCCAGGAAATACAAGCAGGTGGGAAAACCTCAACTAAGTATTGCAGCTACAGCAGGCAGTGCTGCTCTAGACGTGGCCACAGATAAACATCTTACTATATCCCCCAAACGTTATAAAACAATTACTACAGTTTATAGTCCTTTGCTCTCAGAGACAGTAGGGTTGATCTTGGGAAGGAGCAGATTGACCTCCCAAGGATGCATTATGCATTCAGGAGTCATAGATGAAGATTTCAAAGGAGAAAGTATGGCCTATGTAAAAAGAGAGATGCAAGTTATCTCAGGTGATAGGATTGCTCAGTGGCTACTGTTTCCCTACATCAAAGGCCTAGGTGCTCCAGTAGAAAGAACAGGAGGGTTTGGAAGTCCTGGAAAACATGTGTTCTCACAAACAGTTATTAATGATCAGAGGCCAAAATCAAAATTGCAATGAAGTGGTACTGAAAATAGGTTTGGTGGAAAGAGGATCCGATGTGACCGTCATTTCACAAAGATCTTAGAATTCAGAATGTCCACTCCAAAAGGTTTACTCAGTTTCCAGGAAATGAAAAATTATCTCAGATAAAACAAAGTGTGCTATGGGTTAAATGTGTGGGAGCAGAGGTCAAATAGGAAAGTTAAGGCCTTATGTGGCTGACATACACATGAATTTATGGAGAAGTCATCTTTTACAAAAGTGGGGTACTCAGATTAATATTCCTGTAATCCCAAAGACAACTCAAGATGAAATAATTTCTTCTTTGGATCCAGCACCGATTTCCTAACTGTATTTGCTCATTTGCTTGATCCTCTTGGAGCCATTATTAACTTTTCCAAGTAGACTTTTGAGTTCTTTGTCTTGCATTTCTTTGAATTCAGTAAGCAAAGACTCATGATCTTTGGAAGACCCATAGTATCTTGATATTGTATGTTTCTGTGCTGTGAATGTTTGCACATCTTTTGGTGTAACCATCTGTTGGGTTTGTCTGGAGATCTTGAGAGCACAGCTCCCATTACTCCTAAGTCACTGTAAGGTCTACAACACAACACACCAGATATGGTAATATACTCTGAGCACTGATAACGGCTATACTACTAGTGATGCAGGAAATGGTGACCATACAGAGAAGTTATGAACTTAAATATTATGTGATATAAATTAGTAATAGTAACTGATTGGTGCAGAGGAATAAGGTAGGTAACACATAAAAGGAAAGGGAACAATAAACAGGAGAGTGACAAAGAAGAATGGAGAAAACATTATGAAGAACAAGAAGGAGCACGAGGTAGAAAACATGGGGTTTCACAACAAAGGGGGAAAAAAGGAAAACAAAATCAGGCAAATGTAAGAGAGTAGAAAACAAAAAGTGAAATTTTATAAAAAAAATGTCAAAATATCACTAAAATATAGAAAAGGAGGAACTGGGAAAAGACAAAGGGAAGAACTAATAAACAAACACAAATTGTCAGAAAAATAACAAAGTTTCCCAGCAGGTTTTTCCTGGACCCTTTAATACTATAGTCTGGTAGATGGACGGGTTGGTCTGTAGGCATACATTTTTTTGCAACCTACTTTTAATAAGGGTTCATCCTCTCCTCTAGCCTACCACTCAGCAGAGGTAGTGGAAGAGACAAGTTATTAGGCTATGGGGGAAGTGGACCTGTTCAGCAATAGTTCTTTGGGGGTGAGATTGATCTTCTTTGGCAGCAGTTTAGTCCCATAGCAAACACCAAATACGACTCAGCAGCTGCAGACCAGTCCTCTAGGCAGGCAGGCGGCACACACGAACTGGCAGCTGCTGTTCAGTCCATTCGGCAGGCAGACACCAGGCATGAACCAGCAGCTGAAGTTCAATCCGGAAGGAACCACAACCAGCCTGAGGCAAGGCTACTGAAGCAGCACGCTGCTGCAGGAATCTCACGAGCAAGTTTTGGGCAGGTTTTGCTCAATGGCAGAGTTACCACAAGTTGAGCTCAACAATGCTCTGTAAGGCAAACCAATACATGCATTTCGTTAGCTAAGAACAGTGAGGCAGAGCAAACCAAACCAATGCTCAGTGCACGTCTCCCACTGTCTGTGGGGCCATATTTATACTCCTTCATCCTGGGTCCTTTCTTGTGTTTGCTGTTTCAAAACATTCTTTCCCCTGTGTCTGCTTCAAGAAAACTTTCACCTGTGTGCCCCAGCAAAACATATAACTTTCCAAAGACACTAGAAGTTTCCACTTCATATCCCCCTTTCTGTTTAAGAATTGCCCTTTTCCTTATCATTGGCAATCTATGCACAATTGGAACCATAACATTTTCAATAAATGGCACATGCACAATATAATCAACAAATCTAACAAAACGGCCTTAAATTTCAATCAAAACACTTCTAAATTTCTATCAATCCCTGATCATAACCAATAACCACCTTCCATCCTAGATGATAACAATTATAACACATCAAATGACCAAACCTATCCACCCCAATTTAAGGGACTAGGGCGATGATCTTCGTAAAATTGCTTCTGCTGAATCAGGGTGAAGAATTCCTATAGGGGTCCCAGGGAAGAAAATGGTTACTTGGAAAAAGGTTACTGTGGTATTTATTGCCCAGTCTCTGTGTTTTTCCAGTCTCTGTGGGATCTATCATTAAGGCTAGCCCTTTTGAAGTTGATTTGCATGCATTTGGAGGGAGAAATCAGTAACTGAGACAGTCTGTGAATCACCTGGGCCATTTGTATTGTGAAGACATTCATGTCTCAGCTGATCAGAGGTTTTCCCTGGTCAGACCTAATCTTTATAAGTTTTGTTGGTAACCATATTTTCTCATTCCCTATAGATACATAAACATAACCACGTCCCCCATCTTAAAACTATTGCAGGTTTCTGTCCTAATGTCAACACATCCTTATAGTATATTGGTTGGCCCAGTTCCTCAGTTTTTTTTGATAACCCAGTGACTCTCAGCTGCTGTTTTCCTTTTTTACCAACATTAAGAAAATTGAGAGTTAGCAACATATTAGTCTGTCCTTGGGGATTTTTTTGCTCTCCTGTTTTGTTTAATAAGAATCTGTCTTTCTCTCTCTCTCTCTCTCTCTCTCTCTCTCTCTCTCTCTCTCTCTTCCTTTCCAAGACAGGGTTTCTCTGTGTAGCCCTGGCTGTCCTGGAACTCACTCTGTAGACCAGGCTGGCCTCCAACTCATAAATCCGCCTGCCTCTGCCTCCCAAGTGCTGGGATTAAAGGCGTGTGCCACCACTGCCCGGCAAGAATCTCTTTTAAGGTACAATTGGCTCTTTCTGTAACTGCTTGTCCTGTGGGATTATGTGGTGTACGTTAACATGTTTTAGATTGTAATATGCAAAGAATTGTTGCTTCTTATTATATACACATGAGGGAGCATTATCAGTTTTAATTTGTGCAGCTATTCCCCATAGTGGTCTATCAAACTTTGGAGTACTTTCTCATTCTTAACTAACACACACACACACACACACACACGCACGCACGCACGCACGCACGCACACACACACAACTGAACTGTGCTTGTAAATAGCATCTGTAGCCTTATTCCTGTAAATACTGAATAATGTTGTAATTCAAATAACTAAAATAGGTGTTTCGGGGGAGATAAAAAGTTTGTTTGCATGTACATGACACGTGTGTGTGTTGGGGTAGAAGGGTTGGCATATAGAAAGAAAGCGTCTTACATATTTCATGTGGCTAAATCAATTATTAGATAAAAAGTGCCATTACCCAGGAAGGAGTTAAGCTTTGGTCATACTTAAAGTGCCCATACATTAGCCTGCCAAAGATCATGGATGTTAACGGAGGTTATAAGACCTCTGCGACAGGACTAAGCACCGGCTCCCTTGTAGAAGAGTGGTCTCAACCTGTGGGTCACCATCCCCTGGGGCCAAACAACCTTCTCACAAGGGCCACCTAAAACCAGAGGAAAACACGATATTTACATTACGATTCATAACAGTAGCAAAATTACAGTTATGAAGTAGCAATGAAAATAATGTTATGGTTGGGGCCGGCACACCGTGAGGGACTGAATTAAAGGGTCACAGCATTAGGAAGGTTGAAACTTGTAGAACAACAAGTTTTATGTTCTCATTGTCTCTCCTTATCCTCAGTCCCATGGGGGTGATGCAAGTCAGTTCAGAGGGATGAGGCAAAAGGTTTGCATCACAGCTGAAGAATGTTTGGATTAGAAAACCCTGGTCTTGTGGTACAGCTGTATCTCAGTGTTTGCCTAGCGTTCCTGAGGCCCTAGGTTCAATGTGTAAAACTGGAAAAAAAATAAAACCTAACAAAACCAATCGTTTTATAATGGGCAGCAAATAAACCTGCCTACCTTTTGTCCCAGAACACACTGTATTTGTTTGACATTACTAACTTTATCCTCCTGAGTTCTCTTCTGTTTAGCTTTTCGCTGGTAGGAGACAAAAATGGTTCCTACTTTTGCAGACCTCAAATACTTCACTGTACCGGAAAAGAAAGGAAGCTTCAGTTTAGTGGACGCCTCAGTCTGTCTCTGTGGGTTCATTGATTCTGGTTGGACATGATGCCTATTTCTAAAACAAGTTACCAGTGCAAATGGTTATGTGGTGCTCCTTAAGGGGGGAGGAAAAAATGCTGAGAAACAGCTAATAAATATGCTTTATATTTGTACCTCCGTCAGCACAAATAAATAATAAAAAGTGTGCATAGATTATTCCTGGACTGGCTCACCCACTTAGGCTCATATAAACGCAGCACTTAGGGATCTGCACAAATTACGGCTCAGAAAGGGAGTCAGTCTTCACTCTGGCCGACCGCTCTTGCTTTTCCCTCTACCTTGCTGTGTTCCCTTCCTCTCTGCTTCGAGCTTCATTCACTTCCGCAGTGAACGGGCCACGTGATGTTACACGTAAATTGCTCAGTAAAAAAAAAAAAAGCCTCTTTCCATATGTTAATTTCAGGAGAGGACTCCATAAAACCCTGCTCAGGTCAGTCAGTGCCTAATCCTTGGCCAAATCAGAACTTCCAGCAGGAAGGAGTATTTTAACTGGCAAACTCACAGGAGGCTGTTTTATTGCTACAGGGGTTCTGGAAAGGTTCCTCTAGGACCTCAGTGTTCCACTGAGTGAGGGTGACTCTAGCACAAGGGGATGGACTAGTCATATTCGAGCAAAGATGGCTTGGGAGTACAGTACACGACGGATCAGTGAAGAAGCATTAGAAATTACATTAGGAATCTCATCTCTCTTCTGACTGCCAATGCTATAAACCCAGAATACTTGGGAGGACTGCAGTTTATTACGGCATGCACCAGCGAACACTCCTTCCGTCCTTCGTGGGGGACTTCTGGAGGGAGGGTATTCAGCTGTTTTTTATTTGCGAGCTGAACATGATGCTGTGCGGCTTTAACTCGGGTGTAGATTGCTAACTGCTGAGGCAACTGGGTGGGAGTCAGCAGTTCCCCGGCAAGCCAACACACTTCGGGGGTCCTGCGGACTGCCCGGCGCAGGCCCCAGAAGCTTCCTTTCTCCAAACCCCCAGGCAAGAATTCTCCAAATGAAGATCTCCGCTCAAAGGAGGCCAGCAAGGTGCTCCGCCCAGAGGCGGGGTGGGCCAGCAGCCCAGGCTGGTTTAACTGGTTGGAACCACTCAAGTACACAGACGCTGGGGGAAAAGTGTCACTTTCTGTAGCTGCGGACACCAGGCCAGAGCTTGGAGAGGAACGCGCTGTCTTTCCTGCAGAGCTCCGCAGGGCTCCCACACTGTCTTTTCTGGGATTCGCTCCGGTAGGTGTGTGTTCCACTTGGTCCCCAGAACACTGCGCAGGCGCCTGCAGAGCCTCAACGTTTGGCGCATCCTCTCGCGGGTTCCCTGTTTTTTTTTTCCCCCAAACGAGTTCCAGCTCGGGAGGCGCGGTGCTTTCTGGGTGTTGTGGTTTATATCCGAGACAAGGGCCTACAGCAGCGGGGTGTCGGGGTTACTAGAACTACAACTCCCGGCGTGCCCCGCGCGAGGACACGGGGCGTTTGCCCTAGCCGGCCCGAGCCGTCACGGCCTAGGATCGGAGGACCCGGGAAGCCGGCTGCGGCGGGAGGAGGGCGTGCGCGTGCGCGCTGGGCCGGCTCGTCCTGTTCTGTCCCAATCATTGTAAACAGGCGGAGGTTGGGCGGGGTGGGAATGGGGCTCCCGCGGCCGGCCAGGGGGACAGCGCTGGAGGCGGCGGTTGTGGCGGAAGCGTGAGTGCGAGGAGGCGGCGGCTGCAGCGGAGCGGACGGTCGCTCGGCGGCAGGCACTGGTCAGTGGCGGGGAGCGGTCGCTCGCGGGGGTCGCAGCGCTGCGGCGGTGTCCGTGGGAGCCGTCTGGCGCCCGCCCGGCCTCGCGCCCGCGCCTGTCATGCAGTGTGCTGGGCTTGGGATCCCCAGGCTCGGAATGGGAGTTGGGGGTGGGGGGCGTGGCTGCCCCGCCTTGCGTTGTCCGGGAAGGCTTCACCCGAGCTCGCTCCCGTGGGGTGGGTCACGCCGCCTGCCGGACAGGCCTCCCCTGGAGCACCCGGGTGTGTCCCGTGCTGCTCTGGGACCCAGGGGCTAGTTGGGAGTCCACCTGCTTCCTCGGAGCTTCCAGGCCTCGGGGCATCCCTGCGGGCCACACCTGGCCGGAGCTGAGGCCGGGGACTGGCCTGACGCAGCCTTCCGGTTTATGGGTCGCATCTGGCTCGCCCACCTGTCCCCGGGCTTGCCGGTGGAGTCGGGGAACAACTCCTGCTGTTGCCCGTGACAGGCGTTGGGCTGGGGGTCGACCCTGATTGTAGTGGTGCTTGTTTCAGGGTTCAGTAGAAGTGTTCGGCCAGATCTGGGGTTGAGAACTCCGTTCTCAACGCATTTTCAAGCGTTTTCGTGCCGTAGTGTCCTTAGTCGAGGCCAGCTTTCTTTCCCCGTCTTTTAAATATGTCGTTCTGAAACAGGTTTGACAAAATATTCCACTTCCCAGTCTCCTCAAGTAGCGCTGGTTCAAGTTTGGAGATTATTACAAGGCTTCTTCAGAGAGAGCTGCGTGCGTACCCTAAGGTTCTTAGAGATCACAGCTGTTTCCGTTGGAGGTCTGTGTTTGTGGCAGAAGTGATCCGGTGTGTGCATGGAGCTGTAGTGGTGTTGGTGGAACCGGTGTGGGCTAACACTGGAGCTTTGGGTGCCATTACTCAGTCTTGACAGTTATTGACAAAGTGCTTAGTGATGAGTTAGAGGCCTACTTTTGTTTTAGTGTTCAGACAGCACGTGGAAAGGAAAGGTCCCATCACTTTCTGTAGTAGGAATTATCTCCATGATTTCAAGGTCCTGGGTATCTTCCTCGAAACGATTAACTCCTGTTGGTGGTGTTGGCATTCACAGGGGTCTGGAGTCAGTAGAGTGCTTCTCATTTTTCAGTGTGTCCCATAGATCCAAGAGAGATAGGTTAAATAGTAGTTGCTGTTAAATAATTTTTAAAACAGAGTATCTATAAGCCAGCTGGTGGTGGCACACACCTGTGTTCCCAACATGCTGGAGGCAGAGGCAGGCAGAACTCAGAGTGGGTTCCAGGATAGCCAGGGCTAAACAGAAATCCTATCTCAAAAAACAAACAAACAAACAAACAAATCACAGAGAATCTAGAAACAAGGTAAGATAGCCGAATTTGCTGTCTTTTCAAACGGTAGTTTCTCATAAGTTTGCAGGGACCATATTCCTCATAATTTAGAGAGACCAAAGTGGTGTTTTTAAAAGTGTGTACTAGGACTGGAGACAGGGCTCACTGGTTAAGATGTTTGCAATGTGACTCTTGGAGAGTTACAGGGTTTGGTCCCCAGTAACTGTTCCCAACTGCCTGTAAGTCCAGCTCCCAGAAACACAGCACCTCTGGTCTCCACAGGCAGGGGCTCACCTCCCCCCATAATTAAGAATAATAAGAATCTAAAAAAGTGAATATTAACTTATTTTGTACAGTTACATTTGCATAGTAACAGCTTGGGAAGAAAAGATTAGGTCCACAGCAGTATCCCAAAGTATGTTCTGTTATTTTCTTTTTTTGTGGTGGTGGTGGTGATGGTGGTGGTGGTGGTGGTGGTGGTGGTGGAGGTGGTGGAGGACAGGGTTGGCAGGGTCACACTGTGAAGTCCTGACTGGCCTGGAACCTCCCTATGTGGATGCTTGAACCGAGATCACAGAGATCTCCCTGCTTCTGGTTCCTAAATGCTGGGATTAGATATATGTCCAGCTATTCTTTTCTTTTAAAAAGAAAGTCCCTGATAGACTTTATGATAATATATTTAAGACAGAACATGGGGAAAATGTAGATGATTTAGAATACAGAAGTATATAAAATATATTGTTTTGTACACACACATATATAGACATGTCCTGGGGTTGAAGCCGGGGTCTTGGACATGTCAGGAGAGCAGTCAGCCACTGTTCTACAACACTCATCTTGCAAACTACAATATGTTCCTAAGGTTCTGTGGAAATATGGGGGTTCTGTGAATATATGCAAGACATAATACTGAAGAGAAACCATGGAAGAGGGCAGTAGATAGAAAAGGACATACATGTAAATAGTGATGAAGATACAGGTTGGGACTGCGCAGTGGAAGATATCTACCATTGTATAATCAGTCAACTAGGCAGCTGTAGAAACGGTGGGCCGGCACGTAGGGCATGGTGTAAGCACAGGTGTAAAACGAGCTTCATAACTACGAAGTAGGTTCTGCAAGGGTGGCTACCTCAAGTAGAGCTGCATATGGTGGTGGAGAGACGTGAAACTGGGCGATAGTCTGTATACCATCAAAGCAATTTCAGCTTTGCCCTGCCAGCAAACAGGAGCCATCGAGACAGAACAGAGAACTCTGTTGTAAATTTTATGTCCTTAAGGATAAGGCAGAATTAATTGGAAAAGTCGTGTAAGGCTGAAAGAGTTGGGCAGAGACGTGTCGGAAGCATTTCAGACAGGTGTGCCTTTTCTGTGGCTGTAGTGTTGGCTGTGCCATTCGCTAAAGACGGGCTGGCGGGGTGGCGGCGCAAGAGTCTTTAGAAACTGTGCACCAATCGCTTCTCGGCCTTTTGGCTAAGATCAAGTGTAGAAACTGTGCACCATGCTGAGGATTGTAGCCGCCCCGCCCAGGTCAGAAAACAGTCTGTGGGATGAATCGTGGAGTGTAGACTTCAGAGTACAGAGGGTAACAGTTTGTGGGATGAATCGTGGAGTATAGACTTCAGAGTACAGAGGGTAGATTGAGTATGGAAAGGGTTTCAGAAGTCTTCCTTATCGTCAATAACTGAGCTGAGAAGCGGGGTCTAAAAAACACAATGTCAGGATACAGATGGCAGAAATACTTAGAGAACACGCTGAATAGAATTCAGCGAAAGTTGGTTATGGAAGGCGAAGGTGACTTGGATTCCATCCTGGGTCTCTGAGAAAGCAAAGGTTAGATAGCCCGAGACACAGACTAGAGGAAGTGGAGTAAATTTGAGGAGGAATCCCGTGCTAGCTTCTGTCATGTTGAGTGGGCGTCTTCGTGAACGTCCAGGGAGTCGGTTTGCCCTGTCATTCTTCTAGTTGTGCGTCTTAGGCTTTAGCGGTCCTTTCAGGGTTTATTGTAAGTGGTGACTGAAGCCTCTGGTTTACGGACTACCGCACGGGAAGAGTTTGCCAACAGCAAACTGCTCCAGGAATGGGCCGCAGAGATAACACAGGAGGGTATGTTGGAAGGTGACCTTCAAAAACATTTGTTAATGTCGAGGCCTCCTTGAGGAAATTCTGTCATAGAAGCCAAAATAGGATCTTTTTTGCTTTTTTGAGATACAGTCTCATTCTGTAGACCATGCTAGCCTTGAACTCAGAAGGAATGCCCCTTTCTCCCTCAGCCTTCTAAATGCTGGGATTAAAGGTATGAGTCATTGTGTATAGCTGATAGGGTCATTTTTTAAAAAGGCTGCTATTCTTTAAACTCCAGGAAACAATACATAAGAGGAAAACACCAACAGGTGTGGGGTCAAATGGCTATAATCCCAGCACTCAGGAGACTGTCGAAGAAAGTTTGAGGCCAGAGAGCAAGACCTATCTCAAAATACAAAATGAAATATCAGTGCTAAAGCCAGATGGAAGATGTACTTGAGATTTTCAGAGTAGGGGCTGGAAAGGTGGCTCAGAACCTAATAGCCCTTACTGCTTTCCAGAGACCTAAGGCCAGTTCCCAGTACCCATGCTGGGTGCTTTGTAACTGCCTGTGCCTAGTCTTGAGGGATCAAGCACCTTTGGCCTCTAGGAGCACCCACACTAACCTGTACTTTATTTTTTTCTGGGAGACAGGGTCTCTCTGTATAGTCTTGACTGACTTGGAACTCACCGTGTAGAACAGGCTGGTTTTGAACTCCTGCCTCTTGCTCCTGAGTGCTGGGATTAAAGTTGTGCACCATTATACCCAGCTGTGTAATTAAAAAATAAAAAATAAATATCTCAGTGCCCTAAACAGTTGGTCAGAATAGGAATGATGAGTCTTGAATTTGATAAAGTACAGGTTAGTGCACCACCAGGGCCAGGCTTCTAGTTCATTCCATTCCTTCCTCTGCCCCCCCAAGCCCTCTCACCTCGGCCACCCACTGGTCTGCTTGCCCATTAGTGGACTTTCTGTGCTTGATCATTGCCTGCTTTGGAAACAATGTGAATGTCCTCGTGGTCGCTCGTTACTGACGTCGCCTGAACAGGGACTGTCTGTGTTGTAGCTAGTATCAACACTGTGATATGTTCTGAATTCTCCTCCACTGTCCAAATACACAGGGTGAGCACCGCTAACCCCAGAATCCAAAGGTTTGGGTTTCCGGTTTTCATCGTAGAGCTGCCGGGGATGTCATCCCTCTGGCCAGTGCAGCCGCAGAGCACACCTCCTGCCTGCTACTCATTTAGTAGCTACATTAGTTTCTTTTCATTATGGAGGAAAGGGTCTGTCGTGGCTCACGGTGCAGAGAGGTTGGAGTCCACCATAGCGGGAGGCGTGGCAGCCAGAGCGGGACCGGTGGTCGGAGCAGGATGCCGAGACAGCATAGCTCCATGCAGCGGGAGCATAGAGCAAACGGAGGATAATGTCCTCGCTCACTTTCTGTTTAATTGAAAGTTAATTTTAAGGGTTGGGGAGGTAGCTCAGTCAGTAAAGTACTTGCTGGGTGCCTTACTTAGGGTTCCCATTGCTGTGAAGAGACACCATGACCAAGGCAACTCTTAAAAGAAAATGTTTAATTAGGGCTGGCTTACAGTTTCAGAGGTTCAGTCCATTATCATCATGTTGGAAGTATGGCGGTGTCCAGGCAGATGTGTTACTGAAAAGCAACTGAGAATGCTTTTCAAACTTTGTGCGACAGTCTCCTGAGTGCTGGCGTTATAGCCATTTGACCCCACACCGTCGGTGTTTTCCTCTTATGTATTGTTTCCTGGAGTTTAAAGAATAGCAGCCTTTTGAAAAAATGACCCTATGTCTTGACCTGAGGCAAGAGGAAGACTGGGAAGAGACTTTCTTCCAAAGGGGGCAGAGCTTGAGCACTAGGAGCCCTCAAAGCCCACCCCCACAGTGGTGCACTTCCTCTAACAAGGCCATACCTATTGCTACGAGGCCACACTTCTTAACAGTAGCACTTCCCATATTCACACCACCACACCGGTAAGCGTGAGGACCTGAGTTCCGTCTCCAGAACCCATAAAAGAGTTGGATGTGGTGGTGTGTCTGTGTAATCCCACTGCTGGGGGTCAGAGACAGCGGATCCCTAGAGTTTCCCAGGTAGCCAGCCTAGCCTTAATACAGTGCTCCAGGCCCCAGTGAGAGACCTCACCTAAAAAAAACAAAAACAAAAACAAAAGCCAAAGAGTAGTGAGGATGAGAAGTTGGCCTGTAGCCCCTAAGTGCACGTGTATCTACACACATGAACACACATATAAAATTAATTTCAGATGGCGTGTGACTGTGATCCCAGCCCTTAGGAGCCCGAGACAAAGGGTCTCGGTCTGAGGTTGGTGTGCACAATTTAAGAGAAAAATGGGGGAACAAAAGAACAATAAAATCCTTTCCTGTGGCCTGAGGTGGTGCTGCGCTCCCTTAATCCTAGCACTCAGGAGGCAGAGGCAGGTGGATTTCTGTGAATTTAAGTCTAGCCTGCTCTACAAAGCGAATTCTAGGATAGCTGGAGCTGTTTCACATAGAAACTCTGTCTTGGGAAAACAAAACAAAAACTCCAACCAAACAGAAATAACCCTTTATTTTTCAAACTTTTAGGTATAGAATCTATATATCCAGGTACTTGCTCTGCATACAGATAACAAGTACTTAGTGCTGGCTGCTGTGCTCCAGAGAGCTGAGATTCACATCTAGATCATGGACTGGCAAGGTGGCCTGATGGGTGGGTACTTGTTGCCAGACCTTATGACCATACATATAAAATGTCATGACATACACACATGCACATACACAGATAAACGCTTACACACACACACACGCACACGCATGATGGACCTAGATCATCTGCCAGACTCTAAAGCCCACTTTGCCAGCCTGACTCTTGATATTTCCCAACTTCTCTATAAGTGGATGGAGGTCGGGGTGAGATGGAAATGATGTGTTTGTATCCTTACCTTTAGCATTAGGTAGTTAATGTTCGTGGGTCTCCTCATGGCATTTCCATACAGTATATCATGTATTTTGGCCCCACTCACATCCTGCCACTCATCTCCCTTCAACCACTTGTCTCTCTCTTGTGATCCAAGGGTTTTCCTTAGGGCTGCTTCTGGGAACATGCATGGAGGTTTTTACTGTATGCGCCCAGTGTCTGCTCTTAGGGACACAATGGCGTCAGTCCTGAGAATGAGGCGTAGTGCTTTCCTGCCATCGGTTCTCAACACTTAAGAATCGAATCAGCACATCTTTGGATTGTATCATTTTAGAACATTTGATTTTAAAAATTGAGCCTGGTGAGACGGGTAAAAGTAATTACCGTGCAAGCCTTGACAGTCTGAGTTCTATTCCTGGAGCACACTATGGAAGGAGGGAATCAATTCCCAAAAAACTGTCCTCTCACTTCCACGCATGTGCAGTGGCATGCATGTGCCTGCTGCTCACCCACACACACACACACACACACACACACACACACACACACACAATGATTTTTTTTTTTGTAGAAAGCAACAGTGCTTGAGTCTCGGGAGATGGCTCAGATGGTAAAGTGCTTGCTGGGTAACATGAAGACCCTCGTTCAGTTCAGTCCTTGGCTTCCACATAAAAGCCAGGCAAGCTGGCACATGCCTGCCATCCCTGTGCTGGCTCAGTGGAGACAGGTGGATTGCTCGAGTTTACTGGCTAGCCAGGCTCAGTGAATTGATGAGCTCCAGGTGCAGTGGAAGTCTCTCAAAACCCAAGGAGGACAGTGACAAAGGGCGACAGCTGTGGTAATGACTTGTACATACATAAGCACAGATGTGGTGTGTACATACATGAACACATATGTGTACCCTTCCACACTTAACTCATGCATACGCCCTCCACACAGACATACATGTACCCTCCACACAGACATACATGTACCCTCCACACACATACATGTACCCTCCATACACATACATGTACCTTCCACATACACATGCATGTGCCCCACCACACACATGAATGTGCCCTACCACACTGTACACACACATGCATGTGCCCCTACACACACATACATGTACCCTTCACATACATACATGTACCCTCCACACACACACTTGCTGTGGTTGCTGACTTGAGTTTCATTAATATCAAATATTTATTCAAGATTTGATTATGGAAAAACAAAGCACATCCATCTTGTTAGTATGTAAAGTTGCTTTTGTCTTTCATATGTGGTGAACTTACATATACACACCAAAAAGCTTTAAAATTATTTATTTGTGTGTGAGAAGGTAGGTGTGTGTGTGCACACACCACAGTGCTCGTAGGTCATAGGACAGCCGTGGGTATCAGTTTTCTCCTTCCACTCTATGGGTCAAGCTAGCAGGTTTGTCGACAAGCACCTCCACACGCTGGGCCATTTCTCCGCTCCCCCAAATTGTTTTAAAATAAATTTCTTTATGATTGTCAGTAACATACCTACATACCTAGAATTATATAAAAATTTCTTGAGCAGAAAGGAGTCGTGAGTGGAGAAAGTGTAAGAGTCTCTGATTGGCATGTATTACATACAAATAAGGCATCACCTTATGAAGGCACCTGCCTGTCCCCAGTCGTTGAATCTCCAAGATGCTTAGCAGCAGGCTCTGGGACTGTGACAGCACCAGCTCCTCAGTGAAGGAGAAAGTGACATTTCACACATTCTTAGGTAGCTAAAGTTCGGCTGCTTGTGTGCTGTGGGACTACAACCTTGGATCTTCGAGGTCAGGCCAAGTCGCTCTGTCATTTCCTATTCCGTGGGAATTTTTGCACAGAACTGTTTTTTGTCACCCCAGAAAATGGAGCGTCACAAAGCCATTGCGAGGCATGCCACAGCCTGCTGTTAAACAGAGCTGCTTTGCCTGGAGGCCGTGCCGCTCCGGCAGACACTGGATCCCTCCTTCCCTCGGACGGGAGATGTGCCGACCGTGCCACGGATTTTCCCTGGTGTGTCCCCTGGGTGTTTCGACGACTGTTGGGAAGCCACAGTGAGATAATTTTTATCTAGTTCTATTCTAGCCAGTGAATTTTATTTTTATTAAAGTGTGTTAGTCCTCTTCCACCTTGTGAAATTCTAAATTTCAGGTTTTCTTGAGAGTAGATGATGTGATCGTGACATTGTAGTAGGTGAGAGGTCTCCCCGTAGAAGGATACGATATTTCTTCTAAAATGCCTCACTCTTTAGTTCTTGGAGATAGTACTACATTTTAAGAACATTTGTCTCAATTATTTTTAATTACACGTAGGTGTGTGTCCATGTAGGTTTGTGCATTAGAGTACAGGTGCCCGAGGAGGCCGGGGCTTTCTGATCCTGTGAGCTGGAGTAACGGGGACTGGAGTGCCTGCTGGGGCGGGCGCTAGGAACCAGACTCAGGTCTCTGGAAGAGCAGCGAGTGCTGAGCCCTCTCTCTACACACACACACTCACTCACTCACTCACTCTCACACACTCACTCTCTCTCTCTCACTCTCTCTCTCTCTTTCTCTCTCTCACACACACACACTCTCTCTCTTTCTCTCTCTCTCTCACACACACACACTCACTCACTCACTCTCACACTCTCACTCTCTCTCTTTCTCTCTCTCTCACTCTCTCTCTCTCTTTCTGTCTCTCTCACACACACACACTCTCTCTTTCTCTCTCTCTCTCACACACACACACTCTCTTTCTCTCTCACACACACACACACACTCTCTCTCTCTTTCTCTCTCTCACTCTCTCTCTCTCTTTCTCTCTCTCACACACACACACACTCTCTCTTTCTCTCTCTCTCTCTCTCTCTCACACACACACACTCTCTCTCTTTCTCTCTCTCTCTCTCACACACACACACGCACACACACCCCCCCCCCTTTTTAACCAATGAGCCCCTTTCTCTTCTTCCCTAGCTAGCGATGGCACTCTGGTTTTGTTTAAAGGTGGAGCCCAGTGTGGGTTTGGGAGACACAGCACACACCACACCCTGGTCACCACTCCACCTGCCCCCTTCAGCCGTCACCTCGCAGGCAGTGCCCGCAGTTCTCAGGACGCCGCTGTGTCTGTAGCTGAGTTTTCATCGTCTGATATTGGACCCTCAGAGGTTAGAGCTTTCATACAGGCCACTGGACATGTGCTCCTCTAGACTTTAGCTTCTTTTAGTTTTACACTGACAGTTTTCCGAGGTGATTGGTTACATTTTCTATCTTCTGCTCATTTGTCCTTTAACAGTTGCTGTTAGTCAGGGGAAAAGTATACACTAGAACTTGTTACAGTGTAATTACAGAATGTCATTCTGCCTGCAGGGCTTGTTTTAGGCATGCTATTTTACTTTGCCACAGGATGCTTGGAAGCTGTGTGGAAAACGAATTATGTAGCTCAGTGAGGGGACGCCAATGAAGAGTTTGTTAGGATATGCACCTGGGGGTAGGAAAAAGCCAAGTAAAAGATTAAGGCTGATGATTTATAAGGAAAAACCAAATGAGTACAGTCTCCGTTAAGTACACCTTAGTGATGTTTGTTCCATAGCTAGAAGTTGCCGTCTGGCCCCTTCGTCTTCTCTCTTGAGGTGGTGGTTGGATCTCCCTCCGTCTGCTTCATTCGCTCTGTCGCCCCACGGCCCACGTATGTACCAATTCCCTAGTTCCCATGTGCCTCTGCGGGCTAGGTGGTCTCAGGCTCGGTTTCCCCACTGCCTCCTCTGAGGACTCCCGGGTCACTGTCTTCCTCCTCAGTCTGCCGCCTGAGTTTTGTGGGTTTTTTGAGAAGCTGTGTGGGAAGCAGAGTTCTTGGTGTCGTGAAAACAGCGCCATTTTACCCTCATTCTCGAATGACTTTTGGAGCTGCCAGAGTTTTTAAGATACTACTTTAATGTCCTTAAGCTCCTCTGTCCTATTGGAAAATTAAACCTGGTTTTTGTGTGTTTCGGCACCCCCCCCCAGGAAAGTTTCCTGTCTCTGTCTCACTGTCTGTCTCTCTCTCACTGTCTGTCTGTCTGTCTGTCTGTCTCTCTCTCTCTCTGTCTGTCTGTCTCTCATTCTCTGTGCTCTTCTGAAATTTTACGTGTGCTGTTAGAAATACTTAGTACCCTTACTATGTAGACTGTTTTGTTCTGGAACAGTCCCCTTTCTTTATTTGAAAACCAAGAATGAATTATTCATACAAACACTGTTTATAAAACAGATATTCCCGAAGTGGGTGGGATAAGGCTCACGTAGGTTAATTTGCAAGAATTGAGCCCTGGCCTTGTGCTCCGGGCTAGAATGGGCCACAGAACAAGATGCTGCTTTAGAAAAGCAACAGCTAAAACCTCACAAAGTGCCCAGTAATGCTCTGAACCGTTAGGATTGTATTCAAATGTTCAGATACAAGGTCGTGGTGAAACAGTATTTTGGTCCCTAATAGATTAGGTTAGAGACTTCTGACTTCTGATCGTTTTGTATAATTTATTTTATGTGCTCTGGTGTCTTACCTCCATGTATGCCCATCTGAGGATGTGGGATCCTCTGGAATTGCAGTCACATACAGTTGTGAACTGCCACGAGGAAGTGGGATTATTCATAGAAAGAACCATGAAAATGAAAACAGTGAGCAAGAGAGATGGCTTAGTGGTTAAGAGACGCGCCACTCCTGCAGAGGGCCTGAGTTTGGTTCTTGGCACCGGCTGTAGGGGCCTCATGGCTGCATAGACCTCTAGTTCTTAGGGGAACATACACACACACACCCCACACCCCCCCACACACACATACACACTCGGAAATAAAGCTGCTTCTAGTATATTAAGGCTGATATTTATTAATAATGGACATTTATAAAATATTGAACCTGTTAACTTTGTAATTGGCTGAACAGGCTATTAGTGCTTGCTCTCTCTCTCTCTGTCTGTCTGTCTGTCTGTCTGTCTCTCTCTCTCTCTCTCTCTGTCTCTCTCTCTCCCTCTCTCTCTCTCTCTCCCTCTCTGTGTGTGTGTGTGTGTGTCTGTCTGTCTGTCTCTCTCTCTCTCCCTCTCTCTCTCTCACTCTCTGTCTCTCTCTCTGTCTCTCTCTGTCTCTCCCTCTCTCTCTCTCTCCCTCTCTCTCTCCCTCTCTCTCTCTCTCTCTCTCTCTCTCTCCCTCCCTCCCTCCCTCTTTCTCTCTCTCTCTCTCTCTCTCTCTCTCTCTCTCTCTCTCTCTCTCCCTCTCTCTCTCTCTCTCCCTCTCTTGATAAGCTTTTTAATGTTTGACTAATGTTTGGTGAACCAGTATACTTGCTTTTGAAAGTTAATTACAGGAGATTTAAAGTTAGTAGTCTTAATTTTTTTGTTCAGTATTTATATTGTCTTTTTGTATGGGTAGACCGTTGTCTTTTGTGCTGATTAACTATACATGAACAGAGAAACTACTTGAAAGGTTCTTGTTCTTAAACATCTGTCTGACAACTGTGAGTTCAGTTTTCTCTCTGGAGAGAGCTCATTCTGTCACGTATGAACCAGCCCCATGATCTCATTTCAGAGTCACTGGAAACTCTTAGTTTTGTCAGTTCAGTGTGGAAACTTAGATTCTTATCACAGGATCACATGTAAATGTAGGGATAACTTTACCATGCAGGAGCACAGGGTGTTGAATGTCCAAATCTGGCATTGCAGGACACTGGAGATGCATCGCTCAGGGATTGAGAGCCCTTGCTGCTCTTGCAGACAACCCAGGTTTGGTTCCAGCAACCACAATGGGTAATTCATAGTTGCCGGTACAGTTCTAAGGGATCTGATGCCCTCTTCTGGCCTCCATAGGAACTGCATGCATTTCATGCACATACTTGTATTCTCTCACACAGTGGTACATCAAATAAGCAAATCAAACAACAACAACCGAACTGTCATTATCTGCAGGTCTTCCTGTCCTTAGGCTGCACTGGGCACATTTGTGTGTGGCTCTTAGCTTTGGCATTAATCAGTCGACCGGGAGCTTGCTCCCCTCCATCCCTGGCCTCTGAAGTGTGGGCTACAGGTGTGGCCTGCCACCCCTGCACACCTTGTGCTTTACCAGCTGCTGTGCCTGGAGCAGTGTCCTCCGCTTTGCTGTGCCTGGAGCAGTGTCCTCTGCTTTGCTGTGCCTGGGTCCAGCATGCTTCCGTTAGTGTCGTTGTTTCTCATAGTTACTTTTGTTGACTATACACGAGGACATGTGTGGACAGAATAGGAATGTTTATCATCTAGCTGTGTGATTTAGGGAAGTTACCTAAGCTCTCTGATCCTTGGTGTTTTTGGTTTGTTAGTAGAACACGTCTTATTTCCCCATTGGGTATGCTGTTTGTTAATTATTGGATTCCCAAAACCTGAGAACTCCCCCACCCAAGTTGGAATTGAAAGCTAAGGGCATGGTTTGTGGCTTCTTCATTTTTCCAGCAGTACACGTGTTGGGAACAGATAATAGTTTATTAAGTAGACATTTGAAGAGTAAGGTGTTCCGGGTTGTGTTAAGCAAGCAAGGCAGATAGATATGTGAGTATGTAATTTAGGTGGGTGTGTTCAGGATGCAGGCCCTGTGGACGGTGGGCGGAAGGTTTTCTAGGGGAGGAAGAGCCCTAGGGAAGAGTTGCTCATGCTTGACTGTTTTTTTGAAAGCTTTATTAAGATCTAATAAATTGCCCTAAAATACCCATAAAATATTTCTGACTATGGTGACACAGCTGTAATCCTAGGGCTATGGAGGCACAGGCTGTCATCCTAGGACTATGGAGACACAGGCTGTCATCCTAGGACTATGGAGACACAGGCTGTCATCCTAGGGCTATGGAGACACAGGCGGGAGGATTAGAAAGTCAGGGTTATTCTTGGCCACATAAAGAATTGAAGGCCAGCCTGGGCTACATGAAACTCTCCTTAAAAAAAAAAATGAAAGAAAGCACCAACTATGTTGGTACCAACCTTTAATCCCAGCACTCAGGAGGCAGAGGCAGGAGGACATCCGTGATTACGAGGCCAGCCTGGTCTACATAACAAGTTCCAGGCCAGCCAAGGCTATGAAGATTTTTTTTTTTAATGTTTGTTTAAGGACAGTGTGTCACTGTACAGCCTGGGCTAGCCTTAACCTTGGAATCTCCTTGCCTCTGATATCTGACGGTTAGGGTTACACATGTACATCTCTGAGTAGCTTTTGAACATAGTACCTTGTGTATTGTTCATGTAAGGAGAAGAAATGACTAATTTAAACTCTCTATGCTTGTCTATTTTAGTGAAACTACTTCCTGTTTAGGATTGATTGAACAAGGGCTCCTGTGTTTCAGGATAACTGCAATACAGAATAGATTAATGATTCCCGACATGGAGACCATCTGATTACATATGACATAAAATTGTAGTCTGTGAGCTGCTATTATGTGAGCCGTTAAACATCATTTTAGCCATTGTAAATATAATGATATGGCATATATAAATTGTTCTTGTATGCTTACGACTTTTGTAATTTGTTATTAATGATTGCTTTGATGGAACACAGTTTAAAAATACTGATTTTTATGTAGAATAACTTAAAATGAAGCCCTTTACATTGATGAGGTTTTTTAAAATTTATACTTTTAAAGACAGGGTCTCTCTACAGAGCCCTAGCTGTCCTGGAACCCTTCCCCCATCTACACACACACACACACCCCAACACCACACACACAGACCATTCTGGCCTCAAACTCACTCCGACCTACCTCCTCAGCCTTCTGAGTGCTGGGATTAAAGGCATCACCACCACACCCAGTGATTGAGTTCTTTTTAAAAGGAATTCATTATTGTTTGGGACCAGAGCTTACTGTGTAGCCCAGGATAGCCTGAAACTTGCTCTGTTGCTCAGACATATGGTTGGGCCTCAGACTTGCAGCTCAGTTTCTGAGGCTGGAATTACAAGTGCCTGCATCTTCTTCAGACTTCTGGTTTTCTTCTGGTGTGCCTGCCCAATTCACAAGGGTCCCAGGGCTTCGGACTCCTGAGAACTGAAGTATTTATCCCTGGAGTGTAGCTTGTGGTAGTAAGGCCACGGTGGGGTGGGGGTATTGTGGAATGCAGGTTTCATCTCGGAGTGCTCACGGTGGTTTTGCTTCTTGGTTAGTATGTGCTGACTGCCCATGTTCTCTTCATACAGGTGTAATGGATAGGTAACAGGAGACCACGTCCTTCCTCGTCAGGGCACCAGCATGACCGAGTGCTTCCTGCCCCCCCCCAGCAGCCCCAGTGAACCCCGCCGGGCAGAGCATGGCAGCGGGCTGACCCGGACCCCCAGCTCTGAGGAGATCAGCCCCACAAAGTTTCCTGGACTGTACCGGACAGGCGAGCCCTCACCTCCCCATGACGTCCTCCATGAGCCTCCAGATACAGTGTCAGACGACGAGAGAGACCATGGGAAGAAGAAAGGGAAATTTAAGAAGAAGGAGAAAAGGAGTAAGTGCTGGGTCTCTGTGTCTCCACACAGTCATCTCCTGCCTTGGTCTCCTGAGGGGTCTCAGCCTGTGCCGACACATCTAGCTTGATACATCTTAGGTAGCTCCGCTCTAACCGCAGGCTCCGTCCTCTCCTGAAATGTGTCTAGGCAGATACTCTCATTTGGCGCAATCTGTCCTTTATGTCTTGGTTTCATAATTTGTCTTTGTCTCACAAATAAAGACACCAAACTTCCAGAAAGGGTAAGTTTCCCAGTCTATATTTTAAAAGTGGTAGTTTCTTTTTTTTTTTTTAAAGATTTATTTATTTTATGTATGTGAGTACACTGTAGCTGTCTTCAGACACACCAGAAGAGGGCATAAGACCCCATTACAGATGGCTGTGAGCCACCATGTGGTTGCTGGGAATTGAACTCAGGACTTCTGGGAGAGCAGTCGGTGTGCCCTTAACCATTGAGCCATCTCTCCAGCCCCGTGGTAGTTTCAAATGATGCATAAAAAGTAGAAGTTGGAATTTTGCTTAGCTAGTTAACCCTTTAAGGTTGTGTGGTCATTTGGGAACTCTGTAGGAACTGTGAAAGAAGTTCTCTGTCTTAGCATTTCATTGCAGATGTCTCTTCCCAGGGAGGGTTAATGCCTAATTGTTACTCTTTAGTATGTTAAAAGCAATTAAGGTAATTTAAGTATTATTTTTTTAAAAAATTCGTAGTATGTTAAAGTTAATTGCCTGGGAGTTACAGATTTCATGACTACTGTAGTACTTGATGCTAGCTTGAACTATGCCGACCCCAGGGCCAGGCTGCGAAGCCTGTTGGACAGGCCCTTCACTGCCTTACACAGGGAGTCTCCATTCCTGTCCCAGAGGTCACGCTTTTCATCACAGGTTGACACCTCCTGAGTTGGAGCTTAAGAAAATAAAAGGAGGAGGGGGCGCCAAGTGCGTGGTATATATGCATGCCTGGAGTTGAACTAACTCTGGAAGTCAGTGTTCTGGAAGCCAGCGCAGAAGCATCACCTGTGGCCAGTTTAAGCCTGCCCAGGTACCATAGTGTTAGTGAAGTTTTAAAAGTGATAATTTTTATTCTTTACATTATTCTTTACATTACATAAATTATCATTACATAAAGAATAATTATAGTCTTTATCCTGACTAGCTTCCGAATAAGTGAGACAGACTATACAATTTATTTAATCAAGCTTTACAGCACACTGGCTGAGCAGTTATTAATCTTTTTTAATCCTCTAAACTAATCTGGCTACCTCCCAGCCAAGATCCGTGGGGTACTGCATTTTAGTATTGGTCTGGCTTTCTCTGCTTCAGGTGTGTTTACCCTTCACAGGAGGTGAAGTCTCTCTCTCTCTCTCTCTCTCTCTCTCTCTTTTCCCTTCCCCCTCTCCCCCTCCCCTTTCACTCCCTCTCTCCCCCTCTTCCTCCTCCCCCTACCTCTCCCTCCTCCCCTTCCTCCTCTCCCTTCCCCTCCTCCTCTCCTTCTCTTTCCTTCCCCTTTCTTCTCCCTTCCTCTCTTCCTCTTCCTCCTCCCCCTCCTCTCGGTGGAAGGTTCAGCCCTATTCTCTCCTCTGCTCAGCCATTGTTATATTGACAAATCAGATAGTAAATGGGGAGCAATGTTGACATAACATTGAGATTGGAGATTCTTAGAATAAGCATTACAGTGTCATGTCCGGACTGCAGTCAGATATGGGGGCAGAGAAATCAGCACTTGAATAATACGTGGGCCATCTTTACATAGGACCCAGTAACATTATGCTTCAAACTAGCAATTCTGAATGGTGTTAAGGCAACTTGTATCTTTGTCACAATGCAAAAATTTCTTCAAATGTGTCAGGCAAACATTACATTGAGCCTTCAGTTTAAAGGAGGCCATGGTCCATGCTCCAGGAGGGCAGGTAGTGGCTGGAGAGGAGAGTCGGAAAGGAGTAACTGGAGCTCACGCCGCGCACAGCTTGTAATGTGCACAACGGCAGGCCAAGGCGCTGGCCCATGTCCGTTTTATAGGATTGATCATTAGTCCTCTGCGTTTAGTGCTTCATGTGTGTTCATACTTAGTTTCTCAGAACTTGGGTTACATACATACACTGTAATATGCGTTATGTATGTAATAAACTACTTTCCTCTCAACATTGATATTACAATAGCTGCTATCTGTTGCCCTCTTGTGGTCACTAAGTGTCACTACATCATTGTGGTTTTTTGTTGGGTTGTTTTGTTTTGGGTTTTTGTTTTTTTTTTTTTTTGATGGTTTTCTGGAGGCCCAAGAGGCGAGAGATTGGATAGCTACTGCCGGGTGGCAACTTTAGTTTCCCTTGTAGCAAGCTTGTGACATTTTGACACTAAACACAATTTATCCCGCATTTCCTTGGCAGCTGAAGGCTATGCTGCCTTCCAGGAAGACAGCTCTGGAGATGAAGCTGAAAGCCCTTCCAAGGTGAAGAGGTCCAAGGGAATCCATGTGTTCAAAAAGCCCAGCTTCTCTAAAAAGAAGGAAAAGGATTTTAAAATCAAAGAAAAGCCCAAAGAAGAAAAGCATAAAGAAGAAAAGCACAAAGAGGAAAAGCATAAAGAAAAGAAATCTAAAGACTTGACTGCAGCCGATGTCGTTAAACAGTGGAAGGAGAAGAAGAAAAAGAAAAAGCCGATTCCGGAGCCAGAGGCGCCTCAGGCGGACGCTCCGAGCCTCCGGCCCGTCTTCGGCGTCCCCCTGGCCGACGCCGTGGAGAGGACCATGATGTACGACGGCGTCCGGCTGCCCGCCGTCTTCCGAGAGTGCGTGGACTACATGGAGAGGCACGGCATGAAGTGCGAGGGCATCTACCGAGTGTCAGGTATGGTGGGGCGGCTTTCAGAACGCGCTTCACGGGACTCCCTAAAGGGAACCTTCCGGCGCGAATCCCAAACCGGAGTCACCTGCGCGGCCCCTGCGTGACCCGCTCCAGTCCAGTGTGCTCGGTCCTCAGGTCGGATTCGCTCCCGCGCCGGTCTCGGCTGGGCAGCAGGGCAAACCGAAGCACGCGGCTTGTGCCAGGTACCGGCTGCGGTGCCCTCTTGCCTCAGCGTCTTTCTAAGTCTAGCTGTAGGGGGCTAAGAGCTCTGTGAAGGCAGCTTCTCGGCCCAGAGGTGTCTACTGACACAGCCTGGCGATCTGATTCCTTAGCGTGACCAAAGACACAGGGTGTTGTTTTCTAGATGGCTGGACAAACGTGAATGACCCTGTCAGCCACATGCAACCATTGGAAATGTCAGTGAAACTGACAATCGGTTTGTCTACACAGTTTCTACGGGGAATTGTAGTTCATGCTTGGCCATCATGTGTCACATACTGGGAGTCTAAAACCAAGCAATATATAAGTTATTTAGAAGTACAAAGATTTCTTCAAAAGCAGCATGAGTTATGTGGTAACTTGGGATTCAGGTTCCAAGCTGGGCAGGATATGCACCTGTCATTACCTTCCCATAGAGAGTTATTTTCATGAAGTGGTTTGATCACATATCTCTTCATGGCAAGAGGTATGCCATATGTGTTTAGAACAATGAGAAAGATTAAGCAAGTTTTCCATTTACTTGGCTAATGTCCTTTCTAGCAGACAGATTTGATACTATGGCCCAGGAGGTAAAATGCTTGCTATTTCACAGGAGTTAGACACAAACCCGCAAGGCTGGTTTTTATGATTGTTTTTATTGATTGAGTTTTGAAGATTTAAACAGCGATAGGTGTAGTGGGTAATAATGAAGAAAGAGTACCGCCCCTCCAGGCCTCTGCTCCAGGTCCAGGCGGGTCTCTCTCTCCTGCCCAGCACCCACTCCCTCCAAGTATCCGGGAAAGCATGACTCTTAAACTTGAGTAGTTAACCAAAGATAATTATGTATATGAAACTCCCAATTACATAATGCCAAGTTACAATGATAAAGTTTTATCCCAATATTTCTAACCTCTCAGCACACCAGAAACACATCTGACGCCATCTGGATCGGCGCGTCTCCTCCCCCGCCCCCTCGTGCAGCTCCCAGACTCCCTCTCTCTCCGCCCCTCCTTCTCTTAGCTCCTCCTCCTCTCTCCCCTCCAATCCCTGGCCTCTCACTGCCTCAATGTGACTAGATAGGAAATATCTTGCATCAGATAGGAGCTGTTTTTCCCCACATGACCTTGATAAGCATGAAGACTGGGGGACTGAAAGTTTCTTTGAAAAAGTTCTGTAGCTTTGTTTAAGAACTCTTTTGTTTCTGACCTATTTTTGATATTTGTATCTTTTGGAGAGCCTCACCATTCCTATAGAATGTCTCTTTTTCAACAGTTGTTTCCACACTGACAGCCACACACCACGGCCCGCTACCTGTGTAGCTGTGTCTCCCCTCTGCCCTCCTTGTCTGTATCAGAGTCGACCCAGGGCCTGTGTTCATGCAAAGCAAGGACTCTGTCACATCCTCCGCCCCAACCCTGCCTTGCTATTTGCTAATAGGATAATGCCTTTTTGTCTGGAGATGTTTGTTTCTCATTTATATCAGTTCCAATTTAAAAACAAATATGAACGGATTTTGAGAGATGTCTCAGCAGTTAAGAGCACTGGTTGCTTTTCCAGCGCACCTGGCTTCCATTCCCAGCACACCCGCATAGCAGCTCACAACTGTGTGTACTTTAGTTCCAGAGGCTCTGACACCCTCATGTGGCCTCTGGGCACCAGGCATGCACTTGGTGCACACACAGATGTATGAGGCAAAACTCCCATACTCCTATAGATAAGTGAAAAAGCAAACAAATGCTAGTATGAAAGACAATTTAAGTAATTTTCTGTATTTGCTTCCTAATTTTTTCGACATTAAATGTACTTTTATTCTACTCTATTTCTCACTGGAATTCCCTATGAAGTTTCCAGTTTTTAGCAATACTGTCAAGAGTAACAGCAAACCCAACAGTTTGTTGTGGCTGTCTGGTGGAGTAGTAAATGTTTATAAGACACGCATATGGAAGGTGGATGGTGGAGCACTCAGGAGGCAGGAGGATTGTGAGTTTGAGGCTAGCCTGGGCTCCATGGTGAGTTTAAGGTCAGCTTGGGCCACATAGTGAGACGTTATCTGCAGAAGCCATGGTCAACAACATAGCAAGAAAGTGGGGGGACAAAAGCTGGAGGGATAAGGAGGGACAAGAGACTGACAAAAGTCTCAGCGATAGTTGTCGTTAATCTTGTTTTATTCAGATTGTCATAAAAAATGAAAATGGAAATTTTCTTTTCTATCTCAAAATAAAGATCACCAAAATAAGGTTTGTTAATCTGAATAAGGTATAGATTTATGATAATGCCATTCGTCGAGGGTTTGTACATACGATGGGAATGTCAAATTTCAAATGTAAGCATTATATTAAGATGTTCAGAGTGGATGACAGTTTACATTAGACTTAGTTTGTAGTTCTGTGTAGTTGGTCGATAGTTTTACATTTAAAAAAGCAGCTATTTTGATTGATATCACTGAATTATGTCACTTCAGCAGATGGGATTGAAGATAGAAAGTCTGATAAATGTTGAAAACATGCACTTGATGTGTTAGATTTTTTGTTAGTTTTTTCAGTACAATATGAAAGCCAAATGGTTGTGTTTTAGAAGCTTGACTTTATTTTTTTGTTCTAGCGTGGTTCAGATTAAGAAAATACTTACAGAATTCAAATTTAGGCTAGGCCAGGCAGTGGTGGCGCATGCATTTAATCCCAAAACTCTGTAGGCAGAGGCTGGCCAGTCTTGCTGAGTTTGAGGCCAGCATGGTCTATAGAGGGAGCTCAGGACAGCAAGGGCGACACAGAGAAACCCAGTCTCTAAAAACAAAACAAAACAAAAAAAAGAATTCAAACTTTAAAATAGAAACTAGGTGGTGTTATATACTAGAGAACAATTTTCCATGAAGTTCTTAAGCTAGGAAACGTTCTGCATCATGGACCTACTTAGTCCCAAAGAAGCAGCTGGGAATGGCTAAGTGTGACAGAGTGACTGAGTTCATTCTATGCTGTCCATCTTGTGAGGACTCAGGGACCTGGCTTTCTGTGCACAGTGCATATGCTCAGATTATAGCTTCATTTCCTCCTGAATTTTTATCTAACTGCCATTATATTTAAATTTTTTCCTGGATTAGACATTTTCTTAATATTCCATGGTTTCTGGGAATGTTAAGTTTCCTGTTGTGGTTTTATGTGCTGTGTTCATAGAGAGTTCTGTGACCCATCTGCAGACATGGATTCTACCAGGAGGGTTTACACTTAGTTTTGAGAAGGGTCTCGCCATGTAGCTCAGACTGACAGACTTGAACTGGCAGCGATCCTCCTGCCTCAGCCTCTAGTGCTGAGATCACAGGCATATACCCCCAGCCTGGCTCCCAGGGCTTCTTCCTGGCTGTTCCTGTATCTTTGTGGCAGGTGTGTGTGTAGTGGCGGAGAAAGTGTGTCTGATTCTGGTATTCTCTCTCTCCTAAATTTAATGTTTTAAGGAATCAAATCAAAAGTAGATGAGCTAAAAGCAGCCTATGACCGAGAGGAGTCTCCAAACTTGGAAGAATATGAACCTAACACTGTAGCCAGCTTGCTGAAGCAGTATTTGCGAGACCTTCCAGAGAATTTGCTTACCAAAGAGCTTATGCCCCGATTTGAAGAGGCTTGTGGGAGGACCACAGAGATGGAGAAAGTGCAGGAACTCCAGCGCTTGCTCAGGGAACTGCCGGAGTGCAACCATCTTCTGCTTTCCTGGCTCATTGTGCACATGGACCACGTCATTGCGAAGGAGCTGGAAACCAAGATGAACATCCAGAACATCTCTATCGTGCTGAGCCCAACCGTCCAGGTACGGGTCCTGTCCCCCCCCCCCACGCACGCACACGTGCACACACACACATGCTCACACGCTCACGAGCGGTATAACCGTCCAGGTACGGGTCCTGTCCACACACACACACACACACACACACACGCTCACACGCTCACACGCTCACGAGCGGTATAACCGTCCAGGTACGGGTCCTGTCCCCACACACACACACACACACACACACACACACACGCTCACACGCTCACGAGCGGTATAACCGTCCAGGTACGGGTCCTGTACACACACACACACACACACACACACACACACACACACACGCACGCGCACACACGTGCACACACACACACGCTCACACGCTCATGAGCGGTATAACCGTCCAGGTACGGGTCCTGTACACACACACACACACACACACACACACACACGCGCGCGCGTGCGCGCGCACACACACACACACACACACGCACACACGTGGTATAACCGTCCAGGTACGGGTCCTATACACACACACACACGCACACACACGCACACACACGCACACACGTGGTATAACCGTCCAGGTACGGGTCCTGTCCACGCACTCCCTTTTGGTACAACTGTTCAGGTACAGGTCCTGTTTACACACTCCCTTTCAGTACTGGTGCTGGGAAATTGGGGAACGCGTTGATGAGTCTCATGTAAAACAGTGAATCTAAGGGGAATAACGAATTGGCTCAGCCTGACCACAGATCTTCTCTGTCCAAGTGTGGGCAGTGCCCTCACCTAGGATATGAGCATATCTGCCCTTTTGCTTAGTTGTGAATTGCTAATATTCTATCTGCTTGGATCAAGCTCAAAGGGCTGTGATGTTTGCTTGGCAGTTCTTCACCTGAGGACTTCCTGTAAGATGGATCCAGAGAGATCTGTATTGCCTCTTAATCTGAGAAGTCATTTAGGGAATTGAGTAGTACATTGTGCTGTTACGTTTTCCACACGCATGCATAAATGACACCCTATTGTGTATGTGTGTTCAGGTGCATGTGTGGGATTGTGTGTGTGGCTGTACATGGAGATGTTTGCGTGTTTATGTGACCATCATAGGACAGATTTGCTACTGTGGCTTAGGCACCAACCATCCATCTTTTTTCTCTTCTTGTACAGGGTCCCTCACTGGCCAGCAAGCTTCAGGGCCCTTCCCAGGCTGGGATCATAGGTGTGCACAACCATGCCCAGCTTGTTTTAATGTGACTTAGGGAGACTGAACTCAGATCTGTTATGTTCTCATGCTTTATTGAGTAAGCTATCTTCCTGGCCCACGGTGCCTTCATCACTACTCAGCCGATGCTGTCGGAGAAAGACTTTGCCTTTAGAAGAGCTGATATCTTACTGTGTTAAGGGAGGAGGGAGGGAAGGAGGGGGAGAGGGGGGAGAGAGAAAGTGAGAAAGGAGACACTGCTTACACTGGATCTATTTTTTTATTCTTGGTTTTTTGATTGTTTATTTGTTTGTTTTTTGAGACAGGGTTTCTCTGTGTAGCCCTGGCTGTCCTGGAACTCACTCTGTAGACCAAGCTGGTCTTGAACTCACTCAGAGAACCTCCCAAGTGCAGGGACTGAAAGGTGGCACACCACTCTAATTTTTAATTGATTTGGTTGGCATGTGGGGTCCTGACCATATGTTATTGTTACTATTATAAGAGGATGCTTTCTTTTGCTAAAGATACTTTCATCAGTTATTATGTTTTAGAAACGAACTGTTTCTTATATTTCTCAAGTATCATGATCATTTTTGTTAGCGTGGATTCGACATTTGGTCAGTACTGCATTGTTACTCAATATTGCCATAACGGGTGCTTGTACAGCAACAGCTCCAAGGATGAGAGAAAGTCTGATCCGGGAAAAGGCGTCTTTTCTTGGTGTACAGCGTCCCACAGTTCTTAGGATGGGAGCATCCTGGAACGCCGGAGCTCGGTGTCGGAGACGCTGCCAGCTCTACCCATCTGCAGGTTTTCTACCCCCCAACTATCTTCAGGAGCGTCGCTCTGTGTAAGGAAGGTCTCAGAAGACATAGGAAATGACCGTTAACGGGTGACTGGAACGTGCGCAGTGAGGGTAGTGTGTTTCGTGTCCTTTACCGGCTTTCCCCTACGGTATTTGAGAACCTGACTTAAGTTGGGCTTTCATCTGCGTTTAAGTTGGTAATTAGTGAAGCCTGGTTTCGTCTCCTGTGGAGACCTGCACAGTATCCAGAGCAGGCTGCGCGGTGTGCCTGACAAAGGTAGAAGATGGCTGTCGTGGTCTTGTGCAACTCTGGATGTGCTTTCTGCAGATCAGCAATCGAGTCCTGTACGTGCTCTTCACACATGTGCAGGAGCTCTTTGGCACTGTGGTCCTGAAGCAAGTGACACGACCTCTGCGCTGGTCCAACATGGCCACAATGCCCACACTGCCAGAGACCCAAGCAGGCATCAAGGAAGAGATCAGGAGACAGGTGTGTGCTGCCCTGCTTGCCCCTGCCCCAGTCCTGCCCCTGCCCCTGCCCTGCCCCTGCCCCAGCCCTGTCCCTGCCCCTGCCCCTGCCCCAGCCCTGCCCCTGCCCTTCCCCTGCCCCAGCCCTGTCCCTGCCCCTGCCCTTCCCCTTCCCCTGCCCTGCCCCTGCTCCTGCCCTGCCCCTGCCCCAGCCCTGTCCCTGCCCCTGCCCCTGCCCCAGCCCTGCCCCAGCCCTGCCCCTGCCCCTGCCCTGCCCCTGACCCTGCCCCTGCCCTGCCCCTGCCCCAGCCCTGTCCCTGCCCCTGCCCCTGCCCCAGCCCTGCCCCTGCCCCAGCCCTGTCCCTGCCCCTGCCCTTCCCCTTCCCCTGCCCTGCCCCTGCCCCTGCCCCAGCCCTGCCCCAGCCCCTGCCCCTACCTCTTCTCACCCCTGCCCCTGCCCCAGCCCCTGCCCCTACCTCTTCTCGCCCCTGCCCCGGCCCCGGCCCCCGCCCCAGCCCCTGCCCTGCTCCTGCCCCTGCCCCAGCCCCAGCCCCTGCCCCAGCCCCAGCCCCTGCCCTGCTCCTGCCCCTGCCCCAGCCCTGCCCCTGCCCCAGCCCCAGCCCCTGCCCTGCTCCTGCCCCTGCCCCAGCCCCAGCCCCTGTCCCTACCTCTTCTTGCCCCTCCCTGCCTGCTTCAATGCTTCCCACATAGGGCCGTGGGGTGGAGGTGGTGAGCCCCAGCTTATGGAGTAGTGTGCAGTGCCGTTGTGCAGTCCTTTGCCTCTTGTATGCTGAGGTTGTGGGACCACACCCAGATTTGTGCGGTGCTGAGGATGGAACCCATGGTCTTATGCAGGTCTCTACCCACTGAGCTCTGCCCTCGTCCTGGGAGCAAGCTCTTCAGGGAACCTTTCTGGCTAGTCCTAGTTCATATCGTGTAAGCAAGCAGCCATGGTTGAAATAGCATAGGGGTTTGTTTTTTTTTTTTTAAGATTTATTTATTGTTATACATAAGTACCCTGTAGCTGTCCTCAGACACACCAGAAGAAGGCGTCAGACCCCATTACAGATGGTTGTGAGCCACCATGTGATTGCTGGGAATTGAACTCAGGACCTCTGGAAGAGCATCCAGTGCTCTTAACCGCTGAGCCGTTGCTCCATTCCCTGCTCATTCTTGACATGCTAATTTTAGGCAAATTGTTAAAGGTCCTTAAGACTTGGTATTCTTGTTTTAGAATGGATCAGCTCTGGGGATGAATGTGGGAGATAATGCATGGGAAGGACTCAGCCCAGAGCCAGGATCTTGAACACGTTTGCTTTTCTAGACAAGGTGTCGCGTTACCCATCCTGTTTTACAACTAAGATACTGTGACATAATTCCTAGACTGTGTAACCAAGATTAGCTCAAGCCTGGAGCTTTTCCACTGTGCTACTTTGATACCTAAAAGAAACCCAGTAAGCAAGTGTGTTAGGGGGAGGCGGAGAGACTGAGACTGACTGGTAAGATATTCAAGAGTAGACCCTCGAGAACACTGATTGCGTTGCATGAATATTATCACAAGCCTGTTTTCCTTGCTGGCTGAGTTCTACTTAGCAGTTGCTGTGAGGAGAGAAGGGAGAGCAAGATGTGGGCTGATTACTACTGAACCGCCAGAAATAAAGGAATGAGGGTCTAAGTCCCGGTAAAGCCGACTGGAGTGTGTGCAGTTGGCAGAGGAGGGGAGCTGTGGCTGCTGCTGTCAGATAACACCAGCAGGTTCCATGTGTCTTTGTTATCTAGGAGTTCCTTTTGAATTGTTTACATCGAGATCTGCAGGGCGGGATAAAGGACTTATCTAAAGAAGAAAGATTATGGGAAGTACAGAGGATTCTCACTGCCCTCAAGAGAAAGCTGAGGGAGGCTAAAAGGCAGGTGAGTTATTCTCTGACACCCGTGTCCAGTGAACCCACCTGAGTGTGGACGAGCCTTCTGTACACGGCTGTAAGTTATTTCTTTTAAAAGTAGCACTTATGTGTCTTCTGATGCTAAATTCTCTGGTGGGAAATATATTAACACAAATGTTTCCTGTTTTGTGTTATTCGTTCTTTAGCGTGGTATAAATCAAATGTTTCGTTAAGTTTAGAAAGATTTTTTTCTTTTTAAATTACAAATGTGATCTTGTTCTTTCCTGGCTCGTTTGTGTCTGTGGACAGACCTCTGTAAGAGTGAGAGACCCCCGGAGAGAGAGTGCTGAGAGGTTTGAGTTTTGAATGGAAATGCTGGGCTTGAGGGCCCGGGGAGGGGGGGGTGGTCTGCTTTGCAGTAGTAGGAGGGAAGAACCCTGTGGACCTGCTGCTGTGTGGAGTGCACAAGGCCCACTGTGGCTGTGGACCTGCTGCTGTGTGGAGTGCACAAGGCCCACTGTGGCCGTGTGCTACTTTAGTGTGTGAAGCTTGAGTCTGGACTCAGTTTCCCAGCCACCTCAGCGCTAAGATCTACATCCCTGAAAGATTGTACAAGCCGCATGCAGATCCATCACAGAGTGAGTGGCACAGCCTGCAGACTGTAGACCTCTCAGGCCTGGAGGGTGGGACGGGGCTACTGTGCGAAGGCAGCACCTAAGGCCTTTTGCTTCAGGATACAGCGCTTGTTGAGAGTTTTCAGGATGTGCAGTCTGGGAGGAAACCTTTCCTATTGTTTTCTTCTCCAGCTCACTAATTGTCTGCCTTTTGTTTCCTCTGTCTTATGCCTCTTTTTTGTATGTTTGTTTGTTTGTTTTAATAAGATGTCCTGTGGCCCAGTAGTCTCAAGTTTGTTCTATAGCCAAGGTGACCTTGAACTCTTGATCCTGCTGCCTCTACCTCGTGGGCCGCACTTGGCTTTGGATGTGTGCCCGAGTTTCACAGGGCAGATTGCAGTTGTTCTAGTCGCATTGTCCAGCAGCCACCTGTGAAGAGTCCCTGACATAGGACACAGGTGGCGGCTGCTTGGTGGCTTTTGTGTCTCTTAGTTGTGTGTCTGCTGAATAAAAGGACGGTGGCTGTGGAGCCTCTCAGTGGGTAAAGTGCTTGCTTTTGCAAAAGTAAGGACCAGAATTCAGTCCACAGCCCTCACATAAAAGCCAGATGTTATGGCCTATACCTGTACTCGCAGCACTGGGAAGGTAGAGACTGGAGGGTCCCTGAGCTTGAAGGCCAGCTTGTCTAGAGGGATATGAGTTCAAGGTTAAGTGAGAGACCTTGGCTCAATCAATCAATCAGTAAATAAATAAGTCGGAGAACCGATTGAGGGATGGCACGCAACAAATGACTTCTAGCCTCTACACATGTGCACACAAATGTGCACACAAGTACATGACTATGCATGTTTGTGAGCACACGCGCACATGCACACACAGAATTTTGGTTTTGAGCTCAGAGGCAGTATGGTGGTATGACAAGGGATGGCTGTCTTCTCTTCTTTCCCTTATCAGTTGTGTGCTCCCCGACCCTTCCCCGTCCGTGATGACTTGTTTTGTAGCTACGTGCCCAGGTTCCTTCATGCTGGCTTCACTTTTGAGGGAGAAATTACTTAAAGAAGTATCACTCAGTGAATTAATGACCAGATTAAACCTCAATGTCATCTTGGCACTTTCCCAAAAATTAACCCTATGATTATTCATAATATAACCCAGAAATTCTACTCACAGCCATTATGCCTTCACAAAACATTTGCAAACTGTTCATAACAGCTAAAAGCAACAGACCCAGAGCCCCGCCGCTGGTGAGTGGATATATAGGTTAAGGTGCATTCATCCAGCCTCCCCAGCCTCCCTCTGTCCTCACTGCCCGTCTCCCACCCTCTGGGTGGTTCACACACACTCATTCACACGCACATCTCGGGAACAAACAGTCTCAGGGTCTGCCTCGACCCCGCCCTGGGTCTCTGCAGGTCTCTGCCCCGTGTTGGGAGCTATCTGACCAAGCCAGCTCAGTCAGTCAGCAGGTTCTCCAGGGCAGGAGCTAGGATTAAAAAGAAAAAAAAAGACAATTAGACCACATTGCAGCATGACCTCAGCCAGTCCTGAGGCTGAGGCAGGTTTATTTTTTCCCAATCTGCTTTTATACCATTTTAATTACAGCAAGTAATAAGATCAGTTCTAGGTTAAGGAAAAGGCAAGACAATAAACACAAGTAGTCAAGGAACAAGCAAGGCAATAAGCAAAGTCCTGTGGTCGCTGTTTCTAAGGGCTTTTCAGGATGACCAAGACATCGGAGCCTACTTCCTTGTCCTGGCCCAAAATCAGATTCCTGCCGAGCGGCCCCCAAAAGCTCTCCACAGTTCGTATGCTGGTTGTCACTCAGCAACTGCTCACAGCAGCACAACAGACAGAAGGGTCTTAAAGCCAAGTGTGAAGCCAGAGAGAGATGACTTGTTGAGTCAGCTCACCCTGTAAGGACAGAGAGCAGGCCTGCGGTGCTGGGCACCAACCCGCTGGAGCAGGGGGATGCTTCCCAACAGGGTGGTGGTGGTTACTTGACTGTATGCACTTGGTAAAATTAGTTAAATTAGACATGTAATTAACACCCCAGTAGCTTCCTTCAAGACATCTCATGTCGTCTGGATAAGGGAGCATGTTCATCAGAACTAAGCATTTTTCATAGTGCAGCCACAGACCTAGATAACCATGTCCTCCTTTCTTACTTTAACATGTTTATTCTTTGTGTGTGAGTGCACCCAAGGGTATGTATGGACATGCGGTGGACGTCAGAGAACAGCTTGCCAGAATCAGTTCTCTGTATCATGTGAGTCCTGGGGAGGGGATTGAGCTCAGGTTGTCAGGCTTCCTGAGACCACGTGTCTACCATGAAGCCACCTTGCAGTCTCTACCCACATTATATTTTTATGGTTTGATTTGGTTTTTGCTTTTTGAGATGGGGCCTTTCTGTTGTCCTGACTGTCCTGGAACTTACAATGGCCTTGAACTCACATAGATCTTCCTACCTCTGCCTCCTGAGAGCTGGGATTAAAGGCATGTTCCACCATGCCTGCTCCTACCTACAGTATATTCTAACTAAGCCTAGTTAGCAAGTGTCCAGTCATCATTACAGACAGTTCCCTACTGCTGCTGGGGTTTTCTTCATTTGTTAATTTAAGAGGGTCATTTGTTGCCTGTGTTACATGTGGGTTGAACTATCATGTGTTGTCTTTGACAGGAGTGTGAAACCAAGATTGCACAGGAGATAGCCAGTCTTTCGAAAGAGGATGTTTCCAAAGAAGAAATGAATGAAAACGAAGAAGTTATAAATATCCTTCTTGCCCAGGCAAGCTGTACTTTTTGATTTTAAAAGGGATTCATTGGTCACTTTTCAAACAGAAGCTCAACTATAGACTTTAAAAAAATAATTGTAATGAACTCCAAAGAACTTGTTCCTCTTCTGTGTCCCTACCCTTGTGCTGTGTGTGTCCTTACCCTTGTGCTGTGTGTGTCCCTACCCTTGTGCTGTGTGTGTCCCTACCCTTGTGCTGTGTGTGTCCTTACCCTTGTGCTGTGTGTGTCCTTACCCTTGTGCTGTGTGTGTCCTTACCCTTGTGCTGTGTGTGTCCCTACCCTTGTGCTGTGTGTGTCCTTACCCTTGTACTGTGTGTGTCCTTACCCTTGTGCTGTGTGTGTCCTTACCCTTGTGCTGTGTGTGTCCCTACCCTTGTGCTGTGTGTGTCCCTACCCTTGTGCTGTGTGTGTCCTTACCCTTGTGCTGTGTGTGTCCTTACCCTTGTGCTGTGTGTGTCCCTACCCTTGTGCTGTGTGTGTCCCTACCCTTGTGTTGTGTGTATAGAAACATTAAGTGTGGAGGTAGAGGCTGCCTTTTGTCTAGCTTCCTAGTCTCTGTAAGTCTACACAGAAGTTTGTGGTGTTGGTGTGTTCCTGACTTACAAGAACAGAAAGAAAAACTTTGAGAAGTTCCAGACTACTTTCTTTAGAGCTTCCCATCTGAGGTTTCTTGGAATACACCTTCATCTATATGTACGCTGAGGCAGACGACCGATGTCTGTGTGTGTTTGAACATGGAGATGCAGTCTCAGGAGCTTTTCAGTGCTTCCTGGACTGTGCCCGTGGTGCCCCTTGTTGGGAAGGAGTTGCTGATGCTTCTCCTCCAACTCCTCTTCTACTCTACTGTCCTCTCTAGGCCTGAGACCCTAGATGGAGTGCAGATAGGCTCTCTCCACAGGGCTGTTCCCAGGCAGTGTAGGGATGGTTAACCTGTCAAGGAGAATCTTACTTTATCTGAGGGGCGTGGCTGGGGACAGTGAGGAAGGAAGGGAGATCCCGTAGCCTTTCCTTCTCTCTGTTCTGCCTTATACCTGACACTGGTATCAGCCACGCATGGGTCTCTTGGGTCCTGTTCCTAGTGACAATATGAAAAGACCCTGAATCCTAAGGGACAGGGAGCCAAAGCAGATGATTTTTAGATAATGTTTATTTTATTTGTACATATGTGTCGCACATACATGTATTCAGATACCTACTGGGCCAGAAGAAGGTGTTGGATCCCCCTCCACCAGGAGGTTGTGAGCCCCCGATGTGGGTGCTGGGAGCTGGACTTGGGTCCTCTGGGAGAAGGGCAAGTGCTCTTCACGGCCTCTCTAGCCCGAGCACGCCAAAGCACATGCAGGCTCTGGGTCCTTTGCCGTGTGGCCGGCTCACGAGGAGCCTTGCAAAGGCTATAGCAGGTTCTTGTGTGCATTTTGTTGAGAAGAGTCTAGACATTTTCTCAACATGACTCAGTGTGGCTTTTCTTGATTCTGAGGCAATAGCATGGTTTTGGTTGTAGTAGGTCGTGTTTAGCACTGAGCAGGGTAGCACGAGAGGCCCTGGAGAAGTAGCTTTTCCTCCCCCAGAGCTCAGACAGAGCTCACCATTATCATTGTTCCAGGAGAATGAGATCCTGACTGAGCAGGAAGAACTCCTAGCCATGGAGCAGTTTTTGCGTCGTCAGATTGCCTCGGAGAAAGAGGAGATTGACCGCCTCCGAGCTGAGATTGCGGAGATCCAGAGGTACGGGGTGGGAAGGTTCCAGCCACGTCGTGGTTTACATGAACAGAATTGTTTTAGTTTAGTGGTTTTTGACTTCCTAATGCGTCAGCCTTTAACAGCTCCTCCTGTGGTGGTGACGCCTGCCATAACATTATTTTCCTTGCTACTTCAAAACTGTAATTTTGCTACTGTTTTAATGTTAAAACTGATGTAAATACTGAGTTTTAATGTAAATACTGATATACAGATGGTGGCCTTAGGTGACCCCTGGGAAAGGGTTGTTTGACTTCCAGAAAGGCTGTGACCCACAGCTTGAGAACCACTGTTTTAGCCATTCCTGTGAAAGAAAAAAGTCACTTTACGCTTCTTAACAGGTCTTTCTTAGGCAGCACTGGGTCAGGTCGATTCCCAAGCATGGGTAGGCCTTAGCTGGCGTCTGAGTCCAAGTACACCATGATGTCGCCTTGTCTCCACACAGCCGCCAGCAGCATGGCCGCAGTGAGACGGAGGAGTACTCGTCTGACAGCGAGAGCGAGAGCGAGGATGAGGAGGAGCTGCAGATCATTCTGGAAGATCTACAGAGGCAGAACGAAGAGTTAGAAGTGAGTTTGGGGGCACAGCCTCCAAAAGGTTCTGGGGACCACAAACCACCTATTTCCCTGCTAGAGACTTGTAGAGAGGAACTCAAGGACTTTTGTGTGTGTGTGTGTGTGTGTGTTTGTTTTTTTTTTGTTGTTGTTGGTTTTTTTTTTTTTTTTTTTTGGTTTTTTTGAGACAGGGTTTCTCTGTGTAGCCCTGGCTGTCCTGGAACTCACTGTGTAGACCAGGCTGGCCTCAAACTCAGAAATCCGCCTGCCTCTGCTGGACTTTTTTATAAGATTTATTTAGATTTATTTTATGTGAGTACACTGTAGCTGTCTTCAGATACACCAGAAGAGGGCATGAGATCCCATTACAGATGGTTGTGAACCACCATGTGGTTGCTGGGAACTGACCTCCTGGAAGAGTAGTCAATGAGTGTTCTTAACCACTGAGCCATCTCCCTCTCCAGCTCCCTCGAGGGCATTCTTACCGGGATGAGATGTGTGCTCTAGACTGAAGAGTGGGGGCTCTTCCTGACCTTGGTGTACAGTGAGCCTATAAGAGGTCAATGGTGCCTGGCCGCTCACTGTCCCTGGTGGCCCTGCAGTGGAGAAAGTGAGTCAGTCCTGCAGTCCCCCCCCCCCAGCCGTAGATGTGACCAGTGCCCAGGAAGCTGCCCTGAGGAGGAAACACTGGTTCAAGTGACTGCCTTTCTCATCCCAAATAAACACTGTCTTCTGTGAGGATGACTTGGTGAACAGAGGGACACCTTTGCTTCATTCATGTTCACGGAGCTGCCTGCCAGGCACGTGCACGAGGGGTTGAGACCTGCAGAGGCTGGGCGTGGCGGCCCGGGGGGGGGGGGTCAATTCGGTCTACGGAGTGAGTTCAGGACAGTCGGGGCTTGAAAAACACAACAAAGAGATAGGACAACTACTGTGTGTGGAGAGGCGGCTCAGCAGCTCAGAGCGCTGGCTGCTCTTGGAGAGGACCCAGGTCCAGTTCCCGACACCCACATGGCCGCTCACCACTGTCTGACTCCAGCTCCAGGGATCCAACGCCCTCACACAGACAGACACGCATGCAGGTAAAACACCGATGCACATAAATATTCTATTTTAAGGATCGCCCAGGACTGGCATCCACGCACGGTGTGGGGGTGGGCAGAGTGAGGGACAATGGGGTCCTTACACTTGTAGCAGGAGTCTGTCCTGGGGAAGAAGCGGGCAGGGTCTAGGGACACGGCCGGCCCTGCTGACGGAGGGGCTGCAGCGCAGGCTGAGGATCTGAATAAAGCAACTCCCTTCACAGGTCTGCGTGCACAGCGGCGCCCGGCAGAGGCCCGCAGAGCTGAGTTTGAGGCCAGCCTGGTCTACAGAGTTGAAACCTTGTTTTGAAAAACATAAACAAGGAAGGAGGTGTGAATGAGACCGGTTGCTGGGAGTTCTGTCATTTAGAAGACACAATGGCACCTTAATTTGATCTCCATTTTCCTGAACAGGAAGACAAGTGGCAGACTTCGTGGAGTGTTTTGTTGTGCACATTGTGTAGGCCTGGCTTGAGCCAAAGCGGCTGCCCTGCATCTTGCCATGTTCTCAGTCAGGAAGGGTCGGTCAGGTTGAGTGAGCAGTGGGGCTGGTACCTCATTGAGAAAGTCTAGTCATAGGGTACACTGGCTGCTTAGGATGCTGGGAAACACTGAGGAGGAAGAGCGTCCGGTGGCTGGGGAGGTTGCTGCCCGCGTGGAGGCTGCCAGAGCTGGGGCGAGCTGCCCTTGAATCCCTGCTGAGTGAGTACGGCATTTAAGCAGCCGTGCTTCCCACAGTCGTCAACTAGCACGATCCGGATGTAGTCAGTGAGGACACATGGAAAGAGTCTGAGCTTTTACCCCAGCTCTGACCCCCTCCTCCCTGTGCTGCTCCCCTTGCAGTGTAAGGGAAAAAGTCCATCGAAATACCGAAATACTTACTGAAGCAACTGTTCTGTTGATGCCCTTGTAACTTGGGCAGAGTGGTCCCCTCAAGCCTCCAGAGCGGTGGTCATAGTCATCCACACATTCATCCTGTCTTCTGCTGCACCAGCCAGGTTGGCTAAAAACTAGATCTTGCTCAAGGCGGCTTGCAGCCTGTGCTCTGCCCTGACTCCTTGGCTTCTGACCTCCCGCCCTTTCTGTCATTCTTTAAGATAAAGAACAATCACTTGAACCAAGCAGTCCATGAGGAGCGGGAGGCCATCATTGAGCTCCGCGTGCAGCTCCGGCTGCTCCAGATGCAGCGAGCCAAGTCTGAGCAGCAGCTGCAGGAGGAGGAGGAGCCCGAGAGGCGAGGGGGCGCAGGCCCGCCGCCCTGTGACGGTGTCCTCGAGGTGAGAGTGCCCAAAGAGCAGGCAAAGCCCTCACCCAGCAAAGACCGCAAGGAGACCCCCATCTGAACCGCCGCCCGCTGGACATTCGAGAAAGTTCTGAGATGCTCCCTCTTGCACACGTCTGACTCCGTGTCAGGCTCAGGTCCTGGGAGGGTGAAGCGGTGGACGTGCGGGGGGCTTGCAGGGAACACAGGCATTTCCAGATAGTGTCAGCTTATTTGAAATTTAATTTTCTTTGTTAAAAATAACTATTTTAACCTTTGAGTGGCTTGTTTTTAAACCAAAAATTCTTTTTTTTGCCTTTTTTTTTAAAAAAAATCACAGCAGAATCAGGATCTCTTTCTTATCAAAGGGTAGGAACCAAACCAGGTCACTTCTGCGCCTGCTTGTGGCCACTCGTGGTCTCGCCATCCCTGCAGGGTCTCTGGCCACTCTTGCTTGTGCCTTCCACACCTTTTGGTGCAGATTGTTCATGGGGAGCTGCCTCATATTCTCTGACTGGCCAGAAGGCTCTCGCGGGGGTTCCCTGTCCCTGCCCTGTACCACTTTGCCCTTCCAGTTCTGAGTCGAGTCTGTCAGTGTGAGTCAGGATAGCCCAGTTTGGTGGCAGGCAGGTGACCCGTGCAGCCTGCCACCAGCCTGGGCAGTGTAAGCCACTACTCACTGCCAGGGATCAGCAAAGGCCTCTTCTCTGCGGTGGTCACCTCTGACCACCTTGACCCTGAGGCGTCGCTCAGGATGCTTCTCAAACCAGAGCCCTTTTCCACACTGACCTTCCAGGAAACCAGTGACTTCAGTTGCTAGGATATACGCACCTCTGCCGGGATAAGCCATGTGGGTGCTCTCGCAGAGCTTCCACCCTTCCGTGTCACCTCAAGGGCCGAGCAGAAGGAGGAAGGAAAGCGGTGGCTGCGAGTGACCCCACCTGGTGTTGCTTCTAACTCAGAAGACTGCTCCCCAGGGTCTGGGACAGCCAGACTTCACTGTCAGATGAGTGGCCCCAGGGAGGTCCCCCGTGGCTCTGAAGGCAAATCCCACACTCTAAAGTGAGCGACAAACCCACAGGAGGGCTCTGGTCTCCTCCTAGTTAGTATTTATTTCAGCGCCTATTTTTGTGCGATTTTTCGTTAGCCTCTACCTATTGCACTGTTGTGACTTGTTGGCCATTATTTGATTTTTGTACGGAAAAAAAGCTTTGTTATAGAAATCAGCATACTATTTTTTTAAATCTGGAGAGAAGATATTATGGTGACTGGAAATATGGTCAGGTGTCAAATATAAATGTACAAAAACGCCTTGCTGCATCCCGTCAGGTGTACAACATCCACTTTATATTTGCTGGCAATATTGAAGAATTTTTTTTGTTTGTGTAAACTCTAATTTCTATCAAGGTATCATGGGTTTTTAAAATTAGTATTTCATTACAAATGTCTCAATGTTGGTTAACTAATTTTTGCCAGGACCATTATTGATCAAGGAAATAAATTCAACAGCCATTTGAGAAAAAAAAAAGGCTTTTTATTGTACACTCTTTTCTTTGAAATAATTGCATAGGCAGCATCTGGCACGGAGCCGGTGGAGAGCGTGTGGGACGCCTTATTCCACCTCGCTGTGCGCCTGCCTGCTGTGCACGCCGTGATCCTGCTGTGCTCTCGACCCTCGCTGCTCACCGGAAGGGTTTGCTCAGACTGAATGCAGTTCCTGAACATGACAGTTTCCCGTTGCTGTAGGGAAAGCAGGCTTTGCCTTCTAGGTCAAGTCCAGACCCAAGTCTGGCCCAGTTGTTAGAGTTTACAGAGGTTTGCATTTTAAATGTGAACTGAGGACTTAGGGTCGCTGGCCTGCTGGAGATGTATGACAAACATCTGAATTCTCTAGCGTGTATAGTTTATGTCGGTTTACAGAAGGTTCCAGATACCCTGCCGAGACATTGAACTTCAGGCAGTGATCTGGAGATGGGGTGTGATGAGGACCAGCTCCCAAGCAGGGACCCATGGCTCTCAGACGCTCTTCTCTGCAGGTGACTGTGTCTGAACAACACAGGGCATGAAGCCCTGTGTCGATCCCAGTGTCCGTCTGTAAGGAGCCAGGGTGCTGGGAGACCTGGGATTGCGCAAGTTTGACAGTCAGCTGGTCGAGGGAAGTCAGGGAACACTGGGTTCAGAGGCCGCCCTGTCCCTACTGAAAAGTCAAGGACAGTGATAGGGGACACCACTGTCAGCTTTCTCCTTTCACACACACGTGCACACACACAGCATACCCTGGCTGGTGGGTCCGGCCGAAGACTGGTCTTTCTGGAGCCTTCCTCCAGGGCATTTTGCTGATGTTTCATTAGTCTGGGTGTGATCTAAGCCTAGTTGATACTCTGCAGCGGAGGCACAAATCAAAGACCCATATCAACTGGTAGAGAGATCGTGGTAAGCATACACACTTGTGAGCATCGCCTCTGGGATGCATAATTAGTAAAGGGACATCAGGAGACCCAGGAAGTAAGGACCAAGTGGCAGGGTCCTGAAATTCCCATACCCAGGCCCCCTTGGCAGAGCAGTACGATGCTGTTGTGTCCATGTCCCCGACTCCCCAGCCCCAGCCTGGATACTTGTTCCCTATAATCTGGGATTTTGCCACCATTCAACTAGTATGAACCATGAGGAGTTGTTCTAATTTGACAGAGGAAAGAGGATTGGCTTCATTTGCAGTGAGCTGTAGTTAATTTTTAAAAATATGTCACGTCTGCTCAGTACCATGTCCTCTGGTGATGGCTTCAGCAAGGTGCAGGCTCCTGCCTGTCTTCTGGTGTGTATGTACTTCAAGTGAAGGGACCCTTGCTTGGTATCTGGTAGTGCTGGGATTTGGGCTTCTCGGCTGTGAAAACGGCTTTCAGGGAGGCACAGGAGATAGGCCTTTCTTCACCTCCAGTAAGCAGTTTTATCCTGTAGGGCTTCATTTCTCATTGACAAAACTAAGAAAAGCCTGATTTCAAAAAGGTTAGATGTAGTCCCTAGTGTAGGGCTTTAAGGTGTGGACATTTCCTCACTGAGGACATAATCTGCATCTTGTCATGAAGTGCCAGGGGACAGTCAGTGCAGTACCAACAGTTTCTAAATTCGTGTTCTATTGTATGTATGTCTGTTGTATGTTTGTGTATATGTCTATTATATGCACAGCTGATGTCTGTTATGTATGTCTACTGTAGGAAAGTATTATTGTGTGCATGGTGTGTGGAGGCCAGAGGCTGACATTGGATGTCTTTTCTCAATTGTCATTTTTATTAGTATTAAGTATCTTTTCACATAGCAAGTATAATATATATCTTATGGGATTTCATACCTAACATCTCTGATCCTCTTCACCTCTTGCCCTTCTTTTATGTGTTTGAGAAGAGACTGTCTTACAGCAGATGTCCTGTTCCTCTGGCTTAGCTCTCCTCTCTCGCCATCATGCTCTCCGGCCTTAGGTGTACAAGTCGTATTGCAGGTGTATTGATGGGGTCGGACGCCCTACAGTCCATCTCTGTATGTTCGCCAGCTCTGCCTGCTGCAAATAGAAACTCTGGGTGATCTGTGGGTATGAGGATGAGTCTGGAATGACCCTGGTGAGGAAAGTGGCCCTCTAGGTTCGTGTCCTTATCAGGCAGAGGGACCTGGCTGAGTTCAGGCATGGATTCTCCATGAAGTGGACCTTAAGTCCAACAAGGCGACTTCTGGTTACCCATAGGATGTATGAGCCTTTACTTCGACATGTTGGTCACTAACGTATCACAGCGAGATGCTGATGATAGCTTTACCCTGAGCAGCAGCATGAGGCCCTCTTGAAAGCTAGTTCCCAGTGAGGGGAACTTCCAGGGTAAATCCAGATCAGTTCTTAAAAATCTTGTGTTGGAAGTGTGTGGTGCTTTCAGCAGTAGGGTCCTGTCTTTTTCTGGTTGGTGTAAAGGACAACACGGCCTATACTGTTTGGAGATCCCTTGGACTCCCCATGCCCAGCACTGGGGTTTTATCAGACGTTCTGTGTATTTTGGAGGAAGTGTCACTCTAATTGACAAAACTTCCATTAAACTACATATGAACTTACATGTATGTATGTTAACATGTGCATACACGTAAGGTGTTCTGACAAAGTCTATAGCTTGGCTATCCTAAAACTCAGTATGTAGATCAGGCTGTGCCCTCACACTCAGAGATCCACCTGCCTCTGCCTCCTGAGTGCTGAGAAGCAAAGGTGTGCACCAGGCCTGGCTCTGTAAGTTTTAGTCAAAGCGTAATGTTCTCTGCGGCTTTTCCAGTAGCCTTAGTGTTCTTTCCCCCTTGTCCTGCAGGTAGGTCTCTATCCATCCAGTGTTTCCCACAGCACAGTCCCGTTTTTCTGGTTACCTGGTTACTCCGGGTCTATTTGATTTGAAGGTTCAGAACTAGCATCAACTGATAAGAGGAAAACTTGTAATGTTTGTTCTCTTGGGGGGGGGGCTGGGTTACCTCAGTATACTATTTTCTCGTTCTGTATTTACAGGTGAATAGTATTCCATTGAGCATGTGTACCTTAGTATTTCTCATGTTTCACATTGATTCATCTGAGCTTCTAGAATCCTGCTTCCTTGCTCCCCTGCCCCCACCACATCACTGGGCACACATCGCTGTTGCCTAGCACAAGCTGACAAACTAGTGTGTTTTCCCAGGTACCCTGGGCCCAGGGTTCCTGCAGTCAGGACAGGTGGATGTGGAGAGGGAGGGAGCACGGTCGTTCTCCCTGGGCTGCACGCTCACTCTCCTGGCTGCAGACCCCAGGAAGATAGTTCTCAACAAACTCCAGCTCTAAGTAGAGAAGGCATCAAAGAGAGCCGCGACCATGCTACCTACTGTCTGACAAGCAGCCAGAAAAGCCAACTTTTTTTTTGTCTTTGACAAAAGCTGCCAGTTTTACAACTGTTGATCCACTGGGATAGCTGTTCTATTTGAAGTTCTAGGGATTAAGAAAACCTAAGGTGTAGGTATCACAGTTAACTCCCAAGGCTTCAGGAAAAAAGAGGCCATGTACCGAAGAAGTGGCCATTCCCTGGACAACCATGCAAGAAAGCAGGAACTCTAGTTCCGGGTGGGATGAGGGAGTAGGAGACAGTCAGCAAAAGGACACAGGAAACAGTCTCTGAGGTTCCTAAGTCAGAAACTGCAAAGACGGGCTGGAGAGATGGCTCAGCAGCTAAGGGCACTGACTGCTCTTCCAAAGGTCCTGAGTTCAAATCCCAGCAACCACATGGTGGCTCACAACCATCTGTAACAAGATCTGACGCCCTCTTCTGGAGTGTCTGAAGACAGTTACAGTGTACTTACATATAATGAATAAATAAATAAATCTTTAAAAAAAAAACTGCAAAGACTTCTAAACAAAGGGGGAGGGGCCTGCTGGGGAAGAGACCAGGCTGACTGAAGAATGGCTGCTCTACAGTGAGGTGGGAGGGGCTACAGTGTTACTAAAGATCCTTCAAGACCAATGGAGACCAGGGAGTTAAAGTGTTGCACACCCAGACCAAATTCTCTTGTGCCTCTGTCACTATCAAAACTCCTCACAATGAATTCTCAGCAAACCACTAGTGTCCAGCAGTCCAAAAACTGAGCTTGTCGCTGGGGAACCCGGGTCCATCCAGCAGCAGAGTTCAGGTGTGCTCCGACCTCCGCCCAGGGTGTCTGGAACCCGGGTCCATCCAGCAGAGTTCAGGTGTGCTCCGACCTCCGCCCAGGGTGTCTGGAACCCGGGTCCATCCAGCAGAGTTCAGGTGTGCTCCGACCTCCGCCCAGGGTGTCTGGAACCCGGGTCCATCCAGCAGAGCTCAGGTGTGCTCCGACCTCCGCCCAGTTTCCACCAGTGTTGCTGAAAAGTATGTCCATTAACCACCTTTGTCTCCTTACTAGAAACACTTCACAAAATTCCGCCATATTGGAGTATGGCATTTGTGGGGGGCTCAGTCTGTTCGGTGACCACCTACATCTGGCTCCGGAATAACCTCTCCCACTTTATTTGGGGGCTTTTTATGGGCTCTGACAAGGTTAGCTACACAGTACTAAGGGGCTACAAGGTATTTACTAGTCATAAACTCACGGGAATGAATGTACCTGTACTTGTTTCAAGTACTAATTGGTTTGCCGTTGCCTTTACCCGAGACCTAGCTCTGCGGGTTTTATGGCTGGATGTTTTCTGTAGCAGACGCCGCAGCTTTTGCGTCTCCCTGCAACTGGCCGTTCTAGCAGCTCGGGGCTTTCTCAACGATCTCGCCATGTCAGCTGCCAAGGAGCCGACATTAAATGGCGACATGGTGGGCTGGTCACTTTTGGTCAGCTTGGCACAAATGAGCCACTAGGAGAAAAGTAGCCTACACTGAGGAATTGCCTCCGTCAGAGTTGCCTGTGGGACATTTTCTTGATCAGTGGCTGGTGTTGAGGGTGTCACCCCTGGGCAGGTGGTCCTGAACTGTACAAGAAAAGTGGGCTGAATAACTAAGCCATGGGGAGCAATCTAGTCGGCAGTGTTCCTGTCAGGTCCTGCCCCGACGTCCCTCAGTGATGGATGAAGAAGACACGTAAGTCTAACCAGCCATCTCTTTCCTGTGCTTGGCTTTGACAGCTGGACAAAAGCTTTGTCTATGAAGAGGGAATGTCAGTTAAGGAACTGACTCTTTTTGGATTAACGATTGCTATGGGGATGCCCCGCCCAGTGTGGGCCTGAGGTGTGTAGACCAGCAGAGCGGGCGAGCTCTGCCCCTCCAGGCTCTAGGCTTCTGCCCTGGCTTCCCTAACGAATCTACCGTCAGCAGAAATAAACCTTTTCCTCCACAGGTTGCTTTTGATCACATTTATTCACAGCATCGGAAAGCAGACGAGGATAGAAGGTGCTTCTGGAGTGGAGCCCTGTTGGGACAGACAGACTGCTGTTTGGAAGAGCTACAGATGTGTTAGGAACTCTGGTCTGGAAAAGCTGTTGAGGCTCAGGGCTTAGTGAACTATTCTGTGGAAACATGAGAAATACCAGCGGTGAGGGCCTGACTTGTGAAGCTGGAGGGTCCTTGAAGACTACTGCTGTTTGAGTGACATTCTGAAGAAAGAATCTTGTTTTGTTCAGCCAGGTAGGGCTGAAAAAATGAGCTGTGATTAACAAGACTGAGAAACCTTTGGCTTTACTGGGACAATAAAGACAAAGACTAGTATTGATGCTAGTCACTGAAGGCTGCAAACCAGCTGTGGCTAGTGAGACCAGCATCACCGAGTCAGGTCTCTAGAACGTATATTTACTCAGGGTCAGCACATTCAAGGTGTGGTCCGTGGGGTCCTGGTTTCGGAAGGTGTGAGAGGGCGAGTCGCGGGGGAGCAGCAGAGGCCTGGAACACCTACCTGGACTGGAGCTCCTGCAGAGCTCAGGAGGCCACTTGGGAAGACGTGGGCTATTCCGTTGCTGTGGAAGCTCCTGGGCTGAAGGGGTTGTGGAGAGAAGCCAAGGCTTAGCAGCCTAAGGTAGGGTCAGAGTCCTCGAGTGAACCCAAGGACACTCCTGCCCTGCCGACTTCCTTCGATGGCGGACTGTGATTAGGAAGTGTAAGCTACAAGTTTTATCTTTCCCAAGTTGTTTTTGGTCACAGCAAAGGAGACTTTTTTCTTATTTTGTATTCACTAGCAATTATTAAAAACAGGAAGGCTTTTGCATGCACTGTGTTAAGGCTGCTGAACAATGCAGGTACCTGTCTGTCTTCACTGACTGTAGGGTATCAGGCAGGACGCTTCACATTTTAAAAGTCATAGTGTTCTAACTCTGTAGAGTAAGATCCTGTGCCCTAAAATACACCACTCCATCGCTGCTGTCTTAACAACTGCAGCTATTAGCATCTTGATCAAAACCGAAGTGCTGAGAGGCAAAAGTGGGTACTGTGGCAGAGTGTGACCATCTGCAGTTAGAGTAAATGAAGTCGCGGCTGCCCTCTTCCCCTAAACACAGCTCTGCTGTTAACCCTCAGTTCTTTTTGAGGCTCAACACAACACCTAGGCTGAGTCTTAGAGCTTCACTGCCCCGGCTGCCCTGGCCCACCCACTCCCTATACAGTGTGTTAGTGTGGTATTTTATCCATTTCAACGCCTCTGACAGTGGGATTTTCCACACTTACGTTCTTATTGCACAGGCTTGTCTGTGGAATTTACATGGGAAGCGACCTCTGCCTTCCAGTAGCCGCACCAGGGTATCTTAAACCTTTAATTCTGACTTACTCTTGAGTTCCCAGGAGAGAAGGGAGCCGGCACTCAGAGCACCTCAGGGACTCTGGTGCGGATTTCACACAGAAGCAACTGGGATCTTCCCAGAGGCCCCGTGCAGCGCACGCCAGCCCTGTGGGAGACGGGGTTATACTGGCTTCCACCTCACAGAGGAGGAAGCCGAGGCTCGGAGGCGCCTTTCTGTACTGCGGAGCTTCAGGACGCAGGACGCGGCTGCTGTTCATAGCATCCTGGTCTTCAGGCTGCTGTCTGCCAGAGTAGGGCTGACAGGTGAACACTGAGCTAAAGACAAAGAGCTCTCTCCCATCTTACGCTAAGTGATACAGGTCACATACTGCATTTATTTGTAGACATTTAGAAAACAAAGTGGGTGGTCTCTTTATAGATCCTATTAATAAATTTTATTTGGAATTTGTACCACAACAGTTCTAACAGCATGATTAAGGCTGACACCCCAGAGTGGTCCCGGGCTGCAGCGTGGGAAGCAAAAGTCGCACCTCAGAGCTGACCATGATCAAGTTAAAAACACCTGACACAGGATTCGTGCTAAGAAATTCCCTTCAGGTCATGACCAGCATGAAAAATATCAGGAGAGATTCTGCAAACATTCTGTAAATGTGTACAGCAATGTGCTGCATTAGGAGTCAAAATCAGATTCTATTTAGTGTTAACATCAAGCCCTTAGGAGAGGAAAAACTCCTTTGTCATTTATACACGCCAAGAACTATTCACACTTAGGGCTGGGCTGGGCAGGGCAGCCCAGGAGCCGAAGAGGCTCCGCACCTGGAAGAGACGCTTAGGCTAATACTGAAGGCCTTTCCTGTCCGGTGCATAGCCACCTTCTGGCCGTAAGAATGTCATTTATTAGCCATTAAATAAAACCAGAAGAAAGCAATGCGGGTCTCTGGGAACCTCATCCTTCCCGAAGGGAAAAGGCTCTGCCAGTTCAAGTCATTCAGTCAGGAAGATGAAGTAACGAGTTAAGGCTTTGGTGACAATTATAATCCTCTGAGATTTACTTTCCCTTAAGTCAAGATAAGATAATAGTGTTTACTTTTTCTTGACTCTTAAAACCACTGGTATTGGGAGTAGGCAACTTGCACCTGCGAATGAGTTGGCAGGAGGAAGCCCCCCACAGCTGTCCCGAGTGGTGCAGGCCGTCGAGGACAGGCTCTTGTGGATGCAGGAAGGACACCGTGGGTCAGCGTCAGTAGGTGGAGGAAGCTGTGCTCATTGCATCTTCAGAGAGTTTGGTACTGGAGGGGTGGATGCTTGCAAAGTACTTAACATCGCTGTCTCGGTCCATCTGCAGGGCCATGATTGTCTGCTCCACAGCCTCCTGGTGACAGCTGGCAGAGGCTAGGAAGTACTCTGGAAACGACGGCGGTACACAGCATTAGTCTTGGCGTTTGGGAGTTTAGTCAAGGACAGTCAGGTGTAAAAAGCCTACAAACTACAGTTCTCTGAGGGAAAGCATAACGTGCACACAGCCTTTTTGTAAGCTCATTTGTTGCAGGGGGAAAAAAGCACTAAACAAGAGGAATTGTGAGACTTATTTTGGTAATAGACAAATCTCATGGTGGTGAATAGGCTCGTGTTTATGAAAACATTTTCAGCTATTAGCTCAGAAAAGGAAAACAGCAATTAAACACCCATCATACACAGACCCCTTTCTAAGGGGGAAAGCCATTTTACTGTTCTTTTGAAGATGTATCCAGGACTGGGAGAAGACACCTTTAATCCCAGCCCTCGGGAGGCTAGGCTGCTGGGCTCTGGGTTAGAGACCAGCCTTGTCTACACAGCTAAGGCTACACAGAAAAACCCTGTCTCAAAAGCAAGACAAAACAAGACAAAAAATTAAAAATATATAAATAAGCAGTATTGGTTTATTCCTATCCTATGATTTACTCTAGATTTCTTCCATACCTCATTCATGAATTCACACACTCAACTTTGTGGCATTTGGAGAAGGCAGTCACAGTACTAAAAACAACAAAACAAATACTGCCGGCTGCCTGGCTCCTGCTTATGAATGAAAGGAAGGAAGCCTCCTAGACCCTCAGCCACAGCGCCCACAGCCAACTGTAAGCTGCAGGGAGTGTCTTCACAATGGGCACACCAGCCTTGGTATATATACATGGAAGCCAGAGGATAGCTTTTGGACTTGGTGCTCTCCTTTTATCCTGAGGGTAACGGGACTGAACTCAGGTCTTCAGGCTCAGTGGTGAGTCTTAACCTGCTGGGGAGGTTGGTTGCCTCCCATTATTTAAAGTATGAAAATGTTGTATATGTATTATGAGTGTTTGGAGGCCAGAATTGGTACTCAGTGTTTTCCCTTGACTCCATTCCACATTGTACTGACTGGCTATGTCAACTTGACACAAGTTAGAGTCATCAGAGAGGAAGGAGCCTTGGTAGAGGAAATGCCTCCACAAGATCCAGCTGGAGGTATTGTTTCAGTTAGTGATCAATGGGGGAGGGCCCAGCCCATGGTGGGTGGTGCCACCCCTGGGTAGGTGGTCCTTAGTTCTGTAAGAAAGGCTAAGTAAGCCATGGGAAGCGAGCCAGTAAGCAGCACCCCTCCATGGCCTCATCATCAGCTCCTGTCCCCAGAGTGTTGCCCTGCTTGAGTTCCTGTCCTGACTTCCTCCAATGGTGGACTATGAGCTGAACAAACCCTTTCCTCTCCTTCCTGCTTGCTTTCTGGTCATGGTGTCACTGGTCGAGCAATAGAAATCCTGATTGATACTGAGACAGGCTTTCTAACTGAAAGCTTGTCAGTTTGGCTAGCCTAGATGGATGGCCGCTCAGTTCCAGAGATCTGCCCAACTCTGATCCCAACACGGCAGATGCACACCGCCACATCCCACATGGTTACACAGGTTCTTGGGATCAAATGCAGATCCTCTGCCCGCAGAGCAAACACTTGACTGAACTATCTTCCCCAAACACCGTATCACCAAAACTGTAATTAAGTTTTAGGTTAGAAAACCACCATATGTCCAGGATAAAAGAGTTTTGACCAAATACTAGTGTCTTCATTAAAATACCCTCCCAGCCCCCGCCACTTTTGTTTTTCAAGACAGGGTTTCTTTGTGTAGCCTTGGCTATACTGGAACTTACTCTATAGATCAGGTTAGCCTCCAACTCAAAAAACCCCACTTACCTCTGCCTCTGCCTTCCAAGTGCTGGGAATAAAGAAAGGCATGTGTCATGCTTGCCTGGTCATGTGACCCTCCTTACTGTTCACACATCCTGTCAAACACCACCCACCTTTCTCTAGCAGAGTCTGTCGCAGGGTTTTCGCAAGCAGCACTCTAACATTGGGAACCCTGTCGTTTGCCAAGGTCAGCAAATGTGGCATCAGGTGCACAGCAAACTGGTCCATGGGGAGGCAGTCGTCTTCAATGACAGTCTGGTGGGGGGGAAGAAAAGCAGATCAGCTGCCAGGCCCGAGCCCAGCCACCACACACAAGACGGGGCCCTGAGGAATGACCTGAGCGGCATGGAGTTTGGTGTCCACACTGGACTTCCAGGGGCACGGGAACTCAAACGATACCATATGATGCTCCAGTATGTTTTATAGCGTTCCATCAGAGTAAATCGATTTTGTTTCTACTAGAAATGGAGCCCCTGCCCTTGGTGGTGGCAAAAGCAGTTGTAAGCTTTTCTTTTATCTCCAGGCAAATTTCAGCTGCCTTCCCCCATGCCATTTAGGTCGTTTAGGCCGGCTGGGGCTGGCTTTGAATTCAGGACCCTCTCTGTCCCCTTCTCAAGTGCTGAGAACCCAGGTGCACTCTGGCTTGCTTGGCTTAAAGTTAGTTTTAAACATCTCTACAGAGAGACACAGGGCAGCCAGCGCATGCACACCTTTATTTCAAACCTGCATTCTGGTGGGCGCTGGGATGTGTGAATGGGGTGTTGTGGGCACGTGGGCAAGCGCCTGTGGTGCTTGGGCATGCCAGCCTGAGGGTGTGCTGGCCGGATGAAGCAAACAGACGCCTGACCTGGAGAGGCCACCTCAGAGAGTAAGTGCAGCTCCTTGTGATTATAGAGGAAGCTTCAGAGAGGTGGGACTGGGAGAAGGTCCCCAGGCAGGGGTGCCCCGGCCTGCCTTTCCTTCTTACCTGGCAGACAAAGACAAAGGCTTGGCGACCAGACCATTTTGGACACCTGCCAAAATTCTCCACCAGCTCATTGATGAGGCCCACTCCGAATGTCGGCGGCGCTGCCGCGTGCAGCTTCTTCACCATTTCACTGACCTAGAAGGGAGCATAAGGTAAGGCTTGTCCTCTGTCCTCTGAGTGGACACATCACAGAAAAAGGCCAACAAGCACAAACATACCAACTTGTAGGAAATCCAACGGACTGAAGAAACTTTGTCTGCACACAGATTCAGAGCAATGGGACGTAAGTAATCATAAACATCTCTGGGACTATATAATTCTAGAAGTAAAATCAGCTGTCTACAAAGATACAAACAACAAAAATAACATTCAACCAAGGTTTACAAAATGAGACATCAGGTTAATCATTTAGATATTTTGTAACAAGACACCAGGTTCTTCTACCCAAGCTGACTTTGTGCTGGGCACCCTCTAGGCTGGAATACACAAGGGCACTTCCACACCTCGCTCGGGTCGAGGCATGCTGCTTCCCCAGGAACACTGTTGGAGTGCGGGGGTGTGCACACACATGGCTTGTGCCAGAGGGTCATGTGATGGGAACTTGTGTCCAGTGTGGCTGAACTGAGAGGTGGGGCCCCACAATCCTCAGTGGAACGGTGGGGTGCGTACGCATGCGTGCACTTCAGTGTGCTTCCGTTCCTGCTCCCAGCCACTAGCATCACAGGCTAGATAAGCAGTTTCTCAACAAAATAAAGCATTCAGGAATGGAAACTGGACAAAATGTTTCTTTCTCACTGGAGACTGGAGATCGTGCATGGACTTAGAAGGCAGGGAGACTCCAGAGGCACAGATGAGCTCAGTGTAGCGCACACTCGATGCTTAAGACGCCAGGAGGGTGTTTGCTATGGGCTACAGGATCTGTTGCCTCCTCCTGACATTAGTCCTCCTCCTGACATTAGTCCTCCTCCTGACATTAGTCCTCCTCCTAACATTAAATCCCAGAGAGGCAAGCCCCGGGGACACAAACTACATCACCTGAGGGATAGTGTGTGCAAGAAGTACTTTCCAAAATGTGGTAAAAGCCCAGTCAGCAACTAGACAGTTCACAACCACCCTGAACTCCAGCTCCAGAGGGCCACACCCCATTTGATGCCACAGGCACCAGGCACACGTGATACTCAGATAACACATGAAGACACACGTGGTACACAGATAACACATGAAGACAAAACAACATAAGGAAGGTTAAAAGTGGATATTGAGGCAAGTCAACACACCCTACTGCTAGGGAGAGGAAGCAGGCCTGTGCAGGCAGAAGGCTGGCCACAGGTGCCACAGCTGGATGCCAGCAGGAGGGGACAACCTCAGAAAGCCCAGGAGCCAAAGGCGTGCCGAGGACGAAGGCAGAGCCAGAGGGGAGCCTCCCCAGTACATGTTTGCACACCAGTGCACGAGCAGAGGGACAGCTGGGAGCTGAGGGTGGGACAGAACACTAGAAGAGGCCAACTGGAACCCCAGGTCACCTCAGCAAAGGCAGTGCCACCCTGGTGACAGTGTCAGGCCACAGAACATAGGCAGCACCCCGTCAACAGACGCAGGTAGACCATTAACACCCAACTCCACGGAAGCCGGGGTAGCAGGGAGGTAAGACGAGAAAGGATGAAGCCACCAACGGAGCGACATGAGGCCAGGAGGGAACATCAAAGGGTGGAGACGATACAAGTTCCCAGGACTTACTCTGCCAGTTCAGCTCGAAAGCGCCAATTTCTACTGTTGTCTGTCACCAAAAACTCCTGGAGCTGGTAAAGGTACTCTCTTCTTTTATCAATGTGAAGAAGCTGAAATAACAAAACCAAAATATGTGGTAATTATCCTAGACACGTGGCAGCTCTACTTCACTGTGGGGGTCTGTGCACACACACCACATAGGTGCGCGCACACACACACACATACCACATAGGTGTACACACACACCCCACATAGGTGCACACACACACACACCCACATCCCACATAGGTGCACACACACACACACACACACACCACATAGGTGTACACACACACACACACCACATAGGTGTACACACACACACACCACATAGGTGCACACACACACACACCACATAGGTGTACACACACCACATAGGTGCGCACACACACACACACACCACATAGGTGCGCACACACACACACCACATAGGTGCACACACACACACATACACCCCACACAGGTGTACACACACACACACACCACATAGGTGTACACACACGCATGCGCACACACACCACATAGGTGTACACACACAAACACACACCACATAGGTGTACATACACACACCACATAGGTGTACATACACACACCACATAAGTAAGTGTACACACACACGCATGCGGACACACACCACATAGGTGTACACACACACACACACACACACACACACACACGTACGTACATACGTACGTAAGAGGCCAGAAGGGAACATGGTGAGTTTGCAATGGTGCCAAGTTTATTCCTGAGGCAAGGTCTTTCACTGAACCTGCCTTGTTTTGGCTAGCTGGCCAATTACCTCCTGCAATCGCGCACACAGGGGTCGGAACCTGACCTTGGTCTTTTGCTTTTCCAGCAAATACAGCTGCCGCCTCCGCACCCCTTTCCTCGTTTGAGGTTGAGGGCGAGGCTACAGAGAGAGCCTGCGGAACTGCTGAAGCCCAAGTCGTAAGCACCCGGGGCTCTTGCTGAGTGCGGTAACTACAGTTCCAGGGATCCACCCGCCACACGTTCTGCACTTAGGACACACACACACACAACTCCCATGTGGTGTACAGATGAGGATAGGAAATCCACACAACTCAAAGCTTTGTCTTTGCAGCTTCTTACTTAACTACCATGTGGAATGGCTGATTCTCAAGGAAACCAAGCAGACCTAATACAAAGGTGATCAAGCTTAATACCACAATGGGAGGCGCCCACACCATATTAGCCTCAAGTTGCAACGCACTTGGAAAAGCGTGTCACACCACAGCTAACAGAAACTCACGGCAATATTTCCTTAGTAAGAAACACTGCTAGCACAATAAAATAAAATAAAAAAGGGAAAAGAAATCAGAATTTAGGCTTAGAGTAGACTTAGATTGTATTTTATGTATTTATCAAAAGGACTTAGACGTTACCTTCAGAAAGTCGTGCAGGTGTTTAAGAACACCTATCCTGACTTCATCGAGGTCTTTTAAAAATCCATTAAAAATTGGAACCAGGTCTGCAGCTGTCAGCTGGTCTCCAAGAATCACCGCAAGCTCATGGATGGAGAAGGCTAGAGTTCTTCGAACTTTCCACTGTAGAAATAAAAACTGTGAGAAATCTAAACACACAGTGCTTTGTACTTTGAACATGAGTAATCTCAGAAAGTCCAACCAGGACCAGTAAGACGGTCAACGAGGGGAGGGGTGCGCTTGTGCACCGGCGAGGTGAGCTGTGCTCAATCCTGACCCCACAGCTGGTAGGAAAGACCTCAATCAGAGACTGTTCTCATACCCACATCTCCCCTCAACCCCACATTTGCTGGCACCCCCATGCACAGAACACTTCAAAAATCATGATTGTAATCCCAGAACTTTGGGAGGCAGAGGCAGTTGGACTTTTGTGAGTTTGAGACCAGCCTGGCCTAGGTCAAACAGGGCTACAGAATTGAGACCTCATCTCTAAACAAAACCAAAAAATTACATCTGATTAGAATTAACAGATATTAAGTTTAAAATTCTACCATGTGCCAAAAGTTGTGATAAAATTTCAAATCCCTCTATGGTACTTATGAAGGAAAATATGTTTGGGAATCCCTAATAACTCGTGTCGTTCTTTGAACACTAGACCCCTGAACTGCTGCTGTCCACTTGTATTAAACATTACCCTGTGCCACCCACAGGCAGGACGCTTCCCTTCAGAGAATTGAACTGGTAACTTAAGAAACACAAAAATAAAGAGTCCTGTGTGTGTATAGCAGACACGCATCGGTAAACCTGTTCAAGGTGTCTCAGCTCAGAGAGACAAAGGCGCACGTCCTGACTACAAAGACAGCGTGACAGGGCACGTCAGGGCCTAGAATTCCTTCCTGGAATCCCACAGCCACAGTCAGGAAGCCGGAAGGGCCTTCTCCACGGGCAGAGTCGACAACCTCGTGCCCTGAGTGGGCAGTGAGCACTGCATTCACTACCTGTGCAAACCCGATCCCACAACTGCTTTCTCAATAACAGCTAATAACTTAGTCACTAAAAGAACACGGTTTTTATTATTGGTTTTTGGTTTGGGTTTATTTCTTGGGATGTGTAGAGGGCAAGAGGGTAAAACTTTGGCACACGACAGTCAGACTGAACAAAGGGGTGCTGAAAAACAGAAACACCAGCTGTCCACACACCCCACCAAGCCTTCACTCTGCGCTTTCCAGGGACATGTGCGTTTTCTCGGCACCCAGGCCCCAAACTCAGGCCCGGTGCACAGTCAGTTCTGTTAAGAACGAGAGGGACCGAGCACTCACCACAGGACTGGGAGGGAGGTGCTACCTTTAGTCTCTAGCATCACTTAGGATATCACCTAGGATAGGCTACCATGACACGTGCTTCCTGGTGCTGCTCTAAGCTGTCACAGTTCTCTGTAACACCGACCACTTGCTGGAACAGAAGTCTTCAGATTGTGGAAACCAAATAAAACAAAATAAAAAATCCTATGCCGCCCCTTCAGACTTTCAGCGTTCCCTCACCTGCATGTCCGACGCTAGGGTCTCATAAGTCTCTCTCAAGCAATGCCAGTTCTGTCTGCCGAGGGTCAGGGCCACACCCGGCAGACTGTATGCACAGTGCTTAGCGATCTCGGTGTCAACTGTCTGTGCTCGAGAAGGGTCGGTCATTGACAAGTACTGATCTAATAACGCTTGTGGCACCACATCCTAACCAAAACAGAAAGGACATAGCACATTTGAACATTTAAACAAGTTTTCAGCAGGTTAGACTAATTTTATAATATATCAAATACTAATTCCAAAAATTGAAATATCTAGTGACTGAGAAGGGATTAATGGGGCTTGCTGGCAAACTAGTTTAGCCAGATTGGTGCACTCCAGGATCAGCAAAAGTAGGGGGGGTGGGGAAGACATCCAAAAATCAACTTAGGCCTCATGCACTCACTCACGCACACACATGTCAAAAACATACACTAAAAAAATGGCATGTACTAAGCTAATGTATATATGTGTGCATACATACACATATGTAATAAAAAGCCTCCTAAAGCAGGTCAGAATTGCTGTCACTAAACTGAGAAGTCCGTTACAAGGGAGGCCGTGGCAAGTCTCTGTTGTTTCTGCCATGACTGTATCATTACCAACATGCCTCCCAGCCAGGGCACGACAGTGTGTGCCTGTACTTCCAGCACTCGGGAGGCTGAGGCAGGAGGATCAATTCTGAAGCCAACTTGGACTCTATGTTGTACCAGAAGTATGTCCAAACAAAGCAAGAGTAAAGTCACGTTCCTTCTATGGTAATTTTAAAACTCACACTGGAGCTGGGCATGGCAGGACACATATTTAATGCCAACACTCAGGAGGCCGACGCAGGGAGGCAAATCTCTGGGCAAGCCAGAGCTACACAGTGAGACACTATCTCAAGAAAACAAAGCAAAAATTAAAGCCACACCCCCTCTATAAAAACGTAGAAAATCAAAGTGTGCACGTGTTTGGAATATATGAGAGCAAATGTGCACACAGTCTTGCTAATGCATGTGCAATGTACTTTTGGAAGAGGAGTTTTAAAAGACTTCTGAGAACATAAGCTGGGTGAGTGGAGAATTCACTGTCTTTCCTTTTTAACTGTATAACGTAAACATGTAATGTGGGGAAGATGACAAATCTATGTGCACTGACTTTAAAATATTCTTAGAATATAACAGGGAAGTATGTTTCAAAGCAGTATGTACACTGACTGCACTAATGAGAAACACAACTATGACCATGGACTACTGACTTAGGAGGCAGACAGCACAGACGTGTAATGGAATCCGCTGGGAGGCGGCGACCTGCGGTGCCACAGGCACCTACCTCACTGGGACCAGGCTGCAGCTGTCAGGCTGAGAGGCTGCTGCCTGCTGACTATGGGAAAGATCGCCACGGCCCATTTCCACAAAGGGAATGAAAGACAAAGATAAGCCTGAATTCACACACTGTGACGGGCAAGGTGGTGCGTGGCTGTTAAGAGGACTCTGTGACTCTGAGCTACACAGTAAGTCTGAGGGCAGCCTGGACCACACAGTGAGACCCTGACTAAAGAAAGGAAACAAAACACAGTAAGGCCAACAAAATCTCTAAACTCTGGGATGCAACAGAGGTAGGTAGCGGGACATCTAAGCAGCATGGGATGAGATGACCGTCTCCAAAGGTAAAAGGGAGAACACCAGGACACAGCGAACTCTGAGGGGAAGTATGGACTTCTGTTGGTGTTGCTGCCTGCTTAGATTTTCTCTTCACACATGTGATGAACTATCTTGATTTTTAAATCAGCGATTACAAGGGAAGATTGCCGAGGTCACAGGCAGACTTCGGAGGATTACGAACTCAGACACGACATCCACGTCTGGCCACTCACCTGGACTTTGGGTCTCCTCTCTTCATCCGGGCTGAAGCCACCGCCAGGACTTACGTCCGCACCTCCATGGACATAGTCAGGAGCGGCCTCCATATTCTGTCAGGAGAAAACTATACTTCAAGAACCGCCCGGCCTGGAAGCTGTCCTCCCGTTAGGACGGGGCTACTTACCATTCACCACTATCAAGAGACACAGCCAGAGAGACTTTTAGGATTGTAAATGCTTATAAATATGCTTACGGCCTCCTGAGTATGCCTCTCTGCTTTAAATCAAGCTTGTGGAATATGTTAAATGGATCAAAAGGAGTCCTAGAAAAATTAGTTTATGGGGCTGGATGGATGGCTCAATGGTTAAGAGCACTTGCTCCTGCAGAGGGTCTGGGATCAACCCCAAGCACCCATGTGGTGACTCACAACCCTCTAGACTCCAGTTCTAGGACATCTGATGCCCTCTTCTGACCTCTGTGGGCACTGCATGTACTTGGTCCACAGACAAACAATTAGGCAAAACACACTAAATAAATCGAAACCAACAAATTTTAAAAAAGAAAAAAGTATTAGCTCATTTATAAATTCCCTGGAGGATTCTTCCCGTCAACTATCTTAGAAGCAAGCCAATGGGCGTCTCGTAGTTTTGTATTATTCCTGCTCATGGTTTAGTAAGTGATTTTACAGTAGCTGCTTTAACAGCTGCACTTCCAGCGCGCACACGCACACGCACACACACACACACACACACACACACACACACACTCAGTCTGCCCTGCAGCGTGCACCACAGCAGCCAAGCCTCCACACACGGACAGGCTCACACACGCACACACACACACACACACTCAGTCTGCCCTGCACTGTGCACCACAGCAGCCAAGCCTCCACACACGGACAGGCTCACACACGCGCGCACACACACACACACACACACACACCCAGTCGGCCCTGCAGTGTGCACCACAGCAGCCAAGCCTCCACACACGGACAGGCTCTCTCTCTCTCACACACACACACACACACACACACACACACACACACACACACACACACAGTCTGCCCTGCAGTGTGCACCACAGCAGCCAAGCCTCCACACACGGACAGGTTCACACACACACACACACACACACTCAGTCTGCACTGCAGTGTGCACCACAGCAGCCAAGCCTCCACACACAGACAGGGGCGCGCACACGCGCGCGCACACACACACACACACACACACACACACACACACACACACACAGTCTGCCCTGCAGTGTGCACCACAGCAGCCAAGCCTCCACACACGGACAGGTTCACACACACACACACACACACACACACACACACACTCAGTCTGCCCTGCAGTGTGCACCACAGCAGCCAAGCCTCCACACACGGACAGGTTCACACACACACACACACTCAGTCTGCACTGCAGTGTGCACCACAGCAGCCAAGCCTCCACACACAGACAGGGGCGCGCGCGCGCGCGCGCGCACACACACACACACACACACACACACACACACAGTCTGCCCTGCAGTGTGCACCACAGCAGCCAAGCCTCCACACACGGACAGGTTCACACACACACACACACACACACACTCAGTCTGCCCTGCAGTGTGCACCACAGCAGCCAAGCCTCCACACACAGACAGGGGCACGCGCACGCGCGCGCACACACACACACACACACACACACACACACAGTCTGCCCTGCAGTGTGCACCACAGCAGCCAAGCCTCGGCACACGGACAGGCTCCTCTCCCAAGCACAAGCACCACACATATTCCCACGCATCAGACACCATCCCCAGAAGCAGGACCGCACCAAAGCACTGAGGATTATGCCCTGGCCACCCCACTGCCTGGCACTTCCTGAGCTCTACCACTCAAGCTGCTAGGGTCGGTCTACACGCTGCCCTCTGGTGATGAGTGTCGGTAAGAGAGAAAGAGAGAAACGGCGGCTGCCTGGCTCTGGCTTGAGAGAAAGGCAGTAGGAAACCAGGGCAGGGTCATGTGAACGGACAGCTACGTGGGTGCAGCAAAGAGGACACTGGGAGCAGTACCCACCCTCACACTTGAGTCCAGACAATGCCACAGCCCTCCGCAGCATGGCCTCAAGTCCCGGTCTTCTGCTCACAGTACTGTGTTGCTTGCTGCAGTGAAATGGTCCGATCAGAAACAAAGCACCTCTCCAAAAAGAAAAGGGAAGAGTTAATTATTCTTGACAAAGGGCTTTGTTTCCAGTAAGACTATTTCACTGCAGTGAGCCACATGCACATCCACCCATCTAAATAGTCATGGAGACAGACTGACCGCTTTTGAGCCTTTAAGAAGACGCTGAAGTCACAGGGATGGATGAGGTGAGAATAACTGCTTTACTTTATGAAAAAGGAACAGCTAGAGAAAGAATGACAAGAGCGCTGACTAGAGTGTTGGCCACCACAGTCCCCGCGGCGACTGCTCTCAGCTCTCGCCTGGCAAACACCACTGAGCTCATTACCTCCTCGGTGGCAGCGCTGATCAAAGGCACAGACGAGTCTTGACTAATGCTACAGTCCGGAAGCTCGCTGACACCCACGTCATCCCGGAGCTCACTCCGCTGCTCCACACCACCGGCCTCTTCGTGAGCATCCAGGCTGGAGGCGCGCAGGGCAGCCGACAGCACCTCCACCTGTGCTGTGGGCAAAGAAGGCAGTGAATGGGGCGCCCACGGCACCCACCAAGTCTTCTCTCCCCAGGCTGTATCTGTACAACGCGTGGTTCTGACATTGCCACCAGAGAGCTGCGAACAATTTCCTACTGCGGGGAATCTTTAGCCCTTCAAGAGACCAAACGGAAAACAAATGTGCGCTGTGCTGTCTGGTTACGGTGTCGAGCTGCTGGAGGCACCTTCAGGCTACTGCAGGGCTCGATTTCAGGAGTTAAGTCTCACTAAGCTATTCTAGCAGAAAGGCTCTTAGAGAAACCTGCCAACATGAAACATTTAAATATCTCTAATGCACCCCCAGTTCACTGTCCCTTTTTGATATTGAAATTCCTACAGTTTGTTCCAAACAATTGGGATCCCAAGAATACACTCTTAATATTTTTTTAAAAAAAAAAATTAGAGGTAGAAGGTTACCGCTCAGCCTGACTTCCTGAGTTCAAGCCTCAGGACCTGAATGGTGGAATCTGAGAGTGGACTCCTGAGAGCTATCCTTTGACCTGGACCCATGCATTGTGATGCACATGATACCAAAACATACATACATATATACATACATACATACATACATACAAAATAAATAAAGGTGTTAAAATTTTTTTTTTTGAAAACACCAAACTAGGATATGCCAGGAGACAGAAAATTAGAGGAAATGGCATTGGAAGCCAGAAGAGGTCAGGGAGGTAGCTTATGGAGCTGTGTGATAGATAAGTCTGTCCTGCTCCACAGTTATGTGAGATAGAATGCCCACACAGGAACCTGCCTTTGATTAGTGGATTAAAGCCACTCCCACTTTACCTAACGGAGATACATATAGTGCTCTTAGAATTCTACAAAAATCAGTCTTTGTTTTCTTTTCTAATGATTCACCTTTTTCCCTCGTAAAAATCTCAAGCTGGAAACAAACAGCCACCTTGATGCTTTCTAGCACGAGGAAGCAGTGTCTAGAGCTTAAAATACTCAGGCTACTATTCAGAGGGGAAGGCAGAAAAAAAGAAAAAAAAAAAAAAAGAAAAAAAAATTATTTAAAATGAGTGCTCTGCTGCATATACATCCGCCTGCCTGAAGGGGGAGTCAGATCCCATTACAGATGGTTGTGAGCCACCATGTGGTTGCTGGGAATTGAACTCAGGACCTCTAGAAGAGCAACCAGTGCTCTTAGCCACTGAGCCATCTCACCAGGCCAAGAATACACTCTTGCTTGCCCAAAACCAAAACAACTTTCCTTATGCAGACAATTCAAACTAAGAAAGAGGAATTCTCCAACCCAGCAATAAATGAGAAATTTAGAGAATATATATATTTGGGGGAGGGGACAAGGCTAACATTCCCCTTGAAGTAGCATTCTCCTTGCATATATAAAATTCCAATCTACTGCTTAAGACAACCTATGCGTATGTGACAGCATCTGCAGGATTTCCTGCCTTGGACACAGAAGCTTCTTTTTGCAGAGGTCAATGCAGACTCTTAGTCATACACTGATTCTATGCGGTCCTCCCCGCGCCAAGGCAGGGTTGTTAAAAGCAAAGGATAGGGACAGGTCCATGAACGCTGCATGGAGATGACACGGCTGCTGTGACTGTGAACACACAGTAGGGGCTCATGAGGCCACACCTCTCCTGAGCAGCTCTAATGGTTGCTGAAGGAGATGGGTATCATCATCTTTATAGTATGGTCACTGGGAGACAAGGTGGGAAGACAGGGTACAGAGGGAAATTAAAGGGGCAGTAGGCAGTAATGAGGGTGTGAGTATGAACCTGTCAAAAGCAGGGGCTATGCAAAGAACCTAGAAAGGGTGGTGAGTCTGCGACAGAGGAGTGCTCCTGAGTACAGCTGTTCCCAGTTCACTAGCCCACTCTCATTCTTGGGACTGTTCTTTCTTTTGTAATAAACTGTATTTCTATTTTGGAGGAGGCTGTGGCAGTGGGGGGGAGGGGTCTTCTCTAACTCATTTAAGAATCTGACCATGGACATACAAGACTTATGCCTAAGGAACTTCTAATTCAGTGGGTCATCATTACCTAAGTAAAGCAAATAATAGTGTTTATTCATGGGACATTCTGGTGATTTCCATTGTTCTCAGAATTTCAGCTGTAATTTGTAGTTATCATGACAATCATTTTAGCTCTCCTTGGGGTCTTTCAAGTTTCTACAGCACACGCAGAAGTGTGCTCAGAGCTGATCATACAAAGTGCACGTGTGGACGGGACGTTGGAGGTGCGCTGCTCAGGACAGAGCGAGCTTTCTGACAGGCAGGTCCCATCTCCGTGCATGTCCAGCCTATGTGCCACAGGTCAGCTGTGACTGCAGCTCCGCAGACCCAGATCATTCTTACGAAGGGGATCTCTCTACCATCATGTTTCACTGAGTAGGATCCCTTCTGTTGAACTTGTCAGGAGAGCTAACAAAAGGATTCCCCGCTTCCTTTCCCTATTGTAGTCTAATAAAAGCAGTTTAAATTCATTATTAAAAATCACAGGAGAAAAAAGAACATCAATGATCACAGGGGCTGAGACAGTTCAGCAGCAGTGCCTTACAAGAACACCAGTGGTGACCTGGTTTGTGCAGAGAAAGAGTGGCCGACAAGTTTCCTGTCCTCCCAGGCTTACAGCAGAGCATTGCTCTCTGCGGGTCAGACCTTTGCTTCTGGTCTCGGATCAAGAGTCTGCCTTTTAAAACAGTTCAAATGCTTTCAGGAGAATTAAAGAGAAGGACTGCTCTACAACGCACGTTAAAAAAGAAAATGAGCCCTAAATTAATGAGCCCCCTTCTAAAAATTCAAATCATGTTATAACACAACAGAAATCAGTTACTTAACAGAGATTAAACAAAAATGCCCTCAGATTTTAATAAAATCTAAAAGTACTGTATGACAAATTTAAATTGTTCTAGGTGTCATAACTGAATTATAAACATATAATTCATATATAAACATATAAACAGTTAAATTACTATCTATTAATAAAGTTTTTAAGCTACATTATAATTTTAAGTCAAATAGTATATTGGCCATCTTCAAAAACACATATTATGAAACTTAAAAAGCTTATCATTTTATTTATTGAAAAAAGTAGTGCACTCAATATTTCTATTAATATTCATTGAGTGCCTCCTATGTGTTAGAGAACTAACAGGTACTGCAATGTGATGAGAGTCCTGGAACAGATCTAAAGACTGGCTGGCCTTTTGCATAAAAATTAAGTTTAAGAAAAATAAAATGAGAGTTACTGAAGCTAGATTAAGACTTAGGTTGATTAATGAAACTGAAACAAGAAGCTAAAGGAACACATCAAAATCGCGACTGCCAGAGACTGTGGACGCGGCTCGTCTCATTTCTTCTCATCTGGGGCTGAGGACGGGCGGGAAGAAGGGCGACGTCATGCGTGCAGGGCTCTACTCAGGACCTCTGATGGACCCAGAACTGCTGTCACTGAGGTGTCTGCCCTAAGAACAGAGAGGGTGGGGCCGTGTTTGGGGCTGTGCCACTAGCCACTGGGTTATTTCTCAGATCTCACAAGCTTCATTCAGAAGGGCAGTGACTTCCACTGGTTTGAACTATACCCCAGTGAATCTTCAAGATTAAGGTCACGACTAGAAGCACGCTATGCAGACCAGCCAGATTCAGAGAGACAATACGGCATGTCCTCTGTCATCTGTGGAACCGAGATTCAAGACTATCCATCTGTACAGATAGACATTTTAAATCAAATCCAGGGAAATTAAAATAATATTAGGGATCAAGGATGTAATAAAATGTAATGATTTTCAATAAAAAATTATAACGGGAAATCTCTAAAATTCATAGTAAATGAAAACAAGTGCAGATGGCAGCTAACTGACCACATAGACTGCATCACATCTTTCAAAGTTTAAACAAGGTTTTACTCATGTATGGTGTGTCACACCGTAACAATCCTAGCTCTCAGGAGAATGTGGCAGAAGACTTGGGGGCCAGCCTGGGCTACAGAAGGAGCTCTTATCCTCCCCACAAACAAAGAAGCCAAAAGAAAGGTTTCTTTTGGTTTTGTTTTAAAACGATTACTTATTATTTGCTTAAAAATGGGTATTTTTCAAAATTGAGCAAACTGATAGTTTAGAAAATGTAGTTTTGGGAACAAAAAGGGTTAAAACCATCCAGAATGTGGTATTAGATTGGAAGGTTTGCTAAAGTTTGCAGTTAGAGTATTTAAAAGTTGCTTTGTTTTTTTTTTTCTTAGAGACAAATTCTCATGTAGACCTGTCTAGCCTGGAACTTTCTCTATAGGCCAGGCTGGCCTAGAATTCTGTCTTTGCCTCCTGAGGTGTGCATCGTCACGCCTGTCCTAACATCATCTGAGCACCGTCTGACTGACTCAGCTCTTAACTGTGCTCCTAAGCTCCAGCAGGCAGAACAAGGAGAGCCTAATATATCTTCGACTGGATAAGAGGCAATGTTTTCTTTAGGATGGAACAACCAGTACAGTTGTTCACAGTGGAGGAGGACATGGTCATGTATGTGTAATGTCCCCTGCTCCCAAAATATAAATTTGAAAAAGAAATTATTCCTGTAAAAGTCTACAGCTCTTAAAACATCATACATGTGAAAAACCAGAAATCTATGTCCGCCATATAGACTACAGCACTTCTTTAAAAATGAGACCCAGAGCAAAATGAATACAGTAGAACTCAGAACTTAAAAATTATAAATGTTAAACACTGAATAACTGCAAAAAGTGATTTCTGAGCGAACGCATCTATTCAACAATAAACAGCAGAGAGGAGTCATCTTAGACACACAGATCAGACCGGCCATGCTGTCTTAGGGCGTGTTGAAAGTCACCTTTAAATAAACAGTACCTCTCACATCCGGGTCATCCATGTGCGGCTCTAGGTTTTCTATCATCTCTTCTAGTTCCTTCCGGGTAGCCATGGTGATATTGGGAGACACTGGTACAGGGACTGCTGGTGCATCTCCTGTTCTCTCTGGGCTGAGTCTCTCCTCAGGGTCTTGTTGGAGCTCTTTATCAAGATCTATTTTGGGTAGAGGAGTCCTCCAGAAATGGAAGGAGTTGAACATGTCCTGGTCTAAGGGAGTGGCCTCTGGGGAGCTGGTGCAAGCGTCTGGCCGGAATGCAGACTGGCTGTTGCTGTCAGGCTTTCTACCACTCTCATTGCTAGCTGCTTCCTGAGGAGACTCTGAGGACAAAGTACAGAGTAAGCAGCTGTCCACTGGAGCATGCACGTCCCCCGCAGAGTTCCCAGGTGTCTTGGTAGCACGGCCTTCGAGTGTGCTCTCCAGCCTGGCACTGGAGTGAGGGGCACTGCCTTCGAGTGTGCTCTCCAGCCTGGCACCGGAGTGAGGGGCACTGCCTTCGAGTGTGCTCTCCAGCCTGGCACCGGAGTGAGGGGCACTGAGGTCTGAAGGAGTGTCCTCCGGCCTGGGCTGCTCTTCTTCGACAACGCCATCCTCTCTGACCCTTTCATTGCTACATTCGGGGGAGAGAAAGAGAAACGTGGAAGTACAGACATAATTACTGGGGAAAGAAGGTTAATGCAAGCATGACATAGCATTCAGACTATCTAAGTACTCAGCACAGATTACCCACAGGAACTCAACAGTCTTGCACGCAACACACACTGCTTTCCACCAGATGTTCTGCAGAGAGGTAAGACGCCTGTCAAACTTGTCTACACAGTCAGGATTATTAACAGCTGGAGAAGGAGACACTTAAGAATCCTGGGGACAGGAAGGACAGCTCAGCAGTTAAGGGCACTGACCGCTCTTCCCAAAGGACCCAGCTTCAAATCCCAGCACCCACAACTGTCTGTAAATCCAAGATCCGACCCTCTCACGTGTATATACATGAAGGCAAAAACACCAATGCACATAAGAATACGATAAATAAATTTTAAAAAATGATTTTAAAAAGTCCTGGGATACTACAAGACTACTAATATTAGTAACAGCACGAAGAAGAAATCAATACAACAGACTCTAAGATACACACAAATGTTAAATTATTCATTCAGGGATTATTTGTATTCTACTCAGCTCCCAAGACACAGTGAAAGCTGAGAGTTAAAACATTTTTGCTTATAAAAGAGGGATAAAGCTTAAAAGAAAAAAAAACCAACTCTGGAGGGCAGTAGAGAAGACACTAACTCTCTCAGATAATGTATTAAAAACTACTTAAGTATAAATATAGAACTATTTTTATTTCTTCCTCCATGCTACTTCAAGAACGGGTTTTTCCAAAGATGAGCTGTGGGAACAGGTGAAGAGCACTAGCCGCTAACCACTGTCCTCCCCATGGCCTTCGACGATACCGGTTCTCTCCTGTCTGTTATAAAGTAGATACCGGATGGACACCTACTAGGATCCAGGAATAAATCAGGTTTCAGGATGTGCTATGTAGGTCTAGGTAAACTGCACAAATGTAAGGGCCCAAATTCAATCCCCAGCACCAATATTAATAAGCCAGGAGGAGCTACACACCTAGAGTCCCAGTGCTGGGGAGATGGAAGCAAAAGGCTCTCTGGGGCTTGCTGGTCTGCTAATCTGGGTGAACTGGCAAGCTCCAGGCTCAGGAGGAGACCCTGTCTCAACAAATAGGGTGGAGAGCAACTGAGAAAGATGACTGAATTGACCTCTGGCTTTTACACACACCCCTCAGACTCACACATGCATGCACGCACATGCACATACATGCACACTCCAGCACAATCACCTTTAGCATAGACAAATAAAAATGAACACGGGAAGCCAAGCTGGGCGTGGTGGTGCACACCTGTTGAGGCTGGAGGATCAGGAATTTAAAAGGAGCTTGGCCCTATATAGCTAACATGAGAACACTGAGGTTATAATTACAGGTAAACAAACATTAAACTACAAAAGTAAATTACTATCATAACAAACTAGTCAGGTGTAGTGGCACATGCCTTTAATCCCAGTGCTGAAACCAGAGGCAGGTGGATCTCTGAGTTCCAGGTCAGCCTGGTCTACATAGACTTCCAGGACAGCCCCAGCTATAAAGGGAGAGTGACTCAAAAACTTAACTTCTAACCCACCCTAAATGAGGGGAGGAGTCCAAAAAGAGCTGTACAGCTGGGCCACAGGCCTTGAGGAAATGATGTGACTTTGTAGAAAAACCAGGACATGCTTATGAGGCAAACAAAAGAAAAACATCCCAAGAAGAGACAGGCGCGGCCTATAGGCCAATGAATGCTGGGAGGACAGGCAGCAGGCAGCAGGCACACAGGCCACCGTCCCGCAGCTAAGGCGACTGTGCCACGGCCGATAGGGACGGTGCAAAGTCCAGACACACTTCTGAGCTTAACCTGCGGCCACTACAAATAATGAAGCAACTATAAAACCTATCAGACATCTTCTTATCCCAAGACCCTCGCACAAGTAGTGCAGAAAACAAGCTGGAGAGACACCCGGCTGCAGGGACAATGGCTGTGAGCACGGGTGGTGTCTCCACCAGAGACCAAGGTGGCAACACTGTGTCGTCCACTCCCTTCATGCAGAGCCTGGTGGAAACCCAGCATCTGGCTAGGCCACAGGATAGATGTCCAGGGAGAGCACTAACTACAAGCTGACAACACCACACGTTGACAAGCTGCCGTCTGGCCAGTTGGACGAGGCACCTGCTAGACTCCAGGCGGAGTCTGAGGAGGGACAGACTCAGCGCACAGCACAGGGTGGGGCAGGAGGCAAGGAATACTAAAGCTGAAAGGCAGGCCAATCAGAGGAAGCCAGCCGGAAGAGTGACAGGCGGAGGGAGGGTCAAAGAGTGGAGAAGCTGAAGTCAGCGTCCGAGAAGACAATGCAGGCTCCCGCCACTTGAGTTAAACAGAAAGCAAAAGCACAAATGAGGGTGAACAGAGATGGAAATTTGTAACTTGAATGTGGTAAATAAAAACAAGTTTTCTCACAAAGTGCCATATGTCTAAGTACACAGTGTACTTGAAAAGAAATAAAGTATCTGAGAGATTTAAAAAGTGTCTAAAACTTCTCAGCTCAGAATAAAATATCAAACTGGAAACTTAAGAGGAGTGTAAAAAATAAGGGTGCCCCAACATTCATGCATGGCATTAGTTTACTGTGTGCGTGCGTGCATGTGTGCGAGCATGTGTGTGTGTATGTGTGCGTGTGTGCGTGCGTGTGTGCGCGTGTGTGCATGTGTGTGTGTGTGCATGTGTGTGTGTGTGCATGTGTGTGTGCATGTGTGCATGTGTGTGTGCATGCATGTGTGTCTATGTATGTGTGCATCTGTGTGCGTGCGTGTGTGTGTGTGTGTGTGTGCACAGCAGCCAGGATGCCAACCACTGAGCTGACTCTCCGGTCCCAGCGTCGGTTTCATGAAAGCACTGACCTCCATGTTGTAATGCTCACCATTTTCAGAGGCATTTCTAAAAATACGTGCTTTTTTAAATTTAAGCTACGAATTGAAATTTTATGTGCACATGTCGTCTGAAAACATGGCCTATAGTAAAAGCATTGGACACCTGGTGCTTCTCTCCCACCACTATAAACACATAAGAAGCTCACGCACTGCATCTGGGCGTCACACGGGAGGTGACTGAGCAGCTTGAGGGCCCCCGGCCTTGTTCCCGACTCCCCAAGCCCAGGTGCTCTTCCGACAGCTTGCGGCCAGTGCTCCGTGGAGTCTGTCCCCAGTGTGTAGGAGGCACATGTGTGCGAGCACTCTGTCCTGTTAGCCCTAGCACAGAATCACTTCCTGGTGCCAGAAACAGATGACAGCTGTGCACTGACTCTACATTTGAAAACTACAAAGTTAATATCTGAGAAGAAAAGTGTCTAAAACTTCTCAAAGGGTCAAGGGGAAACTCCACATAGGCAGCAAACTTGGCAGAGTGGTGCTGGGTGCCTGGGGGAAGGAGACTGTGCTGTCCTTTATTGTCCAGAAGCACTCTACATAAAAACTGAAAATTATAGTAACTCAGTATTCTGGGGGGGGGGCTAGGTGAAACCTTAGACTTTATCATCTGATAAATTAAGGTGCCCACAGGTACGGCACACACAAAAATCTAAACAGCTGTCACTCAGGACAAAGACTCCTCCGAGGCGAGGACTGGGTGACTGCCTCAGCTCCACGTTAATTAGCATTGGCCCTGACAGGCCAATGGAGGAGCCATTTCTTCCCGTTTTCTAGCAATGTAAATCAACTAGTATGTTGAAAGTTAAACACTAAGTTTTCTTTTTTTTTAATGATTTATTTTTATGTGAATTGGTGTTTTTCTGCATATGTGCTTTCGTAATGGTGTTGGATGCCCTAAAACTGGAGTCACAGACAGTGGTGAGCTTCCATGTGGGTGCCGGGAACTGAACCTGGGTCCTGTGCAGGAGCAGCCAGCGCTCCTAACCCCTGAGCCATCTCTCTCCAGCCCCATGTTTGCTTTTTAAAACACAAAATTATAAGAAGTGAGAAAGTTTACCCTAGTATTAGGTTCTGGGAGGTACTGTATGTGTATGACTTTGACTGCCCAAAGTATAAATTCCCTGAACTCCTTCTCCTCCTGGAGCTGCTGCATGACAAGCCCATGTAGCTTGTTGCCGATGGCATCCCAGTGCTATGGTGCAGGACAACTGTGCTTCTGAACGGAGGGAACCGAGGAGTCTGCTTCTGGATGGAAGAATTATAGTCACGTCTAATACAAGTACATACAAGAGCAGCAGAGGCAGCTTACAAGAAGAGCCCTGTGTAAGTCGGGTACGATGAGGCCAGCCTGTAATCCCAGTACTAGGCAGGCAGGAGCAGGAAGATCAGGAGTTGAAAACCAGCCTTCACCTCATGGGATCCTGACTCAGCCTTGGATTCCCATACAAGTCAATCCCCAATACCCTCAGACTTCCTTAAAAGAGGCCACGGAGTCTGGCAACCTGGTACAATTACTTCAATGACAAAATGACTCACAAAACATCTGGTTAAAGATAATTAAGCCAGGAGGCTGGAGAGATGGCTCAGTAGGGAAGAGCACTGACTGCTCTTCCAGAGGTCCTGAGTTCAATTCCCAGCAACCACATGGTGGCTCACAATCACCTGTAATGGGATCTGATGCCCTCTTCTGGTGTGTCTGAAGACAGCTACAGTGCACTCATATAAACAATAAATAAACAATACTTAAAAAAAAAGATAATCAAGCCAAAACAAAGCAAACAACAGGACACTACTTCCAAGCGAAATTCATAATTACACTATGAAGTAATTAAATGAAGCTTTGACATTAGTGAAATATTTCCAAATTATTGATGCAATAGTAATCAATTTTATTGTTCAGCTACTTGAATTGTGAAGATCAAACCTATAGATTGTTAGAATAATTCAGTCAAGATTTTTATGTATGGGGTTATTAATTAAAGGGGAAAAATTCAGGTGTTGTAGCACATCCTTTTAATCCCAGAACAGCCAAAGCTACATAGTCCCTGTCTCAAATATTCTGAAGGAAAAACAGCGCAAGTCGGGAGGACGGCAGGCAAGGCCACTAGGAAGAGCTTCGGGATGACCTACTGCATAAGGGAATGAACTTTCCAAAGAGTGATAATCTAAAACACACACCCACTGTGAGTCAGGTCTAGAAGGTGCTAGCATAAACAAGGAAAAAGGCCAGACAGCTGCAATGGATATGCTTGTACTCTAAGCATGATGAAAGCAAACCTATCATTTCAAAAGACATGGTTTAAAACAAGTGCTGTACAGATCCTAAGCTGCTCCATTAGGCTCTGGTCCTAGGAGCTGTGGGTATGGAGACAGTGGACACCAACAGGTATTTTGTTAATACACATGAAAGGAACCTTCCCAACAGAGAGCAGTAAGAAAGAGAGGCAGGGTGAGCCCACCAAACAGAGTACATGCAGAAAAGCAAGTAGCCAGGCAGCAATGCAATGCTTTCCACAAATATGAGTGTCCATTTTGCATAATTACTTTTGCTGTGATGGGAATCAAATCCAGGGCACGTTCTAGGCAAGTGTCTCACCACTGAGCTACAGTCCTAGAGCTCACTACTTTAAATTTTGCATAACTTTACAAAGCAAATCTCAACGCTTTACTCTGTCTGTAAGGAGCCTTTGTCAGCATCTTCAAATGTCTGTAATCAATAAATCCTTCTCGGAATATTAAGTGGCCGTAAATGTTTCAGAACAGATGAAACACTACCTACAAAATTAGCAGTAATGGAAACCTAGCAGGAAAACTTCCCTCAGAGGGTTAGAGAAGGCTCAGCTGTGTGACTCTCAGCAGCCTGTGACACACTCCAGCAGAACTCGTCTCTTAGCTTTTACGGGCACCAGCAGATATCACATGTGATATTCTCACATTCACAAAACATGCAAGCATACCCACACTTACATATCACACACACACACAATCATAAAAACATATTAAAAAATGCCTTACGTGTCTGACACGAACAAGTATGAAATCTAGGGAACTGAGACAACCCTGACAACAGACACCAGATTCTAGGTTCATAAAGGGTTCCCACACTAGCTGGAAACCACACCCCTGCTGTTTAAGGCAAGGCAGTCAAATCGATTTCTGAGGCAGTGATACGGGTATGATACGTAAGTATACCCAAGCTTTTACAGTATTTAAAACAAATCCTTTCTTCTGCAGGAATTCTCTTTCCTTTACTAAATCATTAACACAATTCATGGCAACTATAGATAGTCCAGTACTACAAATAATACAGACTTGCTTCCAAGACACATCTCCTATTATAATGAGAGTCAGTCAAGAAGCCACACTATGGTTAGTTGTTCCATAAAGCCGCATACCTGCAGCTATCAAGTGCAGCCCTGCAGCCCACAAGTGCTCCTATGACATCCCACTGTATATGTAGCACAGCAAGGCCGTGCACACTGTGCTGACAGAGAATGCGATGTTTACTATCTGCTTCTACTGAAAATACTGTCTTATACACTTCCCTATACATTTACACATTCACTTATTAGACTCTTTCCATTTAAAATCAAGTTATGTGCCAACTTCAGTACACTTAAACTGATCACTAAAAAATGTAAGTGGTGGGGCTGGAGAGATGGCTCAGTGGCTAAGGGCACTGGCTACTCTTCCAGAGGTCCTGAGTTCAATTCTCAGCAACCACATGGTGGCTCACGACCATCTGCAATGGAATCTGATTCCTTCTTTTGGCATGCAGGAGTACATACAACTAGGGTACTCACATGCATAAAATAAATAAATCTTTAGAAAGAATGTAAGTGGACTTCACAAATGCAGAGAAGGAGTCATCCCCACCCCCACCGTCCTTATCAAACCCTTCTAGCACTGTTCTCAAAGAACTCAGACCAGGCTTGCTAGGAAGACCTAATAGAGATTCTCTTCCTTTACAAAAAAACAGTACCTCAGATGTGTTTGGCAGGACAGTAGGAGAACAGGCAAAAAGGTAAAACAAGGCAGCAGAGAAGAAAGGAAGAACTGTCAAATCAAAACACCAAGAAAGCAAATACCACAGTACCAAGACCTATAGAAGAGAACGGTCGTTAGCATCATGGCAAGGGGCTTTGTATCAACAACACGTATGCATCTGCAGAGGCTTACACACCTTCCCACGCACTGTCTGACCCACAGAGTTCTACTGAACTATAATAAATCCTAACAACAAATGCTAAGAACTAAAAGTATCCACGGAAATTCCTTAAATCTAGAAATCTGAGAATCAGAGTTTCAACCTCTATTAAACTTTGGTTATCTTAACGTTGTTCTTCTATTTAATAAGCATATTAATTTAGGGCTAATCATTAAAATGCTTCCCTCAAGGGCTGGAGAGATGGCTCAGCGCTTAAGAGCACTGACTGCTCTTCCAGAGGTCCTGAGTTCAATTCCCAGCAACCACATGGTGGCTCACAACCATCTGTAATAGGATCCGATACCCTCTTCTGGTGTGTCTGAAGACAGATACAGTGTACTCATATATATAATATAAATCTTTTTCTTTTAAATGCTTCCCTCAGTCGAGGGATAATAAAGATATCTTTGTACAGAGAATCCAAGATCCATGTTAAATTGACTGTAAGGAAAAATAAAGAGTAAGAGTGGACTGTACCCAGAAGCAAACACTCAAGGAGCATTTTAACACAAAAGCTTTCAATATAGTGTATAAGCACCAAGAGTTTCCTAGGCACATAATTCATTAAATACTCAGAAAGTCAGATTTGCCATTCTCTGTGTGAGGCATCAAGCTGTGTGTTACATGCATTTTCTCAGTCAATGTGTAACTAACTGAAAGAGACAAAGTATGTATTAAAAAGAAACTATAAAGCATTCGCTAATTAAACATTATCTGCTAACACCATGGGAATGCTATTAGGAATATACAAAGTTTCACCCTCACACCTGTCTTTGTCTTCTGCTGATGAGTCTTCAGAGCTTTTGCTCTCGTCTTTAAAGCACTGGCCTGAGCTAGATGGATTAGCAAACGTGGATATGAAAGGCCCCAGAGACTGGAAGGCTGCTTGGCGAACCTAAGGAGAAAAATGAACAATAATAAATAAACATAAGCATAAAGAGGTATACATAGCCAGGCAGTGGTGGTGCACGCCTTTAATCCCAGCACTTGGAGGCAGAGGCAGGAGGATTTCTGAGTTCGAGGCCAGCCTGGTCTACAGAGTGAGTTCCAGGACAGCCAGGGCTACACAGAGAAACCCTGTCTCAAAAAAAAAAAAAATAAAAATAAAAAAAAAGTATACATATTTTAATGCACACATTTTTAAGCCAAAGTATGTTCCGAATAACAGGAAAACCTTGTAAAAGAACTCTGACTCTTTCTTTACTTGACAATAGGAGCTGAGTGGCAGACACTAAACAACACACAGACAACAGAACACACCGTTACAAAGGCTCCCTGTATGCTTCAAAAACAAGAACTAACTGTGCAGACCAGACTGGCCTCCAACTACCTGCCTCTACCTCCTGAATACTAGGATTAAAGATACACACTCCTCAATACTTGGTAAAAATACACATTAAAAAACAAAAAATGGAAAAAAAAATTTAAAGGGCCAACAACCATTAAACAGTAAGCCAAATTAAAAACATGATTTGTTTAAAAAAAAAAATACTTTCCAGGTAACAAAAAGACAACCTTTAATAACCTACCTACTGATTAGTCTTATGAGTAATATAATTATAAATTCTTTCTTTTGGGGGAGGGTGTTCAAGACAGGGTTTCCCTAGGTAGCTCTATCCTAGAACTCACTCTGTAGACCAGGCCGGCCTCACACTCACAGATCCAGCTGCCTCTGCCTCCCAAGTGCTGGGATTAAAGGCGAGCGCCACTTCCACTTGGAGTAAATTACTTTTTAAATTTGAAATCACCAAGCTAGAGAAATGGCTCAGCAGTTAAGACGACTGCTCTTCCACAAACCCTGGGTTCAATTCCCAGCACCCACATGGTAACTCACAACTTCCCACTACTCCTGTCTCAAGGACTAATACCCTCTTCTGGTTTTGATGCACCCGAGATACGCATGCAGTATATATACATACATACATACATACATACAGGCAAAACACCCATAGACCTAAAACAAATAAATATTAAAACAAATTTTTTTTAAAAAAAAAACATTTACTTTAGATTTAAAAAGTTTTTAAAAAGCAGTGTTACCCAACGTGAAGGATCACTGATCAAGTTAATAAACAGTGCAGATAACTTTGTCCGTCGGATCTCTTGACACGTGGCACAGGAGACAGCCATGAAGCACTCAGCACAGGCCTTTCGGACACCCCACACATTATCAGAGCACAGCTGGAAGAACCTGGGCAGCTGTGAGGACACACAAGGAGGTCAGTCACTTCCCTGCTGTTTTCTGTCTTACTGGTGGATATTCTTAAAACATACCATACGTATTTAATACTGGAACTCAAATAATGAATCACATCCAATTTATAATCCACTCTAGAAAGGCAAAGCACCCACAAACACATCTGGATGTCACCCCAGAGCGTACCTGAGCTCATCTTGCCAATGGAGGTACAGACATCCCAAGCACAGGAACTAGTGCTTGGGACACATGCACGTCACAACTTAACTCCTCCGCTACAATCTTTAAGTGCCGCCACAGCATGTGCTCTAGAAGAGCAAGTGCTCTGTGAGGTTAAAGTCGCAGTTGCGTGAATTCGGGCTGAGTCGCTGTGGAGCAGCGGGAAGCTCACAGTGCACGGCTTTTCTCACAGGGTTCAATGCTTAGACAAGCCATCTTTATCAAAACACATTTCAAATGCCAACTCGCAGCTCCAAATCTACAAGCATCATTCTGGTTGGCAGTCACGGGGCATGTTAATAAACTCTACGACTTTGTACCGCTTACTCTTTATACCTTAGATACTTACCAACATTTCTTCTGTAGCTTGCTGGCCAACTACACTGCAGATATCTCCAAAATTGGCAGCGCAGACCTATAACAGAACCATCACTAACATTTCAATATCATATATGGAGTTCCTTAAAAACAATCATTACATTCCACATACCAGAGTACTGTGTATTCTTAAACATGGAGACCATAAGTGGATGCAGACATACCTTTCGGACATGAAACATTCTACAGTCGCAGCACATCTCGCAAAACCTAGGGAGGATGAGACGCTCTGTAATACCCTTCCCAACCATGGGGGCCATCTTGCACATTATCTGAAACAAGGGAGAAAAAGGTCATATTGAAAATATCTAAGGCCTTTTAAGTTAAATTTAATAATTAAAAAAAAAAAAAACACATGCCACACCAACCCCAGTAGAATCTGTGTGACAAGTTCCACAGACTGAGGCATTAGACTTCAAAAGAAGGAGGTCTCCTGGAACCGGTTATGGAACTCTTGGCCGGAGAAAACCTATTGAGCCGTAGTTCTCGAGGCCATTTGTTTGTTTGTTTGTTTTGTTTGTTTGTTTTGTTCTCTTTCATTCCTTTTCTTAGTTACAGGTTCCTGGTGCCCAGACCGTGATCTTAAGCAATAAAATCTCATATGGCTACACGTGTGTCATCGGAGGTGGGTTTTGGTATATGGTAAAGAAAGTCTTAATTAGAAAGAATTAAAATAGTTTAAATTTATGCTTTGAAGATTTATAAAAAAATCAGGCATTCGATGTTAAGCAATAATTAATCATAGGGGCTAAAAAGTTAGCTCAGCGGTTAAGAGCACTGACCATAAAGATTTATTAACCTGTTCCTGGGAATATGCCACTGGCCTTGGACGACCGCCCTATTGAATATATTCTTTTAGAATTATTATATGTTGATGGTGATGTTACCTGTTCTGTTTGTGATTCACTGAATATGTAGTTTCAGAGTCGTAATGCTTAGATGATTTTTGTATTTTACTGTGCAAAATGAGTCTTGTTGGTATTCGTGATTGTTTCACTGGATATGGTCTCTAAGAGTTGCTATGTTTGGTTTAATGTATAAAATCTCCTGCTTGAGAGCTGCAAAATACACTCAGATTCAGACTGCCTCTGTGTTTGTTCCTGTTTGTCACCGCCGAATCCTCACCTACCTAGATTTCAAGAACCCTCATCCCAGAGACCCCCAAACCTGGCTGGGGTGGTCCGTGGCAAACACATATTAACCAATATTCAGCAAATGTACTAAATCTAGGGGAAAATGATTTTTCTATCATTTGCCAGTAACTTTGAAAGAAAAAAATAGGAAAAAGATAAAAAAGAAAATTCCACCTTTAAACTTAGCACTTGAGAAGTAGAAGCAGGTACGCTATGAGTTCAAGACCAGTCTGGTCTACAATTGAATTCTAGAGACGCCAGGGCCATGTCTCAAAACATACACCACCAGCAGCAGCAACAACAAAGGGAGTGCAGCTGTGTCTCTGAGGAAAAGCTCCAGGGAGCCTGTCAGCTTCTGAATGGGGAAGCCAAGGCTGCCTGTGCATAGACACAGTCCCGATGACAAGTAATATCAAATAACAGTTCCAGCTAACAATAACAGAGTAAGAGCTTCCTTCCCTAACAACTAGCTCAAGTCCATCCCATACTTAATGCACAAGGACATCTGATGCCTGATGTCAGCATCCCAAACACAGCTCTTCCCAGACTGTGCAACAATGGCAAGTGAAAGACACACAGATGGGAAAAATTCTCAGTTCCATACGACATCACTGCCCACCTAGAAAACTCCAATACATCTAGTAAAGAACCTTCCAGAATAAGTAGGTTTAAGAAAGGTGCAGGTATCAGAATAAAAAAGGCTTATATTTACATAAACAATGAACTGGAGAGCTTAAAAAATACATCATTTATAATGTTAAAATGTGAAACCCAACAAAACCTAAGATCTTTCTGTTCGAAGCTACAAAACATAACTGTGTAATCCAATGCGTAAGTGAATCCCTTCAAGGCTATCAGGCTGGCCGTGCTCGTGGGCTATCAGGCTGGCCGTGCTCGTGGGCTATCAGGCTGGCCGTGCTGGTGGGCTATCAGGCTGGCCGTGCTGGTGGGCTATCAGGCTGGCCGTGCTGGTGGGCTATCAGGCTGGCCGTGCTGGTGGGCTATCAGGCTGGCCGTGCTGGTGGGCTATCAGGCTGGCCGTGCTCGTGGGCTATCAGGCTGGCCGTGCTGGTGGGCTATCAGGCTGGCCGTGCTCGTGGGCTATCAGGCTGGCCGTGCTCGTGGGCTATCAGGCTGGCCGTGCTCGTGGGCTATCAGGCTGACCGTGCTCGTGGGCTATCAGGCTGACCGTGCTGGTGGGCTATCAGGCTGGCCATGCTCGTGGGCTATCAGGCTGGCCATGCTCCTCAGATGGGACTGCAGGTTCACCGATTCCGACCCACAATCCCTACATCGTCGGACAGGACAATACCTGCAGCTCCCAAATCCCACGGACAGCTTTGTGTTTCAAAGAAGCAAAGCTGAAATGTGAAGCTCTGTCTCATCTACGTACCATATTAGAATTAATGTTTTCCTAATACAAACATAAGCCAGATATGGGGAAGGAATCAGAAGCTATCTTTCAGTCCTGAACATTATAATTATGCTTTTAGGCTAGGCTCCCCTAATATAACCAAGTTACACCAAAAGTGATTTTCTTAATTGAAGAACTTCTGAAATGAAAACGTGATTGTTTGGAGCTAGGTAGGGTGATGCCTGTAGGTTGGTGTGATGGTTTTGATTTGTACATGCTTGGCCCAGGGAGCAGCACTGTTGGGAGGTGTGGCCTTGTTGGGAGGTGTGTCACTGCAGGTGTGGGTTTTAATACCCTAGTCCTAGCTGCCTGGAAGTTGAGTATTCTGCTGGCAGCCTTCAGGTGAGGATGTAGAACTCTCAGCTCCTCCAGCTCCATGCCTGCCTGGATGCTGCCATGTTCTGCCTTGGACTGAACCTCTGAACCTGTAAGCCAGTCCCAATTAAATGTTGTTCTTATAAGAGTTGCCTTGGTCAGGGTGACTGTTCACAGCAGCAAAACCCTAAGACAGTTGTGATTGCATTAAATGTCACTGAACACTATACTTCGGCTAATTTTATGAGTTTCACAACAATGAGACCTGTTGAGAAAAAAAGCATCTAAATTTTTGTTAATTGATATCTACTACGTAAGAAATAATGAAAAGGGAATTTTCAAGGGGCAGAGAACTAGAGGCTTGTCACTGTCCTCACGGATGACCTGGAATCACTCGGTCACTCTTTTTTATATCACAAATGATCAGTGCTAGAGGTATAACGAGCGAATGCTGCGTACCCAGGCAGGATTATCTACTGCCTTTCTATCCTCCTGTCTCAGCTCGGGGACCAAGGATGGGAGTGACAACACACACCAGCAATCTCCAAGCTCACTGTTGGTTTGCCGACAAGGAGGGCAACAGACTTACAGCTACAGCCTCTGTCTTCACATCGTCATTGCTGTCTGGGGCGGTCAGGTCTATGAGGACAGGGCACACCTTGGTCTCCACGTCAAATCGCTCGATCAGCTCCTGCTCCAGCAGAGCCAGCAAGGCTGCCTGGCTGGTCTTCCTCACCTACCAGGAAAAACACCGCAGTATAAAAAAGTACAAACAATAAAATCCTACAATAACCAGGCGGTGGCAGTGCACGCCTTTAACCCTGACGCCTGGGAGGCAGAGGGGGTGGATCTCTGAATCTGAGGCCAGCTGGGTCTAGTGAATTCCAGGACAGCCAAGGCTACACCGAAAAAACCAAAACCAATACTGAACAAATTCTCTACAACATCATTTTTGCAGATGGGAACACTTCTACTAATGTAGTAGGAACCTGTAACTTGCAAAACCTAACAAGTATTTGTGGGTACTCCCTTCAGTTCTTACAGAGACAGAGCCTCGCAGACAGAGCGTCACCAAGGGTACCTGGGAGACTGGTACGCAGGCACCCTTTATGATGGGATCAGGGTTCTAATACATTTGTTAGACTCTCAACATGCCTTAATCTAAGATAAGAAGTCACTTCTGGAAAGTACAATAATGAAATCAGATCTGAAAAACATTCCAATTCTACTTGGGTTGGGCCATTCTATATGTACTATGTTCTTAAGAACAAGTAAATGCAACTCTTACCTGGTTATTCTGGTCTGCAAGGTATCTAACCACAATGGGTAGTAAGTACTTAGAAAACGCGTATGGGATGGAAGGCCGGTTCTCCTGACAAAACAGTGCGATGTGCGGCACTTGCTCCATCAGCTCCGCTCTCACGGTCGGTTCTAGTGAAACAACAGCACGTGAGCAAGCACCTCCTCTCCCCGGGACGGCCGCCTCCCTCCATCTGGGCCTGCGGCCACTTAGGACCAGCAGGGAGAACTCACAATGTTCTGTACGAAATGTGGTTCACTTACTCATGCGCTGTAGCAGTCTGTTATACTCAGTATTAAAACAGCCACAACAACAAAAAATACCTGCTCCGTACATTTCTGAAATATGGTGAATAAATACTTGGACTGAGAGAAGCCCCAAACCCACATGTGCAGCGTAGTCAAAGGGCCTCTCCCCACACTCACAATACACACCACACTCAGCATACCATGACATTGGCACGAAACCTCTGCCACTTGCCAACAACTCTGGAAGCAAATACAAAATTCCTGAGGGCCCACTAAATGAACTCACGGCCTCTAAGGGAAATGAAAACGAGCCCTTGGCAGAAACTAAGACACAGGGAAGGACTGTCACACCGAGTCTTCAACAACCAGAGAGGTCTAGACCTCTTCAAACACTCTATAGAGTCAGTATCAGGAGACACAACCAAGGGAAGAACACAACAGGACATGAAAAGCGGGACAACATGAAAATAGGATCTGAAGCTTCTGAAAAAAAGTTATCATCATCACACCCAAGGGATCGGGAGGCAGGTTGGGTGGCCCCAGCAGGCACTTGGCTGAGAGAGACCATCAAAACGCCCATGGAAAATGAAAGACTGAAAAATGAAGTCAGGGTAAGTCCATGGGGGCCTATTATTAATTATTTATTATTGTTATTTGTATTGCTATTGTTTATTATTATCATTACTATTATTATACACTTGTTTCAATAGCTCCACATTCTCAACCATTTTAAAAATACCTCCTCGGCCAGAGATAATATCAGGACACCCCAGCATCAGCCCTGGGTTCCATGCTCAGCTGCATAAGATACCTGTGATCCCAGCACTGGATGTGAAGGCAGACAGATCACAGAAACGCAAGCTCAAAGTAAGTCAGTGTCTTAAAAGCTGTGTGGTTATTTTTTTCAAGATGAAGATCACTCTCGATTACACAAGTTCAAGGCCAACTGGACAGCATGACTCCTGTCTCAAACACACACAGACACAACACCAAAACTAACTTCAAAAAAGATTTTAAGACAGGGGAGTAAAACAATATTCCAAAAGTCAATAGCTGAAATTTTCTGACAGAATGAACCCTCAAATGTTGCAAATATTTGGTCACATTGTAACCCCAGAGTTTGCTTATTTACTGGGGGGTGGGGCGGGGTGGGGGGAGCTGCTTTTAGTTGTGCTGTGGCTTTATTTAATTCCTCTGGCTAGAATATAGGCACACTCTTAGTTCACACCTTTAACAAGTTTTGGAGAAGGAAGCATCCGTGTTTGAAAGCCATGCCTAATTGAGTGTCAAAGTGACCAGTCAGAAAGATTTGACAGAATACCATTTGCCAAAGTCTCACAAGAAGGAGGAGAGACAGGGGAGAGATGAGAAGAGAGAGGAAAGGAGAGAGGGCAGGGCAGGGGAGTGGAGAGAGAGACTGTGAGTAACAGTCAGCTTGGAGGAGTTAAGCCAGCCACCGGAGATCAGAGAGAACTAGAAGGGTGAACTGACTGTATTCAGCAGTCAGTCTCGGAGACTGAAAGCATTCTAGGCCTAGATAAGACTGTACCAAGGCCAGAAGCTTCTGGGACCAGGCCTGGGTTAGCAGACTAATACAGTAAGCCTCGGAGATGACAATTACTTCAGGCAAATAAAAGATACTTTAACCCTGCCTCGAAATAAAACAAAAAAGGAAAAAAAAAAGATAATTTGACACTCAAAATCTAGAAAAAATGACAAATTTGAGTAGAATCCACCTAAACCCACCACAGTAAAACCAGAGCTCCCTTGGAAAGGGCTTTTAAAGCAAAGAAACAAAGGCAAAACTAGACTCGCTGACTTCTCCACAGTACAACTCCTGAATTTCTACTCTAGCCTCCGTCTCGGACCCTGAGGTCAGACCGGTTTGCTAACAGGACACCTCAGGCACAGCCCAACCTTGCCACTCTGCCTGCTCAAGTCACTCTAGAATGGTCTTAGGCACTGCAATCGCTCTCACAGCCCCACCCCCCGGCTGTGTAACAAGCTGTACACCTCTCGATTAGTCTTCCTGTCACCGCCTTTCTCAGCAAGCCAGCTCGAGCTGCTGGCCTGGTGACTCTACCTTCAGTCACCACAGACTTCTAACTGGAAGACACACCCGCCCACACCTGTGACCCACAGCTCTCATCCGCAACCTTCTGGCTTCTGACCTAGTGTCCCTTTCCCCTCTGCATGTGGTTAACCTAACAAATCCAGTACTTGCCACTTCAGAATAAGTAATAACAAGAATAATTATGTGACAAAAGATAAATTAATACTTTTACAAATGTTCTTTTCACTCTTAAAAAAAAACTTTAGATTTGAACCTTTAAGGTTAATACATCAACAGCTTATTAAAGGACTAGTTCATCTCATGTTTAAAAAATGAGCCTGTTGAGAAGCCAAAGAGTTTGTGAGAAATTAAAAACATTTTAATAGATTTAGGAAAAAAGGTTTCAACCTTTATTTTTTGGTTATTTGTAAATTCAAGTATATACATGTGCTTAAAACCTGCTACTGGGGGCTGGGGAGATGGCTCAGTGGTTAAGAGCACTGACTGCTCTTCCAGAGTTCAATTCCCAGCAACCACGTGGTGGCTCACAACCATCTGTAACAAGATCCGATGCCCTCTCCTGGCATGTCTGAAGACAGCTACTACAGTGTACTCATATTAATAAATAAATGACTGGGGAGCTGGCTCGATAGGCAAGCAGGAGACCCGAGCTCTGATCATCATCGGCACTCATGTGGAGGTGTGAGTGATCCTCGTGGCCCAACCCGAAAGGCAGAGGCAACAGGCAGTCCCTGGGAACTTAATGGGCACTATTCCTCCCCACAAAGCAAGTTCCAGGTCCAGTAGGGAATCCTGTCCCAAGGGAACAAGGCAGTCATACAGCAGGACCCAATTCCGTCCTTTGACCTCTGCATGCATGTACACACACATACCACATATACAATCTGCCTTAAGATGTCATATTCCATATTATGTTTATTCTACCACAATAAAAAAACACATCTTAAAAATATTATTATTAGACGTTATTATTGTCTAACTTTCAGATCAAGTTCACCCCTGCCTCTCGATAGGGTCTTACTCTATAACCCACACTAGCTGGAGTTCACCATGCAGTCCAGGCTGGCTTCAAAGCAGAGCAATCCTCCCACTCTGGTCTTCCAAGAGTTAAGATTACCAACGTGAACCGTCTTGCCAGGCTTAAATCTACCTCTTTCTGAAGAAAACTCTCCTGTCTTTGTTTGGCAATAAGCTAATTTTCATTTTACAGGCACGATGGCATGCCACTTTAATCTCAGCACCCGGGAGGTAGAGACAAGAACTCTCTGTGACTTCAAGGCCAGCTTGGTCTGTACAGAGTTCCAGGACAACTAGGGCTACACAGAGAGACTCTGTCTCAAGAGCAAAACCAAAGATGATCAATGTTTTTCACGTAAATCAGACAGGAAGTATTATTTTCCCACAAACATTTAAAGCCCTTTCCATTTCTTCCAATTTACTCTAAATAACTTAAAAATTAAAAAACATAAATCACAGAAGTAACCTAATTTCTTAGGATTATGCTGATAATTTCCAAAATTAAGTAAATGGACATAAGCAAACTGGATTTTTTTTTCCACTTAGAACTAGTAAGGTAATAATTTTCTTTCCAAAAAAAAAAAAAAATCTGGGGGGAGGGAGGGGAAGGGTCTCTCTGTGCTGTACAGAATAGCTTTGAAGATAAGCTCTTCCAGAGTGCTGGAATTAGAAGTGGGGTCATTTGCCAAGTCTTGGGAAATCTTAACTCTCATCTTTATAAGAGGTTTAGAAATACAGATTTAGTGAAAGGAGCCTTTCTAGAAACAATGTATTCATTTCTCTGTAAACATACCCGAGTTGCCGGGCTGTGGTGGCCCATGCCTTTAATCCCAGCACTTGGGAGGCAGAGGCAGGAGGATTTCTGAGTTTGAGGCCAGCCTGGTCTACAAAGTGAGTTCCAGGACAGCCAGGGCTACACAGAGAAACCCTGTTTCGGAAAAACAAAAACAACAACAAAAAAAAAACATACCCGAGTCATCAGCTAATCTGCTAATTCTTTCCAAGACAGCAATGCAGTCTCTCTCATCGTCGCAGACTTCCCTCAGAGTATCCAGCAAACTCCGGGCCACCATTTGTCTACGGGAGAAAATCAGATGGTGTTCAGTGCTACCAGTACCTGTTATTTAGAACTTCAAAATACAGAATCCTTATGTTTCATAGAGACAGTTTTTCTTATTGCAAGTCACATATTAAACTTGTAATTCCTAAGAAGCAAAAGTTGGTAATGATTTTACTGATAAGATTATTACCAAATTTTTACCTTTATCCAAATAATTAGGGAAATTTTAGTCACTCAATTTCCACGTCAATTATCCTGCCATCACAGCAATGGTAACACATATTCCCTCTTCATTATGTTAAATGTCATATTTACTAGTATGAGCTTTATTATCTACAGTCAAAAAATTTCACAAAGACTTGAGATTCCAGAGGGAATGACAGGAAGTTTGTCAGGTCATCGGGTGGAGGAGTAATACACTCCCCAGTAAGCGATTAAATGGTAATCAATTAACCCAACAACCAACAAGAATTGTGAGGACAAATACAATACAGATCAGGCTCTAAACCCGGGACCTGACTGCACCCGACCCCTCCTGAGGGGTGGATCATTCTGTACCCCTACTGAGACTCCTTCATGCTAATGACGAGAACACACATACCTGTTAAATACGTTCTCACTTGCAGCATACTTGTCCAGCCTCCCCAAGGGTGTCAACATTTCATCTTGTGAGACGAAGTCCAGGGCTGAAGGTATAATAATCACATCAGACTCTGAGCTGTAGTCATCCACACCAACTAGCAGAGACATCAGAAACACTCCTTATAGCACTCTGAAACTCCAAGTGCCCCCTGCCTGCTGGAGCAGTAAATGCTTCTGGAAATGCCTTAAAAGCATCCCAGCACTACCTCGAGGACAGCCCTCCTTTCTCTTACTGGCCTCTAGCAGCATATCAGTGGCTAGAGCTGCAGTACAGAGGCATGCAGTGACTCGTCTTCAGCTGGGCAGCATGGCACACAGCTTTAAGTCCAGCACTCAGGAGGCAGAGGCAGGTGGATCTCTATGCATTTGAAACCAGCCTGGTCTACAGAGTAAGTTTGGGACAGCCAGGGCTACACAGAGAAACCCTGCTGTCTCAAAAAACAAACAAACAAACAAAGAACAAAGCAAAACCCAGAACAAAACAAAAACAACAAAGCTTTTTTACAAGTTTAGCTCACACAATGGTTCCCAGCACTTGGGAAGCAGAGGCAGAGGCAGGCGGATCTCTGAGTTTGAGGCCAGCCTGATCTACATGAGTTCTAGGACAGACAGGGCTTACATGGTGAGATCCTGTCTCAAAACAAAACAAAAAAACAAAAAACAAAAACCCCTAAAATTTCATGCTCACAGAGAATGCTAACAACTTGTGAAAAAAAAAACACACAGAAAGGCAAAAACACTGACTTAGTCAATTCTATAATAAAGACACTAAAGTTGAGAAGTGTTTGGCTTTATTTTCCAGAAAAGAATTAAAAACTGTAATTAGTATTTATATTCACTAGACAAATAGTAAATGCTCCTGTGTCAACTAGTAGGCTTATGTTAGGAAAACAAATCATGAAAATACTTATGGTAAGAGTTAACATTCTGTTGAGAAAAGTCTGTGTTAAACCAATCACTACAGCTGCACACTGTCTACACCCCAGTCAGAGCTGCAGCAGCTGTGGGAGGGGACCAGCTAAACCATGCAGAGAGCTGAAGGGGAGAGGAAGACCAAGAGAGGAAGAGACTCAAGATTCAAGGATTCCCACTGTGTTCGCTGAGTCTCTGTAACACTGGGTTACACTACTTAGGCCACCTAACAAGAGAATTCTCCAGGACTTCACAGGTAAGCACACAAGGATTAGACTACTCAGGTACCTAACTTAGGCTCTAAAGCAAGATTCCCAGAGTCCTAAGTGATTGCAAAAACATGACACTCAACAGTCAAATCATCAGTGTCTAGTATACAACAACAAAGCAACAACTAGACATGGAAAAGCCATTAAAAAAAAAAAAGAGAGCAAACCACAAATAGAAAAACTCAACAACAGAATAACCCAGATCAATAACTCAATAAACCAACAATAGAAAAACTCAGCAACAGACTCAGAAATGATCTAAGTGCACCCCGTGTGTGAAGTGCAGCATGGGCAGGACATGCAGTGCACACCTAAGCACAAACAACACTTGGGAAGGACACAGGGAGGTAAGGAATACGAATATTCAAAAATCCCTAACTTTCTAGTGAAGGGAAAAAACTATGTGAAGAAAATCACATTGGTCAGATCAACAGATAATACAAAAGAAATGAATGGGGAACTTCAAAAAATAGCACTAAAAAAATGGAACAGAAAGTAGACATAACAGACTAGAGTATCATTCAACCATAGGAAAATGTCAGGCATTCTAATATGCACATGTGTGATGTCTCCAAAGGAAAAGGGGGCACATATGAATATTTGAAGAGGGCTGGAGAGATGGCTCAGTGGCTAAGAGCACTGGTTGCTCTTCTAAAGGTCCTGAGTTCAATTCCCAGCAACCACATGGTGACTCACAACCATCTGTAGTGGGGTCTGATGCCCTCTCCTGATGTGTCTGAAGACAGTGACAGTGTACTCATACACATAAAATAATCTTTTAAAAAAATCTGAAGAAATAACAAACCCTAAAAAAATCCAAATTTAATGGAAACTATTAATCCACAGGTTCAATGAATCCCATTAGCAAAAACCATAAAGAAAAAAATACTTATGTCCAATATAATGAAACTGCTTAGCACTAATCAGAGCCCTTTAATCTAGAGATGACTCATTTTACATACAGACCAGAATAATAAGACATACAGTCTAGAAGACAGTCAAGCAGCAACTTAAAGTCCCGACAAAGACGGGGTGGAGGGCTGAAAGCACCTGCTGTTCGCACAGAACACTGGGGTTGGCAACCAACTGCAATTACAGGGAATCGGACGCCCTCTTCTGGACTCTGCCAACACTGCATGCATGTGGTACAAATACATATACACACACATATACATACACACATACATACACACACATACATGCACACATACATACACACACAACAGACACACATACATACACACATACATGCACACATACATACATACACACATACATACACACATACATACACACATACACACATACATACACACATACATGCACATACATACATACACACATACATACACACATACATGCACACATACATACACACACAACAGACACACATACATACACACATACATGCACACATACATACATACACACATACATACACACATACATACACACATACACACATACATGCACATACATACATACACACATACATACACACACATACATACACATACATACATACACACACATACATGCACACATACATACACACATACACACACATACAGACACACATACATGCACACATACACACACATACAGACACACATACATACACATACATACACACATACATGCACACATACATGCACACATACATACACACATACATACACACACATACACACATGCATACATACACACACATACATACATGCAGACTAGACACTTAAACACATAACTCTATTTTTAAAAAGAAAGAAAACAAGATCAGCCTACTACTCTACACTCAACAGCCAGAAACCTTTCAACTAAGGCCTTTTCAGACATGCAAATGCTGACGTCAGCATGCAGACCTTTGATAGTAGAAATACTAAAAGGATGAGATCTACACGGAGGAGCAAAGCTATCAGAAACAGTGGGTAAGTAAACAAAGGTACTAGGTGTGAAATGTAAAGCAAAAATATGTGGGGTGAAACTAGTAGTGTATATAGTGCATACGCAGACACACCTAACACACGACACTCCCAGACAGCACAGCACAAGGCACACTGCCGCATGGAGACTCACTAGTGAGGCCAAAGTCCAGCTGGAATTAAAACACCAAATTAAAAACCTGAAAACAACCACTATATTTAAAAATTGAAGATGAATAAATAATAAATCCCATTAATAATCCAAATGAAAGGAGGAGGAAAGGTAAAAAGAGTAAAATAGAGATGAACCCGCAGGTAGAAGGGCCAGAGAAGAACTTAACCCAACATATCATTATGAGAAACTAACTGTTAATGGCCTAAATATGTCTATTAAAAGACAGACTTCAAACTGGGTTTAAAAACCAACACTAAACCATATAGAAATAATTAGTGCAGAAAATTTTCACATCACTTCTATAATTCATAAAATACCTTATCCATTGTGAACTAAAGGACCGTGAGAGCCGCTAGACACGCATTTGCCATCAGTTTTCTCCTTCAGTGTCAGGCAGCTTAACTGGCGTGGTCTTGTCAGGCGCCATTATGCAGGCTCTAGAATTCTATGACTATGACCACACTGTTTCATCAGAGTCTCACACAGGTTCACAGATAAACATGATCCTGGTTCATAAAAGGTGGGAAGAGCAGGGACGGCTCTGGTAGCAGCTATTGTTAAACATCACTGCACTTAGAACCAGCATGGAGAGTTATCTAAAATGCACGTTCCTAGATCATATACTCAGATATTGATTATGCAAGTCTAGAATAAGGCCTACAGACATCTATATCTCCTCATTAATTTAAATGTAGACTTACATCTAACAGCAGCATCTGAAAAACACACCCTTAGAGAATTACAAAGCCGTATCTGTTCCTATCTGTCGTTATCCTTCTATCGGTCTGGAGGACCACGTGTACATAAGAAGGATGCCCTCCCCTCTGCCACAGACACGAGGGCAGCCTCTCTTCTAACTCCTAGTATTGGGGGTGGGGTGAGTAAGGGTCCATGGAGTCACTCGGGCCTGAGTTATCTTCCTAGTCTATTTAAAGATCCCCACCCCACCCCACCCTCAACTTCCCAAACAGGATCTCACTCTGCCCCAGCTTGCCTAACCCACAGTCCGCCTCAGCATCCTAAATCCTGGAATTCTAAGCCTGTTACCACACCTGCCTTTTCATCCATTCTTGACCATAGATTTTATCTTAATGAAGGCCATAAAGCTTTGACTACAGATGACTAAAATCAGCTTAAATCTTACCCAGGCCACACTGCAAATGCTTGCCACAGGTTATAACAAGAAACTTGGTCAAGGCTAGCCTGCTCCACAACACAGCAGAGCTATACAGAAAAACCGTGTCTCAAAAAACAAAAATGGAAATTCAAAATAACCCTATCATAATACAAGCAGAGAACAATGATATATGTATGTATATATATGACATATATATGTAATACACACATGAAAATGTCACTAAAACTATCACTGCTGCTGAAAAAAATCTCTGTACACACACACACACACACACACACACACACCCCATATATACACAGCTAGTGGTATCTTTAAATAAAACAGCATCAAGGTGTTATGTAAACGCAAAGGTTAGGTTTGCTCTTGAAGTACCACACTAAGGTTCAGCACTTATTTACTATTGCCTGTAGAGGGTGTGTGCCTGTGGGCATAATGCAGATCTCATGGCATGTGTACACAAGTCAGCTCTCTCCTTCCGACACGTGGGTTCTGGGTGGGACTCAGGGTGTCAGGAAGTCTGTTACCCAGAAGCCTTCTCTGACCATTTCGTTTGCAGTGCTGGAAGCTCAAGGCCTCAATCCCAGGAGGCAAGCACTAAGCTATACCCAGCCTAGTACCTTACCCCTCAATAGATGCTAACACAAATTAAAGATGAAAATTACAATTCTGGGAATAATCTTTGAAACATACAAAAAGGTATAACCAGAGAAAAACATAGGAATAAAAATGGAATTATCAGAAAATATTTAATCTGAAAGGAACTTAGGAAAGGAATAAGCAAAAAGTAATGAAACAAACAGAAAAATACCAGCCTTAAGTCCAACCAAACAACAATTACCCTACCTAGAAATGGACTATTTTAGTTAAAAGAATAGATTTCCAGGCAAGGGCAGTGCTGGGCTACTACTGTCTGTTAACCCGAGTCTTTCTTTCCTCTTTTTTGAGAGCATCTCACCCTGTAAGCCAAGCTGGCCGCAAACTTACCATGTACATACAGCCCTAGGGATCCCAGCACTTCGGAGGCTGAGGCAGGAGGGTTATAAGTTTGAGGCCAACCTGGGCTACACGTGCCCTAATCATAGAGAACGGAATCCTTACAAGAACCTAGCCATTCCTATCTCTAAGTCCACGGAAAACTGCTGCCCATTTGAGTCACACTAAGCACATACATTCTTCTAATTCTGGATCACACTCATGAAAGATAACAAAAGAATAACAGTAAGAATATTTCTGTTAACATTGGAATACTTCTCTGTATAAAAACACAGTTACAAAAACCACCCCAGGAGTAAGTACAAACAGCACACCCTGCTAACTCCCACCTCCCTACATGTAAGAGATACAAAGTAGAGAAACCTCCTAATCTTCAGCTTTTTAAGAGAAAGTATTATCTAAAATATGAAAGTTTAAACTTAGAAGTGGGAATCTAAGCCAGGTTTGGGCTCAGTTCTCACGCTCTGCTGCGTATAAGCTGCGTCGTCCACTAGACTGCTTACTTAATAGAGTAGACTCTGTCATTTACAGAGTCTGCCTGCACTCACAAAGATCCTCCTGCTTCTCCTCCCTGGTGCTGGGAACGCAGGTGTACACACCGCACTGAGCTGCCACCAAGTCTTTCAGGCACCAACCATGATGCCATCTGTAAAGCATCTGATAGACCCTAGACAGACCTTCCCACTCCACAACTCTGCATTCGGAACTGTTCTAGAGATTTAATGTCAATGTTCCTTCTGTGCTTTATGTTTTCCTATGAAGCCAGCAAGTAGAACAGCACCTACACTAACTACATAGTGGCAGGTAGGGACCAATTGATTTGTTAAAAACAGGCACAGAGGTACACCTGAGGAGGTACACATCTAAGAATGCAGGTGTGCACACGGGCACCCACACATCCTTCTTTTAGAAGCCTTGATAAGGAAACAAAGCCCTTTCTTGGGGAAGATGTGATTGGAGCCTGAGAAACAGAACAGAGAGGTCCTTCTTAGCAAAAAATCCAAAAGGTGGTACTCACTTTTAAACCCAGACAGTGTGAGGCAGAGGTAGGTGGATCTCTGAGTTGGAGGCCAGCCTGGTCTAGTGAGTTCCAGGATACTATGTAGAGACCCAGACCACTACTAACACCAAGCTTGCTCAAATCTCTATTTCCATACAAAAGCCTGCATGTCAAACCTGCAGGTCCTGTCTGTCAGCAGAAGAGAGGTGCTCGCTCTCACTTGTGTAAAGAGACTGACGCAGAAACCCACTCAGCAGGCAATTCTACAGTTTCTTTTTAATTCATGATCACTTCCCATTTTTACCTCAGGATTTTGTCTCAATTTGCTTTCACGCTTGAGATTTTGTTTCTTGGTAACAGAGAGAAGCCTGAGATGTGAAGTTCTAGGCTGGGAAGGAGACTCAGGCTGACCTGCTTGCCAAGCTGAGATAAGCCAGTGGAGTCACCGTCACCTGTCACCTCGGTGCTGAGGGAGGGGACTCCCAGGGAAGCTCAAGTCAGTCAACAGTGAGACTTGGTCAGCAGGAGATCTCACCTCAGAAAATCTCCACGCACTTGCACATGTGCAAACATGCGTATAATGCCCCCCCCCAATTTGTATTTTCTTTAATCATACAACTTAAAATGTTTTAGTTTGCCGGGCAGTGGTGGCGCACGCCTTTAATCATAGCACTTGGGAGGCAGAGGCAGGCGGATTTCTGAGTTCGAGGCCAGCCTGGTCTATAGAGCAAGTTCCAGGACAGCCAGGGCTACACAGAGAAACCCTGTCTCGAAAAACCAAAAAAAAAAAAAAAGTTTTAGTTTTCATTGCTGCTCTTAATAATGTTGACCATTACAAACAGTAAATAATTTTCTATTGAAAAGGAAACAGAAATCTTTAAAAAAAAAATTTAAGGGAGGAGTAAAAAAGTAAGGTGCTGGAGAGATGGCTCAGTGGTTAAGAGCACTGACTGCTCTTCCAGAGGTCCTGAGTTCAATTCCCAGCATCCACATGGTGGCTCTCAACCATCTGTAATTGGATCTGGTGCCCTCTTCTGGTGTGTCTGAAGACAACAACAGTGGACTCACGTACATTAAATAAGTCTTAAAAAAAAAAAAACAACTTCAGAAAAAGCAACGTTTTTTGTCAACATGACCCAAAGGAGTCAACTGAGAAGAAGGAACTGCATGCAAACCGCATTCGTTTCCCTAACAGGGCTGAGGATATGATTAGGTAAGGCAGTAGTAAGAACACAGAAGCTGCTGGACAGATGATAAGCAGTGAAGAACACTTCTCTTCTAGAGACCCGTTCCCAGCACCAGCATCATGTGAAGGGCGGCCATCTTTAAATCCAGTCGGGATGTGTTACTGAGGAGTCTCTAGAGTCACAGAACTGATGGGAAGTCTCTATGGGAAATTATTGTGATGACTTACAGTCTGTAGTCTGACTAACCCAACAATGGGCAGCTGTGACGGGAAGTCCAAGAATCTAGCTGCTGCTCAGTCCCGCGAGCTGGGTGTCTCAGCTTGTCTTCTGTAGAAGTAGGTTCCAGCAGACTGCTGGCGAGTGCAAGCAGGCGGAGAACTCTCTTTTCCACTGTCCTTACAAGGGCTTCCAGCAGAAGGTGTGGCTCAGATTAAAGGTGTGTACCACCACGCCTCTACCAGACCTAAGCTTATCTTTACTTGGAATTTCATCCGACTCCAGCTGGCCTTGAACTCTTATCTGCTTGCCTGTCTCCGGGGCTTAAGGCACTCACTACCTTGCCAGGACCTAAGCTTTTCATGGCTACTATACCTCAAGATCGAGTGCCCTCCATTTCTGGATTGTAGTCAGGTTGGCAACTAGCCATCAAAGGCATGATGCCTCTTCTGGTCTAGATGAAGGGGAGGAGTGCTGCGGAATGACACGGCCATCTCATTCACACTCAGAGCCGTGGAATGACATGGCCATCTCACTCACACTCAGAGCAGGCTCAACTACACCAACATAGGCCTGGGCCTGTTAGCATTCGGTTATGGAGGGAAGGCGCTTACAAGGTCACACCCTTCCCTAAGCATTTTAGAGGTAGTTAACAGCCGCTAGGAGGTGAAAGTCTATCTCCAGAGAGCCCCAGCCCACCTAAGAACGATCAGTTAAAGGTCACTCACTGGAGGATGGATGCGTGGGGAGGAGCAGGCTTCTTTTACAGAACTGTGGCCATGGTAAGAGCTCCAGAGTCCTGTAAATAATCCCTTACCCTTGCTTGTATAAGCAACACTGAATTCAATGTGGTTTTGCCCCAAAAAGGAGTATAAGAGGAGGAGAAGGACTAGTTACAAAGAAAAAGGTGGGTGGGAGAGGGATGACCCACACGCATGCTGGCGTGGTAACCAACTTGACTGCATCTGGAACTAACCAAACTCCAAGAGGATGGGTGCACACATGTGAAGGATTGTCCGTATTAATTAAATCATTTTGAGTGGGAAGACCCACTTTTATTCCAGATCTTTTGAGGTGGAAAGATCCACCTGTAACCTGGACCTTCTACTGGTAGCCTAGATAAAAGATGAGGAAGGAAAAGGCCTGCTCTCTGCCTGCTTGCTCTCTTGCTGGCAAGTCCGTACCTTTATTGGCGTTGGAACATATATTTTGGAATATCAGTGTATATACTGAAGAGCAGCTGAGGTATCCAGCCTCATGGAGTGAACAACTTTTAAATTCTTAGCCCTCCTATTGGTAGACAGTCACTGTTGGACTAACTGGATCACAGTCTAATAAATACACACACACACACACACACACACACACACACACACATTCTCTCAGTTCTATCCTTCTAGAGAACTCTAACATGTATGAAATTATTATAAAATAAATGGAGCTTCAACATATCTTAGCAAACGCCATAATGGAACAGGGGGAGGGGGGCAAGCTCCTATAGAGCAGAGTGCCAATAGTTACCCTGACTAGGACACTGAGTGCATGCAGGGCAGTCAGTCTACTCATGCTGCCAGGGCAAAGTCAGCCCTGGGACAGGACAGTGTCACAGCAGCCATCACCCCTCATCATTCCAAGAGGAAACCCGCATCTCTGCAGTTTGAAATCTGGCAGGCATCACTTCACCAGCTTTAGAAGCGGAGAGGCTGCCTTTAGGGCAGCAGTGCTGAGAAACAAGATTACCACACCACTGACTTGCCAAAAAAAGCAGAAGCTAAACTAGAAGGAAGTAAAACAAACAAACAAACAAACAAAAAACTCACCAACGGGCGCACCCATCTAAAGGTCAGTGTCTCCGGCACAGTCGCTACATGGCTGTAACCAGGTACCCTAGAGCCAAAGGCTGGAGGATTGCGCGTCTGAGGTCAACCTGGGCTACTTAAGTTCTGGCCATACGTTATATAGAAAACCCTGTCAAAAATAAGCCAGGTAAACGACACTGAGAAAAAAGGCATCTGTAGCATCACGGGAGGTAAATGCAGAGAAAACAGACACGACAAGTACAGCGTGTGAATTTCAAGTAGCCGAGACAGTTCCGTGGAGGACGACGGGCAGTGCTGGACCCGAGGCCATCCCAGTGTGCACTATACACATACCACAGAATTCTAGGGATGCTAAATTTTTCAGAGTAAAGTGACTATATCTAGTAAAGAATACCTTTGCTCTTAGGACGCAGGGCTAAATGTAACAATTTATCCTCAAAAGGTTCACTGTAGAAATTAAGATTAGAACATATACTGTATTGTCTATATTTGTATAATTATGCAGAAGGCAGAGCCAGATGGAAGAATATTAGCAATGAAGTTTCAGTCCAGAAAGTCACCATATTTCTGCTACTTTTGTGAGTGAAGACCTAAAACTGCTAAGTTTAATTTTAAACTAAATCACATGAAACAAATCAGGATGTTAGCCTTATTTAACTTGCTCAGAAAAGTAAAGGCCCACCTTAGTGGATGTATCGAAGGCCTACTGTGTGCTGGGAACTCAATGGGGTAAAAATAAAAATGTGTCAGACCTTGGAATTTTACAGCCAGCAAGCCAAAACAGTTCTATCTTCAACTTTTATAAATAAAATTTTATTGGAAAACATGTATGTTAATACATATTTACTATTTCATGGTAGATCTGGGGAGGTACAAAAGCAGCCTGTGCAAGCTAACAAAACCTACTGCTTATACCATCTGATCCACTATAGAACTTTCCAATGATGGTAGCAAAAACATAATTAAGTCACTTTTGAGAGGAAGAATACTAATTTTATCTATATTTGAGATACTCTATTTTGTAGCTCTGACTGTTGTAGAACTCATTATGTAGACCAGGCTGGCCTCAAACTCAAGAAAGATCCACTCGCCTCTGTGTGGGGATTAAATGTGTGCATCATTATGCCGTGCGTGCGTGCGTGCGTGCGTGCGTGCGTGCGTACGTGCGTGCGTGCGTGTTGGGGCTGGAACCAGAACACTTGCAAACGCTAGACCCGTGTTCTACCACTGCCTTGCCCAATACTATAAAGAGGCAAATCTGAAGAGCACGTGATTCAGTCTAGCGTATACCCTCAGCAACAGAGAACCAAGTGTAAATGTGTGTTCTGCAACAGCATGCAAGGCGTCACTAGAGCACGCTAAAGTCACCGAAGCGCCTGGTGATTGAGTGTTTCCGAGTAACTGACACACTGGCCTATAGAAGGACTCTGTAACTGACACAATGTCCTGTAGAATGGCTTTGTAACTGACACACTGCCCTGTACAATGGCTTCGTAACTGACATGCTGTCCTGTAGAATGGCTTTACGAGTAATTGGCACAATGTCCTGTAGCACAGCTCACAGGTGAGCTGAGGCAAGACTTCTGGGTTTTTAAAAGGGTTTTCTACATTTATTCATTTATTTTTGTATGTATATGCACACGAGAGTCTGGTGGTCAGAGGGTAACTTGTAAAAATTGATTCTTTCCTTCTACCAAGTGGGTCCTGGAGATTAACTCAGGTCACCAGGCTTAGTAGCTTTTACCACTGATTCATCTCAGCAGACCATATTTCTTGAGACAAAGCCTGGGTCTAGCATCTGCTGTTGTATACCCTAGAGTGGTCTCAAACTCGTTATCTTCCAGCCCTAGCCTATGGTGGGATGGACCTTCCACGTCCACAGATTTGACATCCTTGAATATAACTAAGTGTGGGGAGAGGAGCTTGCTTCTATATTGAACACATACACACTTTTTGGTGATTATTCCCTAAATAACACAACTACTATCTGCATTAGATACTGTAAGAACTATAGAGATCATTCAGCAATGCCTAAGCTATACACAAAGATGCCATGTGGTGAGGGACTGACTCCCTCATACGCCAAGCAAGCAGTGTCTGGAACCCACCCCCCAGGGATACTGAAAACTCCACGTTAGAAAGTGGGTCACCAAGACCACACTTTCTAACTGCCGCTGGACAGAGAAACACAAAGATGCTGAGCAGGACTCCCCGGGAATGGCCTCCCATCGCTTCCCCTCAGTGAGAAGACAACCTCCCCCACAACCTACGAACCTAATTACCTTTGGTTACTAATCATTTTTTCCATGGGTAGTTTAAATATGAAATGTGAACAAACCCAGGCCCAAATTACCATCATTTTCCAGAAAGTCAAGTGTTAAACAAATGAGTTATTTCTACCAAAACGAACTTGACATATTTGCATGTAAAAACGGTCTACATTAAGATCTGCTGTAATTATAAGGACGCAGCTCAGCAGTACCATCTGTAAGGGCTGACTGACTTACACAGGCCTTGCCTGCCTCCTTGCCCTTCCCTCACAAGTGCACACAGTAGAAGGCAAGTGAGACCTAAGCTGCAGGAGGGAACATGAGAGCTCATCTGCTCTTGTGTAAGTTTGTATTTCACCCTAAAATAGTGGTTTAAAAAAATCGTAGTGAAAATCTTATTATGTGGCCAAATTCTAACACTTATTTCTAGTTTCCAAAAAAACTCTCAACAAACTTCAGAAAAATTCACCTGATACAGGGCATCTGTGAGAGAGTGATAAACACCAAAATTCACAATGTTTCCTCTTCCAAAGACGCCTCGAGGAAAATGACATGACAGAACACAGCTGCGACCCACGTCTGAAAAAGGACTATATGCATACACTATATATCTACCTCCATACATACATTATACATCTACAACACAGAACGAAGGGATCCTCAGAGCTCAATAAGAAATCTCAGCAAAAAGGTGGGTAAGAGAACAGACAAAGCCGGCTTACAAACTGGCAAGAGAAGCCCAGGGACTGGATGGAGACTGTCAAGAGTGGGAGGCGGGGCCTAGCAGCTGAAGAAGCCCTAGTGCGCCCATCCGTGCGTCCTACACAGGGTGCACCTGAAGAGCCTGTGTGGTGACTGCCGGAATGCCCGCCTGCTCAGAGGCTGGCTCCAGGGAGCCAAGATGAATTTGGTGGGTTTGGAGGGTGCGCCTGAGGCGACCCCTCAGAGCCCGCCCACCCTTATAGTCTCCCTCTCCCTCCGCCAAGCTTTCAGCTCAAGGTCAAACTCCCAAAGGAGTGACACCCACTCTTGTACCCTAGATGTTAAATTAGATTTATTCTCAGACACAAACGAAAGCAAAACAAACCCTAACTCAATTTTAGGGGCTTCTAACTCTATCAGGTAGCTGATGGCACAGGGCTTACCAAAGAAGGAGAAAATAGTTATACTTCAAAATGAGAGAGAATATTAAGACATAACAGTTAGTTCAGTAAGCAAATATAAGTTCTTTGTTTTGAAAAGACAGGCAAAGTGAGTCTGTGGATTGATGTGCACCACACGTGTAGTACAGAGCTCTTGTGGAGGCCTGATATGTTGGATTCCCTGGAACTGGACTTACAGCCAACTGAGAGTCACAAAGTGGGTGCTGAGACTTGAACCTGGGTCTTCTGGAAGAGCAGGATGCTCTGAACCTCTGAGCCCCGCTCCAGCCAAAAATACAATATTTAAAAAAAAAAAGAAGAAGAAGAAGAAGAAGGCCTAATTCAAGTTCTGTCTGCACTTAGGGAGTTCTGTGGCCAGGGCGAGCTTCATCAGAACTAGATGACCACAGCACGGCGGAAGAACATGTGTCTCTGAGCTACTGGAGACTACCAAGTGGAACGGCAGTTCAAGTAAGATCTGCAGTGGGTTACTTTAATAAGTTTTACTCAGGCACTCACAGAGCAGTTCAGCACACTGACAGTTTTGACTGTGTCTGTAAGTCAGTCCTAGCTCACCCACTCCAGACACCCAGCAACACTGCATTGTAGCTTTGGAAGATTGACAACAAAACGCCGAAGCGTTTCTCTAAAAATCCGTATTAACTCCGTTCGTCAAGATAAAACTACAGAGGTTTTACTCTGAAAATCTGCGGAGACAGCTATTCAGATGGGGTCGCTTGCCTGCCTTCACTTGGAAATTTAAAATGTTTTACACAGTACAGTACTGAAAAATTTCAAACATAAAATATTTTATTACTTTCCTAAGGCTAATTTTAATACTTTTGATGATATCTATATTTACCTTTGTGGCCTTTTCACAAATGATACGATATATACATCTTTCAGTTATTAAGACTGAAGGAGTTTTTTTCTCCAAAGGTATCAGCCAAATCTGTCTTTTGGTCAGCTCTTTCTCCCACTCTACATATCCTGTACAGACTTTGGGACTTGAAACCAATTATAAGACCTTGTAATACCCTCAGACAAGATCTGGTTCCCACTGTGTCCTCTCTCTGTCTCCCTTCCAACACAGCCTAGGCCACTTATCAAGAAAAGACAACCAAGATTCTAGGACCTAACCACAAAATCATTTTCTCCCTATCATGAGGGCACCCAGCTGGTGCAGGGAGGACTCTGGGTAAACTCTGGCTGCCCTCCATAAAAAAGTCACTGTCACAAGCTGGTAAGTTCACTTGTGAAGGCAGCCGGAGTTCTGTGTTCCACAGTCCCCAGGCCCTCTACTACCCCTTATCTCTAGGATATTTCTTAACCTGTGGGTCCTTTAACAGGGATTACCTAAGACCACCAGGGAACATTGATATTTGTATTACAATTCATAACAGTAGCAAAATTGCAGTTATGAAGTAGCCACAAAAATGATGTTATGGTTGGGGACTGTATTAAGGGTGGCAGCCTCAGGAAGGTTGTGAGACCCACTGTCTATCATGTGAACGACTTTGTACCTCCTCACCAACCGTCACGCTCTCCATAGTTAGATTCTCTCCTCGTTCTCTCTCCTTCCTAAGTGCAGACTCCGTGGCAATGCCCTACAATCCTTCTCTGCTTCCTGAAGCCACCTTTGCTCACAGCTCACAGCAGTACTGTCCGAGTACCACACATACCAATTCATGTTAGGGTATGCATGATGACATAAAGTGCCTGTCTCAATGACAGGAGCTAAGAGAGCATCCTAGTTGATCCGAAAGTACCCACTGCCAGGACTGCCACAGGCAGCCTATAAACCACTAGAGGGCTAGCGGTGACCAGTTTTACAGCTGCCTTTCAGACCCAGCCTACCCAAGCTTACAGTGAAACACTTCCTTCCAGACTGCACTCCCCAACAGCCAAGCAGAGTCGGCACTGCACCATCTCCTGGGGTGCACGGCCCCTTACTCAAAGGGACAGATACTCAGACGTTTCCGCTACAGTCAGCCACAAAGATGTACACTTTATAAGAACAAGATGCTCCGGCCTCAAAATTACAGTCAGGGCAACGTCTCCAATCCTAACCTTGGACAGATCTAAAATCAATAGGTGCTTTGATTACACTAAGCCAGTAAGTGGCCTGAGGGGAGAAAACCCTAAGTGCAGATGCTGTGTTTCACTGTGTGTACTGCTCCTTTAAGACAACTTCTTAAGAAGAGCACCCGTGTCCCCGAACAGACTTAGCAACAGGTGGGTCTGATGGGACTTCCGGTTAAAGATACTCTTTAGAGGGCTGGAGAGGTGGCTCAGCGCTTAAGAGCACTGACTCCTCTTCCGAAGGTCCTGAGTTCAATTCCCAGCAACTACATGGTGGCTCACAACCATCCGTAATGAGATCTGACGCCCTCTTCTGGGGTGTCTGAAGACAGCTACAGTGTACTTACACATAATACATAAATCTTAAAAATAAATACTCGTTAGAGAAGCCTTCTGTGCTGGTTTGTTATCAAGTTAACATAGTGGAGTCGCCTGACAGGAGGACTGGCACTAGGTACACCCGGTGTTGGTAGTGGCATCTCTGGAGAAAGCAGGCTGAGCAAGCCAGGAGGAACAAACCAGTAAGCAGCGCCCCTCCATGGCCTCTACATCAGCTTCTGCTTCCGGGTTCCTGCCCTGTGTGAGCTCCAGCCCAGGCTGCCTTCACCATGATGATGATGATGATGAACTGTAATAAGGAAGAATAGGAGAGACAAACCTCTCCTTCTCAAGTTGCCTTTGGCCCTGTTGTTACGTCATACCAACAGAAGCGCTGACTAAGACACTTTCTCAAGGCCACATCTCCCTTTGCTCAGAACAGGAATTTAACTGGAGTAAAGAAAATCCTATCAGACAATGCTACTGATTATCTGCATAGTATTTGGAAGAGCAGTTTCAACGATGGCAACTGTGGGTTACCTGGACAGGTATGAAATCATACTCCCCAGTCTGGGCAGGCTCTCCTCTAACCAGACAGCTCTGGTATCATGGTAATCAGCTCAATTCTGCATATTTCTTGGTCTCAAGTCCATGATCTACACTTAATACATTTTGTGCACATTTTTATTCCTATGATGCATTTCAGAATCTATTGACTTTTTCACCAGTCACTCTATCTGGAAACATCAACACGAGTAGAAATCATTTCTACTTAAGTGTAATTTACAACTTCTTCCCATATAAAGTTAGCTAAGTCACAGTCTTTTCTGTCTCCAACCTGTATTACTTTCTGAAGCTTGGAAAAACACAAAACACACTCAAAATGAAAGATACCTTTCTAAATAATTCATTTCCTTCACCACATGGAAACAATGTCCACAAGTTGGGCAGTTTTTTTTTAATGTACAAAAAGAATCAACTCCTTAAAAACTTTAGTATCTCAACGGAAACCTGCGATTTTAGTATTTTAGTACGAGAATGAGCAGTGAACACTCCCAATTTTAAAAAGCTGTTCTCACTGCATCCTGTCAAGGCCACACCTTCTAACCTCCCGGAAAATCGGAAATCAAATGTGTGAGTGGTGGCGGTGGTGGTGGGGACCCCCCCCCCAAAAAAACGGCTCAGAGCTCAAGTCCAACACAGGTGTGTAATCAGCACACACTAGGGCGAGGGAACCCCAAAGGGCGGGCCGAGCACCGCACCGCCACCGCGCAGCCCCCGAGCCTTGCGGAAACCCCTCCCGGGGCCCGGAGCCTCCTTCCTCGAGGCGAGGGTGCGGAAGACACTCAGGAAAAACACACCCATGTCCCCTCTCCGACCTCCGCCCCACCGGCTTCTGCTTCCCCAACAGCCGCCCCGCGGCCCGAGCCTGCGGGCGGCGGCCGAGGTCGAGCCACGCGGGCGCCCCCAGCGCGGCGGGGGTCCCGAGTCCGCCCGCCCGCTCGCCCGCCGCCCTCCGGGGCTGCCGGGCCGCCCGCCACTCACGTCCGTCCGCGTCCTCCGGCAGGTCCTCCTGGAGCAGCGAGAGGTCTGCGCCGGGGGAGAGAAGAAAGGCCGGATCAGCGTCCCGGGCCGGCGCCGCGCCCCAGCCGCCCGCCGCCCGCCCGGCGGCGCCTCCCCGCGCCGGCCTCTCCCGGGCACTGCCGAGCGCGGGGAGCCGCCGCCGTCGCCGCCGCCGCCGCCCCGGGAACTGGGGCCACGTACCCGCCATCTTGTGCTCGCCCCCGCCTCCTCGTCTCCCGGGATCCCGCTCCGCGAGCCGCGCGAGCCGGGAGCCGGTGGGCGCGCGCGGGCCGGCGGGGGCGCGCGCGGGGCGGGCCGAGGCCCGGGCCTGCGGCGGCGGCGGCGGCGGCGGCTCCCGTACGCCCGCCCCGCGCGCCGCCCGTCGCCCGTCGCCCGCCGCCCGCCTCCCGCGCCCGGCCGAGCCGGCCCCGAGACGCGCTCCCACCCGCGGCTAGAGGCGCCCTGGCGCCGAGCGTGCGGAGCGCGGCGTGAGCTGCCCGCCCGGGACCTGCGGCGTGTGCCCGAGCCCGGCGGGCGGGGTCCCCGCGGCCCGCAGCTCTGTTGGGTCACCGGCCTCGCCCACCGCCGGCCGCCGCCCGCTCCGCCGCGCGCCGCTCGTCGCCCGCGCCCCTCCCAGACCTGCTCGTGCGTCGCCGGCGGTCCGCGGCCGAGCCTCCCGCCTCCGTGCGGAGGAAGCGCCGCCTCCGCCCGCGCGCCCAGGCCTCGCGAGTGACTGAACAAAGCCCAGGCCCCGGCCGGACGACAGTTGAGTGACAAAAGTTCCGCCGGCCCGGCCTGCCTGCCTGCCTTCCCGTGCGGCACGTTAAAGCCGCGGCACCGGCTTCCGAGCCTGCGCGCCCCGCGGCGCCCGCCCGAGCAGACCCTGAGCGGCCGGAGCGCGCGGGCCAGGCCGAGTCCAGTCCCTCCGCGGTTCTTAGCCTTGTGACCGCAGGGAGGATCGCCGAGGATACCTGCCCCCTCCGCCTCTCCGGGGAATGGCAGACTGTCAGGAATCCAGCACCGTGCTCGCTACCTCGGGGGTCCGGTCGCCCGGCGCCTGGGCTTGTCAGCGCTTTGCTTTTCTCGAGTGAACTATCACACGTCTTGACTGTTCCCTTTGTTTGGAGAGAGTTAAGTAGTTCCCGTAGGTTCCCAAGTCAAAGTAGGGCAAAATCCAGATTTTCTGGCTTCTCCAGTTTGTTATCCCATTTCTATGACTCTCAGTCTTAAGTCCAACGCCAGCGAGGTCTCCGGAATGGTCGTCCGTAAAGCGAGCCTCATACATGAGACCAGTTTTTGAGTCTGATACTGGAAAAGGAGAATTTTAAAGGTTCGACTTGTTCCTTTCTGCACCATAGTCCTAACTCAAGACAACACATTGGCATTTTAAAACATGGGGATCAGAACAAGTTGTAGGTGGTCTTTGGCTACTTTGTGTGTCCCCCCCCCTCCCACCCCTCCTTCAGCTCTCTAATAATAAAATAGTAAATAGAGGAAAAGGGTAGGGGAGGGGCCATCTTTATATATTGGACTACTTCCTGCTGATTAGGAGCTTCGAGCTTCTTGGAGCAAGTTTGGTCTTCATTGTCAGGTATATCTAATTCCTTCCCGTTTCTTTGCTCACAACGACTTAACAAACTGCAACCAACAACCCCACCTCTCCGGCCCTAGTCTTTACCAGAGGGTACTCTGGAAAGTCTCCAGAATTCCAAATGACAGAAACTCTCTGCAGCTGGCAAAAAATCACACCCTTGCTAGAGCACGAGGCAAACCACAGTCAGCTTCTGTGGACAATCTGAAGCGGCCCCATATCCCACACCAGGGATTAGAACAAAAACATATTCCATAAAAAAAAAAAATCTCAAACCAAATTCTCACTACACCGAGTAATCAGATCTCTGGGATGTATACATCTGCTTAGGGAAATGAGTTATCCACAGTTTCTCCAACATCTCTCGCTGTTGGATATTACTTAGTAGATCAAACATAGATTGTATAATATGAATTGAAATTCTAAGAGATTAAAAAAAATCAAATAGATCCTGTAGCTCCAAAACCTGTCTGATTTCTCAAATACAAGATAATTAAAGACCAAACTTCCGCATGCCTTTCTTTCCTCGAAGATTTTTTTTTTTTTTAAGACAGCCCCTTGCTGGTCTGAAACTCACTAAATCTACCTTGCTAGAAAGTCTCAGGAGCCACGTGGTGGTGGCATACACCTTTGATCCCAGTACTCAGGTGGCAGGTGGCTCTCTGAGTTTGAGGCCAGCGTGGTCTGCAGAGCAAATTCCAGGACAGTCAAGGCTACACAAAGAAAATCTATCTAGAAAAGCAAAAGACAAGAAAGAAAGCCCCAGGAATTGACCTCCCTAGCACTGGGATTACACACCAGTCTGGGGGATTAAATTTATGACCTCATAAGGCAAGGCAAACACCTCACCAAGTGAGCTGTCTTCCCAGACCTTGATTTCTTTCAGGGGGTGTTTTGTTTTAAGACGGGGACTCAATGTGTGTTGTACTGGCTGACCTAGAACTCAGGGTTGGCCTGCATCTGTCTCAAAGTCCTTGGGATTAAAGGCGTGCACCACCACACCTGGCCTTTCCTTTTAAACGTTTTATTAGTGTCTATTCATTACACAAAATAGCATGCCGTTCTCATAAACATTATGCTTTGCCCGTGACCATTTGTTAACTGTCTTAAATTATTTTTATTTAACCAGAAAGTGAGAAGTGCATGATAAAAATGATTTTTAAAGCAGTCTCTTAGAATTTGCTTCTGTCTGGGACCAGGTCGTCCACTACCAAAGCCATCCCCAAGGAACGGACGGAGTTGCCCACGGGGAATGATGGGGCATTACCCAGTGGGAAATCTCAGCCCTCCCTTGGGTCTTCAGAGCTTCGTTTTGTTTTCCAAAGAATCCATCCCGTCTCTTTTTATTTACCTCAACCGGAAGATGTGTTTTCTTTCTCTCACCAAGAAGATGGGGAGTGTGGCTAAAAGTCCTTCCCAGGGAAAGACTTAAGCAATGCCTGCCCTCTTCGGGTCAAAGGTCAAGTGGAGGCCGCCAAAATTCCAAAGTTTGCACTGAGGAATCCGTGAGTTTACTGGGCTTCCTCACAGAGCAGAAGTGAGGGGTTCACTTACAGTGGTATAGATGCGCCTCCCTGAAAGCCTTTTCCCTACAGGGATGAGAGCTTCCCCAAGGGCGAATAGATAGCTCCTCCTGCCCCTAGTCTTCCCTAGCCTAGAGCCTCTAGGTCCTCCCCCAGACCATGCGCAGTCAAGGCCAGTTGAGCACACAGGCGAGGGTCTCCCAACTGTCCCTCAGGAAGGCCATCGTGGGGATGGTTGGCAAGGGGGCGCAGGTGACCTCTACAAGATGGCAGAAGCCCGACTACGAGGACAATAAGGACAGGAGGAAGGGAAAGAGAAGGACGGAGAGTGTCAGAAATGCGTAAAGAAAATATTGACGCATAATCTACTCAATGCTGTTTACAAATTCCATTTTCCCTGGTGGAATTAAATGTTCACAACAAACGTGTGAGACACCACAGCTCAATGGGAATAACTACAGAGTTCTTCAGTGGGGCATCATCTTTGGCCAGGCTCACTCGTGGAAAATGTAGAAAGTAGCTCACAAAGGAGGAAGTTCTAGAGCATTCCCGAATGACGGTGGGAGGGGTGTCCTCTGGGAGTATGGCTCCATAGGGGAATGCCTGCCTAGCTATGCCTGGGGCCCTGGGTTCCATCCACCCTCCGTACTGCAACTGAGTTCTGCTTACTAAGATCAGCCCTGCTAACTTTCAGAATGTTCTTTCTCCTATTACAGGAGCTGGAGTATCAGGAAGGAGCTGGATTGTCCCCTAAATGTGGGCAGTGCTATTCCTCCGTCCGGAGCTAAGCACTGGCAGTTCCCTCTTTCCCCCGCCCCCTTCCTGGTTTGCTGACATGTGAGCAAGATCCCACTGACACAGTTTCCCTAAAGTATTTTTTTTATGTGCATGCAGTTTTGCACAAACAGATGAGCTTTAGTATTTTTACATTTAAAGTGTGCATGTGTGCATGCGTGCGTGTGTGTGTGTGTGTGTGTGTGAGTGTGTGTGTGTGTGTGTGTCTGAGTGCGCCTGTACTCGAGCACACAGACACATGCTATGGTATGCATATGGAAGTCAGAGGACAACTTGCAGGAGTCACTTCTTTCCTTCCACCATGTGAGTTCCAGGAATTGACTTCAGGGTATCAAACCTGGCAGCAAGTCCCTTTGCCTGCTGGCCGCTTCAGTGGTCCCACCGGACAGGCTTCACTTGTCCTCTCTTGTCTGTTATGGTCCAAACTAGAAGTTCTTGAATTAAGAACAGGATCAGCAACCGGGCGGTGGTGGCGCACGCCTTTAATCCCAGCACTTGGGAGGCAGAGGCAGGAGGATTTCTGAGTTCGAGGCCAGCCTGGTCTACAAAGAGAGTTCCAGGACAGCCAGAAACCCTGTCTTGGAAAAAAAAAAAAAAAAAAACAGGATCAGCTTTATGAGTGTTGCTGCCTCTCATCAGCTTCGAGAGAACGAAAAGAAACATTTTTCTGCAGTAGTAAAGACCTGGTCAGTTACTCTTTCCTGTTGGAATCTTCTGAGATGAATTCTCTCCCATGGTGTAGAAGACTCAATAACCCTGTCATACGAACAGCTTGTGATTCCAAGACCATGCTATGACAATGAAGTGAGGGTCCTAAGCCCTCCAGTGCGAGGGAACCCCAGTGCTATTTGGACATCATCGTAAAGTGGATGAAGGTCCTGCGTGAAAA